>JAEOAD010000005.1:25975000-26575000 GCA_036365145.1 Orientallactaga sibirica
GAAAGAAAGAAAGAAAGAAAGAAAGAAAGAAAGAAAGAAAGAAAGAAAGAGAAGAAAGAGAGAGAGAGAAAGAAAGAAAGAAAGAAAGAAAGAAAGAAAGAAAGAAAGAAAGAAAGAGAGAGAAAGAAAGAAAGAAAGAAAGAAAGAAAGAAAGAAAGAAAGAAAGAAAGAAAGAAAGGAGGAAATTTAGAGAGAAATGCAAAAGCTTTTTAAAAGGTAATTTGATAAGATATTTTAAAGTCTTAAATATATATACACTCTTACCCCAGAAATTTAAATGCTAGTCTTTTAACCTAAAAGGAGAACACAGAGGATGTTCCCAATAGGAACTAAGGAAAGAGAACATTGTTGCTTTTTTTTTTGTTTGTTTTTTTTGTTTTTCTGAGGTAGGGTCTCACTGTGTAGTCTCAGGGTGGCCTCAAACTCACAGTGATCCTCCTATCTCTGCCTCCCAAATACTGGGATTAAAGGCATGTGCCACCACGCCCAGCATATTCTTGCTTTTATAACTAAATTTTAAAAGAAACTAAATCTCTAGATGTAGAGATTTTTCTTAATGAATCAGGTCATTTCCCTGATATTTTATTTCTACCAAAAAAAATACATCAAGACATCTTCCTCATGAATTTTCCCTTCTTCTCTGAACAAGGCAGCAAGCCCTGACATTGTTTTCATAGTGGCATTAGGAAACTGGCTGCAGCTTGCCTCCCACTCTGTTTCCCTTGTCCAGGGTACAGTCGCCATGATGATCTGGCGGCAGCTGCTAGGTGATCACTTCCAGCTGCAGCTTTGATCTGCTCCTACTAGTCCCTGATGGAATTTGGATGCTTCTCTTCTATCCTGCACTTCAGCAGAGCCCTCCCCAACTTCAAGGCCCAGTAGGCCTCCTTATTTCTGAGCCTGAATCCAAAAGCAGGAAAGTTCCAAGCTTTGGGCTGGAAAGTTTAGCAAGAACAAATGCTCATCATTCTGGTCAGTAACTTAGCTTCCATAATACTGACTAAATATTGCTGGTCTTTGCAGTGGTGTGAAACACTTAAGCCTCCATTGTCTTCTGATTTTCTCAACAGACAGGAGCAGAAGGAGCTGCAATGCCAGTAACCGAATGGGATGTTTCTTTTCTTCAAATTGAAAGATCATGTGTCCAAAAAGGATGATGAAATTGTAGACAGCACAAATAGTTAGAATAAATATGATGATTTCTTCTAACTAACTTCTGTGGGATACTAATGACCCTTCATTAGTGGTTCTAACTGGGAAGCACACCACTAGTCTCCCAAGATGAAGTTAAGAACTCCTGCATTTATTTTTACAAAAGATAGCATGTGCCACATTCTATACAAAGATAACAGTTAACAGTTTAGAGACAGTGCGCCCAGCTCTATCTGTCTCCCTCCTCTCTGTCTGTCTCTCTGTGTGTCTCTTCCAAAAATAAATAAAATAATTTAAAAATAAAAAAACTGCATTTATACAAAAGATTACACGTTCTATACAAAGAAATGTTTCAGTTTTAGTTTCTCTAATAATAAACAAACTGCTTTATTACTTGAAATTCTTATTTTTATCTGAATACCTTTGCTGAATATAACAGTGTTGGTTGGGAGTGTTTTTACATTCAGGTCTTTATGCATTTTGTTCCATTCTTCCCTAAATTGTCGGGTTGTTGCTGATCTAACGGTGCTATGATGTATTTGCTTTTGTGGGTTAGTTGATGTTTTTCTTCTTGAGTTTTGATATTGTTAATATTAATATCTTCTTCATCTTGCAGTTTTGACATTCTGATATAATGTGCTGTGGCAATATTCTCTTGTCATGTCTATTTGTGGTTCTACATGCATCTTGGGCTTGGGTGTTCAAGTCTTTCTGTAGACTTGGGAAACTTTCTACCTTAATCATCACCCTCTTCCTCCTCCCTCTCCTCTGCCTCCTCCTCTTTTCTTCTTCTTCTTCCCTGTGGATTCTCCAGTTTGGCCTCGTCCATCCCTGGAGTTCTTCGATATTCAGAGAAGCTCATTTCTCTTTTCCTCTTCTTAGTCTAATTCTGTTTCTTTATTGATTTTCGAATGTATTCCTCAATCTCGTCATTCTTCTCAGATATTCTTTTTTCTGTTTAGTTGAATTTATTGTGTGGTGGAACAATGGAAACTTACAAAGTTGCAGGGAAGAAAGGCTGCTATGGCAGCCCCCTTCCAGCCCAAGGCCATGAGGGCAGCCAGTCTTGCTTGCTAAAGATAAGAACTGAATGTACTCGGTTTGGGAATTTCTCCCTTGTACACCCCCTTTCTCATCTCCTTGTGCAAATTACAGCTGCTAACAGCCACATATCTGCTTCTGAAACACCCACTTGCCTGCTTGCTTGGCCCTGCTTATTGCTGAAACTATAAATTGGAAGGGAACACAGTGCTGGGAGCTAGAAACTTTCAGGAGCTACACTGACTATGGACCGTGTGTGAATAAATCTCTTCTTTTCCACCCAATTTGGTGTCCCATCAATCTCTGGAGGGGCATCTGCCATATAATTTTGGTGGTACCAGCAATATCCCCTCACCAACACCCCTATTGGTTGGGGGGCTGCTGCTTCCAGACGCCACATCCCACCAGAGCTCCCTGGAATTGGAAGTTCACTCCCCCAATGGTATTCTGGGGTCCCTTTCCAAGCTTCGCAGGAGGACTGTGGTGCCCTGGACCAGAACCTCACCTCAGGTGGGAGAAGATGAGATCAGGGCAAACATGCAGACAAGGTAAGGACCCCCAGGTAAACTAGAACTCCAAAGCCTGCACGGGCTTGACCACTGTGCAGGAGACTGCATCCAAAAGCTTGAAGCTGTCCAGAGGTGGCACTGGCCTCTGTAATGGGTCTGGTGGGAAGCCTGAAGGTCAGGTTAAAATAGGAATTGAGGGATGGCTTAGTGGTTAAGGAGCTCGTGGAGCACACACACAAGGTAGCACGTTCGCACAAGTTGGCACACTTGTCTGGAGTTCCATTACAGTGGCTGGAGGCCCTCATGCACCAATTCTCTCCCTCTCTCTCTCTCTTTCTCTCTCTCTCCTTCTGCCTCTCCCTCTCTCCCTCTCTATTTCTTGCTCTAGGTCTCTTGCATAATAAAAGGCCAGTCTGTTGGGCTTGCCTCAAAGAAACAAAAACGAATTTACAATGGGAATGTATAACTTCCGAGTGAATGGTGAATGGATGTGTGAATGGTTGTAATGGTCCCACGGCTCTGCGAGTATGGACTCTGATGGGGCCCTAAGCTGCAGTTTCTCTGGAAGCCGGTTTACCTCAGTGGGCACTGACCCTCTTGTAATAGAGAGGTTGACCAGGTGCAGGGTTTATATGTGTGGCTCTACAGTAAGGCATGCTTAAGTCTCCTCCAGGGGGCTGGCCAGGTGGGCATCTGCTTGAGGGAAAAACTCGTTCTCCCCTCCCCACCCTATGCACCCCACCAGGCTAGGCATATATAGAATCCCCATTAAGAAATCCCTGCTTCGTCTCACCGTGGGCTCGACACACCTCCCCACTCCCCGTTGATCCTCAGATCATGGTTAATAATTTCAAGCAGGGATTTTCTGACTGTAGGATCAAGATGAAACCTTAGAAATTGAGGACTCTATGTGAAATTGACAGGCCCACGTTCCATGTCAGACGGCCATCGGACAGAACTTGGGACTCGGTCCTCATTAGCAGGGTCCAAGAAATATGCACGGGAACACCACGTCATCCGGACTATTTCCCTCACATTGATTCATAATATATGCTGGCCAGCCCCCTCCCCACCACCGGCTGGCTCCGTTACCAGAACCCAGGCACCTCGCTTCCAGCTATCTTGGCCACAAGAAGCACCGAACCTGAGTCTATGAAATCAAAACCGGCACCACTCCAGGCCGTGCAACAGAGGAGACCACAGCGCCAGCAACCTACCAGCTCATAGAGATCTATGCAGAATAGCCCTCTCCTACCAATCAGCTGGCTGAGGCTCCTCTTGTCTCTCTCCTTGATGACCTGGCACCAGCCCTGGCTCTCTACCCAACAGTCCCACCAGAATCAGCTTGGGCACCCCACCAGCACTGCCGTCCATGGGACTACCCCCCACCTCCAGCTGACTAAAATCCAGGGAAGAACCTGTGCCCCTCGGCCTGCTGCAGGAGATGTCAGACCCCTCCTCTCCTGCAAAACGCTGGCACATACCTCACCGGGCTATCAGCCCTTCACCACCACTGACCTCGTGAAATGGTGGCGCCACACCCAAACCCTACTTCGAGAAGCCCCCAAGCCATGATAAACTTGCTGTTCTCCATTATGGACACCCACAGAGCAACCTGGGACAGTTGGCGCCCGCTGCTTGCCATGCCCTTTTACTCTGAAGAAAGGCTGCGAGAGCCCTCAGGACAGCTAGAACATGGCTGGCTGCACAGACTCCAGCTGGGACCATGAATACAGAGGGCTTTGCAAACAGTGCCTTGCCTAATGTCGGGCTGAACTGGACCCCAAATACAGTCGCGGGGACATAGTCTCTCAACCAGATGAGACAAGCTATTCTTTTTTTTAAAATATATTTTATTTGTTTGTTTGTTTGTTTGTTTGTTTGTTTGTTTGTTTGAAAGAGAGAGAGAATGGGTGTTCCAGGGCCTCCAGTCACTGCAAACGAACTCCAAATGCATGCGCCCCTTGTGCATCTTGCTTACGTGGGTACTGGGGAATGGAACCAGGATCCTTTGACTTTGCAGGCAAATGCCTTTAACTGCTAAGCTATCTCTCCAACCCCAGACAAGTTATTCCTGAAGGGGCCAGAGCAGGAGAACAGGGCGCCACCAATCTGACACTAGTAAGCGAAGAGATCCAAGGAGAATGAGAGCCCCCTAGCCAGTTTTTTGAGAGACTTTGTGATGCATACTGCGTGTACACCCGCATTTGATCTAGAGGCCCCTGAAAACAGCTCGATGGTGAACATAGCCTTCGTTACTCAATCAGCCTGTGATGTGAGATGCAGGTTGCAGCACCTGGAAGGGTTTCCGCGAAAGAACCTACGTGAACCTCTTGAAATCGCACCCAAGGTAGTCACCAATAGAGAGGCTGCCTACAGGAAGGGAAAGGACAGACAGATAAATGACCCAACACACTCCACCTTAGCCCCAGCTGAAACCACAGAGGAATTGGGGAAACGAGCAAGAGTGCTGTTTTCTTAGAGAATCTGATATCAGCACAAGAGTGAAGGAGACAGAAGCTGAGGACACTCAACACCTCCCAAACCAGAGATCCAGAGGCTTCTAAGTGCCCATCACTGAAGCAGACTTACAATGCACCCAACATGGCTCAGGGAATTTTGTGGAAAGATTGTTACAGCCACAAGTTGAGACATTTTGCACAGAGACAGAGAGGCATCTCCCCCATAACTGACTGCTGCCCCCACAATGTATGACCCACAATCCCCATGGGATTGGAAGGCCTCTTCAGAAAAGGGGCAGGGAGGAGGAAAAGGATGGTACCAACATGTGTTGTTTACATACTAAATATGTCTATATCTAGTAAAAATAAATTTAAAGTAAATTAAACAAATAAATAAATAAATAAATATCTTACTCTTCTGCTACAATGACCTTAGAATTGTGTTTCGTGTGTTTTTAATAATGAGGAGATTGAATAAATTTAAACTTACGACAAACTGCTATCCCTTGCACAGAGTGTAACACTAAAGGAGACTTATAACCAACAAAGGCTCAGAGAACATTGCAGAAGACAGCGTGGAAAGACCATAAGAGCACAGGGTACAGAAGCACGGTCTCTTCCCCGAGAAACTGACTGGTGCATGAATGAAACCACAGTGAATACAAATAACCCCACTGAGGAGGACCATCCGTGGAAGGGGGACAGAGGAGAAGGGATATAAGGGCATAACCCCCAGCGACTATGACCATCATGCAACATGCTCATATAGCAAAGTTTATAATTAATTTTTAAAATCTTGAAAAAATTTACTGTCTTCTGAGATGAGATGGCGATACCATTGTGATGTCTGTGATGGTGTCGTTTTCAACCACAACTAGCATATTTTAAGTATAGTTCAAGGTTTTGCAACAGTGCATATATCTGTAGGATTACTTTCTTATGACAGTGTATAAGCAAAAGTTTGGTACTCGTAAAATTCGTAAAATGTTTGCCAGCATACGTACCATACTTTTCTCAGGCATAAATGGTCAATAGAGATTCTTCCAAAATAATTACCTATATTCTGTCAAATATTAATTACTTACCTTGAGTAAGACTGAGATTTAATTAAAGACCTTGGCACATTCTTTACATTCTGAGGGCCTCTTGAAAGCATGGATTCTCTGATACCGAATAAGTTATGAAAAGCTAAAAAGGTTTTGTGACACTCATTTTACCTGTAGAGCTTGTTTGTAGCATGAGTTTCTTGATGTCTCAATAACTGCTGTGCATTTGAGGCTTTGCTACATGCTTTTGTGATTTTTTTACTATTTTTTTGGAAGTGGTGAGAGGACGTGCAGGGTCTCATGCCACTGTAAACCAACGCCACGCCAGACGCACGCGCACCGCTTCTTGCAGCGGGCTTTATGCCTTGCACTAGCACAGTTTCTATCACGTATGGATTTTGGGGGGGGTCAGTGAAGTTTGGTAAACCCTTTTTTATTGATTGATTTACTTATTTAAGAGAGAGCAAGAAAGATAATGGGCATGCTGGGGCCTCTAGCTACTGCAAACAAACTCCAGATGCATGCTCCACCATGTGCATCTGGCTTACGTAGGTAGTGTGGGGAATTGCACCTGAGTCCTTAGGCTTCACAGTCAAGCGTCATAACCACTAAGCCACCTCGCCTGCCCAGAAGTTTGAGAAACTCATAAAGATTTATTACATTTTGAGCATTATAGGTTTTCTCAACTAGTATGAGTTATTTGGTATCCAGAAAGGTTTGTGCAACTATTAAAGTATTTGTGTCATTCTTTGCACTTAATACTTTTTCATCTGAGTTTATATTAAACTACTTTCACCATCTTTGCACATGTATGCAGTCTCTTCTCTATAAAATCTTTGGCATTTAGTGAGGTTTGAGCTATTGTTAAAGTCTTTCCAGGAGCTAGGGAGATGGTTAAGCAGTTAAAGACCCTTGTTTGTGAAGCCTGCCTGCCTTGCCTGGGTTTGATTCCCTGGTCTTCACATAAAGCTCAATGCACAAAGTGGTGCATGTTTCTGGAATTCATTTGCAGAGGCAACAGGAAACAAAAGAAAAGGCTTTCCACACTAGTTCCTTTTGTATGTTGTCTCTCTAGTATGAATTCTTTGCCACTGAGATTTGAAGAACATATGCAGCTCTTATCACACTGTTTGTGTTTACAGGGCATCACTCCAGTATAAAGTTCTGGCATGAAGTACAGTGGAACACCTGTTAAGGGATTCTCACTTTCCATTTATAGGATTTTTTTTTTTTGAGAGAGAGAGTCAGAGAGAGAGATTGGGCACACCAGCAGTCTCTTGGCACCTGTGAATGAACTCCAGATACATTCGCCCCCTTGTGGGCAAGTGCAGCATTGCGCCCTTGCATCACTTTGAGTCTGGCTAAACATGGGACCTGGAGAATCAAACTGGCATTCTTAGGCTTAGCAGGCAGGCGCCTTAACTGCTAAGCCATCTCTCTAGCCCCCATTTATAGGATTTTTATCCAGAATGGATTCCTCAGATTGGAGCAGGATTGAATAATCATTGAAGGATTTGCAAAGTAACAGCAAAGAAAGCTACCCAAGCTACAGGACATTCTTGAATGACCAGAGCAAGAAGAAGTCAAAGAAAAAATTAAATGAGTCCAATGAAAATGCAAGTACAACTTACCAGAATTTAGTCAGTGCTAAGAGGAAAACTTGTATCTATGAATGCTGACATTTTAAAAAACAGAAATATCTCAAGAAAATAAGCCTAATAGTATACCTCAATGTCCTTTAAAAAATCAAGAACAATCAAAACCCAAAAGTTTTAAAGAAATAAGGCAGATCAAGCAGAAATGAATCAAATTGAGACTAAAAGAATAGTGCAAAGAATCAATCAAATAAAGAGCTGGATCTTTGGAAAACAAGCAAAGTTTACAACTCCTAGCCAAACTAGCCAATCATTATACTAGACTGTGATTCTCACAACCACCTTGAGGAAGCTTTAATAGGAACAACCTTAATAGGAAACAAAACCAAGGCCCAGACAGCTTACATAAATTTATGAAATATGAGAATAGTTCAGAAAGCCAGTACATGGAAGACTGGGATTCTAATTACAGACTATTTTATCCAATAGACTATGGCTTATACCATTATACCTTGAGGTTTTAAATGAAAACATACTGTTTCCTATTCCTAATATTGACTGTGAGTGTGAAAGGCTTTGTTTATTGAAGTTATTTTTGTAATACAGTGAAAACTCGAGAAGAATAATGTATAGTAAGAAAACAAAAGTCTTCATAATGCCTGAGGAATTGAAAGCTGTAGCACCTAATCCAAATTCGTTATTCTAAGCCAGAAACTAACATAACCAACACACTTCTTCCATGAATGTGAAGGGCTGATCTACCAGTCCTATAACACCTTAAAGGAACATGTGATAAATCATTCAAAATGAAAGAAAAAGACTCAACCACATTTTTAAGCTTCAGAGTAGACTACAGGCCAAAAAAATGACATTTCTGTACTGCCATTTAGCCACAGAAAAGGATAATTACCTTACTAAAGTTGTATTCTAGACACATCCATAGAA
Organism: Orientallactaga sibirica; assembly: GCA_036365145.1. Classification (NCBI taxonomy): domain Eukaryota; kingdom Metazoa; phylum Chordata; class Mammalia; order Rodentia; family Dipodidae; genus Orientallactaga; species Orientallactaga sibirica. The sequence goes on from JAEOAD010000005.1 coordinate 25,983,751, forward strand.
CATGCAAATATTGTTTCATGGTTATTGACACATCTCTGAACTGATTCTGAAATCATATGTTGGTCTGCCCTTATTATGTAATCTCTGGGAAATTACATAACCTCTATAGATTAGTTCCTCCCTCCCAAGAATAGGGCTGATATTTTAACATCTGGTTCCAAGAGTTACCATGACAATTAAATGTAATTCTATATGTGAAACAATGAACACTCACCTGATATTTAGTAAGCTTTCAGTAAGTGTTCATATTAATCTTACTAATGAGGTCATGTCTAGAATTATCTCTGCATCCTAGAATTAATTCTGCATCCTCTTAGCTGGTAGAAACCAGTTATCTGTGTGTCCATAGTTAACTAAGGTAGAAGGGGTGTGTGTGTGTGTGTGTGTGTGTGTGTGTGTGTGTGTGTGTGTGTGTGTATGGGGGAATGATGATAATCCTTTCTCAGCTCTACCACATTTGTTCTCAACCCTCAGTTGTTTAAAAAAAACAAACCTCCAGCTCATGGAATATAAAGGTAATTGTGGGAAGTGAAATCTGTGTTAAATACTAAAAACAAGAAGTTAAAGATTTAAAGATTAAGACAACAGTGGGACTATTTTAGAAAGTAAATATTAATATAGCCCTGTTTCTACCTGTTTTAGACTTTATTCTTTGCTGATAGACCAGAGCAAATGAGATGGGTTGATCACGAACTGTAAACCCTAAACCCGGAACAAATACTTACTCACATACCTTTGTGGACTTTAGTGCTAAGAACGAAAGGGACTAGTACTGCTTTTTCAGCTAAAAATCATCTCCTGCAAACTAAATTGACAGCAACATTCCTTAAGAAAAGAGCACTAAGTCAGCACAAGAGACACTGGGTTTAGAAAATAACAGAGTGGTGTTGAATTCCGCACCATACTTGTCAAAAATGGAAGAAATTACTGGGTGTGAGCCACACGAAGGGCTCCACTGCCCCCTGGGCACTGTTCAGGTGTTAACCATTATTAACGTCTGTTAAAATTGTTGTCAGGGTTAATGATAGGTTCTTTATTCTATGAGCTCCCGGGCTGACTGACGCTTAGCAGTGAAAGGCACTTGTTTGCACAAAGAGCTCAGGTTCAATTCCCCAGTATCCACATAAAGCCAGATGCACAAAGTGGCATATGTATCTAGGGTTCATTTGCAGTAGCAGGATGCTCTGGCATAGCCATATTCTCTCTCTCCCCCTCTGTCTCTCCCTCTCTCTCTTTCTCTCTCAAATAAATTAAAACATCTTTTAAATCGTATTGTAAGCTCCTGATGCTCATTTTTCTATAAATAAGCAAAGACACTGAGAATGGGGCAATTTGACTCCCTAATTAGTAGCTACTGACCTCACTCTGCTTCCACAGATACGGAGCTACAGGACTGTGGGTCTTACAGCCAGCTGGACTACAACCCCACCAGTGCCAGCTATCTGGAACACCCCATGGATGCCTTGAGACAACTACTCAGCTTGTTCCAGCTCCTGAAGGCACAACCGGCGCCCAGGGTATCCATAGCACTTTGTCCCCGATTGTGCTATCACAGCCCTCAGTGAACTCAGATTAAATGTGCAGCCATTTCCACCTTGGCCAGAGGGGAAGCCCTGTCCCTGGTAGAGGGATGACTTCAACTGGTGGGAAAAGGAAAGGCTGTGATTGGCTCAATCTAGTGTCTGAGATGATTGATCCAAACAAGTGAACTGTGATTGGTCAAAACAAATGATCACGATTGGTCCAAACACCCCTTCTCAGGGATAAAAATTAGGCCACCGGAAGAGCTTCGCAGTGTTGTCAAGTTCTCACTATCACAGGGCTCAGATCCTGTAACAGGGTTTTAGGGAACAGAGTTCTTTTTGGCCCCTGACCTGTGGTTTGAAAGTTTTAGATCCCCCTCTATACCAACAAAGAATTGAGGAAAGGGATTACGAAAAGGTTAAGTTATAAGGCTTATTTGAGGAAATTAGTATCTTCACACACACACACACACACACACACACACACACACTAGTGAAAGGCAGGACCTGAGACCCCATGTGGGAAGGTGAGCATGGGTGTAAAAAGAAGGCGTGAAAAAGAGATTTTAAATGCCCAGATGTTAGAGGAGGGCAACAAAATATAGGGGAAGAAATTCTCCTTCCCTCATCTTAAAGGAACACACACACACTTGGAAGTATGAAGGTGTATGCCCTCCTTTCCCTTTCACATGAGAAGAAAAGCTAAGAGATTAGTTAATAAAGGTCTCAGAGCTTACAAGAGCTTACAAGCACAACGAGAAAGAAGAAAATCTTTTCCCCTCACCACCACCCCAGCCAGGCTGAAATAGGGGAAGAGCAGAGTCCTAGGAGCTCAGAAGTCAGGAGACGAAAGAGCAGCCAAGGCCAAGAGCCCCTCACCCACATGGCAAGCCTTTTTACAGCTTATTGGGGTGGGCTCTTCAGTCAGGTTCAGGTGAGTATGGGGAAGAACTGATTGGCTTTCCAGACTCAACAGGCTGGCCCAAGAAGACTCAGAATGTCTAGGTATGTCAGATTGGGGAAGAAGTGGGGATGAGACTGGATCAGACGCTGAATTCCAGTTTTTCCCAAAGCAGAGGAGGTGACGTCTCTTCACTCCGTCTCTTAGGTCCGTCCCTAGCTGCCTATTATTGCAAAAACTACTTTGCTCCTATTTCTTCCTCACCCCCAGCCTTAGATCTATAACACTGGCCACTGCAAAGAGCTAAGGGACACAGCACCCAAAGCCTGAAGAGGACTGCAATGCTTGCTTCTGTCAAGCACTGAAGGAAAGGAAAGGAAAGGAAAAAGGAGAGGAGAGGGGGAGAGGGGAGGGGAGGGGAGGGGAGGGGAGGGGGGGGAGGGGAGAGGAGAGGGAGCGGGAGGGAAGGGAAGGAAAGCAAAGCTCCCAGGGACCAGCACTGAAATGGCTTCTTGGTGCTTACTCACAATTTCCACCCAGAAGAGCAAAGGAAAGCTCAGCCAGCCTCAGTGGCAAAGGGGAGCAAACACTTCCTGAGAAAGTATATGATTTAGGAGTTGGGAGGAAGTGTGAGGGTTGGTCTTGGGAAGCTGAGGGATGAAAGCTCTTATGAAGCCTGGCGTGATGGTTCAAGCCCTTAATCCGGGCATTCAGGAGGCCCATCAACAGCATGGAAGGAGCAGCTCTGTAATGGTTAGATAATGAAATATCAGCTGAAGACAATATATATTACTACATGAAGAAATAATAAATGAATCTCAAAAGTATGATATTCAATCCAACATTAAATAACAAAATGTCACATACATATCATGACACCTTATTTAGGAACAGATAAAATTATATTTGGGCTGGAGAGATGGCTTAGTTGTCAAGGCACTTGCCTGCAAAGGACCTGGGTTCGATTTCCCAGGACCCACATAAGCCAGATGCACAAGGTGGTGTATGTGTCTGGAGTTCGTTTGCAGCAACTGGAGGCCCTAGTGTGCTCATTCTCTCTCTGTGTCTGTCTCTCTGTCTCTCTCTCTCTCTCCCTCTTGTTCTCTTTCTCTCTCTCTCAAATAAGTAAATAAAAATAAATGTGTTTAAAAAGAACTATATTAACAACAGAAAGCAAGAGTAGGAACATGGGATAAAGGGGGATGCTTCCTCAGGAAGATAAAGGCAGGGCTAAGGTGGCACAGGAGAGGAAAACCATTTAATTTGATTTCAGTTATTAAAATAAATTAACCTCTATTTGATGATACGGTCATGAAAAATTACAATGTGAACAAGTCTTTTCCCATTAAGTATCATTTGGGCTTTCTTTCCCCATTAAGTATGATTTGGGCTGTGGTACACCAGTGTTTGGTGTGTACAGATTTATGACTGTGATGATCTCTTGTTGGATCATTTCCCTTGATGAGTGAAAAGTGGCCTTCTTTGTCCTTTTGATTACATTTGGTTTGAAGCCTATTTTGCAAGATATTAATATAGCCACAACCATTTGTTTCTTATTAGCATTTGTTTAGAAAATCATTTTCCACTTTCACCTTGAGGAGGTGTCTGTCCTTAGTGGTGAGGTGGGTTTCTTGAAGACAGCAGATGGAAGGGTCCATTGTTCTGATCCACCCTGTTTACTTTAGCCAGGTGTGGTGGTGCACACCTTTAATCCCAGCACTGAGGAGGCAAAGGTAGGAGGATCACCATGAGTTCAAGGCCACCATGAGATTACATAGTAAAAGAAAAGAAAAAGGAAAAAAAAAAACACCCTGTTTACTTGTGTCTTTTTATGGCTGAGTTAAGACTATTAATATTGAATATTATAAATGTGAGGTTTGATTAAACCCCTGTCATGTTGGAGGCTTTATGAGGTTTGGTACAAAAATACTTGGGCTTTGAATGTCTTTGTGCCTGGTCTAATTTTGATTATTGTCTTCCTCCTTTTGTAGGCTCTTGAGGTTGGTTTGATTCTTCTGTGTGGAATTATCCCTGAAGTACTCCCTGTAGGTTTGGCTTTGTGTTCATATATGTTCATAATCATGGATCTGGCTTTTATCATCTATTATGAGGGATATTTTGCTGAGTACAGTAGTTTGGGTTGGAAGCCATAGGTTTTAGATTTTTGAAGTGCTCCATTCCAAACCCTTCTGACTTTCAAGAGTTCCATTGAAAAGGCTCAGGTAATTCTGATGGGATTGCCTTTGGATATAATGTGTTATTTCTCTTGTGCTGCTTTTAGCACTCTCTCTTTGTTTTCATTGTTTAGCATTTTAACTATGATGTGCCTTAGAGAGTTTCTTCTTTGGTCCAGTCTGTTAGGTGGTCTGTGAGCTTCTTGTATCAGATGGGTCTCCTTTTAAGAGAGAAAGGGAAAGTTTTCTTAATAATTTTATTCTCATGCTTTTGAACTGAATTTCTTTCCCTTCTGGTATTCCCATGATCTGGATGTTTGGTCAGTTTTATGGTGTCCCATATCATATTCTGTTCATATGATTCTTTGAAGTTATCAAAGTTTTCAGATTCCTGAACCATTTCTTCTGTCTTGTCTTCCAGATCTGAGATTCTGTCCTCCACATGATTAAGTCTGTTAGTGAGAGTTTCTAGGGAGGCTTTTACAAGATCTATTTGATTTTTGTTTTCTGCTGCATTTTTCTGTATTGTTTCCATATCTTTGTTGAGTTCCAATTTCAGGTCATGATTTGATTTTCTTAATACTTCATGGAATTCATTCTTGCATTTAATCATGTCTTCATTAAGCTTAATCACCTGGTTACTAAGATCCTCTGTTTTTTTTAATATATTTTGTTAATTTGAGAGAAAGAGGCAGAGAGAGAGAGAATGGGTGTGCCAGGGCCTCCAGCCACTGCAAACGAACTCCAGATGCATGTGCCCCTTGTGCATCTGGCTTATGTGGGTCCTGGAGAGTTGATCCTTTGGCTTTGCAGGCAAATGTCTTAACCACTAAGTCATCTCTCCAGCCCTGAGATCCTCTATTTGCTAACAAACCTTCAATTCATTTATCTCTCTTTGGGGTGGAAGGTCACTCTGGATTGCCTCCATGAAGTTAAGCCTAGTGACAAAAGCTGTGTGCTGTAAGAGATGAGTCTGCTCAATTTCATTTATATGATTGTTGGTTCTTTGATGAGTTGCTTCCTGTTCAATTATTTGGTTGGTCAGGGTAAATAAGCTTATTGTGTTTTCATTTTGGGATTCAATTTCTATTGTCTCCTCTATGTTTTCATTGGAGACTTCCACTGTGGGACTAGGCAACCTTGGTGGAGTTCTCTCAGTTTGCTGTCGCATGTTGTTTTTCTTGGGGTAAAAGTCTGTTTTATCAAGGAGGAAGCGAGTATTTGCCACTATAGGATATTCAGTGGGTGCTCTATTTGGGGTTTGAACCAAATTGGAGTGTAATGTTGTATCCAGAAATGCACAGGTTGTGGAGGTTATAAGTGTACCTGCAGCTCTGGGCTGAAAGAGAGCTGTGGTTGGAGATCTGGAATCTCTTCATCTCAGGATCACAACTATGCCTTGCCTGTTGGGCCCAGGGGCAGTAGCACTTGGGCCTGCTCCCCTAGTGTACACAGCTGGGCAGGTTGTAGAGGACTCACTGGTACTACCTGGTGGGTGGTTGCCAGATATTTCTGGGATCCTCATCTAGGGCAGGAGGAATGTCCCAGGGGAACACAGGTAGGGGATACCTGTGGGGGAATGGGGATGGGGAGGGGAGATGTGGGGCACCAGGATCCACAGACCAGGTTGAAGCTCAGGTGTTCAGAGTTAGTTGGTACAGAGGTGTTGGTGAAAGGAGGCAGCTAGCAGCATGGCTTGGAAGGATCAGAGGAGATGGCCAAGGCCTAAAAGATGTGCTGAGACAGGAAGTACAGGAGGGAAAGGGGGGCCACATGGTCACTGGCAGCACAGATTGGGAATATGGGCTCCAAGCACACTGCACCCCTCATCACCTCAGAGTGTACCGGCCCCAAACACACAGAGCCCCTCACCATCTGGAGGGCATAGGCCCCAAACACACCTCACCCATTACCCCAAACACTCCATGCTCCTCCTCACCAGGATGGTTTTTTACTTTTACATGGTTATGCAATTCTATTGCCTTTGCTTCTAACTTGGAGATTTTCTTTCATCTCCCTTTCATGGTTTTCACAGCTGACGTTTTCCTGCTCCAGGTTCATCTAGGTCATTGCAAATGCCAGGATTTCCTTCTTTTTAAAGGCTTACTAGATTTTGTTGTGTTACTATTCCACCTTTTTTTTTTTTTTACCCATTCACCCATTTCATGTGTGTTTTATATCTTGTCTATGACAAATAACTTTACAATGAACATGGGAGTGCAGATACCTCCTTTTAACTAAGATGCATCCATTAGTCACACATGGGGGGAGTAACTCAAAGTGCTTATTAAAATACTTTACAGGTGGTACCTATTTTACAGCACACAATTTTTTTTTTTTACTTTCCATCCTCATTAATTAATCCAACCTTGAGGAATCAGAACAAATACCAGTTACTGCATTTGATATAAGGAATAAATGAAGACAGTCAATTTTTTCAGACACGTGGAATACACAGCAGTCACAACTGGAAACCACACCCTCCAAGTAGCCAACAAATGTGGGGATGATTCTCTCAATGAACATGGAGGCATCTATGGAACATAGTGTGGAGCACAGGCTGAGAGTCAAGAAAGCTGAGCATGTGCTAAGAGTTTGGATGGCTCTCAGGGAAAGATCAGGAGAATAAGGAAAAAATAAAAAGAAACGGAACTGTCAGTAACATTCTAGAACATTCGAGCTTCACTGAGCTGGCAAATAGGATGTTCTTTTTGAGTGTGAAAGTAGAATGGGGAGAACTGTGTTTCTGAACAAGTAACTTGGTGACAATGTGACAGATGTGTGACAAAAGGAAAGCCAAAGGCAGGAGAGTTCAGGTTGTGCAATGAGAGCAGGAGGAGGTGGAGCCAGAGCACTGGAACAGAGAGAAAGGATGGGTCTAGAGGACACTGCAGAAACATGCAGCTGCTGTGAGTTGATGTCTAACCAAAGGGGTTGGGGAGATGGCTGGGTAGCATAGATCTTGCCACACAAGCACTGAGTGTCTTAGTCTGGATACCCAGGCACCATGTAGGAGCCAGAAGCTTTGGTGGGCTTCTGCAATCCCAGGATGCCTCCAGTGAGACAGGAGAAGGAAATGAGAATTTTCTGGAAGCTCATGGGACAGCTAGCCTGGTGAACTGGAGACCCTGCTAACCCCACACTTGTGCTATGGTATGTGTGCGCCTGCAGTCACCCACATGAACACATGCTCAATCAAACACCATCGGGGAAAGAAAATCAGAACAATGAAATGAAAACAATTAAGTTTGGAGCTTTCTTTTCATGCTCCTGTTTATTTTTTAGTTTGATTGTTTTTATATATCTGTAAATGTATTTTGATCATAATCCCTTTCCTTACCTTCTCTTGTCGTCCTTCCCCTGTTTTATAAGTAGTCCCTCTTCTTAAAAGTGGATTTTTAAAAATGTATTTACTTGAGAAAGAAAGAGATGGATAGAGGTAGGAAGAAAAAGGAAGAGAGAATATGGGTCTCTAGGGCCTCCTACCACTGCAAACAAACTCCAGACACATGCACCATTTTGTGCATCTGGTTTTATATGAGTACTGGGTTATCAAACCCGGGCCAGTAGGCTTTGTCATCAAGTATTTCTCAGTGCTCAGCCATCTCCCCAGCCCTTAAATGTGGATCTTAATTTTCAAGTCTGTGTGGCTGATTTTTGCATAAGTGCTTGCATAAGTGAAGATAGGGTCTTTCCTGTATGAAAGGAAAAAAATAAAGAAAAAGAGAAAAAAGGAAGGAAGGAGGGAAGGAAAAAAGGAAGAAAGGATCACTAAGTTCTTAAATTTTCTCCTAGTTAGCATGTATAAATACATCAAAAGTGAAGTATTTGGTCAAGACATTGATGCCTATCTGACTAGAAATAAGATGATGATGGTCCTTTAAAAGCCCCCATTAAAAATACCTCACCTACGCTGGTGTGGTGGCAAATGCTTTTAATCCCAGCACTTGGGAGGCAGAGGTAGGAGGATCAATATGAGTTCAAGGCCACCCTGAGATGACATAGTGAATTCCAGGTCAGCCTGGACTAGAGCAAGACCCTACCTCAAAAAACCAAAAAAAAAAAAATAAATAAAAATAAAAACACTGAGAGGAACACTTTCCTTAATAACTTCCTCTTTTCAAATGCAGAAGTCTCCTGGAGGAGTTAGTCTGTTATTAAGGCTAAAGTGCAACTGACGATAACTGAATAATTACATTTATTTCCTGTGATAAAGTACACTGAGTGATTAACACAGTATTTTCATTTCACAGATGACTAAAATATGACTCACACAAGTAACTTGCCCAATCTTCCCCAGCGTGAAAGTAATACATGCAACATATTACCAGTTCCATCTGTACTCTTTTGTTCCATGTCCCCCATAGAATCCACAACCAGGGAAAACCTCTTTCTACGAAAGATAACACAAGAAGAAACTGCCTAAATTAAACAACTGTCCTGAATCACTTCTCCCATGTCAGTTACTAAGAATAAAATAGCATGGCCTGAAAAAAAAATGAATACCTTTTCAAGTCTTAGTATGTAAAATGAAAGATAAAATTCATGTTTGCAAAGAATAAAGTAGTCACAACTCAAATTTCTGGAGAGTCAGGCATTGTGGTGCATCCTATAATACCAGCACTTAGCAGAGACAGAAGACTTGTGATGTCAAGGCCCGTACTCTGTAAGCAAACAAAACAAAAAAATCTATTAAAAACTAGGCAACTCATAGTGCTAGAAAGTGTTACATGAGCTGCTGGTGGGCGGGGGGGTGGGTGGGAATGGCCGACTATATTGTGATAAGCAGGGGATCCCACTAGATATGTAATCAAACAGCTGAACAACATGTACACACTGGTACAATAGTGGCACTCAGCCTGGGGGCATAACCAGTGGTTCTCTGATGGGATAAGAGACCCACTCAATAGGAAGGAACTCAGTTGGTACTGGGAACTGAGTCATAATCCCATGGAGATAATGGTCATAGATTCCATAAGAAGCTCCCAGTAGTCTTTGGTGAAAAGACAGACTATACCCATCAAATTTTTTCCTAATTAACTGTGTTTATCCCCTTTAGCCCATGCTACTCTCACTCTCTGTTGGAGAAATCTGTTCACTCTTACAGAAGACAGCAAAAACCTGGGTAGGGGGGTTAAATGGCTCAGCAGTTAAGTCATTTGCCTGCAAAGTCTAATGACCTGAATTTGATTCCCTAGTACCCACTCAAGCCAGATGCACAAAGGAGCACATGTGTCTGGAGTTCATTTGCAGTGGCTAGAGGACCTGGCGCACCCATACATTCTCTCTCATTCTCTCCCCTCCCTTTCTCTCTGTCTATATCTCTATGCTTACAAATAAAAGAAAAATGGGGAGAACCAAAACCCATTAACTTGACAAGAAAAGATAGTTGACTCCCTCTCATGAGATGAGCCACCTCTTGCACCACATCATCCAAGGTTCAGGTGAAACCACAGAGGAAATGGCAAGGTAGGCATGAGTGCTGCATTTCCTTACAACCTGCACCAGGAAGATGGTGATAGACACTGAGGACACTCAAAAAGTATCAAAGCAATAATCCAGAAATTGCCAAGAGCTCAACACTAAAGTTGACTCATACCACACCCACCAAGGCTCGGGGAATGGAACACTGCAGAAGAGGGGGCAGAAAGATTGTAATAACTACAGGGTTGGAAGGAATATCTTATAGGCATTTCCTCACCCCACCCTCCATGATAACTGGCTGCTGCAGTCATAACCCATAAGCCCCTGGTAAATACCAGAAACCCAACTGAGACAGGACCTCACTGTAATGGGGAAATGGAGGATGGGAATGGGACCAACACATGATTTTCCCATACAACACTTTCTAACAGTTTTGAAATTAAAAAAACAAACTAGGCAAATTTATACACAAGTGGACCAAGTGTAAACTCTAAATGGGCTGAACAGATACACTGCTATATTAGTAACATCAATCTTAATGAGAAACGATGAATGTGTGGATGTGAAATGCACCCCCATAGCATCATGCATTTGTGATTAAGCCTCATGCTCAATCCTTACCTGGTAGAGCTGTGGGGAGGTGGACTTTGCTGGAGGAATTGTATCACAGGGTGGTGGGAGTGACAGGCCGTGAGGTTTATTGGCCTAACCCACTGGATGTTTAGAGCTAGTTCACTCTCGCTATTCCTACTGTGCTGCTGTTGTATGATGTGAGCCAGCTGCCTTTTCTGCCATGCTTTCTCCTCCATTATTAAACTTCCTCTCAAAACTGCAAACCTGGGGCCAGAGAGATGGCTTAGCAGTTAAGGCCCTTGCCTATGAATCCGAAGGACCCTGGTTCGATTCCCCAGGACCCACATAAGCCAGATGCACTAGGTGGCACATGGTCTGGAATTCGTTTGCAATAGCTGGAAGCCCTGGCACACCCATTCTCCCCCCCCCCTCTCTCTCTCTCTCTCTCTCTGACTCTTTCCCTCTCTCAAATAAATAAATTAATTAAAATTACAAATAAAACTGTAGGGCTGGAGGGATGGCTTAGCAGTTAAGGCACTTGCCTGCAAAGCCAAAGGACCCCAGCTTGATTGCCCAGGACCCATGTAAGCTAGATGCACAAGGTGGCACACGAATCTGGAGTTCATTTGCAGTGGCCAGAGGCCCTGAAGCACCTGGTTTTTTTCTTTCTCTCTCTATCAAATAAATAAAAATAAAATTAATATTAAAAAATTATGTGTAGCAAAATATGCTAACCAATTGAAACCCAAAGAGGTGATCCTTCTTTAAAAAAAAAAAAAAAAAAAAAAAAACTGTAGGGCTAGAGAGATGGCTCAGCAGTTAAGGCGCCTGCCTGCTAAGCCTAAGAACGCTGGTTCCAATCTCCAGTTCCCACATTTAGCCAGATGCAGTGAGGCAAGGGCGCAATGCCGCACTTGCCCACAAGAGAGCGCACACATCTGGATTTCGTTTACAGCAGCTGAGAGACTGCTGGCGCACCCATCTCTGTCTCCCTCTCCGTCTATCCCTCTCTGTGTCTCTTTCCAAAAATAAATAAAAAATAATTTAAAAATCTTTTAAAAAAAAAAACTATAACCCTGAAATAAACCCTTTCCTCCATAAGCTGCTGTTGGTCAGATGTTTTGTCCCAGAAACAAGAAGGTCACTGCAACCATGAGAAAGTGAGGAAAGGAACAGTGTGTCCTCGCCTCCAAGTGAGAAAAAGGAATCGTGTGTCCTCGCCTCCAAGGATCCATCACTCAGCCCCAAGTCACTTGGAACAGGCAGAAAAACAAACCAATAATGGCAAGTTCTTTTAAGGAAGCCATAACTTTAGAGTTTTATATAAAATCATCTATATTTTTTAATCCTGACAACTAATTAAAAGTTAAAACACTATACAAAGCAAAGAACTGAAGAAATCAAACCAAACATAACTGAAGGCTAGATGTGGGACATAGGCCACCAATTTCATATTAATAATAATAATGTTTATTATTATAACTTATTATTGTTACTTTTGCTTGTTTTTTTTTTTTTTTTTTTTTGGTTTTAGTTTGGATTTGTTTTTTTTTTTTCAAGATAGTCTCACTCTAGCCCAGGCTGACCTGGAACTCATGAGCTCTATAGTACCAGGCTGGCCTTGAACTCACTGTGATCCTCCTACCTCTGCCTACTGAGTGCTGAGATTGAAGGTGTGCGCCACCACACCCAACACTTGTTTGGTTTTTGAGATAGGGTCTTGCAATGTACCCTAGCTGATCTATATGACTTGACACGATGTAGCCAAAACTGGCCTCAAAGTTGAAGCAACCCTTCTGCCTCATTCCCCCCCCCCAAGGACTGGAATTATAGGCATGGACCACCATGACTCACTTCACTTTTTACATCTACAATATTTTTAAAATATAATCTTGAAAGTAATGTTCACGTTCTATTGTCACAAATTTGCTCTGTGGAAACACTTAAATAAGGCTTTTTTGAGGAATCTGCAAGAAACCTCTTAAACTTGAGATAAATGGAGCTAGTCAAAACAACATGCTGAATAAGTAACAAATAATGAACATATTGACCCAGAACTATCCTAAGTATCATTTGAGAGCTCTTTGATTGGAGCGGGATGGCATGAGTAGCTGACTAATCAATGTGTCACCCATGGCACAATATCAGGTATATACTGAGGACAAAACAGTTAACAGAAAGGAAACTACCTGAGCTGAGTATATGTTCAGTTTAATATTACAGACAGCACCATGTCATGAAATGTTACATGCAGAAAATAATGCAAAACATGACGGTACTAAATGATAAAGCATCTGGGTAAGGCTGTCTGAGAAGGTGACAGTTGACATACAGTACAATTAAAAGTGGAACTGACAGCCCTCAGGAGGCAGAGGTAGAGGATCAAGTATGAGGCCACCCTGAAACTACATAGTGAATTCCAAAAGTGAGACTCTACCTTGAAAAACCAAAAAAAAGTGTGTGTGTGTGTAACTGAGTGGGCAGAGGATATGGCCATAGCTATGCAATTAAAAGTACTGGTCATTTATGCATGAAGTTCTCTCAGCATGAGACTGCTGGGTTCAACTCCCCAGAACCCACGTTAAAAAACAATCTGGGGCCTGGAGAGATGACTTAGCGGTTAAGCGCTTGCCTGTGAAGCCTGAGGACCCTGGTTCAAGGCTCGATTCCCCAGGGCCCACGTAAGCCAGATGCACAAGGAGGCACATGCATCTGGAGTTCGTTTGCAGTGGCTGAAGGCCCTGACACACCCATTCTCTATCTATCTGCCTCTTCTCTGCGTGTGTGTGTCTGTCACTCTCAAATAAATAAATAAATAATAAACAAAAGAATTTTAAATAATCTAGTTATGGCCACACACATCTGTAACTAAACGCCCAGGAGTTGGGAACCCTGGAGAGTCACTGGGGCTTGCTGACCTGTGGGAGCTCTGAGTTGGGGGAGGGACCCTGACTCAAGGAAGTGAGTGTTAAGAGGGCACCTGATATCCTACTTTGGCTTCTGCATGCATGCACGTGAGGCACACATCTACATACATATGTACATATACTACACATCACTCACAACACCACACTCATACTCTATACACACACACACACACACACACACACGTTTTTGTTACACAAGCAACAAAAAAAGTAGAATTGAAGCAAATCTAGGGTAGAAGATTTCCTAAGGAGGAAAGAGCAAGCACAGAGTCATGGAATAGGGTGTGGCTTCAGGTATTACAGGAACACTAGAGGCTTGTAAGGCACAGGAAAAGTTGTGATGAATGTGTTTAATAACGAAGAATCTGATTACCAAGGACCTCATAAGGCCTAGGAATGACTCAGCTTTTCAAAAGCGAAGGTGTGAAGGAAGCTGACTTGCACTTTTCAAACTTCATTCTTGGATGCTGAGTTTACAGAAGATGACCTACAGGAGTCGCAAGGATGGGAACAGAGAAAGCAGTTGTGAAGCTGCTGTCCCGGCAGCCTTGTTTCATAACCCAGCGGGTGATGGCAGAGAGGGTGAAGATATTCAGTGAGACAGCAGGATTTGCTGATGGATGAGACACCAGTACATGAGATCAAGAGAAAAACCAAGAATGTCCGATTATGGGGCTGGAAACATAGCTTAGCTGTCAAGGCGCTTGTGTGCAAAGCCAAAGGACCCAGGTTCAATTCCCCAGGACCCACATAAGCCAGATACACAAGGTGGCTCAGGCATCTGGAGTTTGCTGAAGGCCCTGGTGTGCCCATTCTCTTTTTCCTCTCTCTCTCCCTTTTTCTCTCTCTCAAATAAATAAATGAATATAATTAAAAATTCCTGTTGGAGTTGAATTGAAAGCCTCCTCCATGTGGACCAGCTGACAGAATGCTGGAAAAAGCTATATTGCATGCAGTTCAATGGGAGAAAGAAAAATCACCAGTGAAGGTACTCAACAGTGGACACTGCAAGCCTTAAATTTGGCCAGCTAGACCAAATGTGCCAATGTTACAATAGTGGCATGTCTGTTATGGAGGAAACCAACTGCTCTCTAATTGGACTGGAGGCCTGCTCCGTGGGAGATAATACAACCCTGATACTGAAAACTTACAACAGGGGTAGTCATGAGCCCTAGGGGTGTAACGTCTGCTTGTGTCTGGCTAAATGTATATACTGTGCTCACCAAACTGCTCAGTAAGCATTTATCTTAATGTTCATACCCATATATTAATGCTACTATCACTTTTGGTTAGAGAAGATTCTCTTTTCAGATGGTGGTGACCTTGGGATGACTCAGAAGGCACCAGGGTGCTAAGAAGAAGTGAGAGAGGAGTGCTCTGACACTACCTACACAAGACCATCATAATAAGAGGGAAAGATCATGACATCAAAATAAAGAGACTGATTGAGAGGGTGAGGGAATATGATGGAGAGTGGAGTTTCAAAGGCAAAAGTTGGGGGAGGGAGGGAATTACCATGGAATATTGTCTACAATTGGGGAAGTTGTCAAAAAAAAAAAAAAAATTAAACCGGGCATGGTGTTGCATGCCTTTAACCCCAGCACTCGGGATGCAGAGGTAGGAGGATTGCCATGAATTCAAGGCCACCCTGAGACTACATAGTGAAGTCCAGGTCAGCCTGGGCTAGAGACCCTACCTCTAAGAAAAATAAATAAATGAAACAAAATAAAAATGAAAAAAATATTTTACAAAATAAAAGAGAGTATTTAAAAAAAAAAAAAGAATATTCTTTTTATGGTTTAGATGTAGCCTGTCTCTTAAATGTTCACATTTTAGAGGCTTGGTCTTTGGTATTTTAGAAAGAAGAGATGATGAGACATTTAAGAAGTGAGGACAGAGAGCTGCCTTCAGAAGGAATTCATGTAGTTCTAAATGGGCCTTTTGATGGCTCTCACCAGAGGAATTTTATAAAACAGTGCATCTGTTCATGAATCATTCTCTGACATACCACCTCACCCTGGAATCTTCCCTTCTGCCGTGCGCTCCACCATGAAGGAAGGTATCTATCTACCTTGAGTTCCTCAAACAAACTGAGCCAATGCCAGTACCATGCCCTTTAACCTCCAGAAATGTGAGGTTAGCACACTTTTATTTTTTAATATTTTAATTCATTTTTCTTGCAAGCAGAGAGAGATAAAGAGACAAGAGAAAGGGAAAGACCAGAGCCCTCTAGACACCAAAACAAACTCCAGATGCATGTGCCACTTTGTGCATCTGGTTTTATGTGCATATCAGGCAACTGAACCCAGATCACTAGGCTTTGCAGGCAAGTGCCTTAACCACTGAACCACCTCGCCAGCCCCAAACTTGTTTTTGTACATTGACCAGTCTTGTGCATCGTGTTACAGTATGGAAAGTGGACTAACACAGTGGCCAAGGTTTTATATATAAGCAGCTGGGTAGAAAGTAGCATCACTTGCCAAGAGAAAAACACAGAAAAAGAAAAAGTAAACAGCCGAGTTTCAGACCCTAGGCAGTGGCCAGCACTGGAGCTAAGGCAGGATTCCTTAAAGCGTCTAAGTGCATGAGATAATCTGGAGCAGAGTTATAGGAGAAGAATATAAACAAGCAAGAGTCCTTTTTGACAGAGGTTGTAAGAAGGCCAAAGGACCAGTACAGAGAGAGAGGAAGGTCAGTGTGATAGTCAATCTTATCAACTTGATGAATGCCATGGAAAGAAATCTCTGGTACATCTGTAAGGCATTTTCTATATTTGCTTAACTAAGGTAAGAGAATCCACTGTAACTGTGGGAGGCACACTTCATTGGGCTGGGGTTCTGGAGTACATAAGAAAAAAAGTGACCTGAACACCCGCATGCATTCAAACCTCCCCGCCCCCCCGCTCTGTCTCACTCTCTCTTCTGTGAATACAAAGTGACCATAGCTTCCTGATCCAGGCCCTGTGGCTTCCCCACTATGATGGGATATATCCCTTGAAAATGTAAACTAATTCCCCCCCCCAAAAAAATAACTGACTGCTGCTTCCACAACACATAAACCACAACCCCATGGAGAACACCTGAAGCCCCACTGAGGAGCATCCCCAACAGAATGGAGGCAGGGACGAGGGAAAAGAGGGTACCAATACATGATGTATCCATATGAAATATGTTCATAATAATAAAATGGATAAAAAAGAAAAAAGTAATCTCGGGCTGGAGAGATGGCTTAGAAGTTAAGGCCTGTGAAGTCTAAGGACCCAGATTCAATTCCCCCATACCCACTTAAGCCAAATGCACAAGATGGTGCATGTATCTGGAGTTTGATGGCAGTGGCTGGAGGTCCTGCTATGCCCATTCTCTCTCTGCCTCTTTCTCTCTCAAATAAATTAATTAATTAATTACTTGGGGAAAAAAGAAAATGTAAGCTAAAATAAACCATTTCTCCTTAAGTTACTATTGTCAGAGTGTTTTGTCACAACAACAAGAAAAGTAGTGAATAGATAAAATTGGTCCAAATAAGTGGAGCCATTGCTGTGTTAACTCTGACCATGTGATTTGTAGGTCTTTGGAATTGGCTTGTGGAAGAAATATTGTGCTAGAAAAATCCCTTGAATGCTATAAGCAGAGATTAATAGGCTATTCTGATGGACATTTGGAAAGTCAGAATGCCAAGAGAAATTCAAACAGTGGAGGGAAGGCCTGGCTCATAAAGTTACAGAGGGGAACAAGGGCTCTTTCAGGAACTGGACTTGAGGTTATTTGTGTGAAATTCTGGCAAAGAATCTGGCTGTGTTCTGCCTGTTTCCTGAGAACTTGAGTGAGGTTGAATTTAAAGGTAATAGACTAATTTGCTTGATGGACTGTATATTGAAGGCAAGACAGCATTCAGGCATGGCATGGTTATAGCTCACCGCTCTTTTCTAGATCTGCAGTGGGAAAAAAAAGGCAACAAGCAGAGCAAAGAAATTTTTTTAAAAAAATGGTCAGTTTGCTGAGGCAAGAGCTTGAGCAAGTTTAAAATTGTAGCCAAAGCACATGGTAAAAAAGAGGCTGTGATTATTAAAGAAAAACCTGCTCTGCTCTAGTCTAAGAGAAAACATGCCACAAGAGTAAGACTCTACCCATGAAATGTTGTAGTCCTTCCTGGGGCCAGCCCAGGAGGGGATGCAAGGTCTCCACTGGGTAGGGGCTGAGAGGCACAGAGTCATCACACAGATACACAGAGTTGAGTAGAAGCAGGCTGAGGGCTAGCTGCTAACAACTCATTTATTCAGGGAAGGGGGGGTTAAGGGTTTGGCTGGCCAATCATTGTATGGGGTGGTTCCCTTCTTGTGACCAATGACAACCTGTCTCCAGGCAGGGTGGTTCCCTTCTTATGACCAATGACAGCCTGTCTCTGGGCAGGTGGTTCTCTTCTTCTGAAGAATGACAGCCTGTCTTCTGGCAGATCAAGTTGCTTGTGGGCATGGGGCTGTAGCTGTTGTCATACCAGGCCTGTGCAGAATGCCATGTCCACAGAAGCCACTTCCTGGTTCCTCCTAGCAGGCGGCCTGGCTAGGGCCCAACCTGCACTGCGCCGTACAATGGAAGGATTCATCTTGTGAAAATTCAAATTCATTTGAATGAGAGAGCCTGAACTCAGAATGCCACTCAAGGGATTTCCTCCTTGAATGCAACTACCTAGGAAAGCATTTAGCCAGTAAGACACACAGAAGATGCTGGACCTAGGTACGTGTTTCCCCAGGGAAGCCACGAAAACACACAGAAGAAACTGGAGCTGTGATCCAGCAGGGCCACATTTCATCCCAAAGTTGCAACGTAACTTGGCAGTCTCACCCCTATGGTACTGGTTTTCCATACATGAAAGATGTAAAATCAAGGATGTTGGGATCTTAAGTCACTGTTTTAGATTGCTGCTGAAGCCAGGAAGTATGTGCCAGGGTCAAAGTCTCTGCAAGGATGCCCCGAGCAACCAGTGCTGAAGCTGTGACTATCAAGCCCACGTGGCAATGGAGATCTCAGGATGTTGGAGATGCCAGTACCAGTGATCATTCACTGAGGAAAGCTGCATGTGTGGAATGGAACTGACCCAAGAGTGTGCTGCAGAGGAGAGACCTGTAGGAGCAGGGCTCCTCAAGCCCTTTGCAGCCCAGCAGATACCAGCCCCAGATGGCAGGCTTGGAGCTGCAGGATTTTCTATCTGTCTTGCTGTGTTTCAGCATTGCTTTGCTCTGATCTTTCCTTGCTATGCTGCTATTCCTCCCTTTTGTATCATCTTATGTTAAAAGTATGCAACTTGAGCCAGGTGTGGTGGCGCATGCCTTTAATCCCAGCAATCGGGAGGCAGAGGTAGGAGGATTGCCGTGAGTTTGAGGCCACCCTGAGACTACATAGTTAATTCCAGGTCAGTCTGGGCCAGAGTGAGACCCTACCTCAAAAAAAAAAAAAAAAAAAAAAAAAAAAGTATGCAACTTGGTTTTGTTTTGTGTTATGGGACTCACAGTTAAGAGATTACCTGGGTCTTAGACAATACTGCATGTACATTTTTCAACTATTTTGGAAAGATTACAGACTTTGGGGACTTTTGAAGTTGGACTAAATGCATTGTAACAGCCACGAGCCTTTTGGGACAAAGAGTCAATTGTTATAATTTAAAGTGATATGTTTGGGTGTCCAGTTGACAAGGGGCAGAGTTGTGATAAATTTGTCAACTTGATGAGATATAAAATCACCATGGAAATAATTCTCTGGACATGCCTATGAGGGATTTTCTCGATTAAGTTAATCAAGGTAAGAGAACGTATCTTAACTGGGCTGGCATCCTGAGCTGCATAGAAAGGGAAAAGCTAGCCGAGCACCAGTATTCATTTCCCTCTGCTTCCTGGCTATGGACCCAATGTGACTAGCCGCCTCCTGATCCTGTCCCGATGCCTTCCCCACCATGACCGTCTGTATCCAAGTCAAAATAAACCTCCCCTCCCTGAAGCTGTTTCTTGCTAGATACTTGGTCACAACAATGAGCAAAGTAACTGATGGTCAGAAAGCAGGGCAGGAGGAAAGGCAAAAGCGCAAGTGTTCCAGAAACAAGTGAATGCAGGAAATGCTTCAAGAAGAGAATGAACACTAGTGTTGAGTACAGGTGTGAGTTGAGAACTGACCTGAAACTTACCAACAGGGAACACAATAGAGACTTTTATAATCAGAGCTTCAGTGACCTGTGGAGAGAAATTAAACAGAGTAAGATCAAGAAAGCCTGGGAAGTGAGGAACGTGAGACAGCAGCACGGTCCAGCCTTTTGAGGGGTTTATTTGAAAACATATTCAAGAGGAGAAAGACATGTGCCATATCAGAAGGTGGCATGTTTCCTAAGAACTTTGAGAGAAGACAAGTTGATCTCCATACCGATGAATAACCGTACTATGGACAATGGCCAGATAGTGTCTTAGTTAAGACGGCTGTAACAAGTTATCATAGATTGAGTGACTTAAACAATACACACTAATTTCTTAGGGCTTATGTTGTGGTTTGAATATAAAATGTCCCCCATAGTTTCATGTGTCTGAGCGCTTGGTCTCCAACTGGTGGCACTGCTTGGGAAGGTTGCAGAACCTTTAGAGGGTGAAGCCCTGCTGGAGGAAGTGAGTCACTGGAGGAGGGGGGTGGGTCTTGAGGTTTTATAGGCTGGCCCTACTTCCTGTTTGCCCTCTGCTTGCTGACTGCAATTGTGACTACCTGTTTTAGGGCACATGCCACCTCACCTTCCCTGCTACGATGGACTGCGTCTCCTTGAAACTACCAGCCAGAATGGACCACGTTTCCTGCTTAAATTGTTTTTGGTCAGGTATTTGTTCACAACAACAAAAATGTAACTAATGCGACTTAGAAGGTTAAAAGTCTAAGGTCAAGGTGCCATCATTGACGGGTTCATGGTAAGGACTTTTCATGTGTCACCATGATCTTCCTCACCAGTATTCAGCCAGTGCCCAGGCCATGCATTGAACTCCCAGAACTATGAGCTAAACAAATCTCTATCTCTTTCTCTCTCTCTCTCTCTCTCTCTCTCTCTATCTATCTATCTATCTATATATATATATACATACATACATACACACACACACACACATTACATCTCCATCACATTGGAGACTACAACTTTCACATATGAACTTTGAAGGGACTCAAACAAGCATAGCCATGGGAGAAGAGTTCCTTTGGCCTCCTTATGCTGTTCTGTGCTTCAACTGCCTCAGAAAACTCCCGTAATGCAAAACTTTATTCCCTCTCTCTTATTTCTTTTGTCTTTCCTCCTTTGATTCTCTGATTACAAGATTGATGACACATCCTCACCACTCATAACCCTCCTCTACAAACCACCAGCCAGAAGCCTACAAGCTCTTCTAGGTCAGAGCGGCTTGTACTTCTTACCCATTCAGCCTCTAATCCATCCCAGAAATGTCCCCAAGAAAATTCTGCTCCTCCCTTCAGACAGCCTGAATTCAAGCAAAGTTGGTCAACAGTGTGTCTCTCTTGTCCTAGTCCAATCTTCTTATTTCTACCAAGGATGAGATTTTGCTCTCTGAGAAGTTGTTATTGAAATCTGATCTCCAGTGACAAGGTGGCACGGGTAGGGAAACCAGATTTGGGGGAGTAGGTATATGCAAAATGAAGAAGGGAAAAGTTATTGTGTCCTTCCCCTGAGTTTAACAAACAAAAAGCTAATGCATGCGGTGGTCTGGGTTACTTTGTTAATGTTGGCCCGTCCGCTCAAGCTTACTGGGCTGCATGTAAGTGAAGCATGTTGCAGAAAGCAAGCACCATGCTCTCAGAGGTTCCTGGAATCTGAGGGGCAGGCCTTGGTGGAGGAGCTTCTTCCTCTGGCTCATATTTCTCTCAGCCTCAAACCCTAAGACGTTATTTTTCCTGAAGGCCAACAACATTTTCTGGTATTGACCACATGAGAACATGCCTGAGAAAATTTTCCCTCCAAGGATCAGATGGGGAAAAGGGAGGGGGGAAATGAAGAAACAAAACAAATTTACAAATACCACAAATGACCAAGGATACTGCTGGCCAAAGGTGTCCTTTTCAACAGAGGTAAGTGGGTTAAGAAGCCATGTCCTCAGATCAGTGGAACAAATGAAAAACCACAGTTGTGATCCAATAGGTATTGATTGCTATGCTTTAATGATATTCCAAAAGAAACGTTCTGAGAAGTGGTACACATCCCCAACAGCAAGCTTTTCTGGGAACACCTATCTGGGTTCTACAAATAAATTGCCTAAAACTCAATATTAAGTGCTAATTGAAGCAGAACTGAGATCTGTGAACTAACCCTAAGAGCCATCAATCTTTCACACTGACAAACAGGTTGGACACTGAAAGGTTATTTTGTCCCAAAATACTAAGATTTTGGGGGGGGGTTTTTTTAAACAATTTATCTTTTTAAGTTTTTTTATTTATTTAACAAGAGGAGAGATAATGGACACACCAGGGCCTCTTGCCATTGCATATGAACCCACATGCACGTGACACTTTGTGCATCTGGATTTTTGTGGTACTCAGGAATCAAACCTGGGCCAGCAGGCTTTGAAAAGAAGTAGCATTGACCACTGAGCCAACTCCGCAGCCCTAAAATACTGAAATATTTAAAACAGTTAAGAATCATCAAAAGTATTCTATACCAGCAGGACAGCACACCTTTAATCCCAGCACTTGGAAGGCAGAGGTAGGAGTATCCCAATGAGTTCAAGGCCAGACTTGGACTACATAGTGAATTCCAGGTCAGTCTAGGCTAAAGTGAGACCCTACCTCCTTTAAAAAATATATTCCATGCCTAAGGGGAAAGGACATGTTTAGTTAAATTGGATGTTTTATGAACCTACTATATTAACAAATTCTCTCCATGGAAATAAATGCAGAAATTGATAAGGTCCACAAAATAAAAAAAACAATCAAACATTTTTATGAAAAAAGATCTCTCTCTCTCTTTTCCTCCTTCCCTTCAGGAAGTGCAGATAGAAATAGCACCTGCTATTGACACTGGACTGGTCAGCAAGGGGACAAGAAACTAAGGGAAGAACAAACAGCAACATGACCAGTGAGTTGGGGCAGAGGAGACTCTCCTGTCTGGATTTCCCTTTTACAGTTTTCTTTCTTCAGCTGAAACATTTTTGCTTCACAGTGACCCCTGCTTCTCCTGAAGTGATCATGGAGACTTGTCGAAGAATGATGGTGCTTCACAGTATTCCCATCATGTTCCAAAAACAAGAGGACCCAAACTATTTAGGATCACTTACAAAGGCAATAACTGCAAAATAAAGTAAGAAATATGTTTCAGCAAGTTCTGGTGTTGTTAAGGGCCTGCTGTCTGGGTGCCAAAGGACACTGTTACTGGTGAAAACACCATTTCATGATCTCGGGTCACTGCACAAATACTCTCCTCATCTAAGAAGACAGGAAAGAGGAATTAGAAAAAAGATAAAGCAGGGCTGGAGAGATGGCTTAGTAGTTAAGGCACTTGCCTGCAAAGTGAGCATGGAAATTAAATTTTCCAGTACCCACATAAAGCCAGATGCACAAAGTGGTCCATGCATCTGGAGTTGTTTGTAGCAGCTAGAGATCCTGGCATGCTTATTCATTCTCTCTCTCTCTCTCTCTCTCTCTCTCTCTCCTCTCTCTCTTCTATCTCTCTCTGCTTACAAATAAATAAAGATAGGTTTTTAAGATAAAGATGAAACAAAGGTGATAACCAGCCAAACTATGTGTGTGTGTGTGTGTGCGCGCGTGCGTGCGTGCACATGTGCATGCACACATTTGGAGAATCTCAAGCCATGAAATGATTTGAAATGAAATGGATATGAAAAAGACAATTTAATTGCAAAGCTAGGCATTCCTATATACTAACTGAGCTGTTTACAAGAAAACTGCTTCTCATTTCCAATGAACTTGAACTACTTCTTCCAAGAAATCTTCAGTCTGACTTCTGGCAGTGATTGCAAGTCAATGCTGAAATGCCTTCTTTGTCAAAGTTGGTCAGACATGACTTTCAGACTCCAGTTCTTCCTCAATTCAAAGCTCTTTGAATTCCCCAGGCTCCCTGTGCACCACGAGCAGGTCCTTACTGGACTGAATATTCTGAATGTTTCGGACCCTGAATATTTCTGTACCTTTTCCTTTCCTTTTTACGTCCATTTGTCTTCTGATCAGTTTCCCTGAATCCTTTCCCCAACCAAAGTCACAATGTATAAGCAAATTACCAGCTCAAGTGGGATACCTCTCACCTAGAAAAATATCTATGATCTTATCTGAAAGCTTATCTTTATCAAAACATTAGCTTACACTAGATGACATTCAAATGATCAACCCAGTCAAATATAACATTTTATAAGCAACAGTGATCTGAAAAGTTTGGGCTACAAAGATTGACAACCTGACTTTCTGAAATAAGGCCCCTTGGAGATAGATCATTTGTATTCTATTAAGTGTAGACATGTCACATCTGCTGTTTGGCCTCCAACCAAAAAGATTAATAACAATTATTGTACTATCTGTATACATTGTATACTTTTATGTTCTGTGATGAATTAAAAGTGACCCAAATCTTTTGTCACTCATTTCATTAAGAAATGAGTCCAGCAGAAGGCACCGTGGTGCTGAGAAGAAAGGACAGAGGAATGCTCAGCACTGAAACATCTCTAACACACTTTCCAAGGCTCAGGGTCCATTGTGGAAGAGAGGGCGGAAAGAATGTAAGAGCCAAAGGAAGAGTAGGACTCCTTACAACATGCTCCTCCCGACACAAAATGGCCTCACAGTGCCTGACACTACCTACACAAAACCATCATAATAGGAGGAAAAGATCATGACATCAAACTGAAAAGAGAGACTGATTGATTGAGGGGATGGAAAGGGGGGAGGGATGGAGAGTGGAGTTTCAAAGGGAAAGTGTCAATAAAAAATAAATAAATAAGTACCATGGGATATTTATTTACAATTAGTATTGGTTCCATTGTTGTCAGGGATAAAAATAAATAAATAAGTAAAATATTAAAAATAAAAAGAAATGAGTCCAGGAGGGGAGATGACTCAGTGGTTAAAGGAGATGGCTTGCAGAGCCAGTACCTTATTTTTTGTACCTGGTTTTGACTTTCCCAGTTCCAGCCATGAGTTCCATTCCACTGAGTACCTACCAAATCAAAGCTGGATACACAAAGTGGCACAGTTGTTTCCTGTGTATCTTCTGCAAGACATTTTTTGTTGCAGTGGCAAGGGGACCTTCTTCCAGATTCTGGCCAGGTCTCTCTGTGTTTGGTCTCAACCAATCTCCCTCCCTCCATCTCCTCTGACAGAAGTCCCGTATCAAGACCTCCCCGTGTTGGCAGTTTCAATAAATAAATATGTGTTTTAAAGAAATTAGTCCATTTTCTAATTTCAATTTTTAAAATCAAGAAAGTCATGTGAATTTCTTTAGTCTGTTGGCTGGGGTTCAATTCCCCAGTAAAATGATGGATACACAAAGTGGCACATGTGTGTCTGAAGTTTGTTGCAGTTCAGAGGCAAGTGCAAAACCTGGTTTCATCACCTTTGGCAAATAAATAAATATGTGTTTTAAAGAAAAGCCATCATGGAAAATTGTCACACCCTTACCACAGAGAGCTGTGGATAGAGAGAGGTAAAGGCTGACCTCCAGCTTCTAGCTACTCCAAATATCTTAGGTTAAGTGTCTGACTGTAAGTAAAATCATGTTAGAAAGCCGGGGGTGGTGGTGCATGCCTTTAATCCCAGCACTTGGGAGGCAGAGGATCACCAGGAGGATCACCATGAGTTCGAGGCCATCCTGAGACTACAGAGTGAATTCCAGGTCTATCTGGGCTAGAGTGAGACCCTACCTCGAAAAAAAAAAAAAAATCATGTTAGATTTCCAACCCTAGAACATCTCTAAACTACAGCAGCTGCAAAAATAACTCCTCAACTGGGGAGATGCCTCAGAGGTTAAAGGTGCCTGCTTGCAAAGCCTGCTAGCCCTGGGTTTAATTGCCCTATACCCACATAAAGCCAAACAAAATCTGGTGTTTGTTTGCAGCAGCAAAAGACACTGTTGCATGCATGCGCGTGCACACACACACATATTATATAATTAATTATTAAGTAACTAATGAAAAATAACTGCAGACAAGACCAATAGGAGAATCATTACTGACTTGAGCTCAGCTCGTAGAGGGTTGTTATTATTATGGACTTCTCAACTTTGGAGTGAACTGTTACATCACAATAGGTAGCCAAATCACATCCCTAAAAGCTGATCTGCTGCTTTCCTTGAACAAAGTAATGAATAATAAGAAAAAATAATAATTTTCCAATGTTTTTGTTTTGGTTTTTTTTTTCAAGGTAGAGTCTCATTCTAGCCCAGGCTCACCTGGAATTCATTATCTAGTCTTAGAGCAGCCTCAGCCTCAAACTCATGGTGATCTTCCTACCTCTGCCTCCCAAATGCTGGGATTAAAGGCATGTGTCAACATGCCTGGATTCAAATGAAGTTTTTAATTATCTTTTTTTTTAAGACCGTGTCTCATGTAGTCCAAGCTGGCCTCAAACTCATTATGTAGACGAGGCTGTCCTAGAACTCTTAAATCTCCTGCTTCTACCTCCCAAGTGCTAGGAGTACAGGTATGGCTGCTAGGCCCACCTTGAAATTTTTTATTAATATATTCACTTTAGGTCAGGTGTAGAGGCACATATCTATAATCCCAGCACTTACAAAGCTAAGACAGAAAGATGGCTACAGATTTCAGGATAGCCTGGGCTACATGGTGAGTTCCAGGCCAACTTGATCTACAGAATGGGGTCATGTTCTTTCAAGAGCAGGCAGAGTTCAAACCCGGAGTGTTATATAGGGATAAAAGATCCGTTCCATATGTCAAAGCTCTAGTATTGTCATGCTCCATCTTAATGTAGTAAAAATTGATTTATAAATGAACTGTAATTACAGCATGCCCTCTCCTATGGCATTTCATTAATCCTCACATCAAACAAGAAAACTCTTAAAGTCTGCTCAGTGTAAAATGGCAGTGTTTCTAATAAGCCATCCCCATACCATGTGGCCTGAAAGTCAAAAGCAGTTTGTTTCCTAAATCTCTTCCTTACCTGCTTACTTCTATTTTCTGGGCTAAGGCATTGTAAAATCTATTGTGAACCTGTTTAAAATGCAAAAAAAAAAAGTGGCTTTTTAGAGAACCTATTAACCTGTTTGAATCAATTGTTTTGCCTGATTAAAACATTATAGTGTAAGGGCAGATCCAAATACCCTCCTCAAATAATCGTCAACTGATTGGGTTTCTTCATCTTGCTGCCATGTTACTTCTAATAAAATGATCATAACTATCTCTACAACTCATTCAGCACCCAGAGTCAGTTGGGCTCAGTAGTTAGTACTTGATGCACTACTTCTAATATTGGCAAAACAAAGTGCTACTTGTTTCCCTTTTCGTGGGCTCAGAAGCAGAGCCAAAGAGGTAAGTGATGAACAAAACCTCACAAAGTTTCTAAGAAACAAAGCCATGGTTGAGCCGAGCATGGTGGTGCACACCTTTAATCCCAGCACTTGAGAGGCAGAGGTAGGGGGATTGTCATGTGTTGTAGGCCACCCTAAGACTACATAGTGAATTCCAGGTCAGCCTGGGCTAAAGTGAGACCCTAACCTCGGGGGAAAAAAAGAAACATAGTTTCAATCCAACCTGTTTGAAGCCAATTCCACACTCCTTATATCTGATGCTTCTAATACTTGAGGTCAATACAATGCTGTACTCATAAAACCACACACTTGTGAGGAAAACTCTCAGCCAACGTATTTGTATCTTGAGTCAGTGGCAGAATAGAGGCCATGTCAGTGACTTGCCTCCCAATCCAGTCCATCTCTGCAGTACCTCTCTTCTCAAGCCTGGCCCTGAGCCACACCTCAATTTTCTTCCATCCCCCTGTAGTTATTCTAATCTGATTTATCTCTCAGAAGCCTTACTAACTTGTAACACTATAACAATATCCTGTGTAGTTCAAAAAAATATTTTAAAAAATAACAAAGATGGGCTGGAGAGATGGCATAGCAGTTAAGGTGCATGTCCGTGAAGCCTAAGGACACAGATTCGATTCTCCAGGTCCCATGTTAGCCAGATGCACATAGTGGCACATGCATCTGGAGTTCATTTGCAGTGGCTAGAGGTCCTGGCATGGCCATTTATTCTCATTCTCTCTCTCTCTCTCTCTCTCTCTCTCTCGTCTCAAATAAATAAAAATAAAGTCTTTTTTAAAAATAACAAAGATTTTTAAAAATCCCAGCACTCGGGAGGCAGAGGTAGGAGGATCGCCAAGAGTTAGGGCCACCCTGGGCATGAATTCCAGGTCAGCCTGGACCAGAGTGAGACACCTTTAATCCCAGCACTTGGGAGGCAGAGGTAGGAGGATTGCCATGAGTTCGAGGCCACCCTGAGACTACATAGCTAATTCCAGGTCAGCCTGGACCAGAGTGAGACCCTACCTCGAAAAACCAAAGTAAATAAATAAATAACAAAGATAATTACGCTTCAAGGTGTTTTATAACAGAAGGATAATAATGTCTCTAAGCTCATAAATGGTTACTCTTCCTTCTCAGAGTTTTGCAACCACTGACTAGTTGATGCATCAAAGCAGTAGGAAATATTTTTTGACCTTTGGAAGAAATGTCTTAAGGTGAAGCAGCTCGGACCCTTGCCTGATAGTACAGGGAGGTCCCGTTCTCATCCTGTGGGGAGCAGAGTCCTGAATGCAGTATGGATGGAGCAGGATCAAGTGATAAAGGCTGGAAATATGTGGGAATCTTTCCATATCCTATCCATGCCATTCACAATACTTGTATATATTCCCTTCACAGTATAATTTACTACTTTAAAACGTGGCTTCCATGGACTACAATAGTGCAGAATATGATGTAAAGGAGAAACCGAACAAGGGTTGTCTTCACACTGGACAAAGACAAAGGTGGGGAGGAACATATGAGCTTGCTGCCACCCAGCCACCTAGGGAAGTGATTCAGATGACTAAGTGATAACACCTTGGATACATGCCAGCAAGACACTTTTTAATTTTATTATAAATTGTTCTAATAGTTAAATGCCACAATATAGCATTTCTTTATTACTTGAGCACTGCCTTTAAGGATCTCTGGGTGTCTGTTATTTGCATGAAAATACTACGTCTCAGGGACACAACTTTGAAACTAATGCTAGAGAAATTAGCCCTTCTTGAGTTCCTGCTGCTGAAAGACACACAGGCATAAGACAAACTAACTGGAATGCCATACGGAACTGCAACCATATGGCACATTTGAGATATAACTCTCAACGCTAATACAAGAAAAAGACACAAAATTCAGTACAAATGTCTCTTGACAAAGATGAGCCTTTGAAACAACAAACAAATCTGAGTCACCCTCTTAAGGCTGTGGGTAATAGGGAATGGAATCTGGGTTGTCGGGCTTTGCAAGCAAGCACCTTTTACTACTAAGCCATCTCTCCATCCCTGTTTAAGTTATTTTAGTAAAAGAATTTCCCCACCTAGAGCTATAGGGTACAGAGTTCTATAGAAATGTTACTATGTCAAAGACAGTTATTACTCATCAAATATTCCACAAGCTTCCCTATATCTCATAACTTCTGATACAGATTTGTTGGGATCATATGATTATTTCTGGCCAAAGGGCCCTGAGTGAAAATGACAAGTGTCAACCCTTTGCTATAGCAGTTGCTCTGCTATCTTTCACTTACCATCTCACAACTACCTCAAAGGTCACATATTTCAGATTACATAGCTGTAGGGAGAAATGCCTTTTTTTATGTTAGAGTTTATTTGTGGGCAGATAGTACTAATGGGATCTAGCTCTAATTAGAGCCATAAGAGTCATAATTCGATATATAGTAACTTTCTTTTTTATTTTTTTTATTGACAACTTCTATACTTACATACAAAAAAACCATGATATTTCCCTCCCCTCCCCCATCCCCCTTTAGAACTCCATTCTCCATTATAATCCTCCCTCTCTCCATTAGTCTCTCTTTTAATTTGATGTCATCATCTTTTTCTTCTATTATGAGGGTCTTGCGAAGGTATTCCTAGGCACTGCAAGGTCATGGATATGGAGACTGATTTCTGTCTGGACAGTTGCATTGTAAGGCATCCTACCCTTCCTTTGGCTCTTACATTCTTTTTGCCCCCTCTTCCGCAATGGACCCTGAGCCTTGGAGGGTGTGATAGAGATGTTTCAGTGCTGGGCACTCCTCCGTCCCTTCTTCTCAGCACTATGTTGTATCCCCTCCCATAGAGAGGGCCTTCAGTCCAATTATGGAGCAATTGGTTTCTCCAAGAGCAGACATGCCACTATTGCACCCATTCAGTCATTGGTCCTATATGGCCAAACTTGAGTTTTCCAGTGTCCACTGTTTTCACTGCTGATGACTTCTGTCTCCCATACTCTGCATGCAGTGCAGATTTTTCCAGCTTTCAGTTGCTGGTCTACAGGGAGGAGGTTTTCTGCTCAGCACCAGCTTGCTTTCTCAGTGACCTTGCCTCTCAGGCAAGAGATATCTTCAGCAATAGGGTCTTACCATCTGTTTCTCAAGGGAAACAAAGGGTGTTGGCAAAGGCCTTTAATGTTTTGGAGGCTACCAGGACCTCCTTGGCCAACAACTCACTGGAAGGTATCCCATCCCAGGCACTGAAATTTTTCTAGTAACAGTCTACAGCTTTGTATCTTGCTTTACGAGGATACTGGGGAAATCAAACCCAAGTCATTATGCATTGTAGGCAAACACCTTAACCACTGAGCAATCTCTCCAGCCCAAACTTACTTTTTAATTAAAAATAAATATCTAAATAAATAAATAAATATCTATAAGTATGCCTATATGTAGGTAGAACCTGAAATGTAGACTAATAACCAAAAATGAGTCTAAAGAAATGAGCTGGAAGAGAGCTGAGGGAAGGGGAACACATGTGACATGTACACAGAAGGAGGAGGATGTCGGGAGAGAGATAACTGGGTGGGAGAGAGGGAAATACAAAAGTAAAAATAAAATAAACATTAGAAAAAGTAAAAGAGCCAGGCATGGTGGTGCATGCCTTTAATCCCAGCACTCGGGAAGCAGAGGTAGGAGGATCGCAGTGAGTTCGAGGCCACCCTGAAACTACATAGTGAATTCCAGGCCAGCCTGGGCTACAGTGAGGCCCTACCTTGAAAAACCAAAAACAAAAAAAAAAAGGAAAAAGAAAAAGTTTGACAATGGTTTATTGAAAGGCAGATTGCTCATGTTCTGCCACCAGGGCTATAGAAGATGACAGCCCTTTAACAAGAAATTATCCACATAGCTCACGACTTGAAAATGTCCATATTCAAACAAATCTTCTGAGACATAACCCCATTGGTAGAAAAACTGTATATATCAATGTGATTATGATTATTCAGGATCATGTGTGGTGATAAAAATATCACATAATCCTAAAACTCAAGAAACAGAGGGTGGTTTGTCAAAAAAGAAAATCATTGTACATCCATCCATTAGTATATAATCAACTCATTAAGGAGAATTTAAGGAAAAAAAATATTTTAAAAAATCACAAAACACTTAGTTTATGATGTCAAAGGAATAAACCAAAATACAGGGTTAAATATAGCATTATATTTTAGACAAAACCATGCATTTGTGGAATGCATAGAAAAAAGTTTGACAGGAAATAAATAAAATAATTCTCAGTGATTGCCATTTGCTGAAATAAGGTATCTTTCATATGATGTTACTTTCTGATGTTTTCTTCAATGAGGTTTGGGGGGGGGGTGGAAATGATGCACTATATACAGTAAGTCTAATGGGTCCAGTGTCAGTACGGTGTTATTCATAAGTCCACATATGGCCAGATAGGTCAGTGACTAACAAGAAAACAAAATCCAAATGAATCTCAGCAAACTAAAGTTCTATGGTAGCTGCAGTGACATAGAACTCTTAGGTTTCCTGAATTTATAGGTAATAAGATAGATGGAGAAAAAAAAATTAGAAATGAATGTTGGGCAGGCATTTCTGCTTTAAGTGAACTAGAAATGTGTCCTCTTTTCATTTCTTGCTATTATTTTTTTTTCTATTTAGTTTGTACTGATACTTGTTTTGATTACTTTAAAATAACCGATGGCATTAAAGTCACTTTTTTCTGTATTGCCATTGATTATTACTGTTTCACTTGCATTGGAATGAAATCTTAAAATATTTGATTTCAAAGAAAGAAAGAAATGAGTATTGGGCTGGTGATATGGTTCTGTGAGTAGAATGCTTGCCTAGCATCAAAGTTCAAGCCACATAATACTGGGTGTGGCAGTACACACCTGTAATCCTAGCACTTGGAAGGTAGAGACAGGAGCATCTGGATTTCAAGGTCATTCTCAGCTACTTAGGGAATTTCATGACAGCCTGGGTCTACATAAGACTGTCTAAACAAATATTATTTTTGCCTAGAAAGGAATATGATTTTCAGTATAATCAGCATGACAGATGACTTCAGAGGGACTCCGCTAAGGAAACTTAAGCTAACCAAATGACTCATTCTATTAATTTGACAACTCTTTATTAAGCATCTATAGCTAGGTTCCCAGTTTGTCTGGGATAAAAAAAGTAAATATTATTTGATCTATCTCAATATGCTTAGAATATGCACTTTGTCGTGCTGTGACTTTCTGCTTTTCAATATTTTATTTATTTATTCATTTGAAAGAGAGAGAGAATGAGCACACCAGGGCCTCCAGCCACTGCAAACAAACTCCAGATACATGTGCCACCTTGTGTATCTGGTGTTACATGGGTACTGGGGAATCAAACTCAGGTGTTTAGGCTTTCCTGGTAACTGCCTTAACTGCTGAGCCATCTGTCCAGCCCAGTCACTTTCTTTATAATACTACCCGCCCCCCCGCAAAAAAATGCCTAAAGATAAAAGATTTAAAAACATTTCACTGGACTAGTGAAAAATAAAAAAGGGTGAATTCCAAAGAATTGGCTAATGAAACATGAAAATTTGGAACTAGCTAAGTTTTAGATAAAATTTCAATAATTCATGCTGATATTCCACAGCTGCTAAAACTAAAATAGGTTAGAGGAAGAGGTCAGCTTACCAGAAGTGAGTCAGCTGGCCACAGCCATTGTTTAGTGCCTGTTGTGGTCAGAAGCAGTGTAAACTCACTATGAAATGGTGAGCAAAAAAAACAGAACATCCAGTGCAGTTTCTTCTGTAAGAAGTTTATACACTAATTTGGGAAGCAAAACACACCAAAGAGATCTTTAGAATGGGAATTTTATAAATTACACTTAATGGAAAACAATATAGAGGAGAGGGGCAGGAACCACACAGAACAGGGAGCACAGTGTGCAGCGTGCAGCACCAAGACTTTCCTGGAAAGCTGTAATTGAAGCTGCATTCTGAAGGTGACAGCAACACTGACACAGGAGGGATGACATGTTCAGAGGATATGGAAATACGACCACTCTAAGATGTATCTGGGCTCATGCTAGCCAGTGAGTCCCAAACTTGATGACCCTTGTGAACTTTTTAAATGCACACAAACTGAGAAATACTGATTGAACTTGGGGTGCAAGCATTAGCACTTTTGAGAAGATTCTACCAAACCAACTAGTTTTGGTGTCCTGCTACTATTGAAACCCCCTGGCTGACAAACCATAGGATTTAATAACAGCAGATGATCACTTGAAATGGGAAACAAGATTGTTTGTGACTTAGTTAAGAGATGCTTTAATTAAAGGTCATAATTAATTTGGCTCATTACACTGGATTTAGAAGCAAGGATCATGATTTTATTCATTTTGGCATAATACTAACTTAATATTTTTTAAATGAATGAATTCAATATGTAAAATTTTTAAATCCCTTAAGCACTTCTGACGATAGATAAGAAGACAACATTAATATTTAAGAGTTATGTCAGGGCTGGAGAAATGGTTTAGTGGTTCAGGCTCTTGCCTGTGAAGCCTAAGGACCCAGGTTTGACTCCCCAAAAGCCACATAAGCCAAATGCACAAGTGGCACATGTGTCTGAAGTTAGTTTCCAGTGGCTAGAGGCCCTGGTCTATTCATTCTCTCCCTCTATCCTCCTCTCTTATAAATAAATAAAAATAAAAAGGAGTTATGTCAACACTGTAATAGAAGGCTGTGCAGACATCTGTGAGCTCTCTCTGGCCAAGTGCTTCACACTCAGTTGTCACCTCATAACCGCCACCATCCTCTCACAAGTAGACATAATTATAAAAAGGGGAACCAATAAATGCTTGCCTGTGAAGCCTAAGGATCCCGGTTCAAGGCTTGATTCTCCAGGACCCACGTAAGCCAGATGCTTAAGGGGGCGCATGCATCTGGAGTTCGTTTGCAGTGGCTAGAGGCCCTGGCGTGCCCATTCTCTCTCTCTCTCTCTCTCTCTCTCTCTGTCTCTCTCTCTCTCTACCTGCCTATTTCTATATCTCTCTCTCAAATGAATAAATAAATAAAAATTAAAAAAAAAAAGGGGAACCAAGACCCAAGGTCACTCAGCGTTGGTGACTAGAAGAAAATCTGGATTGCAAAACTATGACACTATGGGCTATATTGATAACTGCCTAATTGTAAGTGCCAAACCAACCAACTCGAGTTTCTGGAGAGAATTCCAGTGTTGGACCTCCTCTGCCAATGCAGAAGTGGTATGTGATCTAATTAAGATATTTATCTAAGGACGAGATTAGCGTTCTTAACAGTAATCAGACTGGTGGATCAACATCTGATGTTTCTGGAAAATAATTTGATACTTCTCACAAAGGATTAGGATTTCATTAGAAAAAATGGTAGAAAAAGAAAATATACCCCATTCTACTTTGTTTGGGAATAGACATATATACAATTGCCTTATAAAATAAGGGGAATTTCTCACTATCCATTGTTTCTCTGTCTCTCGGATCACCTGAAAGGTGATGTCTCCACCACATTAAGCTGTATTATCTGGAATAGCAGATGATGTGTCTATTTCTCATGTGTGTCTCATGTGTGTCTTCAAGATTCAACTGGCATTAAAAGGAGGTTCCAGGGCTGGAGAGATGGATTAGAGGTTAAGGCACATGCCTGTGAAGCCTAAGGACCCAGGTTTGATTCTCCAGGTCCCACCTAAGACAGATGCACATGGTTGCGCATGCACCTGGAGTTCGTTTGAAGTGGCTAGAGGCCCTGGCGTACCCATTCTTTCTCCCACCCACCCCCACTCTCTCTGTCTCTAATAAATAAATAAACAAAAATCTTTTTTAAATTTTGAGTTAAAAAGGCCGGTGTGGTGGCATATGCCTTTAATCCCAGCACTTGGGAAGCAGAGGTAGGAGGTTCACTGAGAGTTTAAGGCCACCCTGAGACTACATAGTGAATTCCAGGTCAGCCTGAACTAGAATGAGACACTACCTCAAAAAAACAAAAAAAAACTGAGTTAAAAAAGGATATCCTAGATGATGGTATATTGGGAACTACAAAAAAACTAGAGCTAGCAGATCTAACCTGTGACCTGTGGTTTGCGTGAATCCAGGGACAGCTATGAATGGGGCCCAACACATTATAGATGACATCATGTTATAACATCAAGAAGTTGGACGGTTCTGAACTAGACACTGCACAGTAAATTTGTTTACAAAGTAAGGTAAAACAAGTATCATATGTTTTCTTTCCTATGTGGAATCTAGATTTTAAAAGAAGAAAGAAGAAGAAGAAAGAGGAGGAGGAGGGCCAGGTGTGGTGGCACTTACCTTTAATTTCAGCACTGGGCAAGTAGAGGTAGGAGGGTCGCTGTGAGTTTGCGGCCACCCTGGGACTACAGAGTGAGTTTCACGTCAGCCTGGGCTACAGTGAGATCCTATCTCAGAAAACAAAAAGAAGGAATGGAGAGATGGCTCAACAGTTAAAGGCAGTTGCTTTCAAAGCCTGATGACCTGGGTTCAATTTCCCAGTACCCACATGAAGCCAGATGCACTAAGTGGTGCATGCATCTGGAGTTCATTTCCAGAGGTAGGAAACCTTGGCACACCCATTCTCATTCTCTCTCTCCCTTTCTGTCTCTCTGTCACTCTCTCTCTTTCCCTCCCTTCCTTCCTCCCTCCCTCATAAATATTTTTAAGAATAAAAATAAGACATGAAAGCAGGAGGAGGCTATTTGGGAGGATCAGGGAGAGAGGGGATAAGAAAGTAACAGAAGGCTGGGCGTGGTGGTGCACGCCTTTAATCCCAGCACTCGGGAGGCAGAGGTAGGAGGATCACCATGAGTTCACGGCCACCCTGAGACTACATAGTGAATTCCAGGTCAGCCTGAGCTAGAGTGAGACCCTACCTCAAAAAACCAAAAAAAAAATAAATAAATAAAAAAAAGAAAAGAAAGTAACAGAAGAATGAATATGATCAAAGTGCATGATATATATGTATAAATATGAATGAAACCTATTATTGTGTACAGTGTATATATAGACACACAATTAAAAAAACCTATAGTACATTTTAGGTAATGTCCTCTATATAAGGACTAGTAGAAACCTCAATTTAAAAAAATATTTAGCCATGCCAAGACACATTCAAAAATACTGACAAATGGGTGCAATAGTGGCATGTCTGCTCTTGGGGAAACCAATTGCTCCCTAATTGGACTGAAGGCCCTGTCGATGGGAAACTAATCAAAAGTCTATGGCAGGGAAGGTCATGAGCCTTAGGGGTATAAAGCCTGCTCTTGTCTGGCTAAATGTATATATTATTCCCACCAAACTGCCCTGAAAGCACTACACTTAATGTTCATATTCACATATTAATGCTACTCTCACTTCTGGTTAGAAGCTTTCTCTTTCAGATGGCGATGACCACTGGGATGACCCAAAAGGCAACATAGTGCTGAGAAGAAGGGACAGAGGAGTGTCCAGCACTGAAACATCTCTGTCACACCCTCCAAGGCTCAGGGTCCATTGCAGAAGAGGGGCGGAAAGAATGTAAGAGCCAAAGGAAGGGTACGACTCCTTACAATGTACCTGTCCGGACAGAAATTGGCCTTGATATCCATGACCTTGCAGTGCCTAGCAATACCTTCACAAGACCCTCATAATAGAAGAAAAAGATGATGACATCAAATTAAAAGAGAGACTAATGGAGAGAGGGAGAGGATATGATGGAGAGTGGAATTCTGAAGGTGAATGGGGGGAGGAGAGGAAATATCATGGTTTTTTTTTTGCCTGTAAGTATAGAAGCTGTCAATAAAAAAATTTTTAAAAATTTTTTAAAAAAAAAAAAGTAAACAAAGAAAAATACTGACAAACAAGAAAAGCACATTGATAGCTTTGCAATTCTTTAGGAAACCAGAAACTGAGCCTTTTGGGAATTTCTGTGTTTGAGTATAACCAAAGCCAATTTATTTAAACAACAGTTTATAATATATTGCCAACCCAAAAACACAGCTGGATTCTTCTATCCTTAAAACACTTCAGCCTTGTAATTTCAAGCACAAAAATCCAAGCACCCTGTACACATTTTCCATTTTACCTTTATTTTCTATTCATGATCTGATCACATCAAAGTCTGCTATTTCTCAGATGTTTGTATACTCGTTGAGGTTTGTTCATGTGTTTACAATACTGGGCTCTGACTGCGGCCTACTCTTTCTTCCTCAGATCCATTTGTGAGCTATACCATTTGTACTGGGCATCCAAGCTTTGTATCTGCCTTGGACTCTGTACTGATAAAATTCATGAACATTCCTGTGGCACTCTAGGAATCATTCTGGAAATTTTTTTTGATTTTTTTTCTTGACAACTTCTATACTTACAGGCAAAAAAACCATGATATTTCCCTCCCCTGCCCCCATAACCCTTTATAACTCCAATCTCCATCATATCCCTTCCTTCTCTCCATTAGTCTCTCTTTTAATTTGATGTCATCATCTTTTTTTTCTATTATGAGGGTCTTGCGAAGGTATTGCTAGGCACTGCAAGGTCATGGATATCGAGGCCAATTTCTGTCTGGACAGTTGCATTGTAAGGAGTCATACCCTTCCTTTGGCTCTTCCATTCTATCCGCCCCCTCTTCCACAATGGGCCCTGAGCCTTGGAGAATGTGACAGAGGTGTTTCAGTGCTGGACACTCCTGCATCCCTTCTTCTCAGCATTATGTTACAGCCTTTTGGGTCATCCCAGTGGTCATCTCCATCTGAAAAGAGAAGCTTCTCTAACCAGAAGTGAGAGTAGCATTAATGTGTGAATATAAACATTAAGTGTAGTGCTTTCAGGGCAGTTTGGTGGGAATAATATATACATTTAGCCAAACAAGAGCAGGCTTTATACCCCTAAGGCTCATGACCTTCCCTGACTTTTGCTTAGGTTTTTCAGTACCAGGCATGTATTCCCTCCCATAGAGAGGAACTTCAGTCCAATTATGGAGCAGTTGGTTACCTCAAGAGCAGATATGCCACTCTTGCACCTGTTCAGTCATTGGGCCTATATGGCCAAACTTGAATATTCAGCATCCACTGTTTTCACTGCTGATGACTTCTGTCTCCCATGTGGCTGCATGCAGTGCAGCTTTTTCCAGCTTTCAGTTGGCTGGTCTACAGGAGAAGGTTTTCTGCTCAGCACCAGCTTGCTTTCTCAGTGACATTGCCTCTCAGACTAGAGATGTCTTAAGGAAAAGAAAAAGTTTGACAATGGTTTATTGAAAGGCAGATTGCTCATGTTCTGCCACCAGGGCTATAGAAGATGACAGCCCTTTAACAAGAAATTATCCACATAGCTCACGACTTGAAAATGTCCATATTCAAACAAATCTTCTGAGACATAACCCCATTGGTAGAAAAACTGTATATATCAATGTGATTATGATTATTCAGGATCATGTGTGGTGATAAAAATATCACATAATCCTAAAACTCAAGAAACAGAGGGTGGTTTGTCAAAAAAGAAAATCATTATACATCCATCCATTAGTATATAATCAACTCATTAAGTAGAATTTAAGGAAAAAAAATATTTTAAAAAATCACAAAACACTTAGTTTATGATGTCAAAGGAATAAACCAAAATACAGGGTTAAATATAGCATTATATTTTAGACAAAACCATGCATTTGTGGAATGCATAGAAAAAAGTTTGACAGGAAATAAATAAAATAATTCTCAGTGATTGCCATTTGCTGAAATAAGGTATCTTTCATATGATGTTACTTTCTGATGTTTTCTTCAATGAGGTTTGGGGGGGGTGGAAATGATGCACTATATACAGTAAGTCTAATGGGTCCAGTGTCAGTACGGTGTTATTCATAAGTCCACATATGGCCAGATAGGTCAGTGACTAACAAGAAAACAAAATCCAAATGAATCTCAGCAAACTAAAGTTCTATGGTAGCTGCAGTGACATAGAACTCTTAGGTTTCCTGAATTTATAGGTAATAAGATAAATGGAGGGAAAAAATTAGAAATGAATGTTGGGCAGGCATTTCTGCTTTAAGTGACTAGAATTGCGTCCCCTTTTCATTTCTTGCTATTATTTCTTTTTCTATTTAGTTTGTACTGATACTTGTTTTGATTACTTTAAAATAACCGATGGCATTAAAGTCACTTTTTTCTGTATTGCCATTGATTATTACTGTTTCACTTGCATTGGAATGAAATCTTAAAATATTTGATTTCAAAGAAAGAAAGAAATGAGTATTGGGCTGGTGATATGGTTCTGTGAGTAGAATGCTTGCCTAGCATCAAAGTTCAAGCCACATAATACTGGGTGTGGCAGCACACACCTGTAATCCTAGCACTTGGAAGGTAGAGACAGGAGCATCTGGATTTCAAGGTCATTCTCAGCTACTTAGGGAATTTCATGACAGCCTGGGTCTACATAAGACTGTCTAAACAAATATTATTTTTGCCTAGAAAGGAATATGATTTTCAGTATAATCAGCATGACAGATGACTTCAGAGGGACTCCGCTAAGGAAACTTAAGCTAACCAAATGACTCATTGTGTTAATTTGACAACTCTTTATTAAGCATCTATAGCTAGGTTCCCAGTTTGTCTGGGATAAAAAAAGTAAATATTATTTGATCTATCTCAATATGCTTAGAATATGCACTTTGTCGTGCTGTGACTTTCTGCTTTTCAATATTTTATTTATTTATTCATTTGAAAGAGAGAGAGAATGAGCACACCAGGGCCTCCAGCCACTGCAAACAAACTCCAGATACATGTGCCACCTTGTGTATCTGGTGTTACATGGGTACTGGGGAATCAAACTCAGGTGTTTAGGCTTTCCTGGTAACTGCCTTAACTGCTGAGCCATCTGTCCAGCCCAGTCACTTTCTTTATAATACTACCCGCCCCCCCACAAAAAAATGCCTAAAGATAAAAGATTTAAAAACATTTCACTGGACTAGTGAAAAAGAAAAAAGGGTGAATTCCAAAGAATTGGCTAATGAAACATGAAAATTTGGAACTAGCTAAGTTTTAGATAAAATTTCAATAATTCATGCTGATATTCCACAGCTGCTAAAACTAAAATAGGTTAGAGGAAGAGGTCAGCTTACCAGAAGTGAGTCAGCTGGCCACAGCCATTGTTTAGTGCCTGTTGTGGTCAGAAGCAGTGTAAACTCACTATGAAATGGTGAGCAAAAAAACAGAACATCCAGTGCAGTTTCTTCTGTAAGAAGTTTATACACTAATTTGGGAAGCAAAACACACCAAAGAGATCTTTAGAATGGGAATTTTATAAATTACACTTAATGGAAAACAATATAGAGGAGAGGGGCAGGAACCACACAGAACAGGGAGCACAGTGTGCAGCGTGCAGCACCAAGACTTTCCTGGAAAGCTGTAATTGAAGCTGCATTCTGAAGGTGACAGCAACACTGACAGGAGGGATGACATGTTCAGAGGATATGGAAATACGACCACTCTAAGATGTATCTGGGCTCATGCTAGCCAGTGAGTCCCAAACTTGATGACCCTTGTGAACTTTTTAAATGCACACAAACTGAGAAATACTGATTGAACTTGGGGTGCAAGCATTAGCACTTTTGAGAAGATTCTACCAAACCAACTAGTTTTGGTGTCCTGCTACTATTGAAACCCCCTGGCTGACAAACCATAGGATTTAATAACAGCAGATGATCACTTGAAATGGGAAACAAGATTGTTTGTGACTTAGTTAAGAGATGCTTTAATTAAAGGTCATAATTAATTTGGCTCATTACACTGGATTTAGAAGCAAGGATCATGATTTTATTCATTTTGGCATAATACTAACTTAATATTTTTTAAATGAATGAATTCAATATGTAAAATTTTTAAATCCCTTAAGCACTTCTGACGATAGATAAGAAGACAACATTAATATTTAAGAGTTATGTCAGGGCTGGAGAAATGGTTTAGTGGTTCAGGCTCTTGCCTGTGAAGCCTAAGGACCCAGGTTTGACTCCCCAAAAGCCACATAAGCCAAATGCACAAGTGGCACATGTGTCTGAAGTTAGTTTCCAGTGGCTAGAGGCCCTGGTCTATTCATTCTCTCCCTCTATCCTCCTCTCTTATAAATAAATAAAAATAAAAAGGAGTTATGTCAACACTGTAATAGAAGGCTGTGC
This sequence comes from Orientallactaga sibirica, assembly GCA_036365145.1. Classification (NCBI taxonomy): domain Eukaryota; kingdom Metazoa; phylum Chordata; class Mammalia; order Rodentia; family Dipodidae; genus Orientallactaga; species Orientallactaga sibirica. The sequence continues at coordinate 26,024,950 of JAEOAD010000005.1, forward strand.
AGACATCTGTGAGCTCGCTCTGGCCAAGTGCTTCACACTCAGTTGTCACCTCATAACCGCCACCATCCTCTCACAAGTAGACATAATTATAAAAAGGGGAACCAATAAATGCTTGCCTGTGAAGCCTAAGGATCCCGGTTCAAGGCTTGATTCTCCAGGACCCACGTAAGCCAGATGCTTAAGGGGGCGCATGCATCTGGAGTTCGTTTGCAGTGGCTAGAGGCCCTGGCGTGCCCATTCTCTCTCTCTCTCTCTCTCTCTCTCTCTCTCTCTCTCTCTACCTGCCTATTTCTATATCTCTCTCTCAAATGAATAAATAAATAAAAATTAAAAAAAAAAGGGGAACCAAGACCCAAGGTCACTCAGCGTTGGTGACTAGAAGAAAATCTGGATTGCAAAACTATGACACTATGGGCTATATTGATAACTGCCTAATTGTAAGTGCCAAACCAACCAACTCGAGTTTCTGGAGAGAATTCCAGTGTTGGACCTCCTCTGCCAATGCAGAAGTGGTATGTGATCTAATTAAGATATTTATCTAAGGACGAGATTAGCGTTCTTAACAGTAATCAGACTGGTGGATCAACATCTGATGTTTCTGGAAAATAATTTGATACTTCTCACAAAGGATTAGGATTTCATTAGAAAAAATGGTAGAAAAGAAAATATACCCCATTCTACTTTGTTTGGGAATAGACATATATACAATTGCCTTATAAAATAAGGGGAATTTCTCACTATCCATTGTTTCTCTGTCTCTCGGATCACCTGAAAGGTGATGTCTCCACCACATTAAGCTGTATTATCTGGAATAGCAGATGATGTGTCTATTTCTCATGTGTGTCTCATGTGTGTCTTCAAGATTCAACTGGCATTAAAAGGAGGTTCCAGGGCTGGAGAGATGGATTAGAGGTTAAGGCACATGCCTGTGAAGCCTAAGGACCCAGGTTTGATTCTCCAGGTCCCACCTAAGACAGATGCACATGGTTGCGCATGCACCTGGAGTTCGTTTGAAGTGGCTAGAGGCCCTGGCGTGCCATTCTTTCTCCCACCCACCCCACTCTCTCTGTCTCTAATAAATAAATAAACAAAAATCTTTTTAAATTTTGAGTTAAAAGGCCGGTGTGGTGGCATATGCCTTTAATCCCAGCACTTGGGAAGCAGAGGTAGGAGGTTCACTGAGAGTTTAAGGCCACCCTGAGACTACATAGTGAATTCCAGGTCAGCCTGAACTAGAATGAGACACTACCTCAAAAAAACAAAAAAAAACTGAGTTAAAAAAGGATATCCTAGATGATGGTATATTGGGAACTACAAAAAAACTAGAGCTAGCAGATCTAACCTGTGACCTGTGGTTTGCGTGAATCCAGGGACGGCTATGAATGGGGCCCAACACATTATAGATGACATCATGTTATAACATCAAGAAGTTGGACGGTTCTGAACTAGACACTGCACAGTAAATTTGTTTACAAAGTAAGGTAAAACAAGTATCATATGTTTTCTTTCCTATGTGGAATCTAGATTTTAAAAGAAGAAAGAAGAAGAAGAAAGAGGAGGAGGAGGGCCAGGTGTGGTGGCACTTACCTTTAATTTCAGCACTGGGCAAGTAGAGGTAGGAGGGTCGCTGTGAGTTTGCGGCCACCCTGGGACTACAGAGTGAGTTTCACGTCAGCCTGGGCTACAGTGAGATCCTATCTCAGAAAACAAAAAGAAGGAATGGAGAGATGGCTCAACAGTTAAAGGCAGTTGCTTTCAAAGCCTGATGACCTGGGTTCAATTTCCCAGTACCCACATGAAGCCAGATGCACTAAGTGGTGCATGCATCTGGAGTTCATTTCAGAGGTAGGGAAACCTTGGCACACCCATTCTCATTCTCTCTCTCCCTTTCTGTCTCTCTGTCACTCTCTCTCTTTCCCTCCTTCCTTCCTCCTCCCTCATAAATATTTTTAAGAATAAAAATAAGACATGAAAGCAGGAGGAGGCTATTTGGGAGGATCAGGGAGAGAGGGGACAAGAAAGTAACAGAAGGCTGGGCGTGGTGGTGCACGCCTTTAATCCCAGCACTCGGGAGGCAGAGGTAGGAGGATCACCATGAGTTCACGGCCACCCTGAGACTACATAGTGAATTCCAGGTCAGCCTGAGCTAGAATGAGACCCTACCTCAAAAAACCAAAAAAAAAAAAAAAAAAAAAAAAAAAAGAAAGTAACAGAAGAATGAATATGATCAAAGTGCATGATATATATGTATAAATATGAATGAAACCTATTATTGTGTACAGTGTATATATAGACACACAATTAAAAAAACCTATAGTACATTTTAGGTAATGTCCTCTATATAAGGACTAGTAGAAACCTCAATTTAAAAAAATATTTAGCCATGCCAAGACACATTCAAAAATACTGACAAATGGGTGCAATAGTGGCATGTCTGCTCTTGGGGAAACCAATTGCTCCCTAATTGGACTGAAGGCCCTGTCGATGGGAAACTAATCAAAAGTCTATGGCAGGGAAGGTCATGAGCCTTAGGGGTATAAAGCCTGCTCTTGTCTGGCTAAATGTATATATTATTCCCACCAAACTGCCCTGAAAGCACTACACTTAATGTTCATATTCACATATTAATGCTGCTCTCACTTCTGGTTAGAGAAGCTTCTCTTCTCAGATGGCGATGACCACTGGGATGACCCAAAAGGCAACATAGTGCTGAGAAGAAGGGACAGAGGAGTGTCCAGCACTGAAACATCTCTGTCACACCCTCCAAGGCTCAGGGTCCATTGCAGAAGAGGGGGCGGAAAGAATGTAAGAGCCAAAGGAAGTGTACGACTCCTTACAATGTACCTGTCCGGACAGAAATTGGCCTTGATATCCATGACCTTGCAGTGCCTAGCAATACCTTCACAAGACCCTCATAATAGAAGAAAAAGATGATGACATCAAATTAAAAGAGAGACTAATGGAGAGAGGGAGAGGATATGATGGAGAGTGGAATTCTGAAGGTGAATGGGGGGAGGAGAGGGAAATATCATGGTTTTTTTTGCCTGTAAGTATAGAAGCTGTCAATAAAAAATTTTTTAAAAATTTTTTTAAAAAAAGTAAACAAAGAAAAATACTGACAAACAAAAAAAGCACATTGATAGCTTTGCAATTCTTTAGGAAACCAGAAACTGAGCCTTTTGGGAATTTCTGTGTTTGAGTATAACCAAAGCCAATTTATTTAAACAACAGTTTATAATATATTGCCAACCAAAAACACAGCTGGATTCTTCTATCCTTAAAACACTTCAGCCTTGTAATTTCAAGCACAAAAATCCAAGCACCCTGTACACATTTTCCATTTTACCTTTATTTTCTATTCATGATCTGATCACATCAAAGTCTGCTATTTCTCAGATGTTTGTATACTCGTTGAGGTTTGTTCATGTGTTTACAATACTGGGCTCTGACTGCAGCCTACTCTTTCTTCCTCAGATCCATTTGTGAGCTATACCATTTGTACTGGGCATCCAAGCTTTGTATCTGCCTTGGACTCTGTACTGATAAAATTCATGAACATTCCTGTGGCACTCTAGGAATCATTCTGGAAATTTTTTTGATTTTTTTTCTTGACAACTTCTATACTTACAGGCAAAAAAACCATGATATTTCCCTCCCCTGCCCCCATAACCCTTTAAAACTCCAATCTCCATCATATCCCTTCCTTCTCTCCATTAGTCTCTCTTTTAATTTGATGTCATCATCTTTTTTTTCTATTATGAGGGTCTTGCGGAGGTATTGCTAGGCACTGCAAGGTCATGGATATCGAGGCCAATTTCTGTCTGGACAGTTGCATTGTAAGGAGTCGTACCCTTCCTTTGGCTCTTCTATTCTATCCACCCCCTCTTCCACAATGGGCCCTGAGCCTTGGAGAGTGTGACAGAGGTGTTTCAGTGCTGGACACTCCTCCATCCCTTCTTCTCAGCACTATGTTGCCTTTTGGGTCATCCCAGTGGTCATCACCATCTGAAAAGAGAAGCTTCTCTAACCAGAAGTGAGAGTAGCATTAATGTGTGAATATGAACATTAAGTGTAGTGCTTTCAGGGCAGTTTGGTGGGAATGATATATACATTTAGCCAAACAAGAGCAGGCTTTATACCCCTAAGGCTCATGACCTTCCCTGACTTTTGCTTAGGTTTTTCAGTACCAGGCATGTATTCCCTCCCATAGAGAGGAACTTCAGTCCAATTATGGAGCAGTTGGTTACCTCAAGAGCAGATATGCCACTCTTGCACCTGTTCAGTCATTGGGCCTATATGGCCAAACTTGAATATTCAGCATCCACTGTTTTCACTGCTGATGACTTCTGTCTCCCATGTGGCTGCATGCAGTGCAGCTTTTTTCCAGCTTTCAGTTGGCTGGTCTACAGGGAGAAGGTTTTCTGCTCAGCACCAGCTTGCTTTCTCAGTGACATTGCCTCTCAGACTAGAGATGTCTTCAGCAATAGGGTCTTACTATCTGTTTCTCAAGGGCAACCAAGGGCTTTGGCAAAAGCCTTTAATGTTTTGGAGGCTTCCAGGACCTCCTTGGAAATTTTTTTTTAACCATCCAGAAATTACTTTGGGGGTATCTTTAAAACTATCTTACAGCTCTCTTGCAGATCTCATGAGATGCATGAAAAAGTTGTCTGGGGTTTGAAGGAGTCTAGGATTGTTGATAGAGGGTGGGCTGGGTGTGGGTAGGGTCTTGTGTGCATTTAGGGTGAGCAGGGCTGGGGAGTACAGTCCTGCATACAAATGGGGTGAGTATACCCAGGCTCCCAGGTTCCTTGGTGGCTCATGTGGGGTGCAGTGCAAGTAGAACCCTGTTTCTGTTCCCCAGAGGCACAGCAGTGTGAGGCGGGTGGGGAACCACCAGATCCCCACAAAAGACATGCTGTGGCAGGCTCACAAGCAGGGATCTGCCTTCAGTCATCTAGATCCCAAATGCATGACCCTGGCCGGCCACATGACCATGGAGACTGACATTCAAACCCCCAAGTGGGATCCCTGCTATGCCTTCACCATGCCTTCCACCATTGCTACAGCCAAGCTCACTACCAAGGACCAGGAAGCAAGTAACGGAGACAACAGGACCCTTCCTGGTTACTGAGTTGGCCAGGCACTCCAAGGCCCCACCCAGAATTCGCAGGAGAGTGAATACACAAGATCTACTGAGGCTCCAGAATACACACAGTCAAAACCTATGAATCCACCACCTTCTCGCTCCTACCTTCACCAAACCGGAACAGGTAATCAATACACATTCCACAAGAAACGCTAACTGCCACAGTCCTGGCAAAATAAAACAATGGCATCAAAATGGACAAACCCCAACACAAAACAAAGAACACAAGGCAATAAACAAAATATCCGCAGGGCGTGGTGGCACACGCCTTTAATCCCAGCACTCGGGAGGCAGAGGTAAGAGGATCACTGTGAGTTCCAGGCCACCCTGAGACTACATAATGAATTCCAGGTCAGCCTAAGCTAAAATGAGACCCTACCTCAAAAAACCGAAAAAAAAAAATATATATATACATATATATCCCCGCTTAGGTCTCCCAGCCCCTTAATGAAAGTTTGCACTACAAATATAGAGGAATGTCCAGGCTTCGAACCCCAAAATGAAGCTATGGCAAGTATATTCAACAACTGTAATGAGGCCAGGAATGAAATGATGGAAGAAACAAATAATTTTGCGAAACAAAATAAAGAATTCATATAAGAGTTTAAAGTATGGTTAAATGAAGAAAATCAACAAAAAAAATGAGGAATGAACTCAAAGCATAGCTGAAGGACTCTTTTCAGATGGCAATGACCACTGGGATGACCCAAAAAGCAACATAGTGCTGAGAAGAAGGGATGGAGGAGTGCTCAGCACTGAAACACCTCTGTCACACCCTACAAAGCTCAGGGATCATTGTGGAAGAGGGGGCGGATAGAATGGAAGAGCCAAAGGAAGGGTATGACCTCTTACAATGCAGCTGTCCAGACAGAAATTGGCCTCGATATCCATGACCTTGCAGTGCCTAGCAATACCTTTGCAAGACCCTCATAATAGAAGAAAAAGATGATGACATCAAATTAAAAGAGAGACTAATGGAGAGAGGGAGGGGATATGATGGAGATTGGTGTTCTGAAGGTGAATGGGGGAGGGGAGGAAAATATCATGGTTTTTTTTACCTGTAAGCATAGAAGTTGTCAATAAAAAAAAGAAACAAATCATCAAAAAAGAACTCCATACACACCTCAAAAAAAAATTGAAGACAACAAAAAAGAACTTGATCGAAGAATAAAGGAAATGGAGAAGAGCCAACAAATAAATGATCTTAGTGGGCAGTGCAATAAAGTCAATGAAGATATAATCATATGCAGGAATGAACTCCAACAAACAACTACCAAATCGAATGAAGCAATGAAATAGAAATTCCAAAAAGAGATGGAGATGCTGAAGAAAACACAGTAGATAACAATGAAATAACTCTTACAAGGCTCCCAAGAAAGCCTCACAGAGTAGACCATATGAAGAATAGACTCACCACGGGACAGACACTCACACCCCCAAGTGGGGTCCCTGCTATCCCCTTACTCTGTCTTCCACCAGTTGCCATAGCTAAGGACCAGATGCCACTAAGCACCAGGAAGTGAGTGCCAGAGACAAAAGAGGACCCTCCCTGGTCACTGACGTAGCCAGGCACTCCAGGGCCCCACCCAGAATGCCCAGGAAAATGAATAAACAAGCAAGACCCAACTCAGGCTCAAGAGTACCCAATCAAAACCTTTGTACTGCCTTCCCACTCCTAGGTTAACCAAACCTGAACAAGGAAATTAATGCATATTGCACAAGAGATATTATTGGCTACAGTCCCAGCAAAGCAAGACAACCACCTCAAGATGGGAGAACCCCAGTGCAAAACAAATCATACAAGACAGCAAGATAAAATACCCCCACCTGGGTCACCCAGCCCCGTAACGGAAGCCTCCACTGGCAAGCCTAATCAAGAAATGAAATTAGAATTCCACAAAGAGATAGAGATGATGAAAAAAATGTAATCGATAACAACAATGAAATCATTTTTTTAAAAGACTCCTAAGAAAGCCTCACCAAGAGTAGACTGTGAGCAGAACAGACTAACAGAACTTGAGGACAAGACAGGGGAAGTAGTACAGTATTCCAAAAAATAATAAATAAATTCCAAAACAACATGTACACAGAATATGAGGGACATGTGGGATACCTTAAAGAGACCAAATATTCAGATCATTTCTATACAAGAAGGGGAAGGAGTACAGACCTTATATTAATGCTACTCTCACTTTTGGTTAGAGAAGCTTCTCTTTTCAGATGGCAGTAACCTTTGGGATGACCCAAAAGGCACCATAGTGCTGAGAAGAAGGGACAGAGGAATATTCAATAATGAGACATCTCTATCATATCTTCTAAGGCAGGGTCCATTGTGAAAGAAGTGGTGGAAAGAATGTAAGAGCCAAAGAAAGGGTAAGATTATTTACAATGCAACCATTCAGACAGAAATTGGCCTCAATATCCATGACCTCACAGTGCCTAGCACTGCCTTCACAAGTCTACAAGTCCCTCAAAATAGAAGGAAAAATGATGATATCAAAATAAAAGAGAGACTCATTGAGAAAGGGAGAGAATATGATGGAGAGTGGATTTGTGAAGGGAAAAGTGGAGGAAAGGAGAGAATTATCATGTTTTATTGTCTGTAAGTATGGAAGTTGTCAATAATAAAAAAATTTTTAAATGCATGGGTAGTATAAGAAATCTAACAGGAAGTTAAAAAATGTCTGTGACTAAATGATAATAAAAACACAACATACCAAAACTTATGGGACACAATGAAGGCAATCTTAAGAGGGACATTTGTAGCACTAAATTCTTTCATCACAAATAATTTAACCATCTAGTTGAAGGCATTGGAAAAACAGGAACAATCCAAACCCAGTAACACCAGATATAAGGAGATAATCAATATCAGAGCAGAAATTAATGAACTGGAAATCAAAAACTATTAAAACATTGATGAAGAACTAGTTCTTCAAAAAATAAACAAGATTGATAAACCCCTAGCCAATTTGATCAAAAGGAAAAAAGAGAAAGCTCAAGTAAACAGGATCAGAAACAAAAAGGGGTACGTTACAAAAGACCCTTATGAAATTGGGAGATGTACTCCACAAAATTGGAAAACTTGAAGGAAATGGGTGAATTCCTTAAATAATACCACCTGCCAAAACTAAACCCAGAAAAAAATAAACTACTCATATAGAGACATAATATCAAATGAGATTAGAGCTGCAATTAAAGACTCCCCCCATAAAATAAAGTTGGGCTGGAGGGATGGCTTAGTGGTTAAGTCGTTTTCCTGCAAAGACAAAGGACCCAGGTTCGATTTTCCAGTACCCACATTAGCCAGATGCACAAGGGGGGCACATGCTTCTGGAGTTCATTTGCAGTGGCTGGAGGCCCTGGCATGCCCATTCTCATTCTCATTCTCATTCTCATTCTCTCTCTCCCTCCCTCTCTCTCTCTCTCTCTCTCTCTCTCTCTCTCTCTTTCTCTGTCAAATAAATAAATAAAAATTTTTTAATTAAAAAAAAAAGTCCAGGCCCACGCGGTTTCACTGTTGAATTCTATCAAACCTTCATGGAAGAACTAAAGCCAATTTTTCTCATTATTCTACACAAATGAAAAGGAGGGAACACTCCCTGATTCCTTCTATGAAGCCAGCATTCCCCTAATACCAAAACCAGACAGACACAGCAAGAAAAGAGAACTACAGACTGATATGCCTGGCATACTTATGTGCAAATATTAAAAATCTCCATAAAATCCTTGCAAACAAAAATCAAGAACACATCAAAAGCGTACTCCACCTCGATCAGATAGGTTTCATCCCAGGGATGGAGGGTTGGTTCAACATATGGAAATCAGATAAACATAATGGGTCACGTAAACAGACTCAACCTCAGGAACCATATGATCATCGCGATAGATGCAGAAAAGGCCTTCAACAAAATTCCACATTCCTTCATGATTAAAACACTGGAGAAGACAGGGATGGAGGGATCATGTCATCAACATAATAAAAGCAATACACAACAGACCTAAAGCCTATATCATACTAAATAGAGAAAAACTCAAAATATTCCCATTAAGGTCTGGAACTCAGCAGGGGTGCCCACTCACTCTCACCACTGCTTTTCAACATAGTACTTGAAGTCTTCACTCAAGCAATAAGACAGGAGAAGGAAGCCAGGTGGGGTGGCATATGCCTTTAATCCCAGCACTTGGGAGGCAGAGGTAGGACCATTACGAGTTCAAGTCCAGCCTGAAACTACATAGTGAATTACAGGTCAGCTTGGGCTAGAGTGAGACCCTACCTCAAAAAAAAAAAAAAAAAAAAAAAAAAAAAGACAGGAGAAGAAAATAAAAGGGATACAAATTGGAAAGGAAGAAATGAAACTAGCCCTATTCACAGATGACATGATTCTATACTTAAAAGATGCAAAAAATTCCACCAAAAGACTCCTAGAAGTGATCAATGCTTTCAGCAAAGTGGCAGGATATAAAATCCACACATAAAAATCACTAGCCTAGGGCTGGAGAGATGGCTTAGCGGTTAAGGCGCCTGCCTCCTAAGCCTAAGAACCCAGTTCCAATCTCCAGGTCCCATGTTTAGCCAGATGCAAAGTGACGCAAGGGTGCAATGCCACACTTGACCACAAGGGGGCGCACGCATCTGGATTTCGTTCACAGCTGCTGAGAGACTGCTGGCGCGCCCATCTCTATCTGTCTCCCTCTCACTCTCTGTCTGTCCCTCTCTGTGTCTCTCTCCAAAAATAAATAAAATAAAATAAAATAATTTTTTTAAAAAGTCACTAGCCTTTGTATATATCAATGATAATAGTGTCAAAAAAATCAAATACCTTGGAGTCTTCCTAGCCAAGGAAGTAAAAAAGAGACAGAGGAAGGAAGGAAGGCAGGAAGGAAAAAAAGAAGGAAAATGGGAAGGAAGGGGGCTGGAGAGATGGTTCAGTAGTTAAGACACTTGCCTGTGAAGCCTAAAGACCCAGGTTTGATTCACCAGTACCCACGTAAGCCAGGTGCACAAGGCGGCACATACATCTGGAGTTTGTTTGCAATAGCTAAAGGCCCTAGCATGCCCATCCTCTTTCTCTCTCTTTCTCTCAAATAAAAAAAATTAATTAATTTAAAAATTAAAAAAGGAAAAGCCGGGCGTGGTGGCAGGCGCCTTTAATCCCAGCACTTGGGAGGCAGAGGTAGGAGGACCACCATGAGTTCGATGCCACCCTGAGACTACATAGTGAATTCCAGGTCAGCCTGGGCTAGAGTGAGACCCTACCTCAGAAGGGGGATACACAAAACCAAGGGCAACATGAACCAGTTCAATAGAAACCTTCATCCAGAATACCATTCAACAAGCCATTACCCTCAAGAGGGGAAGAGGGGGACCCAGACAGAAGAGTTCCATAAAAGGAGAAAGCATACCCTAAAACCATGGGTTCTGGCTGGTAATTTCTAGGGACAGAATTAGATTCTCCTACCCAACACACACACAATGAGCTGTTGGTCAGGAAGACATGAGGTCCCCAAACTACTACAAGGCCATTGCTAAATCACTTGGTTATCTGTAAGAGCTAAAAGGTAAGTCCCTATTGCTGAAGTCACCACAGCCTACAGGCACAGGACATCAAGTGATCATGTGGGAATTGAGAGGGAATCCAGTTCTCTTCTGACTAGCCCTCATAGTGCTGGAAAGTGCTATGAGAGTGACTAGAAAATAATGATTACCAGCAGATTGAATAAGCAGGAGGTCCTCCCAGTTACAAAATCAACCAGCCAAGCAAGAAGCAGACGCTTGTGCAACAGTGGCACACAGCCAATGTAGATTACCAACTGCTCACAGACTGAACATGAGACCTGCTCAGAGGAGGAGAACTCATATCTGCCTCTGGGAATCAAGCCCAATTCCCTGGAATAGGAAACCCATAGGCTGCAGAGAGAAGCTCCTCTGCTCTTTAAGAAGAATGGCTATACACATCAATATCTCTAATAGCTAAGCGGCTTATCCCCTTTTATTCAAACTGTTCTCACTTTTAGTTGGAGAATCTGTTCTAATTTACAGATGGAGAAGAATAGTGGGGAGACATCAAGAAGAGAGAGCCAGGGGATGGAGAGATGGCTTAGTGGTTAAGGCACATGCCTGAGAACCCTAAGGACCCTGATTCAAGTCTCCAGGTCCCATGTAAGCCAGATGCACATTGTGGCACATGCATCTGGAGTTCATTTGCAGTGGCTAGGCCCTGATGTGCCCATTCTCACTATCTCTGTCTCTCTCTCTCTCTCTCTCTCTCTCTCTCTCTCTCTCTCTCTCTCTCGCTGTCTCTGTCTCAAATTAATTAATTAATTAATTAAATGAAAAATCAAAAAAAGAAAAGAAAAAGAAGAAGAGAGAGCCAACTGTCAGGAGATGGGTCACCTCCACCTCATCTGCCTGGGCCCAGAAGTCATTACAGGGAAAGTGACAACACTAATACTGCCTTCATGGCTAGCCTGAAAACCAGTGCCAGGGACATAGCGACAGACGCTATAGTCACTCCAACCTCATCAAAACAGAGATCCAGAGTCTACAGAGAAAGCAACACTAAACCAGATCCCTATCTTGCCCACCAAGGCTCAGGGAGCATCACGGAAGAGAGCAGGGCAAGATTATAAGAGCCTCGGGGTGGGTGGGAACAGCCAGAGACACCATGTTTCCCCCACCCCTGCAGAGACTGACGAAGGCCTCTGGATCCCCACAGTGAATAGCAGTAACCCCACCCAAGACCCTCAGCAGAATTGGGGCAGGAGAGAGGGGGTCTGTATGTGCAACATTTTTATTTAAAAGAAAATCAGGGCTGGAGAGATGGCTTAGCAGTTAAGGCACACGCCTGCAAAGCCTAACGACCCTGGTTCGATTCTCCAGGTCCCAAGTAAGCCACATGCAAATGCTGGTGCATGCATCTGGAGTTCATTTGCAGTGGCTAGAGGCCCTAGTGTATCCATTCTTACTCTTTCTCTCTCTCTTTCTGTCTGTACTAAATAAATAAACAAACAAATAAATAAATAAAATATATTTTAAAAAAAAGAAAAGAAAATCAATAAGGGATAGAGAGATGGCTTAGTGGTTAAGGTGTTTGCCTGCAAAGCCACAGGAGCCCAGTTCTATTCTCCAGATGCACAAGGGGGCACATGCATCTGGAGTTTGTTTGCAGTGGCTAGAGGTCCTGGCATGCCCATTCTCTCCTTCTCTCCCTTTTGCTCACTCTCTCTCTCCTCTCTCTCTGCCTCTTTCTCCCTCTCAAATAATAAATAAATAAAAGATATTTTTTAAAATCAATAAATTTAATTTTTTTAAAAGATAGGCTAGAGACAGCGTTCAGTGGTAGAGTGCCTGCTTGGTATCCATCTGCAGTGTGGTAAAATAAACAGTGGCCCCTTTAGCATCAGCCAACCTAGGAGGCCTGCTCTGTAGAGGACCTGGACTTCGGACAGCACTCCCTAAAGAAGGCTTCCTTGTGAGGACATGGCTATGACTTTATACAATCATTTTTAATTCCAGTACTCTCTATTTTTCACTCCATAAATCTCTCATCACCATATCCCCGTATCTTATTCTGGATTTCAAAATGAAGATAAAAGGAAGTGAACAATGATAAAATGGCTCAAAGATTGCATAACCAAAGACAGGACTCAAACCACAACACATGTTGCTACAGTAACCACCAAAGCCCAACTGCATAAGAATACTCCCAAGCAAGGCAAAGAAAGTCCTCCATCAAAACGGGGTTCACTGAAAGAAAAATTCCTCTGCAAGCAAGGCTAGCATGCTATCCTCCATAAAGATCCTAATCGCATAGCCCCGAGTACCAAGACAAGTCTGAGCTGCTGTGGCACTGGAAGCTCATAATGTGCACAGTTCTTTGCCCAGGATCCAGATTTTTCTTTTCCTGGCCAGTTGAACACATAGAATGTTGTTTTTTTTTTTTTTTTGGGGGGGGTTATGTGGGTATGTACCATGGCTACATGTGAAGATCAGAGGAAACTTCTGGGTGTTGGTCTTCTGCTTCCATCTCATTTGAGATAGTTTGTCATCCTCATCCTCATGGTTATTCATTGCTGTGTTTGCCCACTAGCTGATCCACAAACTTCCAAGAAATTCTGTCTCCAGCTCCCATCTCATTCACTGTAAGTGTGCTGGCATTATAGATGCCTGCTACAGTTTCCAGCTTTTACATGAGCTTTGGGGATACAAACTCAGGTACCCAGACTTGAGAAGCAACTGCTTTATCCACTTAACCATCTCCCAGATCCACACATGATACTCTCCTTTTCTCTTTTTCCTCCTTTAAATTACTACTCGGAAAGATCTCGTTAGTCATATTTGCCAGCGCCACACATCGCTTTGCAATAAATGTTTGTTGAATTTTGGAGGGGCTGGAGAAATGGCTCTGTGCATAAAACACTCATTGCTCAAGCTAGCGTATCAGAGTTTGATCCCCACAGCCCACGTGTGAAGCTGGAAGCTGTGGTGGGCTTTTGTAATCAGCATGCTCATGGCGATGCCAACAACAAGACAGGGCAAAGGCAGGACAATTTCTCAGCAGCTCATAACCAGTGCAGCAAAGAGCAGAACCACAATCCAGAGCAAGAAACCCTGCCTCAAATGAGGTGGACAGGAGAGGAACCCCAGAAGTTTCCCTCTGACCTCCACATGTGCACCATGGCACACATACACTCACACTCACACTCACACAAGATCTAAAATAAAGTAAAATCCAGCCAGGCATGCTGGCGCATGCCTTTAATCCCAGCACTCAGGAGGCAGAGGTAGGAGGATCACGTGAGTTTGAGGCCACCCTGGGACTACATAGTGAATTCCAGGTCAGCCTAAGCTAAAGTGAAACCCTACCTCAAAAAAACCAATAAATAAATTAATTAAATAAATAAAATAAAGCAAAATCCTATGTGGTGGCTGTACTATTTTAAACGCAGATCTTTCAATACAACCCAGGGAACACCTAGTTTATTGAACATAGGCTAGATGGAATACTTGCTCTACAGGAGAGCCAGGTAGAAAATTGACTTTTAGGATGTGAATTTTAAGTACAATGTTTTGTTTATTTATGGTATTAAAATAGCAAATGACAATTGTGTGAACACTGGTCCTCACACTTGTCATTTTTAAAGGATTGATTTATTTATTTATTTATTTATTTATTTATTTATCAAAGAGAAAAAGAGAGAGAGAGAGAGAAAAAAAGAGAGGGAAAGAATGAGTGCACCAAGGCCTCCAGCCACTGCAAATGAACTCCAGATGTGTGCATCACCTGTGCATCTGGCTAACATGAGTCCTGGGGAATTGAACCTGGGTCCTTTGGCTTTGCAGGCAAATGCCTTAACCACTAATCCATCCCTCCAGCCCCACACTTATCATTTTTTTAGGTGATATTTAACTGTCACCACCTTTCCTTCCTATTCTTATACTCAAAAAACAAATTGTGAGTTGAGGACTGGAGAGATTGCTCAGGGGTTTAAGGTACTTGCTTGCAAAGTCTGATGGCCATTCCCTGTTACCCAAATAATAGTGCATGCATCTGGACTTCATTTGCAGTGGCAAGAGGGCCTGGCCTGTCCATTCATTTAAAATCAATCTCTCTCTATATATATATCTCTCTCTTTTCCTCTTTGAAAGTAAATAAAAATATTTGTATACATTGTTGGATTGTGGGAATTTTGCAATTATGCCTCTTCTCAACACATACAAAATACAGGGATAAATAAATATTAACACCTTTCAGAATTTCAGAATTTGAGCTATAATTTCTATTTCAAGATGAATTAAAAGCAAAATCAGCATATATCCAAAGGACTCTTCTCACTACCTTAGAGATACTTGCACAACCATGTTTATTGCTGCTCTATTCACAATAGCTGGGAAATGGAACCAGCCTAGATGTCCCTCCCCAAATGAATGGATAATAAAGATGTGGTGCATTTACACAATGGAGTTCTATTCAGTGGTAAAGAAAAATGAAATTATGAAATGTGCAGGGAAATGGATGGATCTGGAAAGGATTATACTAAATGAGGTAACCCAGGCTTGAAAAGCCAAATGTCACATGTTCTCTCTCATATGTGGATCCTAGCTACAAATGCATAGACTTGTGTGTGAACTAGAACCAAAAATAGGTACCAGAAACCAGCAAGCTGGTAAAAGGCTATAAGGGAGGGAGAAGAGGGAAGGACTTAAGTGTATGGTATTGCACATATGTAAGTAGAAGAACAGATTACAGGGAGGGCAATGGCCTAAGTGAGGCCATGGGAAGAGAATGCATAAAAGAAGGGCAGGAGGAGGGTCAATCAAAATTCAAGATATTGTGAATAAGACTTATGTAAACCTACTTTTTTTGAATAATGGCACATCTAGAAGCTGTAGACTGTTACTAGAAAATTTTCAGTGCCTGGGATGAGATACCTTCCAGTGAGTTGTTGGCCAAGGAGGTCCCAGTAGCCTCCAAAACATTAAAGGCTATTGCCAAGGCCCTTGGTTTCCCTTGAGAAACAGACAGTAAGACCCTATTGCTGAAGACATCTCTTGCCTGAGAGGCAAGGTCACTGAGAAATCAAGCTGGTGTGGAGCAAAAAACCTTCTCCCTGTAGACCAGCCAACTGAAAGCTGGAAAAAGCTGCACTGCATGCAGCCACATGGGAGACAGAAGTCATCAGCAGTGAAAACAGTGGACACTGAATATTCAAGTTTGGCCAGACAGGCCCAATGACTGAACAGGTGCAATAGTGGCATGTCTGCTCTTGGGGTAACCCAACTGCTCCATAATTGGACTGAAGGCCCTCTCTATGGGAGGGAATACATACCTGGTACTGAAAAACCTAAGCAAAAGTCTATGGCAGGTGAGGTCATGAGCCTTAGGGGTATAAAGCCTGCTCTTGTCTGGCTAAATGTATATATTATTCCCACCAAGCTGCCCTGAAAGCACTACACTTAATGTTCATATTCACATATTAATGCTACTCTCACTTCTGGTTGGAGAAGCTTCTCTTTTCAGATGGCGATGACCACTGGGATGACCCAAAAAGCAACATAGTGCTGAGAAGAAGGGACGAAGGAGTGCCCAGCACTGAAACATCTCTGTGACACCCTCCAAGGCTCAGAGCCCATTGCAGAAGAGGGGGTGGATAGAATGGAAGAGCCAAAGGAAGGGACTCCTTACAATGCAACTTGATATCCATGACCTTGTAGTGCCTAGCAATACCTTCGCAAGACCCTCATAATAGAAGAATATGATGATGACATCAAATTAAAAGAGAGACTAATGGAGAGAGGGAGAGGATATGATGGAGATTGGAGTTCTAAAGGGCAATGGGGGAGGGGAGGGAAATATCATGCATTTTTTGTATGCAAGTATAGAAGTTGTCGAAAAAAAAAACAAAAAAATGAAAAATAAAAAAAAGCAAAATCATTCCCCCTTCTATTTTCTAACCAAACCAGACTGAGAGAAATATTGATCCTATTTCTTATATTACCTTTGGTAAGTGACTTCATGTTACAGAATTATCTCTAACTTCATTTCCCTAGAACAAAAAGACAGTATTTTTAGACCAAAAATACATATTATGGATAAAGAGATGGCTCAATGGTTAAAGGTGCTTGCTTGCAAAAATGCAATGCTATATGCTCTCTAATTATCTAGGTTTAAAAAAAATGTAAAGAAAAACAAATAAAGGCATTACCAATGGTCTCTATTTAGTTGTTTCCAGGTTCTTGGCACCTTGACCAAAGACTTGGAAAAGAAGCACACATAACAAGGAAAGTATCTTTGATCCCAGCACTGGGGAGCCAGAGGTAGAAGGAGCACTGTGAGTTCGAGGTCACCCTGAGACTACATAGTGAATTCCAGGTCAACCTGAACTAAAGAAAGACCCTAACTTGAAAAACCAAAAAAAAAAAAAGAAAGAAAGAAAGGAAGGAAGGAAGGAAGGAAAGGAAGAAAGAAAGAAAGAAAGAAAGAAAGAAAGAAAGAAAGAGAGAATGCAGAAGTACACTGCCAAGAGATACAGTGGCAATCTGAGCAAAAGAATACTCAGGGCGCTGGGCTTCATTTTTGAGTTCTAAGAGAAGGATCTGATTGCTAAGGGATGTCAGCGCTGTTCTCTTTGATTTATAGGTTTTGGTACCTTCCCATGATGCATCTGAATTTAATCACAAATGCACCCAATTATGCACAGGCATATGATGGTAAATGGGGGGGGTCGTCCTTGAAAGTTCACTCAGAGAATACAGTTTGCCTCACTATACATGTACGCAACACCAATCCAGGCCAGATCAGCCCTGTGTCCCAATCCCAGATATATCCTGGAACGTGTTTAAATAGAAATCAGATGTTACCAAAGGGTTGCTAAGGGGAGTAACTTACTTCCATTGTTTAAAGCAGGTATATGTGCAGCTTGATGCAGATGAGGGGGACGCAGGTTGCTAGGTACTGTGTAAAGAAAAGAGTATGTTTATTGCCCAAGCCAAGGAGCATTCCAAGTTGCTAAACATTTCCCTATGCTTACCTGCCTCAAAGGAAAACATTTCCACACACAGCTTTCTGTCCCCACCTCCTCTGTTCATGAGAAAATTCTCTGAATACAGTAGTGAAAATAATAACAAGCTGAGCCATTCCACATCCAAGGTGGTTATCATCAGTGAGGAGACACATTTCCATGGGGCTTCTCCTGAGGCTCAAGGTGATTGCAACATTTTCAGAAACCCATTTGGAAAGAACAATTGTACTTCAATAAATGAAGGAGGGTGAAGAAAAGGCAAGCCCTTCGGTAACATCAGCAAATGGGAACTAGACAAAAACAAAACATAATCTCTTATACACTGGCCAAAATCTTTAACTGAAACAATAGATACTATTATTGCCTAGTAACTAGAATAATTTATTTTCATTATTTCTCTGTTTCATTCCTTCAAGCAATTCCCAAGACACATGATGGGAGGTTGTCTCTTTCTGACTGGGAAAGTAAGAGCCAAAAAAAAAAAAAAAAGGCTAGGACTGCTTACTGCTTACAATGAAATCTTCCAGACACAAAATGGCCTGGATACCTGTAACCTCTCAGTACCTGGCACTACCTACACAAGACCATCATAATAGGAGGAAGAGATGATGACATCAAAATAAAAGAGAGACTAATTGAGGGGGGGAGTATGATGGAGAGTAGATTTGTGAGGAGGAAAGTGGGGGAGAGAATTATCATGGTTTATTGTCTATAATTATGGAAGTTGTCAATAAAAAGTTTTAAAAGCTGGGTGTGGTGGCACACGCCTTTAATCCCAGCACTTGGGAGGCAGAGGTAGGAGGATCGCCGTGAGTTCAAGACCACCCTGAGACTACGTAGTGAATTCCAGGTCAGCCTGGGCTAGAGTGAGACCCTACCTCAAAAAACAAACAAAAAAAAAGTTTTAAAAAATATAAAGAACAACCAAAATGGCTTATAGTTTATTAAATGATACACTATGTAGCCAGTTTGGAGATGAACCAAAGGTTTGTCCAAATGTAATGAGCTTGTATGAACGCCCATCTCCATGTGCCACCTTGTCACTCAGTCGGAATAGAGCAGTAGCAGTGATGTATCTCACTGGGCAGCTGCACAGAGTTGAAATACAAGAATGGACTCCCACCCACACCATGAATAGGAGATGGTGGGAGCACTGTTCCCAAGATGTCCCCATGGAGTCTTGGAAGGCATCTACCACCGGATCCTAGGTCTTCAATGACAAGGAAAACCACAGGCCTCATCACATCCCTCATGACCTGCAGCAGCCACATCTCTTCAGCATGCACAAGTGCTACAAGACAACAGCCAGGCTGTCCCAAGCTCCTGAAGCAGCCCAGTCGGAGACCCCAGCAGTCAGCCTGGCAGCAGCATCAAGCACAACAGCCTGAGAACCCAGCCCCACAGCACAGTCCTCCAGAGGTCAAGCCTGCCTCCGCTGTTTCTCCAAAGACGAGAGCCAAGTCGCAGGACCCTCATCACCTAAGATCCTCAAACTGGGAATGCCTGTGGCTCAGCCTCTTGCAGGTGGGAAACGTCCCCTCTTCACAGCCTGAGCCACCTGGTCCAGCAGAAGCTGCTTACCTTGCCAAAGGCCAGATTTCTCTTCAGATCCAACTGGTCTATGCACCAGTCCCACCGCCAACTGTCATGTGATCCACATGTCCACCATGAGTCAGAGCTAGCAGAACCTGCAGTCTATGATGAAACCTGAGGGACCCCTCATACAACACAGTTTCCAGCCTACCACGCTTCCCTACCACCCCCTCTCTACCCTCTTACTCTCTCCTGCCACCTGTGTTCCCGCCCCAGCCTCTTTCCCCACAGCCACCCTTTCCACCCTGCTTCAGGCTACACCCCACAGTCCTCGCCTACAGCAACGACTTCCAGCCCGGTACCACCAGCACAGTCCCCACCTCAGCCTCCTCCAGGCAGGAGCCTACCGGGAGCTAGCTACCCACAAAGAAAGGGAGAAGTGGAGCTGGCAAGTCATGTGTGTGTAACAGTTATTGTTTGCTAGGACAAACACCCAAGCAACCAGAAGCAGTCTGTGGGAGGAAAGGGTCTATTTTGGCTTACAGTCTCAAGGGAAAGCTGCATTGTGGTGGGACAAGCAGACGAGGACAGACGCAGGGCATCGCATCCTGTCACGCCATCTCAGCGGAAGCAGTCTAAGTACTGCGCATGGAGCCGGGCTAAAAAGCCTCAAGCTCTGTCCCCATGACACACCTGCTCCAGCAAGGATCCAGCTTCCAAAGGCTCCACCAGCTAGGGATTAAGTATGAAGCTTAATCACAAACACATGAGGCTAAGGGGGATATTTCACTTTCAGACCATAACAGTACGTTTACACCTCTGCAAATTCCTATAGGTAAAGGAGTTCATTTGCAGCTGCTGAAGGCCCTCGTGTGCCCAGTCTCTCTCTTTATCTGCCTTTCTCTCTCAAATAAAAATAAACACATAAATAGTTTCTTTTACAAAAACAATGTGTTTGGAACTCATTCTTTAAATATTAGTAAGTGTTAATATTAAAGTTAATATTAATATTAAAAATACAAATATTTGCAATTCTTTTATTCACACCCCTCAGAGACCTACAACAAGAACCGAAACACAAAGCATCTTGGATAGTATGACATCAAGTCAAGAGCTAGGAAACCTCCATTCATTTGTGACAGCGTCTCACCCTCACCTCACTAGGGAGAGAGTTAGGAGTAACTTTATGCTACATCCACGTACACGAGGAAGAAACCTACTGTTTTTAAAAGCTCATTCCTTGTGGCAAAAGTGATTTCTCCTTCTGTTTTTTTCTTTTCTCTATAAAAGAGATGAAATTTCACACGTCTTAAAATCTGAAATACCACCTTTTAATTTTCTCTTATTTATCAGTTTTGGTGCCATACAATTTACATATAATTCAAGTCACTGACTTTAGGGACAAATTACTGAGCTCACCAGATGCTTTCAGTTGTATGGCCAGTATTAAGAAGGTGACAGAAAATGCAGTGACCATCTTTAAAAGTGTTCTTTTGCCCTTTGTACAGTACTCCCAGCTTTAGGCAACTATTGGTCTGTTATCTACTGTGGTTTTGCATTTGTTAGAATTTTTACCACTGAAATTGTACAATTTAAATTTTTTATGCCTTCTTTCTTGAGATTTGTCTATGTTATGTGTAACCACAGTTATTTATATTTCCTAATAACATTTCATTATGTAAACATTCTAAAATTTCTTCATCCATTAAGTTTCCAATTCAATACACCTCTGAATATTTCCCTGTGAGTTTTTGTTTTAACATGTTTTCATTTCTAATTGACAAAGTATCCTAAGTGGAATCTTGAGATAAATGTATGCTTAGGTGTGTCTTTAACAGTTTAAGAAAGTGACAAGCTCTTTCCCAAAGTGGCTGTATCATTTTACATTCCCAATAGCAAGACATGAGTTTTCCAATTTTCCCATGTTTTGACAAAAACCAGTTTAGTGAGTCTTTTTAGTCACAGATATCTTAGTGCTGGTGTAGAGAGAACATATTGTAGTCTCGACTTGCAATTGCTTATGACTGACCATGAGTATAAAATACAATTGATGCTCATAGTGCTGCAGGAAGATGTTGGTGAGTCAACAATGACATGTCGCTTTCTTGTCACATAGAAATTTTATGAGAGCTACTTTACATTTTCCTCCCAAAACATTTATCTGTCGCATTTAAAGTAGAAAATCGTATTTACGCTATCCTCTCCTTAAGCTATCCCCTCTCTTCTCTCCCTCATAGTCTCTTTCTAGGTTCCTGGCCTCTACTACTATAGATATGTAAGGAGAGGGGCAGAATACTTGGGGGTGGAATCAGAAGTGACTGAGAAAAGGAGGAGTGGAAGGAGGATTAATCAGAATTTAAGAAGGCTGGTTGTGGTGGTGCACACCACCAGTAGGAAATTACAGAATTTAAGATGTTATGCATAAGCCATATGGAAACCTACCTTCTTTGTTAGCCAGTAATATATATGTTTAAAAATATGTTGTTAATAATCATAATATTAATAAAGAAAGAAAGAGAGCAGCATACTGGCAGACATATCCTAAGGAGGTGGATAAGGGTTAGCCCAGGAGCCATAGGCTGTTATCAGAAATTTTCAGTGCCATGGTGAGTTATTGGTCAGGGAGACCCCTGATGTCCCCAAAACATTACAACTCATTGCCAAGGCTGTTGGTTGCCCAACAGAACTAGATGGTAAGCCTCTGTAGCTGAAGACTCCACATGCTTAGGCTGCAGGTCACTGAGAAATCAAGCTGGACCTGAGCTGGAAGTCTTCTCCCTGTGGACCAGCTGTCAGAATGCTGAAAAGAGCTATGCTGTATTCAGCCTTTTGGGAGAGAGAAACCATCAATGTAACCAGAAGTGGACCCTACAAGCCCTATAGGTGGCCAGCCAGGCTAAATGTAGCAATTGGTGCAAAAGTAGCATGTCTGCTATGGGGGCAACCAACTGCTTTCTGATTGGACTGGAGTTCTGCTCCATGGGAGGGAATACATGGCTGACACTGAAAATCTAGTCAAAAGCCGGGGCAACTGAGATCATAAGCTCTAGGGGAGTAATGACTACTGTTGTCTGGCTACATGGATACATTATACCCACCAAACTGCCCTCTAAACATTTATTTTTATGCCCACATATTAATGCCACTCTCACTTTTGGCTAGAGAAGTTTCTCTTTTCAGGTGGCAGTGACCATTGGGGTGACTCAAAAGTCACCATACTGCTGAGATACTGCAGTGGAATGTTTAGCACTAAGTGAGACATCTCTATGTCACCCTCCAAGGCTCAGGGTCCATTGCAGAGGAGGACTCACAGAAAGAACATAGGAGCCAAAGGAAGGGTAGGACTACTTACAATGTTGTCTTCTAGAAACAAAATGGCCTTCATATTCATGACCTCCCAGGACCTAATACATCTACACAAGACCTTCTTAATAGAAGGAAAAAAAATGATGTCATCAAAATAGGAGACTAATGGGAAAAAAAGAAGGGATTCAATGGAGAGTGGACTTAGTAGCGGGGAAATAAGGAGTGGTGGGAAAAAATTATCATGGTTTATTGCCTTTACTTATGGAAGTTGTCAATAAAAATTTTAATGAAGAAATAAATAAAGTAGAAAATCAAATATATAGATCCAGATACATGAACCAAAAATAAACATCTACATGTTTCCACCATTTAAAGCTGAATAAGCTCTTTAATATATTCTAATTTATGCAATTTACTTGATTCTCAAGTAAAGCACATGCATCTAGAGTTTGCAGCAGCAGGATGCCCTAACATATCCATACTTTCTCCCCTTTTTCTCTCTCTCTCTCTCTCTCTCCATTTCTATCAAATAAATAAAAATATTTTTAAAATAAAATCAAATGACACCTTGTAATCAATAAGCTTTCCTTCCTGCTACAACTGATGTTGATGCACATTTAAGGTGGCTCTCCACCATGTAGACGGCGGCTGGAAGAGCCTCAATGGCAGTATCCAGCCCCTGCTCACAGGCAGTCATGATCGTTGTGTGGGAACAAAGCTTCAAGTATCATCATCTTGAAGGATTCTTTGCCACGAACTTCAGAGCTCCAGAGAAAGGATTCTGAGGCTAGAGTCTATGATCAAATGTCTGACAAACTGGGGGGGGGGACTTTTTTTTTTTTTTGCCATTGGGCATTTGGGTTTGACTATAAAAAAAATCCCTGTCCAGGGCAAAGATCCAGCACCCTATGATAAAAAGCCAAAACCTGACAGTGTATGAGAATGGCCAGGAGGAATTCATTAGGACAACAGATCTCATTCTGTGTGAGAAGTCTATGAGAGTCAAGGTCAAACTCTTCTTTGCTGATACACAACTTAGCGGTATCCTCGTATTGTCTGATGTTGTCCCCAGCACATTGCTCAAGTTCTTCCTGGTCACCTCCACCTTGCTCATAGAGGTTTTCACCTTGCACATCAGTCCTCACCTGGCCTGCCTCGCCACCACAACCAGCAACTGAACAAACAACTCCTGTAGCTACTTTACAAAGACCTTAGAAATACACTTTTTCATATATTTTATATATATTTTATGTATAAATATCTTGAAGAATATGTAAATGAAAAATAATTGGTGAAGAACCCTTAAAACTTTTGTAAAATTAGGGCTGGAGAAATGGCTCAGCAGTTAAGGTGCTTGCCTGCCAAGCTGAACGATCCAGGTTCAATTCCCAAGAACCCATATAAGCCTGATGCACAAGGCGGTGCATGCCGGTGTTCGTTTGCAGTGGCTGGAGGCCCTGGCACGCCCATTCTCTCTCTCTCTCTCTCTCTCTCTCTCTCTCTCTCTCTCTCTCTTTCTCTCTCATTTTCTTTCTCATAAATAGATAAATAAAAATCAAAAACATGTAAAATTAAAGTTTAACTATTATCACTTTTTTGGCATGGTTCTCTGTATTTCCACCTTCTGGCCAATGGTGGAAACACATTTTACTTTGAGGTGCGCGTGTACCATTGTTGCTTCTGAGATTTTTCTCAAAGCCATGAGCAATGTTCTGCAAGTTTAGGTGCTGACACTTCTTGATCATACAAGACTAGGTGAAGTCCTCATTTATAAAAGGTTCATCTTCCTCCCTCAATTGCAGAAGGACCTCAGATGTTCAGCCAGGCTACCAGCAATGACGAAGGAGACAGAACATGAACAAGTAATGACACTTGAATCGGGAGCTGCTCAAAAGTACTGATAAAATAGCAGTTGAAAGATGCACCCCATGTTGTGATGTGTTTTGCAATCTTAGGGTTCAGGTGAATCTAAGTAACCTGGTATTTAGTTATATGGAGTGTGACTATGCCTGAGAGACACTAACTCCACTGAACCTTTTCTTGGAACACGCGTGGTGACAGAGCCAAGTGGTTACAGGACAGACACCTAGACAACAGGCTGACTGATAGCCACGCTGACAACTCTGTGTTGATATGCAAATGAGAGAGTTGATGTTGACACTTCTCTTGAAAATGACATCTGGAAACTGAGATAATATGCCTTCTGGGACCTCCAGACTGCCATGGAAGACACATCTCATTCTGATGGCACTCTTTGGAAGTATTCACTCTAAAACTCTATAATAAAGTATCAACTGCAGGGGACCTGATCAAGGGAACAGTCCTTTGACTTCATCACTGGTGGCTTAATGGCAACCCAAATCCAATACAAGTGTCAGCTTGAAGAAACTGGTCTCCAGACCATTGTCCAAATATCTTTTGACATGTGCTATTTAAATTTTTTTTTTTACATAACTGTGCTCAAATAACTTACTTTTACCTATTCTGCCTACATTTTAATGTATTCCTTTCATTTATTTCTGTTTATTTTTGCATCTTTTAATATTTTATTTATTTGTTTGTTTTCCGAGGTAGGGTCTCTCTGTAGCCCAGGCTGACCTGGAATTCACTATGTAGTCTCAGGGTGGCTTTGAACTCCCAGCAATTCTCCTACCTCTGCCTCCCAAATGCTGGGATTAAAGACATGCGCCACCAGTCCCGGCTTAATATTTTAATTATTTATTTGAAAGCAGAGAGTATTGGCCCTTCCGGGCCCCTTACCACAGTAAACAAACTCCAGGTAGATGTGCCACTTTGTGCATCTAGCTATATGTGGATACAGGGTAATCAAACCCAGGCTAGCAGGTTTTGCAAGCAAGTACCTTTAACCACTGAGCCCTTGTTTGTTTGTGTGTTTTATATGCACTGTAATAAACTGTTCACTTTACACACTATCTTTGCTTAGTTGGCTTATCATTTGATTAAAGGATAAAAGGAACTGGACTTCTTGAAGAAAACATAATCTTTGAAATTAAAACCAGGTAATAGGGAATGACATTTCCTCTGGTATCCAGTATGATATTATATAATATCATATAAATAAGAATGTGCTCATATAAATAAGCACATATTAGAAACACAAGATATCATATCAATAAGCATACCTTCTATAAGAAATGCAAACTATCCTTTAAGCAATAAGTAGTTAATATAAAGGATTGTTGTGCATATACACAATGGACTACTACTGTTCAGTCATAAAAGAATGAAAATCCTGTCATTTGTGACAACATGGATAGAACTGAAGATCATTGTGTTAAGTGAACTAAGCCAGGGACAGAAAGACAAGTATCCTATGACCTCATGTCTATGGGGGGTCTGAAAAATTATCTCACAGAGGTTGATAGTAGAACTGGTGACAGGAGGCTGGGGACAAGGAAGGGAAGGAGGAGAAGTTGATCACTGGGTGCAAAGTTGCAGTTAGATGGGAAGAAAGTTCATAGTGTGCCAGTGCACAGGCGTGCCCATGGTTAGCAATAACTTACACTGTGGAATTGAAAAGCTAAAATGAATTTTAAACACATGATACAAAAGCAGAGGGAGGAAATACTAGGAGTGGAAAGGTTTAAATAAGGGTGGAGGTAAGGAGGGAGAGGAGGAGGTGGGAGGAAGATTAACTAAAACTAAGCATGTATGAAAAACCATATGGAAATCTGCTACTTTGTAAGCTAGTTTAAATATATAATTTTTTTAAAAAATTGAAGCCTGGTGTGGTGGCACATGCCTTTAATCCCAGCACTCGGGAGTCAGAGGTAGGAGGATTCCTGAGAGTTCAAAGCCACCCTGAGACTACATAGTGAATTCCAGGTCAGCCTGGGATAGAGCAAGATCCTACCTCTAAAAACTTTGGAAAAAAAAAAAAAAAGTTTTTTTTGAAAGTTGTGCCTGATATGGGTGGACAATGCTGCTCCCAGAATCCATAGGTTAGCAGACAAAAACCTCAGTACCAATGACCCAAAAGGCAACATAGTACTGAGAAGAAGTGACAGAGGAGTTCTCAGCACTGAAACATCTCTATCACACCCTCCAAGGCTCAGGGTCCACTGCGGAAGAGATAGTGAAAAGAATGTTGTAAGAGCCAAAAGAAGAGTACCACTCCTTACAATGCAACTGCCTAGACAGAAATTGGCCTCAATATCCATGACCTCGCAGTGCCTAGCAGGACCTTCACAAGACCCTCATAATAGGAGAAAAGGATGATGACATAGAATTAAAAGAGAGACTAATGGAGAGAGGGAGGGGATATGATGGAGAATGGAGTTATGAAGGGGAAATGGGAGAGGGGAAGGAAATATCATGGTTTGTTGTCTGTAAGTATAGAAGTTGTCAATAAAAAATTAAAAAATAAAAATAAATCCCAGTGCCAGGAGTGGAATACCTCCCTATAAATTGTTGATCAGAGAGGCCCCTAAGGCCCATAAAACAATACATGCTATTGTTATTATTCTTGACTGTCCACCAGAACTAGATGGCAAGATTCTATTGCTGAAAATACTACTTACTTTAGTTGGAAGACAGGCAAATTAAGCTGGAACTGAGCTGGAAGCTTCCTCCCTGTTAGTTAGCTTTCATAGTTCTAGAAAACACTACACAGGCTGCTAAGGGAGAAAATAGATCAACAGTCTTACCAGCCATGGACCTTGTGTGCTACGGGCACAGTGTACCCACTGGTGCAATAATGCCATGGTAGGATAAAGATGGTCAAAAGCCTGTGGCTGGATAGGTTAGAGGCCCTAAGCTGGAAGCTACTTCTGTTGTTCCTCTAAATGGACAGGTTGTGCCTGTTAAACTGCCTTCTAAATATTTGTTTATGTCCATAAATCAGTGCTGCTCTCCGCTTTGTTCAGAGAAACTTCTTTTGCAGTGGGTCGTGGTTACATGCAGAGTCACTGTTTAGAGGGCTGAGAATAAGCAATTGTTCAGTGCTCAGCTCTCAACGAGACAAGGCTGAGGGGAAAGGGCTTAGAGAGGATGTAAGAGCTGAAGGGTGGGGAGGAGTGCTGCAGAAAACTATCTTCTGGATATTGCATGGCTATTGCACTCATGAGCTTTACAGCAGCTGGGGTTACCATCACAAGATCTCAAGGCCTGCACAAAATTGGGTTCCTCAGCATTCTATTATGGATGGTGGAGAGGCTCATGAGGCCCAACAACTCCCAGAGGGGTTAGCTATAGACAGTTAACGGTTGCTGGAGGAGGGAAGACATTTTCTTCAGTGGTGGAGCCACTGGTAAGTTGCTCAAGCTCGCATCAAACCAACTCACCCATGCTCATGGAAGTAACCCTAATTAAAAGCAGTGGGTCACAAAATAATAATAGCGTTAATAAAATGAAAAAAATCAAAGGAGAAGGCAAAGTAGATGAGAAGAAGGTATTCAGTAGAATGGGGACAAGAGAAGGTAATGAGAGAGGTGAATGTGAAGAAAATACATTATATACATATATTGGAAAGCACCCCTTCCCTCAGTTCTTTAATCAATAAGTATATCTTCCACTCTTTAAACAATAAACTAATTTTAGAAATACCCTGTGGATAACCAGACTGAACCTCCCTCAAAAATGCTTCAAGGGGACTGAAGAGAAGGCTTGGCGGTTAAGACGCTTGCCTGCAGAGCCTAAGGACCCATGTTCAACTCTCCAGATGCCAAGCAAGCCAGACTCACAAAGGTGAGGTAAGCACAAGGTCGCATATGGACACCAAATGGCACAAGCATTTGGAGTTCAATTTCAGTGGCTGAGGCCCTGGCATGCCAATTCTCAATTCTCTCTCTCTCTCTCTCTCTCTCAAATAAAAAATTTTTAAAAAAATTTAAAACCTTCAAGAACTATTCACTTGTAGTTTCCCAATCACATGACTGAATGGAATATCACTTCTCAGCCACATAACTTTTCAAAATACTTCCCCCAAGCAAACTAATTGTTCAGGAAAGATTTCTAAGACATACAACCTCTTTCATCATGGTTAAATTGCCAATAAGTTTCAACCTCCTAGCGGACTGCCTTCCTCCAGAGCTGCCTGGCTGATGTGCCCCTTTGCCACCTGAATCTATCCCTAGATTAGGGAAAAAAGAAAAGAAAAGAAAAATACTCTGCTCTGAGCCAGCAGGTGTGAGTGCCTGTCCTGGCCATTTTACTTGCACTCACTGGGCTTGATCTTATCTACAAACAAAATGAGCTCCTTGCCTTCATATCAGTTCCTATATATCCTCCAAGGAATAGGAGTTATAAGCTGTAGAATATCAACTTCAAGACAATGACCTCCTTTAAGTCATCTAAGTGATTTACTATAGGGCTGGGACTATAGCCCAGTGGTAAAACACTTCTCTAGTGTGCTCAAGGCTCAAACTCTAGAAATAGAAAGAGGAGGGGAGGGAGAACGGTTCTATAGTAATCACTTTCATTTGTTAAATCCTTGCAAGTATTTAAATAAGGGTTTCCTGGAAAAATATATATAGGCAATTGATACACATTAAGCATATATTGAGTGACCACCCCCCACCACGACATGCCAGACACAGTTCTACATGCTGGGTGTTTCACATGACCAGGACAGTAACAGTCCCTCTGGGGGTGGGGGTGGAGAATTATGTAGCCAGTCAGGAGAAAGAATCCAAAGAGGGAACATGGGGCCTGCCAGCTGCAGCAGAACCAGAGGTCAGCATCTGAACCAACATATCCAATCAGCTCTCTGGGTCAGCATCTGATCTAGCCTATCTAATCAGCTCTCTCACCCCAACTCCTGAGCCAGCCTCTGAGCCCAGACTAATTAGCGCTCTCTCTGGGACTTACCCGAACCTGGGGGTCAAGCCCACCACAAGAAGATTATAAACAGGAGGGCAAGGCCTCTTGTTGGCTTTTAACCACTCCGGAACTTCCAGGTACCTGTTCTGATAAATCCCTCTCATCTCAGCTCAGCTCCTACTCCTATGTGGACTCTGTCCCCAACCTTGCCTTACACGTGGAAGACTCTCTGTACTTTCTCGTACTTTCTTCTCTTTCCTCTTCTTAATCTAATAAAGTCTCTTCAAGTCTTACTGATACAGGATTTTATAGTTTAGAAAGGATCCCCCAAGTTTATGAACCCCAATTTTGGGTCCTGTCATTTTTTTTCTTTGGTTTTTCCAGGTAGGGTCTCACTCTAGCTCAGGCTGACCTGGAATTCACTATGTAGTCTCAGGGTGGCCTTGAACTCACCGCGATCCTCCTACCTCTGCCTCCCGAGTGCTGGGATTAAAGGTGTGAGCCATCACACCCGGCTTCCTGTCATTTTTTACATTTTTTTATTATTTGCAAGCAGGGGGGAGAGAGACAATGGGTGCATCAGGGACTCTAGCTAGCCATTGCAAATGAACTCCAGAAGCATGCACTACTTTGTGCATCTGGCTTAAGTAGGTACTGGGGAATTGAACCTGGGTCCTTGGGCTTTGCAGGCAAGTGCCTTAATCCTAAACTATCCCTCCAGCCCTATGTCCTATTTTTAACAAAAAATTGATAAAAATGGACATAAGGATAAGTTATGAATTACTGAGTTTATTTAGAGAGAAATCATAAATTGTGGTATGTATTTAAGGGAAACTGGGATCTAAGAAGAAGGCTAGAGCGGAGTCATAAATACATGAAAAGTAGGAAACACTCATGTGGAAAATACAGCATAGTCTGTGAGATTCATTTAAAAGAACTGGCTAGAACAGGTGCAATAGTGGCATGTCTGTAATGGAGGAAACCAGCTGCCCTCTAATTGGAATGGAGGCCCACTCCTTGGAGGGAATACATGCCTGGTACTGAAAACCTATGACGGGATAGTCATGAGCCCTAGGGGTATAACGTCTGCTGGCGTCTGGCTAAATGTTTATACTATGCTCACCAAACTGCATGGTAAGCACTTCTCTTAATGTTCATATGCATATATTAATGCTATTCTCACATGTGGTTAGAGAAGCCTCTCTTTTCAGATGGTAATGACCTCTGGGATGACTCAGAAGGCACCATGGTGCTGAGAAGAGGTGAGAGAGGAGTGCTCAGCACTGAAACATTTCTATCACACCTTCCAAGGCTCAGGGTCTATTGTGGAAGAGGCGGCAGAAAGAATATAAGAGCCAAAGGAAGGATAGGACTCCTTACAACGTGCTCTTCCAGACACAAAATGACATGGATATCCATGACCTCACCGTGCCTGACACAACCTACGTAAGACTATCATAATAGGAGGAAAAAATGATGACATCAAAATAAAAGAGAGACTAGCCAGGCGTGGTGGCGCACGCCTTTAATCCCAGCACTTGGGAGGCAGAGGTAGGAGGATCACTGTGAGTTCGAAGCCACCCTGAGACTACATAGTGAATTCCAGGTCAGCCTGAACTAGAATGAGACCCTACCTAGAAGGAAAAAAAAAAAAACCCAAAAAATAAATAAAAAATAAATAAATAAATAAATAAATAAATAAATAAATAAATAAATGAGAGACTGATTGAGAGGGGGGAAATGTATAATAGATAGTGGAGTTGCAAAGGGGAAAGTGGGTGGAGGGAGGGAATTACCATGGGTTATTGTCTATAATTATGGAAGTTGTCAATAAAAAAAGTTATAAAATAAAATAAAAGAACTGGCTAGAGCAGAGCCATAAACAGATGGAAGATAGAACCTAAGTGCTTATATAGGGAGATTTAGAAGAGACACACATCCGCCTTGAGCTTCCCCATGGAAGAAAG
Organism: Orientallactaga sibirica; assembly: GCA_036365145.1. Classification (NCBI taxonomy): domain Eukaryota; kingdom Metazoa; phylum Chordata; class Mammalia; order Rodentia; family Dipodidae; genus Orientallactaga; species Orientallactaga sibirica. The sequence goes on from JAEOAD010000005.1 coordinate 26,056,207, forward strand.
TCAAGAGGACAAATGGTGGTGACTTAAGGAAGAATTGCAGTGGGAGACATCAAAGCAGAGACCAAGAAATTCAGAGGAGAACTGAGCAGTGAAGAGAGTTAATCCCATGGTTACCGAGAGTTTAGAGAAATTACACGGGTAACAGACCTGGAATTTAGAGAAAGTACCCTCGTGGTAGACCTACAGTGTAAGGGAAATACACACTTGGTAGATTCAGAGACCAGAGGAAAATCATACCTGTAATTAAAGTGGAAAGTTACCCCAAAGTATAAAACAGAGGGAAACAGAAAATTACCCAGACCAAGCAACATTTCTCTGCTCTCCCCCCACCCAGCCGAGTGGGGTAGGGCGTAGTCACTCTCTCTCGCTTGTATCCAGAGATCACAGGGCAGAATGAGGAGAAGCAGAGTATGAAAAGAACACGGACAAGCCTTTTTATTAAGTAGAAACCTTATGTGGACACATCATTTTTTGGTACCGTCATTCCCCTCCTCCCTGACCCCATTCTCCTAGGGGCTGTCCTCAGTGGGATTGCTGGTATTTGCCATGGAGTTGTGGGTTATGAGTTGTGTGAGCAGAAATCAGTCCATGAGGGGGGAAGGGCAATGCCTCTGGACATTCCCTTCCACTCCATCCATGCCTCTTGCGTTCTATCCACCTCCTCTTCCGCAAAATTCCCTGAGCCTTGGTGGGTGTGTTTAAAATCTACTTTAGTGTTGAGCTGTCAGCAGCTTCTAGATTTCTGCTTTGGGGCTTTTTCAGTATCCGCAGTATCTACCACCATCCCCCTGGTACAGGTTGTCAGGCTCCCCATGGAAGCAGCATTCTTGCTCTTCTAACCAGTTCCTCTGTGGATTCACCTGGGCCCTAGCTAATGTGTGAGGGGTGGTTCATCTCCTGACATGAAGTCGGCTATCTTTTCTTGTCTTATTGATACATTTTGGCTGATGGACAAGCCTTTATGTTCAATTGAAAATGTATTCTTATGTCAGATTTAGGTGTGTAAGGGGAAGAGCTGATTGGTTTGTAGATTCAAAGGGCAGATTCTAAGACAAGTCCATCTGGGTAATGAAGGCCAGCCCATCTAGTGTGTCAGAGTGTGGGTAGCAGGGGGCACTTAGTTATTGTAAATGAATCTAGATCAGACCCAAGTTCCATTCCTGTCAAAAATTCCATTCCTGCAACGGGTTCCATTCCTGCCAGGGCAGAGTGGCACCTTCTGGTTCTTTCTTTGGGCGTCTGTCCCTAACTGAAACTGACTTAAAGAAGCTAGATTTCTTCTGAGTCACCTACATTTCTTCTGGTCTATGTATTTAATTCTTTAAATTCATAAGACAAGAATCTGTGGGCTGGAGAGATGGCTTGGTGGTTAAACGCTTGCCTGTGAAGCCTAAGGACCCCGGTTCAAGGCTTGATTCCCCAGTACCCACAAAAGCCAGATGCACAAGGTGGCACATGCATCTGGAGTTTATTTGCAGTGGCTGAAGGCCCTGGTGCGCCCATTCTGGCTCCCTCTGCCTCTTTCTCTCTCTGTCTGTTGCTAATAAATAAAAATCTTAAAAATTTAATTAAAAATTTTAAAAAAAGAATCTGTGATACCTTAAATTTGTTGGCATATTGGTGTGACAAGAAACTCTGAAACTCCCATTACGCCTCCTTCTCTAAACGTTACACCAAATATTTATGTGCAATTGTAAACTTGAAAGCACTAATGACTTTACTTGCATTAAATGGATACAATTTTGTAAAATAAAATTCTTACTCTATTAAAAAATATTTCTATAAATAATAATATGGGTATGGTCCCTAAGAAAAATACAGCTAAATACATCTACATAACCTGCAGAAAGATTAAAAACACTGTGTCAAAATAGCTGAATTTCTATAAAATAGATCTCACTTGAAAAGGTTACCTGAAACATTATAACATTTCCTTTCAGATGAGGAAGTGCTGATAATCTATGACATTACAAATATGACAGGAGAGACTCAACATACTGAGAACCTAACAGTAAACATTAATCTAATTCTCGACTACCACTGGAAACTTTCTGAGAGTGAGAGACAGAACTACCATATGTCTGGTTCTTTGACACCAGGTGTAAGAGGACTTTATGAAAGTTCTTAATGAATAACATGAGCCAGGTACTCTACTCTGGGAGAGAACACTCCATTGCCACCTCTAGTGGTAACCAGGGTGTTCAGATGATCCTGATCAAACCAGGACCATCTTCCTTTAGGACTCAGTTTGGAAGAAATCTTGCACTTGCCTTGCTAATAAGCTTCAGTCACAATCATACTGTATTTCAGGTGAGGAATTCTAGAACATTATGACCTAGTTTTCTAATTTTATCTTATGCTAGGAATAAGTAGGATAGGTATTGACCCTGAGAAATATAGGCCTGTTTCATTCTCCTTGGAGAATGACAATCCCTTAAGGAGAGAAATAATGTCTTTAAAAGACTCAACTAAACCCCAGGTACATTTTGTCCTATGAAGACAGCTACCAGGAAACGTAACTGAAAAGCAAGAAGTCTCTGCTTCCCCTACATATAACAATATGACTTGGAAACTTTCACGGAAATCCTGGTGACCCTAAACATCTATTGGGTGGATAAACATGGTTGCCAGCTGCAAGCAAAGATTTAGGAAGATAATTGGATCACATCTGTTAATGACTTTGAGTTCTATAAAAACGGATGCCAGAGAAATTCCTGACATTGTTAGAGCAGTGTTGCAAAGGCCAGAAGTAGAACAATTTCTCAACAGTTATAATTTTAGGGAAATTATCTTCATCTAGGCTTCTTCCATCAAACACACATCATAATAATCCAGTGGCACCCTGTGGCATTTACCCACATTTGTTCTCTCAGTGACCCTGCAAAAATGGAGAGGAGTGAGGCCTCGTGAAAATGGTGGCATGCAGCAATAATGTTAGGGAAATGCTGGTATGAGATGGCCTGTTTGTTTTTTTTTTAATTGAAAATAACCTTGAAAGAAATCAAATAAAAGTGGACTACATCATTTGTATTTGTATAAATAAAGTGCAGGCCAAAGTGCTGAGCCATGGGCCTCTGATTTCTAATCCTCCTGTGTTCTGACTGGCAGTGGGATTAGGAAGTATATGGCAGCCCCAACACATTCTGGATACCCTCACAGAATGTCCCAGAAAAGGAAATACTGCTGCTCTCCTGCCCATGGTAAGGACAATTCCCACCAGGTCCTAGAAATCCTGAATTAGTTAAAATGAGATCTGGAGACATCAGTTTAACCATACAGCAACTCTGAAGCTAGGAAGCTACTCTAGGTACTCTCAAGGACATGGTTATGACACCCTTGACTTACATAATAATGCAGGATGCACATCCCCAGCTCAACACTAGTTAACAAGTCGATATCTTTCTTCCTCTTTCCTTCATATTTCTTTATCATCTGACTTTCTCGCCCCAAAACAACAAATCGTTTAACCTTTAGTTTCCTCACTGACAAAACCGGTAGGAGAGGACAGGGATTTATATAGATAAAACTACCCACCTTATAAGATAGAATCCATTGTTTTTCATAAAGCAAAACCATCACAGCAGGGCGTGGTGGCGCATGCCTTTAATCCCAGCACTAGGGAGACAGAGGAAGGAGGATAGCTGTGAGTTCAAGGCCACCCTGAGACTACAGAGTGACTTCCAGGTCAGCCTGGGTTAGGGTGAGACCCTACCTCAAAAAAACAAAAACAAAAGCCGTGTGTGGTGGCACATGCCTTTAATCCCAGCACTCGGGAGGCGGAGGTAGGAGGATAGCTGTGAATTAAAGGCCACCCTGAGACGACAAGTGAGTTCCAGGTCAGCCTAGGCTGGAGTGAGACCCTACCTGGAAAAAAAGAAAAAAGGAAAAACGGAAAAAAAAAAAAAAAGAACCATCACCATCACCATTCCCTTTCCCCAGCCATCCTGGAGAGCACTCGGACCAAGGTGAGAGGAGGCTAGGCACAGACATCAAAGGGGAGTGACTGCTGTTGCTACAACAAAGGATGCTTATGGTATAATCAGAGCGACTTGAGGCTCCATAAAACACTTCATTTACCCATAATACACATTGCAGTCCCTTCCTACTTTCTTTTTACTCTCTCTTCAACTAAGACTAAGAGGGTCAAGAGTTAGAGAAGACCGTAGTCTGGTTTTTCTAACCAGATGGTGTAAATGTTTATCAAGGTTGGAGCCATGCCTCTCTTTCTTCTCCCTGCTGTCCTTCCTTCATCCCTCCTATCTTCTCTGTCTATGCATTCAGCAATTCTGACTCTGCTGGCCTTTCAAATTTCACCTTTCTCAATAGCTTTATAGTAATATCCATTTGACTCTTTCATTTTGGCAACAAGAAGATTAAGTAGAAATTCTGTAATTCAGGACCCTGGGTATATGATGAAATAAAAAGACTACTGTGAGCCACTTTATGGAGGAAAGATTCTTCTTGTTGAATAACAACGTTTTATTTGCATTGATTAGGGAAGTGAATTAGATCACTGGTAGGAAAATTGCAATATTTGATGGCCTCCAAATGAGTACTGCCAGCAGGATGAACGGATAAGGTCTCATTCCCTCACTCTCCCCACCTATGAGACAAAAGTATAAGGAGCTTTTGTATTGCATGGGATATCTGCTTGCAAGAAACAAAGCTGTGGACTCATAGTATTAAATATTCATACTATTAAATTTGAGTCTTCAGAGGGCTGGAGAGACAGCTTAGCAGTTAAGGTGTTTGCCTGCAAAGCCAAAGGATCCCGGTTCAATTCTCCAAGACCCACATAAGCCAGATGCACAAGGGAGCACATGCATCTGGAGTTCATTTGCAGCAGCTGGAGGCCCTGGTGTGCCCATTCTCTCTCTCTCTCCCTCTCCCTGACTCTTTCTCTCTCTCAAATAAATAAATAAAATATTTAAAATAAATAAATAAAATTTGGTCTTCAAAACCCCAAATGCACAGATAAACCATTGAATTTCTTTTATGAACCCACCCCAGATGACAAAGACTCACAATTTCCAAGTTAGACCTTTACACCAAAGCTCCTCTGGAACTCTTCCAAAGTGCTCATCCCATCCCCAGACAAGATATGCTTCCAATTAATATTACAGTCAGCACCTTCGTCCAACATGCTTTTAGCCACAACAATATTTACTTGCCATAGCTGATAGTTTTCTGATAATGAACTTGTAAGTGAATATATTTTCTTCCCATTTGTGCTGATTTTCTTTCTCAAAATAAATGATAATTAATAATAACAATAATTCAAAAGTGTTTCTATACCTAGATCATTCCATGATATCGTTCTTATTTTTTCGAGAATGTTATTGTGTGAACACATTGCATATTGGTCATACTCCCAATGGCTTATACTCTGATTTTCTCTCTTCCATACTCACATTCCCCTGAGAGCCCAGTGGGGCTCAGTGGAGTTATTGGTATTCACTCTGGGGTCATGAATGCACCAGTCAGTCTCTGTAGGGGGAACAATAGCTCAGAGTACACCTTCCTTCCCAGTGGCTCTTACAATCTTTCTGCTCCCTCTTCTACAATACTCTCTGAGGCCTGGGGGGGAGGTGTATTAGAAGCTTCCTTTAGTGTTGAGCTCCCAGAAGTCTCTGGTTTTCTGCTCCCATGAGTCTTGAGTCTTCTCTGTGTCTACCTCCATCTCCTTGGTATATTTCTATTTGCAAGTACCTTTTTGTTTTCTCTTTCTTTCTCTCCCCTCCCTTTCCTTCCTCCTCACTCTTCCCCCCCCTTTCTATAATGGTTAATCTCTCCTCCCTCATTCTCTCTCCCTCATTCTCTCTATATATCTCTCTCTCTTTCTCTAATGGTTAATCTCTCCTCCCTCACTCTCTTTCCCTCTCTCTCTCTCTCTCTCTCTCTCTCTCTCTTTCTCTAATGGTTAATGTCGATGGTCAACTTGCTTGGATCTGAAATCAAGTAGAGACCCACATGAGGGCATTTCCAGAAAGGATCAACTGAGGGGAAATGACTTTCCCCCCAGAGTGGGTAGCACCTTCCAGATACAAAGAGGTCCAAGGAAAAAGCATTGCTGTTTGCTTGCCTGCTTTTGCTTCCATCTGGTGAGCGCATCTATCCCATTGTTGATGCCACTGTTGCCGTCATCCTCCGCTAATCATAGCATGGCAAGTGGCCTGCTGAGTCCAAGTTCAATTCATGTTAAACAATTCACAGCATTGAAGCCACACCCATAGAGCCCTAGGGAAAGTTCTTTCTATACTATTCAGATTTCCTTTCTGTTGTTGTTATTTTTTTATTTATTTATTTATTTATTTATTTACTTATTTATTTAGGAGACAGAAAGAAGCAGGCACACCAGGGCCCCTAGCTACTGCAAACAACTCCAGATGCATGGGCTACCTTGTGCATCTGGCTTACATGGGTTCTGGGGGATCAAACCTGGGCACTTTGACTTTGCCAACAATAGCCTTTACTGCTAAACTATCTCTCCAGCCCATTGCTCAGATTTCTAAACTGACTCCTTTCTAGGGAGCTACAATCAATCCTGTCAGGATTTACTTTAATCAACTAGTTGTTTGAGCATTTATCACACATAATGCTCCATGTAAGATATGAGGCAGCCTTGATTTCCAAAGTATTTATTGTTGCTCAAGCTGAAGAGCTCTCTCAAATTTGGATTCGAAAACATGTCTTAATTTCCCAGGCTAAAAACTTATTTTGCTTATGGAGTACTATTTATCAATGAAATCATTCCGTTTTGTTTTTTCTTAATGAGTTAACAGTACAAATGAAGAAGGTTGAGGAAGCATCTATTTCAGCTAATTTATAAGAACATCTGAAAAAGCCATTAATGATGTGCCAGATGTTCTCCTAAGCACTGTGATCAACTATCCCATGTAATGTTGAAGAAAATATGAAGTCGTAGCCATTAATTTCATTCTATTCTATAGATGAGAAACTGAGGGACAAATACATTAAATGGTGAGAGCAGGATTTTGGACCTGGGAATCAATGTATTGCACCTAACATGAATAATTTGAAAATAAGAAATTTAAAACTAATTTTTAAAAGAATAATTTAGCCTCCATTTTCTGAATATTTCAGGCTAAAGTATTTTGAGTTCTGGTAAATTATCTGAACAACATACTGAACATCTGAAAACTGAGTTAAACAATAAGACAATTTTCATAGTTCAACTCAGAGCATCAATCACAAAGTTTTATAAAATTAAGTCAAATGTATGAAAAATTTTCTATGCCACATAACTTTGATGACAAAACAATTCACTACCCACCATGCGTTAAACCCTAGAAAAATACCGTGAATTAGATATGGCTACTCTGCCATGTTGAGGGAAACAAGATTTGAGCATAGAAAAGAAAAATTAGGGCTGGAGAGATGGCTTAGCAGTTAAGGTGCTTGCCTACAAAGCCTAACGGTGCAAATTCAGTTTCCCAGAATCCACATAAGCCAGATGCAAAGGCGGCAGTGCATGCATCTGTAATTCTTTTGCAGGGGCTAGAGGCACTGGTGTGCCCAGTCTCCCCCGCCCCACCTCTCTCTCTAATAAATGATTTTTTAAACAAATTATCAACACAGACAATTAAATGTACATTCAGATAGGCAAGTTTTGTGTTTGTGCTTTTTAAAATTTTTGTGTGACAGCATATGTAGTTTTTAAATTCTTCTGGAAATAATTTGAACATTCAGCATTCCAAGTATTAAAAATATTAAAACTAACTAAAATTACTAAAAAGTACATTGTTACAAAGGTCTCAATATTTTTTATAATGGTGCCAATATTGCTTTCAAATCTTGTTATAAGCAAATACACATTTTACTAGATTTCTATGCTAATTCCAATATTTTTATTATATCTGTATAAAGGGTTATTAATTGGATACGAGATTAATATTTCCGTTGTTACCAAATAACAACTTCTATTAGAGTTTCAGTTTGTTTAATGTTTATACTTTCTTTCCATGTCTGTTTTTCTTCCAAAAAAATAATAATAAGGGAAGTACCATAAATCCCTTTGACTATAAATTGTAGAAAGATTTCAAAACAAGCCACACAAGCATCAGGAATGCAGACACTCTTAACAAGTTAATTCCCCACCACTTAAATGTCCAACTTTTTTTGATTACTCATCATGCATTCAATGTGCAGCATAAAATTGCTTACACTTCAAGTTCTCATTTTAATTTTCTTTTCTTATTTTTTTTAACTCTGCATAGTGCTAGTAAGTATTTCTTCTATCACCAATTATGTTTACCCTGTATGTTTGGAGTCATTTTCATTCCCAACTCATTCTTACAAAACTCTAAGAATAATAAGCTTTGAAAGAATTGTGCTCCTCACTCTTTAAAATTCATGTCCTGTGCTGGGAAGATTGCTCTGTGGTTAAAGGTGCTTGCTTGCAGAGTTTTCAGGCTTTGGTTCAATCCCTTATAACACAAATAAAGCCAGATGCACAAAGTGGCACAAGTGTCTGGCGTTCAAAGTTCATTTGCAGAGACAAGAGGTCCTTGCATAACCATTCACTTTCTCTCTCTCCCTCTATCTTCCCTGACTATCCGATAAATAAATAAATAAATAAATAAATAAATAAATAAATAAATAAATAAATATTTCTGAAAAAGAAATAAAATTCATGCCCTGCTGTCCTATCTCAGAATGCACCTGCATGTAGAGATGAGGTTCTTATACGGGTTAATATGTAGTAGGGTGGGTGTTCTGGTCCATAAAGACTGGTGTCTTTTTTTTTTTTGGAGGGGGGGTTTCAAGGTAGGGTCTCACTCTAGCTCAGGCTGGCCTGAAATTCACTCTGTAGTCCCAGGCTGGCCCTCAACTCACAGTGATTCTCCTACCTCTGCCTCTCGAGTGCTGGGATTAAAGGCATGGGCCACCATGCCTGGTTTAGGACTGGTATCTTTATAAGATAAAAAACCTCGGGGCTGAGCCAGGTGTGGTGGCCCATGCCTTTAATCCCAGAACTTGGCAGGCAGTGGTAGGAGGATCACCATGAGTTCGAGGCCACCCTGAGACTAACTCCAGGTCAGCCTGCACTAGAGTGAAACCCTACCTCAAAAAACCAAAAAAAAAAAAAAAAAAAAAAAACTCAGGGCTGGAGAGATAGCTTAGCAGTTAAGGTAAATGCCTGCAAAGCCAAAGGATCCCGGTTCGATTCTCCACAACCTGCATAAGCCAGATACACAAGGGGACACATGCATCTGGAGTTCGTTTGCAGTGGCTGGAGGCCCCGGTGTGCCCATTCCCCCTCCCTCCCTTCTCTCTCTCTCTCTCAAATAAAATAAATAAATAAAAAACATATTTTTTTAAAAACTGGGCACAGAAATTCCAGGGCACAGGACCATGTGACAAGGCAGCAAGAGGTTGACTATCCTCAAGCCAAGGAGAGAGGTTTCAATAGAAACCAATACCTTCATTGTGGACTTATGCCTCCAGAAATATCAAAAAGTATGTTTCTATTGCTTCAGACACCAATGTGTGTCATTTTGTCTGGTAGCCCAAGCAGACCTTGGAGTTTGCTTTTTTTTTTTGCTTTTATCTCCACAGAACCAGTTCTTTTGAGACACAGCTTTAAGGATTTAGTTTGTTTCTCTCATCTCATTGTATGCCTTATCCTTCATGTCCTATTTCTTTTATTTTCTAGTCAATCATACCAAATGCAAATGGTTTTTTGAGGTAGGGTCTCACTCTAGCTCAGGCTGACCTGGAATTCACTATGTAGTCTTAGGTTGGCCTCGAACTCATGGTGATTCTCCTACCTCTGCCTCCTGAGTGCTGGGATTAAAGGCATTTGCCACCATTCCCAGCTTCTGGCAATGATTTTTTTAGTAAAGACATTATCTCAGCTTCAGAGTATCTCTCCAAAATTAAAAATATTTGAAAGTTATTGTTTTTGTCTTGACCATTTTTGTAACACATTTGATTATATAAATATGTGCAAAACTGCTACATTAAATGGAAGAATCTTGAGGGGAAGGAATTAGGAAGTTGTTAGTCAACAGATAAAATTTTTCAATAAATAAAAGACAAGAAGAGCTGGAGAGATAGCTTGGCAGTTAAGGCACTTGCCTGCAAAGCCTAAGGACCCAGGTTTAATTGCCCAGTACCCATGTAAAGTCAGATGCACAAGGTGAAGTTTGTTTACAGTGGCTGGAGTCCCTGGTTTGTCCTCTCTCTCTCTCTCTCTCTCTTCCTCTCTCTCTCTCCCTCTCTGTTAACTCTCATCCTGTTTCTCTTTCTCTCACTCTCTAATAAATAAATAAATAAATGGAAAGGAGAGGAGAGGAGAGGAGAGGAGAGGAGAGGAGAGGAGAGGAGAGGAGAGGAGAGGAGAGGAGAGGAAAGGAAAGGAAAGGAAAGGAAAGGAAAGGAAAGGAAAGGAAAGGAAAGGAAAGGAAAGGAAAGGAAAGGAAAGGAAAGGAAAGGAAAGGAAAGGAAATTTTCAGTTATACCTAATCCAAAACCTATGTCTCGGAAGGTCATGGGCCTCATTAGGGAAGGCACTGCTGTTGGTTGACTAAAAGGATAAGTGGTACCCATCAAATTGCCCCCTAATTTTTATGTTGTGTTTATGGTCACCTTTGATCAGAGGAGCTTCTTTTTGCAGATGATGGTGATTACAGAGGAGACTCAAAACTCATCCAAATGATGAGTATAAGTGGTGGTTGAGTGCTCTGTGCTAAGTGAGACATCTTTATCACACCCTTCAAGGCTCAGGAAATAATACAGAACAGGGGACAGAAAGCAGAGCCAGAAAACAGGGAGAAATACTTTGAGACATATCTTGGAATTTTGTGTCCATCACTTCATGACCCCACAGTGGCTATCATTTCCTTCCCAAGACCGCCACAATATTGAGTTCATAAATATTTTGACAAAGATGGTGTAGGTGGGCCAAAAAGAAAAAAAGAAAAAGAGGGACTTGTCAGATAGAAAGAGATTGGTGGAAAGAATGAGGAAGAGAAGATGAAAACAGGTGTTTGGAGGGGAATTTGATCAAACTACATTATGTTCAAGTATGTAAATTGTCAACTTAATCAATTTTAGTTATAAAAAATCAGCAAATCCTAGAGTTTACTATATAGCATAACAGCCATAGTTATTAGTACTGTATACTTAATAATTTTCCCCTTTGCATGTGATGGGTATGTTCACAGCATTGAACACAGTGCTAGTTGCACAGATGAGTACTCGTCAAATTGCATACCTTACATATGGACAACTTCTTTAATATGTCAGTAATTATTCCAATAAAATAGTTTGGGGGGTTTTGTTTGGTAACTTTTTCAAGGCAAGATCTCACTCTATAGCCCAGGCTGCCTCAAACTTGAAATCCTCCTGCCTCAATCTCCTGAGTATTTGGATTACAGCAGTGCCAACCACACCAAGTATACAATTAGAAACGTTTTAAAGATAAATAAATATAGAAATCTCTTTTAAGAAACTCTATATGCCTTCTCCTCACACTGTGAGCACTGCTCCAGCAAACAACTCCCAACCTGAGGAAAGGCACCTGCTTTGTTTGTTTGAAGCCAGTGACCCAGTCATGCCTTCATAACCTTGACATCTGCCAGTTAGAATGTCAGCCTTTGCAGACAGTCTTCCATAAAGTCCTCATAAAAGAATCCCAGAATTGCTTAAACATTAGATAAGTAACAATTCAGATTTACTTGTTCCTGATATCCCAACCCTTGCAGTTGAAAATTAAACAATAATATACTTCCCCTCCTGCTGCACAAAGCAATAGCCTATTTCCCCGGTGGATAATGAAAGGCCAAAGGTGGATAATTTATCACAAAGGAGAAATGGGAGCATTGCCAAGAGTAACAAAGGAGCAAGGATATAGTAGCTGCTGCTCTGTGGTACTGGCCTCATTAAGATAAAGCTAATAAGCTTTACCCTTGATCCTCAGGGGTGTGAAGTCAAGTTCAGTCTTCTCTCTTCAAGGGGGACAGACACTCAGATCATAGAAAACAGGTAGGAATTAACAGCTACCATGTTGGTCACCTTGTTATGGTCAAGAATTATTCTCTTAGGAACCAAAAGACTACAGTGTCACAATTAAATGGGTTTTTTGTTTGTTTGTTTGGTTGGTTGGTTTGGTTTGGTTTGGTTTTTTTGTTTTGTTTTGTGTTTTGGTTTTTCGAGGTAGGGTCTCACTCTAGCTCAGGCTGATCCTGGAATTCACTATGTAGCCTCAGGGTGGCCTCAAACTCACAGTGATCCTCCTACCTCTGCCTCCTGAGCGCTGGGATTAAAGGTGTGCACCACCACACCCCGCTCAAATGGGTTTCTTTAAAGATCTATATTTGGGGCTGGTGAAATGGCTTAACAGTTAAGGCACTTTCCTGTAAAGGCTAAGGACCTAGGTTCAACTCCCCAGAACTCACGTAAGCCATATGCACATGGTGGTGCATGCAGTGGCTAGAGATCCTGGACTGCCATTCTCTCTCTCTTTCTCCCCCCCCTCTGTAATTAATAAATAAATAAAATAATTTTTAAAAAAAAGATCTGTGGTGTTTGGTATAGTTACATTAACAGATGTAGGTCATACTGCCAGCAACTAAAAGAAATAGGACGTGATAGGCCTTATAGGAAATTCCAGGTCAGCCTGAACTAGATCTCTCAAAAATAAAATAAAAATTAAACAATTTATGGAAATTAAGTTTATATCTTCTAAAATGAAACAAATGTGTTATTTATGTATGCATACATAAAAATTTTGCATGCATATCATATGAATGTGTGTGAAACATTCTGTGTTCATTCTCACAGTCATGTAATATATAAGGCTATTTAATGATTTGTTGGAAACAGCAAGGAGGAAATACAAAATAAAATTAATACAAAATTACTTGAATATCCATAACCTTGCAGAGCCTGGCAGTACTTACACAAGACTAGTATAACAGGAGGAAAAGATGATGACATCAAAATAAAAGAGAGATTGATTGAGAGGGAGATGAGATATAATGGAGAGTGGAGCTGTGAAGGGGAAAGTGAGGGGGAGGGAATTATCATGGTTTATTGTCTATAATTATGGAAATTTTCAATAATAAAAAATAATAAAAGAAAATTAATATATATAAAGAAATAGTGTTCATAAATAAATGAGGAAGTGGGGCATAGTAGCCCATGCCTTTAATCCCAGCACTTACTTTGAGGTTGAGGTAGGAGAATCACCCTGAGTATGAGGCCAGCCAGTGCTACAGAGTGAATTCCAAGTCAGCCTAGGCTAGAGTGCAACCCTGCCTCAAAAAAAAAAAAAAAAATGAGTTCATACAAATTTTGTAGTGCTAATGTTTTTTAATATTTATTTTTATTTGAAAGAAAGAAGGAGAGAGAAAGAAGCAGATAGAGAATGAGCACATCAGGGCCTTCAGCCACTGCAAATGAACTCTAGAAGTATGTACACCCTTGTGCATCTGGCTTACATGGGTCCTGGGGAGTTGAACATGGGTCCTTTGGCTTTGCAGGCAAGCACCTTAACTGCTAAGCCATCTTTCCAGCCCACTGCTAATGTTTTTTACAGCTTCAAATTTACATGCATGGAATGGGTGACTGTGGCTATATAAATAGAAAAAAAGAAACCAAAGTCAATATTTAGATAACTAATAGAAAAATATGTGTGATGATCTACACACAATAGATGTTTTATGTGGTTAGTAAAGATGCAACTCTGAAGAATATAGGAATAACTTCTCGTATCTATTAAGTGCTCACTATGTTCCAGGAATTTCTGAGTTCATTACACATATAAACCCTTTTAATCCCCACCAGAACTCTCTGAGGTAGGCTCTATTATTGCTCCCATCTTATTTATGTGGAAATTAAAGATGGTCAAGCTAAGGATAATCCTTTGAAAAGCTAGACTCATACACTAGGTCAGTTTCAAAGATGTTGAAATCAAGGGTGTGTTTTGATATTTCCTGTTATGATTACACAAACTATTCCACCTCTTTGTTAAATACCATGTGTCTAGGTTCACATTAGGAAAGCCTAAAAAAATAAAGGACCAAACATATGTGCCTTTGATTGAATTACTTTTTAAATTGAGGTCACACAATGCAGGAGAATTTTTCTTAGGTAACTACTTCCATTATCAACATTTCTCAGAACATTTTTCTTCAAGAACCATTGTTTTTAGAGCAGTATTTCTCAAAAGCATCACCAAAGCGTTTGTAAAGATGCAAGTGACGACTCAGCTCATTTCAGTGGGGACCCTTGAACCTGTGCTTTTGAATAAACCTCAAGGTGATATCTACTTATATATTACAGGAGAATTTAGATACCTCCACTAGCAACATGTTCTATCAGACTTCCACTCAAACTCTGAATAAATGAAAAGTTGACATCAAACTATTTCAAAAGACAGACTTTTGCCATAATTATAAATTTGTTATTCTATTTGATGAGAAAAGGAATGATCTTAAAATATATACAAAGCTTTTCAAATCTTCCAGTCTTCATAATCAGAAAATTTACTGTTAATGTTAAAGCTAAATTGATCAAAGTAACTTCAGATGTTTTTATCTCTAGAAGTTTTAGGGTGGGAGAGATGGCTTACAGGTTGAGGCACTTGCCTGAGAAGCTTAAGGACCCAGGTTCGATTCCCCAGTACCCACATAAGCCAGCTGCACAGGGTGGCACATGTGTCTGGAGTTCATTTGCAGTGGCTAGAGGCTCTGGCATGCCCATTCTCTCCCCCTCTCTCTCTCCACTAAATAAATAAATAAATTTAAAAAAAAATTTATAACAAAGAGTTAGGAGACCCCGCCCTAAGGCTACATAAAGCCAAAACAACTGCTTGGGGAAAAGAGACTCCCCAGCATAACTGCCTGCAAGTGGTTCAGCGTGCTCAAGATTCTCTGATGGAGCTGCCTGCCAGTGGTGTAGTGTGCTCAAGGGACTCTCCAATAGACGCAGCTTCCATGAGTCCTCACTTATGCTGAGGTGGGCTTTCTGGTGATGCAGCTGCATTTGAGTCAAAGCAGCTATGGGGAGGTCGTCATCCAGGATGGCATGGGATGAGACTTCTCTCCGTCTGGCTGCATTTGAGTCATGGATTGTTCCTGTAAGCAACCCCTCATGCTGCTCTGTAAGTAACCCCAATAAGCTCATTTGTTCATCAAACTGCTTTCAGTGTAACCACCCTTTGGTCTATTCCAGAAAATTGACAGAACGTCAAATGTGCTCCTGGAATACTTTAAGGCCTGAAGAGCAGTTCTCAGAGAGTACAAATGACAGGTGAAGAGAACTAAGCTTGTCTCAGGGGTGGACAATTTATGTCCCAGAGTGCAACATGTACATTTCTCTCTTGAAAAAAAAAAAAAAAAAAAGGTGTGCTGGGCTGGAGAAATGGCTTAGTGGTTAAGACACTTGCCTGCAAAGCCTTAACGTCCCGTGTTTAATGCCCCAGGTCTCACGTAAGCCAGATGCACAAGGTGATGCAAGCGCACAAGGACACACATGGTGGGACATGCATTTGGAGGTGGATTTCAGTGGCTGGAGGTCCTGGTGCAACAATTCTCTCTATATATCCCTCTCTCTCTATCGCCCTCATTGAAAAAAAAAAAAAAAAAAAAAAAAAAAGGCCAGTCTGTTGGGTTTGCTTCACAAAAAAGCTGTACTGGATGACGTACGGGAAGAATACTTCATGGTAAAGTATTGACGGGTGTTTTTCCACTGCTGCTGTGAGTTCAGGAGTGTGATGGCCATTTCAAATCCAGAGAGTGTTTTGCAACCTATACCCCCATCCTCCTGCTTTTCCACGCATTCTTCCCCCTCTTCTGCCAGGTTCTCTGGCCTTGAAATAGGTGGTTTCGATGTCCTGTTTGAAACTGAACATATAGTAGTCACTTACTCTATACAATTTTGCCAGCTATGCATCTCTGCATTAAGTTCTTATAAAAACTTCTGTGATCAAGGCTTCAAGGAGTACTAACCTACAGGAACAAATACTGATATTCAACCTGCAATATCCATCCCTTAGACCATTCACCATTTTTATGATTTTTTTCATATTTATATATTATCTTCATTATTATTCACTTCACCTTTACTTTAAATCTGTTCACTTTTCAATATAAACTTAAGTCCGTTCCAAGAAATAATATCCATGCAGTCACAAAAGAGGCATGTATTTTCCTAACACATTAAAATAAAAATATGTCCAACATTTTTAAGAAGACCTTGTTTAAATAAGTCTTATATAAATTATAATTTTTATTTAAATAAACCTAAAATGCTTTATGCTAAATATATATATATATATACTAAAATGATAATTAGCAGGTTTCTAAACCACTGCTCAGGTTCATCCTTCACTATATTTGGAAAGCTCCCCTCTATGTGTTCCAGGGACTTTTTCTAACTTACATCATGTTAACTGATGTTATTGAGGAAAGTGCAGGTGCTAACTGAAGCAAAGTAGAAGTGTTGGTTTAAGCAATTATTATAAGTCTCAGGACCTTTCCTACCAATGTGCAATAAGATTTTCTTACCAGGACATACAGTGTGGTACTTCCAGTTGTCATGATTGTAAAACTTAGTCTAAACCAGGTGTGGTGACACACGCCTTTAATCCCAGCACTGGGAAGGCAGAGGTAGGAGGATCGCCATGAGGTCAAGGCCACACTGAGACTACATAGTGAATTCCAGGTCAACCTGGGCTAGGGTGAGACCCCACCTTGAAAAATCAAACCCAAAACAAATAAAGAAAAAACAAACCTTAGTCTACGTAACATCAGCATTGAACATGTGTTCTAAACTGTATCAGTTTTCAGAATGCTGCAAGTTCTCCTTGGAGCCTCTGATGATAAAAGCAGATACTATGTATAATCATTTATACTAGGGGCTGGAGAAGATGGCTCAGCAGTTAAAGGTACTTGCTTGCACAGCCTGCCAGCCCAGGTCCAATTTCCCAGTACCCATGTAAAGCCAGATGCACAAAGTGGTGCATGGGTCTGGAATTCATTTGCAGTGGCAAAAGGCCCTGCCATGCCCATTCTCAATCATTCCTTCTCTCTCCCCACTCCCTCCTTGAAAATAAAATAAATTTTTAAAAAATTATATTCAATCCCTACTAGCACATGCCAGTATTTGGGTGGAAAAGGAATAGTAAGGAAAGTACAACTTCTTTTAAATATTTTCAAAAGGTCAGTTTCCTACAGAAAGGTGCCTCACCTCATTCAGAATGAAACATTTGCTATGAACTTGAAGAAGGACTACTTGGAAAAAAAAAGAAAAGATTCCATGGAGAGGGAATAGAGGAAAGGAAAAATGGAAGGTGATGTCAGGATATTGTGATCATAGTCTGTTTCCTATATGTATGGAGGTTGTCAATAAAAAGTAAAAATAAATAAGTTCTATAAATAAGTTCACATGTTTTCCAACTCTCTTGCATTGCTGATAGTTAATGAGGCACATGTTTTATATTCATGTTTGGTTTTATTGCCTTGGAGATATCTAAACTTCTTTGTGAACTTCAAGGTGGCATACTTTTAATGTCACATGTGGTCTATGGGTGTGACTGCGAGAAAAATGTGCTACTGATTTGCCTCTCCCTCCTCTCTCTCTCTCCCTTTCTCCCTCTCTCCCTCTCTCTCTCTCCCTCTTTCTCACTCTCATTCCCTCTTTCTATCTCTCTTTTGTTCTCTCTCTACTGTTCCTCTTTTCCCTCTCTCTCTCTCTTCCCATCTCCTCCTTCCTCCTCCATTTTTTTCTTCTCTTACTCCCTTTCTCTCTTTTTCTCACTCTTTAAATGGTTTTTTTTGGGGGGGTGGGGTTTTTGTTGGGGTTTTTTGTTGGTTTTTTGTTTTATTTTGTTTTGTTTTTTTCTTTTTTTGGTTTTTCAAGGTAGGGTCTCACTATAGCCCAGGCTGACCTGGAATTCACTATGTAGTCTCAGGGTGGCCTCGAACTCATGGCGATCCTCCTACCTCTGCCTCCCGAGTGCTGGGATTAAAGGCGTGCAAGATGTGAGCCACCACACCCTGCTCTTTAAATGTTTTGATGTAAACAAAACTGAAAGGATATTGCATTTTTTTTTAATCTTTAACTGTGTTCCTGGGAAAGCATCCCATAAAAAAATTACTAAAGTAGCGTGGTGGCGCATGCCTTTAATCCCAGCACTTGGGAGGCAGAGGTAGGAGGATTGCCGAGAGTTCGAGGCCACCCTGAGACTACATAGTGAATTCCAGGTCAGCCTGGACCAGAGTGAGACCCTACCTCGCAAAAAAAAAAAAAAAAAAAATTACTAAAGTAATGCCTTAAACCCAAGTATATAAATATGTATTTCTATTGCATTTCAAGTAAAATAACAAGTGAAGCTGAAAACAAAGACTGCTTGCAATCACCTTTATTCAGCATCCATGTTAATGAAATGAAGTGCCATGTTAATAAGGAGGAACGCTGACACAATCAGGACAAGGCATTACCTCACGGATCCAAAGGCTATGTGACTCTTAAACACTCTTTTCTTCCACAACCAGTTTCCGTATATTGTTCCTCCATGTCTTATTATGGAGGTTATCAAATTACAGAGTGTTTTTCTTCTCTAATTCACAAATCTGTATTAATCAGAAAGCTGTGTTTTCTCAAGGATCCTTACCAATCTGTGGGAGTCAAAATGACATTTACAGAAATGATCCCACACTTTTGTTTACATTTGACATTAACACTCTGCAACAGAATAACCCTAGTAGTTTTCTGAAATAGTCAAGGCAACAACTGATGCTAAAACGTGAGTTTTCTCCTTTCTCTGATTCTAGGCACTCTCTCTGCACTGCATGCATTCATAATAAGGAAACAAACCACATTTTCCCTTTTGGCATGGGTGATAAAAGTTCGATTTGCTTAAGTGTAATTTCAAATATACATTCTCTTTTATATGTGATAATTATTAAAATATATATGCATCAAAATAAAAGATAAGATTCCATCTCTCTATACTTCCTGACACTGGACACACTGTGACCAGCTGCTTTGTGCTCCTGTGTTTCCCACCATGAATTGTAAGCCCAAGTAAACCCTTCCTTTCTTCCTTCCTTCCTTCCTTCAAGAAAATTTTGGAGTATTATAGAGCTTAAGAGAAGGAAAGAAAGCAGAGCTCCTATAAAACAGAAGAGGTTCTGGGTGGGTAATACCTTGGATCCCAAAATTCTATGAGATTTAGGTTTAGCTAGCTAATAATGGCTGAAAATATGCAGAATTAAATGTCATAATTTAGCCAACGTGAGCCTGGCCCCTGGCTTCTTCCATTTGTGTCTTGCTGAGTTCTGGATGGCACTTGTGGTTACTTTGCATTGGGCACAATAGTTAGATACATTCCATTTGTGAAGTATAATTGTGTATTTTTTAAAGTTTTTTTTTTTTTTTTATTTTTGGAGAGAGAGACAGAGAGAGGGGAGACAGAGAATGGGCGCACCAGCAGTCTCTCAGCTGCTGTGATGGAAATCCAGATGTGTGTGCCCCCTTGTGGGCAAGTGCGGCATTGCGCCCTTGTGTCACTTTGCATCTGGCTAAATGTGGGATCTGAAGATTAGAACCGGGTCCTTAGGCTTAGCAGGCAGGCGTCTTAACAGCTAAAGCCATCTCTCCAGCCCTAATTGTATATTTTTAAATATGACTTTCAAGACTCTCTGTCCTAGGTGAGTTTCTTTTTAATAGTTACATGTTAATTATCATACTTTCTCTCCTCTCTGCCCCTGTCATATGCTCTTCACACAAACCTTGTTTTCCAGAGCAAGCACTCTTACATACAGCCCTTTACAGCCCCTCCATAATCACCTAGCTAAAGGGAATTCCACACACCTCCAGGAAGTTTATATGGTGTCCAAAGTCACACCTGAGGGTGGCTGAGGTGAGGCCTGACAATGCTATGCCACTTCCCTGTACTTGAGTGGTTAGGGAATCGCTCTCGCCTTCTATCATCAACATGCTGAAGAGAATTTTTCTAAGACTCAGCTTATATCTCTGTAAGACAGCAATCATGCCAATGCCCTTGTAGGCTTATTGTAGGCCTAACTAAAATAAAATTAAGTTCTAAGTGCAATCCCAGCACATAGTTTGCACTTCAGTGTGTTTATTTTTCCACATTACTGACACAACACTCCTTTTTATCACTATGTGTAGACTCAGGTTAAGCGGAAAAGTTGATTTTGGCTCTGCATTTGTGAACAGAAAAAACGAGCTTCACAAGGAAGTGTTCAATCATTTAATTGTCATCACAATCGTTATTGATCCCTTTGGCAATAGCAGAAGTGGTGACGACCCACATGTAAAATAGCAAAGTACGGTACGTGGCCATCAGATCGGATCAGGAATATGAAGAAGAACTTTCTGGTTCTTGCTTCCAGCCCCTGGTTCTGGGGGAAGAGAGAGGCCATGGTCAGATAGAATGAGTTGTGTTCTATTGACAGAAATTTTACCTTTAGTACTTCACTGAAATGTGGTGGCCTTTTGTTCTTTTTTTTTTTTTTACCATTTTTTCTTTATTAGTCATGTACATACTCAGTATGTAAACAGCACATGTTGGTACCATCCTTACCCTCATCCCTGTCCTCCCCCCTCTGAAGGGACCCTTCTTGTTGGGGGATCCAGTTATCCCCATGGGGATAAAATTTATGAAATTAACAGTGCACATTTATCAAAACTGTCTTGCTTCCTTAATGATCTGTCTTCATGTCTGGTCTTATTCACCCATCACTGCAAAAATTCACACAGATATGCTGCAATGCATGTGGTTCACATGAAACTACACTCTGCTTGGGTTAACTTTGATGGAATCAGTTCTTCTTTAAGTACTCTACTCATGGATCAACCACCTTTTTATAGCTAAATAAACCTAAAAGAAAAATGTTATTTATTTAGTTTTTTTCCCCAGCCTGTATTTCATTTTTCTTCACTGTCCAAATTAAACATTTTAAAAGTGTGGGGCTGGAGAGATGGCTTAGCAGTTAAGGCACCTGCCTGCTAGGCCTAAGAATGCTGGTTCCAATGTCCAGGTCCCACGTTTAGCCAGAATCAGTGACACAAGGGCTCAATGCCTCACTTGACCACAAGGGGGCGCACGCATCTGGATTTCGTTCACAGCAGCTGAGAGACTGCTGGTGCGCCCATCTCTATCTGTCTTCCTCTCCCTCTCTCTCTCTGTCTGTCTCTCTGTGTGTCTCTCTCTAAAAATAAAAAATAAAAAAGTTTTTTAAAAAGTTAAAAAAAAATTTTTAAAGTGTATCTCCCAAAGAATGGAAGTAAAACACCTTTTTTTTGAGGCAGATATACTATAGATGAGGTTTTAGGTGGGCTCATTTGTTATGAAGAACTAGTTTACAGACTCCTGTAGATTTTCCACGTGGCCACTCACATACTCACATGAATGTTGAAATGCAGCTCTCAAAAATGCTTCCTTTTTTTTTTTTTTTTTTTTTTAAATAAATAAATAAAATGTTAGCCAGGTGTGGTGGCACATGCCTTTAAACCCAGCACTTGGGAGGCAGAGGTAGGAGGATCACCATGAGTTTGAGGCCAGCCTGAGACTACATAGTGAATTCCAGGTCAGCCTGGGCCAGAGTAAGACCCTACCATGGAAAAAAAAATGAAAGAAAATGAATTTTGTTATATTTTATAAATCTGGATTCTATATATTAGAAGGAAATATGAGATAGTTGGTTTTCTTTCCCTTCTCCATTATCCTTTCATTCTTCCTTCTACCAGTCCCCTTTCTCCTCCCAAAGAATTTCCCTCCTACTTTCTTGTCCTTTGCAGAACTGGTATAAACCTATGATTTCTGAGTTACTGTGAGAATTGCCTGACATTTTAAGTGTGGGACAGTACTGTCTCACTTCTCCCTTCCACCTATAATAATAATTAATAATAATAAAAAGCTTTCTGGAAATTCAAACTAAGGTTCACCCTGGGGGCTTCCCTTTAATGCCACCTTGTCCCTGAAAAAAAACACTCTGCAGCAATGGCATCCCACCACTCTTCCCTAGAGGGCAGTCGTGGAGGGAGCCCGAGGATACACCTCAGGAATAGAGATGACCAGGATTCTAAAACCCAAACTTATTTTCAGAGCTAAGCTAAGTAGAACTTCTTTCTCATCTTCAACTTCTCTTCCTGTCTTTCCCAATCGTTCCTTCCCTTGTCACTCTTCATACACTATCTCAGCAACTAACCTTGGAGAGCATAGCACTTCATGAACAAGTCTCCTTGTTTGGCAAATGTGGATCTGAAACAGCTAGGGGATAAGTAGTCTTTCCAAGGCCACAGAGCTCAACAGTTCTGTGATAGAGCCTGTGCCGCTGACCATTGGATATACTGTCCCAGAATTTAAACACATCCCTTAACAATAAAAAAAGAACCACCAGGTGTAGTGTTGCATGCCTTTAATCCCAGCACTCGGAAGGCAGAGGTAGGAGGATCTCCATAGGTTCAAGGCCACCCTGAGACTACATAGTGAATTGCAGGTCAGGCTGGGCTAGAGTGAGACCCTACTTCGGAAAAACCAAAAACAAATGACAATGAAATTTGTAGAGAAATGGTCGAACTTGGAAGAGATCATTCTAAGTGAACTCACACAATCACAGAAAGACAATCGCTGTGTGGTCTCACTCATCTGTGGTTCCTAACCTTGATCAACCTGAGTTTCTGACATACCTGATACTCATCTCAGAGCTTGGACAATAGGGATGGTAGGGCTTGGGGGAAGTGGAAGGGTGGAGAGGGGGGACCCAAAACTGAACCCAAATTGAACTGGTACCATAGAATCCTATATCCTGGAAGTTAGACTAAAAGATGGAACCCTCAAGGGGACCTTAGGGGGAGCACCTGAATCAAAGGGCCCTGGAGAGGGTGAGATGAAGCCTAACTTTAAATTTGTCCTTGATTATCTTGCTTCTCTGTCTTTTTACTTTTTCTTTTCCCTTGGTACCAGGGAAAAGAAACTTGTAATTCCTGGTACCAGGATGCAGTTAACATACACAATGAGCTGTTGTTCAAAAGAAGACAGATTTCTGTTAGAGTACTTGATGACCCACCAAAGGTTCGTGGTAAGAATTTACTGCCGAAGACACCATATACTGTCGGTATGGAACATGGAGAGACCTGGCTGGCATCTGGAAGAGAGTCAGTCCCCAGACACTTGGCTTGTTTAGTGCCAGAAGGTGCTATATGAGCTATTGGGGGAAAATGGCCAACATCTGTCCAGGCAACTCGTGGTCTAAGCTACTCAGCAGCAAACAACCTGACGTGATGCTCACCCAAGTGCAATAGTGGCACACAGCCATGGTGGGTTACCAACTGCTCTTGGATTGGCTAATGGATCTGCTCAGTGGAATAGAACCCATAGCTAGAACTGGGAAACAAGTCAGAATCATATCCAAAACAATGAGTTCACTCTCCAATATCAAGCTGCCACCAATCTGGGGCTGCAAGAGGGTCTACACCTATTAAATTCTCTCTAAACTAATAATGGTTATCCCATTTATCTGGTGTTGACTTCTGGTGTGACTCTTCGTTGGAGAATCTGCTTCTTTTTTGCAGATGGACGCAGAACCTGAGAAGAGAATCAGTCCATCACACCTCACCAGAGCCGCAGCTGAGTAATTGGGGAAATGAGCAAGAATGCTGCTTTCTTGGTGAACCTGGTATCAGCCCAAGGATGAAGGAGATTGAACAGTCAACTCTTACCAAACCAGAGATACAGAGACACAAAGGACCCCAAGACCTCATCACTGAAGTAGACCTAAAACGAACCCAACATGGCTCAGGGAAATTCACGGAAGAGGGGGCAGAAAGATTGTTAGGCCACAAGCTGAGACATTGTACACAAAGACATTGCCTCTTCCCCATAACTGATGGCTACCCCCACAATGCACAACCCTCATTCCCTAACAAGGAGGGTCCCTTCTGAGGGGGGAGGACAGGGAGGAGGCTGTCTATGGCACCAACATGAATGTATTCACATTATGTAATAACTAATAAAAAATAAATAAATTTTTTAATGATACTTTAACCAGGTGTGGGTGGTACGTGCCTGTAATCCCAGCACTCAGGAGGTAGATGCAGGAGGATAAGGAGCTCAGTGACAGCCTGGGCTACATAGCAAGCCTGAGGACAGCCTGGACTACTTGAGAGCTTGTCAAACAGACAACAACAACAAAACAAAAAGAAACATTTTATGTGAGAAAAACCAAATTCACTAATGTTCCTCTGAAACACCTACGCTGTGTTAATATTAAGTGTATTTCTGAGTGATAGGCTCAGTGAATGTAAGCAACCTAAGGAGGCATTGGAAGTCATCTCAGTAAGACAATTATTTTCTTCTTATCAAAAGGAACAAAAACAAGTTCAGGCACGGTGGTGGTGCACACCTTTATTCCCAGCACTTGGAAGGTAGGAGGATCACCATGAGTTTGAGGCCACCCTAAGACTACATAGTGAATTCCATGTCAGCCTGGGCTAGAGTGAGACCCTACCTCAAAAAAACAAAAAAAAAAAAAAAAAACAAAAACAAAAAAGCTGGGTGTGGTGGTGCATGCCTTTAATTCCAGCACTCGGGAGGCAAAGGTAGGAGGATCACCATGAGTTCGAGGCCACCCTGAGAATACAGAGTGAATACCGGGTCAGCCTGGGCTAGAGTGAGACCCTACCTCAAAAAACCAAAAAGAAAAAAGAATTAAAAAACAAAAAAGAAGGTCTGGGAAGGTGGCCCAGTAAGTAGAGTGCTTACTGTGCAAGCATGAGGGCCTGAGTTCAGATCCTCAGTGCCCATGTAAAATGCCGGATGGGGCAGCATGCACCTGTAATCCCACTGGTGGGGAGGAAGAGACATGAGGATCCCTAGGGCTTAGTGACGAGCTAGGCTAGCCAAGTTGGTGAGCTCTTGGTTTAGGGAAAGACCCTGTCTCAAATAAGAAGGTGCAGAGTGACTAAGATACCCGATACCAACCTCTGGCTCCCACATGCACACATGCCCATGCACACAGGTGCCCCTACACATACAAACATGCATGCACACCACATACATGCACACATGCAAAAGAAAGGGAACTGCCAAAATTATGCAAGTGATTACCTTAGTCTCTCTTTTTTTAATTATTATTTTATTATTTTTTTGAGAGAGAAAGAGGCAGAGAGAGAGAGAGATTAAAAGAGAACAGGCATCCCAGGGCCTTTCAGCAGCTGTGAATGAATTCCAGATGTGTTCACCCGCACGTGTGACATTGCACACTTGCATCACTGTGTGTCTGGCTACGTGGGATCTGGAGATTCAAACAGGAGTTCTTAGCACCTTAACTGCTAAGCCATCTATCCAGCCCAGTTCTCTCTTTGTAATCATATATACAACTATTTTGTGCATATTTGAGGTGAGACCCAGGCAATAGTAAATTCTGCAAAGTTACATAGACTCAAGCCTTCATGGCATTCACTACACCTTTTATGCACTAATTATACAATCATTGGAAGTGAATTTTGGAACCATAACTACAGGTGATCATGATGCCAATAAAAGGTTAATGTGTATTGTTTTTAATAGGTATTGGATATTTTATTTATATGCTAATACTTGCCATTAAAAAGAACTGACTTTCAGCCAGGTGTGGTGGCACATGCCTTTAATCCCAGAACTCGGGAGGCAGAGGTAGGAGGATCATTGTGAGTTCAAGGTCACCCTGAGAATACATAGTTAATTCCAGGTCAGCCTTGACCAGAGTGAGACCCTACCTTGAAAAAAACAAAACTCAAAAAGAACCAACATTGTGAAAGCCTTTTATTAAGGCATAGGTAAGCTAACACAATGGCTTTAACAAAGATTTCCTTATTCCATACCCAGCAAAGTAGGGGGACAGAGAATAAAATTCCAAACCCAGCAAAACAGAGAGGTAGGCAATAAAATTCTTGCTCTGCCTTTATGATCTTGGATAATTTGTTTAGCCTTTCTGTGCTAAGTAAAGTTACTATTTGCAAGCAACAGAAAATGAGCATGGTTAGTTTAAATAGGAAAGTATTTTACTAGAAAGACAAATAGTTCCACAGGAAGATAAATAGCAGGGAATTCAGCTAAGGCCACACCGCCATAACGGAGTAGTTCAGAAACCTCCACGGGTAGACAATCTCACTAGGGACTTTCCCCACTGCGCTCAGGCTCGGGGCTGCCACAAACAGTCCCTGTGTTGGTGTCTCCCCTCTTCAAGCTTGATTTTCTAGGGAGAGGCATTTCATGCACCAAGTACAGGTCACATGCTCCAGCCTGGCAGGTGATGAGGAGCTCCTTTAGCTTCTCTCAGTGCAGGCTATGTCTTGCCTCCAAATATCACACAACAGAAGCACCCCACAAATAGAAAAGGCATTCAGATGGTGGGACAAGTAACATCTCTCACATTGCTTAAGTTATCTGTAAAATGAAAACATAGACACCTGGCCCCCATCTCACCCATGTGTTTGGAGAATTTGGCAGTATTTAGCACAGTACCTCACAGACTAAGCACCAGGTGAATTTCAGCTATTCTTATTAATTTCGCACTGTGATCTTGCAGTTCTTTGAGCCCACATTGTCTTTCATTAAAAGAGAGATGGGGGGCTGGGGTACAGCTTGGCTGAATAATTCTTGCCTAGCATACAGAACAGAGAAAGAATGAGAGGAGAGGGAGAGAGAAGAGAGAGGGGGGACCATCATAAACAAAACTGGATTTCAGTGGGTTCTTTATTATCATTCTCTTTATTATCCAATAAGGTCTGTTGGGATTAGAATGAAATTCCCACCGGGTGTGGTGGCACAAACCTTTAATCCCAGAGGTAGGAGGATCATCGTGAGTTTGAGGCCACCCTGAGATTACATAGTGAATTCCAGGTTAGCCTGGGTGACAGTGAGACCCTACCTTGAAAAATCAAAAAAAAAAAAAAAATAGAATGAAATTCCTGCTGCATGTAATTATTCAGGGGCACAGTAACCTTCTATTTTGGGCTCTACAATATGGTATATCTTACTTTTGTTGACAGAATAGGAAAGACAGAGAGTACAAAGAATCAGGGCCTTGTACAATCCAGCCCAGAAGTGGTACACATCACTTCTACCTCTATATTCCAGTGGCCAGAGTTGTATCTTATGGGCTGCACTTAACCACAGAAGTCAGCCTGTGGAATAGTATCCAGCTATGTGTGCAGAAGGAAGTTGAAGCAGAGTCCAGTTAATCACAATGGTCTCTATCACACTCCCTAACATCTTCAGGGGTTACTCATAAAATCGAATGGGAATGCTAGTGTGAAAATGCAATGGGAAGTGACCAACCAGCATGAGCTATACATGATGCTGGAGTTGAAAGTCCACTGTAGGAGTGGGTGTGCATCTTTTGAAAGGTTATAAGGCAGCATCTTCGGGTGTCTAGCTTCCTCTAGAAGAAAATCATGAACTAAGAGGACTTATCTTTTCACCTGTATCTTCTAAAATAAGCAATAATAAGTAAGTCATCTCCTTTGCCCATTGGCGCAATCCATGATAGGGGTGTGACAGATCGTTTTGAGAAATAAGGAAAGGAAGAATAGAGAAGTGGAGAGCCATCACTTTAAGGTGAGCAACTGTCAAAGGCAGCCTGAAGCAATCACTTGTGGTGACCAGCCTCCACACAGTAATTTATGGCCACGTGATGATGTTGAGGAGTTAATCACAGTACTGACATGTGTAACAACTCTGGCCATTAGACTCAGCACAAAATTCAGGCCTAGAAAAAGGAAAATAATTAGAACACATATTTGAAATGCACCACTAAAAAGGGAGGGCAACCATTAAGGGCACAACCACAATTGTGGGCCTCTTTCCACACACAAACTCGAGTGAATGGCATGTTTGTAATCCAGTGAACCAACTGGAAGGCAGATTGTCCAAGGACACTGTTGTCGTAGCAGACAGAAGCTGGTGACACATTTAAGTCTCTGCATGGCCTGTCATCAAGGACAAGAGTAAACATGAAAGGCACAGGTTGTGCTACAAGACTGTGAGTGCTTTGGTGATCCTGCCATTATGGTTCATTAAAGGGCTGAGGGCAGACCTATCCATCTTGTTGCCTTCCGCTCTGTCCCATATTTCCTTTGATGCAAGGAAAACTCAACCTACTCCACTGCAAGCTGGTAAAAGGGAATGTGGTTGGCAGCCCATGAGCAGCCTTTAGTTTTAATGTGTTCTCACCTTAGTGTTTGCTCAAAAGAGTCACATTTAGTTAGCTGGGGATAGTATGCACACCTTTAATCCCAGCACTCAAGAGGCAGAGGGTAGGAGGCTGTGAGTTTGAGACAAGTCTGAGACTACATAGTGAATTCCAGGTCAGCCTGGGCTAGAGGGAGATCCTACATTGGAAAAAAAAAAAAAAAAAAAAAAAAAAAAAAAAAAAGTTAGTTAGAACAGAGTAATCTATCAGTTAGTAGTTCTTGGCCTAAATAAAACCTCCAGAGAAGATTTTCTGACAGTTCTAAAGAAACTGAACCTTATATGTGGCGAACACAATGATGAAAATAAAAATCTTTTCATTGAAATATGCAAACAATAATGAGAATGGTCCACATAATTATGGTAATTCTTTCCTTTTGCAATGTGGATTCCTGGCAGGAAGTAAGAGAAATTGAACTCCACTGTCCCAGTTTTTCAACCAAGGAAATAAAGCAGTTGTTTCCCAAATGTTCGGCTTCTCCCATCCAAGGACTAACCAGGCCAGCCTCTGCTTAGCTTCTGAGATCAGAGGAAATTAGACGTGTCTGGTGTGGTACAGCTTTTGACCAAACTGTCAGCTTCTACACTGAAGTCAATTAAGTTTTAATAATGGTTTACCAAAAGAGGAAATAGACAAACTTCATTATATTTTCTATTTAGTTTCGTATACTGGATTCTTGCTTGTTTTCTATCTTCTTAAATCTATTGGGAAGAAAATTCAACAAATTAGTAAGTATTTGCTCAACAGATAACATGCCTAGTAATAAGTGAAGAATGTTCTCAACAGCATGACTCAGCTAATATTTTTGTGTGTGTTTTGTTTTGGTTATTGTTGTTTGAAACAGGGTCTCACTATGTAGTCAATGCTGGCCTTGAACCATAATCCTCCCAAGTCTTGAGATTACAGGTGTGTGCCATCACATCCAGCTTAATATATTCTTGACCATGAAAGATGAACACCAACTCTTTCTCTTTTTAAAAAAAATTTTAATATTTTATTTAATTTATTTATTGAGAGAGAGAGAGAGAATGGTCAGACCAGGGCCTCCAGTCACTGCAAATGAACTCCAGACACATGTGTCACCTTGTGCATCTGGTTTATGTGGTTACTGAGGAATCAGACCTGGGTTCTTGGGCTTTGCAGGCAAGTGCCTTAACCACTAACCCATCTCTCCCAACTCTTTAGTTTTAGCAGCTTCAAAAGGGAAAAAGTGGAAACAAATTATTAGCGGGTAACAAGCTCCCTACCCTTCATGTGCTTCCCCACAACCAGAGTGACAGGCAGTAAAGCAGTAGATGAAGCTACCTAGTAAGAAATAGGAATGGAATCTGCAGTTCCTTTGTTTCTATTGTTCATTACTGTCCTGCCACGCCATCCTGGAGATTACTTCTCAAAGGAAGCATAAGACTACAGAAATGATTATAATGGTAAGACTGGCAAAATGATTAACCACCACTAATTCTGTTTATATCAGCAAACAAATGTATTTTTCTCTTCTGATATTCATGATGAGAACTGTCCATAACAGAATGATGCTAGTTTTCATTTATCAGAAAAAGAGTGAGGGGGAGGGAGGGAGAGAGAAAAATGAGTATGGGCATGCCAGAGCCTCTTGTCACTGCAAACAAACTCCAGATGCATGCACACACTTTGTGTGTCTGGCTTTACATAGGTAGGGGAAAATTGAACCCTGACGGGGTAAGCTTGGCAAACAAATGCCATTAACTGTTGTAACACCTTCTCAGCTCCAGAAAGATGATCTATTAATATGTTCTTCTGGTGTCTTGTGCAAGGGAATGTGATTCTGGGTCTTTAAAACCTGAAATTAGTTGCAATCTAGATTGCCTTCTTTCTTCGGGTCTCATTACTCACTTGTTACTGGGACAAACTGAAGAATGGCATAAACTCTTCACAGGTTTATTTATTCATGAAATAGCATTTAAGAAAGCAGTGCCTGTAAGGGCAAAGGAGATAAACACAAAGAACTCTCAAGCCCTACCAAATCAGACAACCAGAGACACAGAGACTCACAAGACCTCCTCACTGAAATAGACCTAAAATGAACCCGTGAGTTAGGTCATTATACACAGAGTCATTGCCTCTCTGGCATAACTGATGGCTACCCCCATAAGGCAAGACCCACATTACCCATGGGGGGGGGGAGGACAGGGAGAAGGCTAAAGATAGTACCATCATGGCTGTATATATACTATATACATAACTAATTAAAATGTATTTTAAAAAAGAAAGCAGTGCCTGCTTATTATATACAGGGACGAAGCTGCCTAGTGCATGACATGCTAAGCATGTGTGCTGCAAATGGAAAGAGGTCTTTCTAGAAATTTAAATTGTGCAGAAGTCCCTTCAGTCTCGCTGTACGCAGTCTTAATTGCTCCGCAGTGTTTCACATTCCTTTGCTTTGTCTGTCATTCTGGTTTTTAAGAGAGTAAAAAGAAGTCAATAATACACCCTCTGTAAAAGAAGTCAAACTACAAATGAATAAGGAAGGACAAACTGCTTTCCAAAGTTAGCCATGAGGCCCTGGCTGGAGAATCCCTTCAAAACCCCTTCTTAGTCTCCAGTTCTCCTTTCCAAGGACTCGGGGTAACGGTGTCTGCACCAACACGACCCGCCCCAGGTCGCAGCAGCTCCCCGAGGGTGCAAGCACCCGCCGCGCCTGTGCACTCCGGCGTGCCTGAGGATGAGCCGCAGGTCTCAGCTCTGCCCAGGCTCGCTCCGCGTCCCTCCCGGTCCCTTCGCCTAGGTGCCCTCAGCGCGCAGCCTGGCACTGCCAAGTCACTCCTTTTATGGTGAGAGGATGGGTGCTTCTTGTATCCCCGCCCAGGTACCCACCCACCCATCCAGCCACTTGGCCTCCGGGTGCCACCCGGAGCGTCCGCGGGCCCGCACACCCCACATCGGCTGTCACTCGGCTGCTCAGGGTACAGTCCCAAAGCCATCTCCCTGAGTGCCTAAGCCCCACGTGCTGCGTCTGCGGTGGGAGGTGCCCCCACCCACCCCGAACTGGCATCTAGGGACACCAGGCGCTGGTCCCAGCATGGTCCCCACTGCCAGCGAGCCCAGGAGCGGCTGGGAGTGCGCGGAGATAAAGCCTGGACTTGCCGGGGCTCCTGACCTCCGTGGGTGCCCGAGGGCGGCGCCCGCGACGCGGAGGTGGCAGCTCAGGTCCCTCCTCCCTCCTTCCCACTCCCGCGCGGCAAGCTCCGCCCCTTCCACGCTCAGCCAATGGGCGCCCGGGCCGCGCGGCCGGTCCCGCCCCCTGCCAGGGAAACTTGAAGCCCGAGAAAAGTTTGTCCAGAGGCTGGAAGCGCCGCCGCGGAGCTCCAAGCCCCCCCATCCCGTTCCGCCTCGGCTGAGAAAGATGACCTGCTCCAGAAGACAGCCCCCGGCCGAGCGGACCCCGAACCACCCGCACGGCACCCGGCGCGGCCGCAGCGCCAGCCTCCAGCTCCGGTAGCCCGTCCTCCTGTCCGCCCGCCCGCCCGCCCGCGGCCGCTGCCCGGACCACGCTCCGCCCCGCTCCACCTGCGCGCCCCGAGATTGCGTTCGCCTTTGAGACGGTGGAGGTGGGGTGGGGGGCGGCAGATCCAAGAAGAATTGCAAGAGCCGTCTCCTCTGAGTCGTCCCGCCGCCCCTCTTGCTCGGAAGGTGGACACCCTGACCACCCTGACCCTAGCCAGGAAAACTGTCAGCCACCGACACCCAGCTCCGACAAGGCACCGCGGAGTCTGGGCCCAGCTCCGGACCAAGGTGGGCACGAGCTGATGACAGACTGGAGGTGGGTCCGGGTCTGAGAACCGTGCCCTAGGCTCCCACGCGCCCCACAGGTGAGACGCGGCCGCGGTCAGTGCGTGCGCGGTGCGGTGGTGCGCTCTTTCCCAGTGGTGATCCGTAACTTGTTTTCCAGGGGCAGGGTCGGGAGCACCACTAAGCGAGGTCTCTTTTCCGTTGAGATGGATGGGTCTTGCCCATCCTGTCAGAGCCATGAGCTGGGCAGCGGGGGAAGAAGAGACAGGAAGAGCGGTTAGGAGCTATTACTGATGTCAGTGCTGGGGTGCCGTAGGCAGGGTTCAGCAAACCCCGGAATTTCCGTAGCCGCGGTGAATGAGTGACTGAGTACTGTCCAGAAAGTAAGATCCAGACGTTGCCCTTTGCCTCAACATACCATTTTCTACACCATGGGTCCATCTCCTTGCACGTGATCATTTCTGCTCACTGCCCCTTCCTCTCTTCTTCTACCATCCTAGACCCACACCCTGCACGCCAAAGCCGCGCGCTCCCCTGGCCACCATCATGTCCACTCCCGAGGTCAATGCATCCGCCTCCTCGGCTCCGGACCGGCTGAACAGCCCAGTGACCATTCCGGCGGTGATGTTCATCTTCGGGGTAGTGGGCAACCTGGTGGCCATCGTCGTGTTGTGCAAGTCTCGCAAAGAGCAGAAGGAGACCACCTTCTACACGTTGGTGTGCGGGCTGGCCGTCACCGACTTACTGGGCACGTTGCTGGTGAGCCCGGTGACCATCGCCACGTACATGAAGGGCCAGTGGCCCGGAGACCAGGCGCTGTGTGACTATAGCACCTTCATCCTGCTGTTCTTCGGCCTGTCGGGCCTCAGCATCATCTGTGCCATGAGCATCGAGCGCTACCTGGCCATCAACCACGCCTACTTCTACAGCCACTACGTGGACAAGCGGCTGGCCGGCCTCACGCTCGTCGCGGTCTACGCTTCCAACGTTCTCTTCTGCGCGCTGCCCAACATGGGCCTCGGCCGCTCCGAGCGCCAGTACCCGGGGACCTGGTGTTTCATCGACTGGACCACCAACGTGACGGCCTACGCCGCCTTCTCCTACATGTACGCGGGCTTCAGCTCCTTCCTCATCCTCGCCACCGTGCTGTGCAACGTGCTGGTGTGCTGCGCGCTGCTCCGCATGCACCGCCAGTTCGTGCGTCGCACGTCGCTGGGCACCGAGCAGCACCACGCGGCCGCCGCCCTGGCCTCGGGGACGTGCCGGGGACACTCGGCCTCCTGCCCGGCCCTGCCACGCCTCGGCGACCTTCGGCGCCGCCGGAGCTTCCGCCGCATCGCCGGAGCGGAGATCCAGATGGTCATCTTACTCATTGCCACCTCCCTGGTGGTGCTCATCTGCTCCATCCCGCTAGTGGTGAGTGGCACGCGCGGGCCCTTTCCCTCCTATCCACCCTCTGCCCGCTTCCTCCTTGCTTTCTTGACCTTCCTCCTTCTGGGTCGGCTTCTCGGGGCAAACCTGACAGACACCCTTCGAGTCCACGCCCTGAGAAGGCTCAGCAAGTACTTTTCCCCTTTTTATCCCCCCACCCAGCCCCCGAGGGGTTTTTTTTTACCTACCCCCCCCCCAAGCTGGGCTGCCCCGAACAGCCCCTGGGTTCCCCTCACTGCCTGATTGACATTTGCCAGGAACTTTCCGGGAACATCCACCGCTCCCCCCCCCCTCGCTGGCTCTGTGAGATGTGGAGGGGAACTCACTGTAGGGTTACAAAGTCTTCCACACTGTGGGTCACATAGCCTACAAAGGTTAGCGGGGTGGGGGGGCGTGCAGTCTTGAAACCATTTCTTAACAGAGTGCATCGGGTTGGGGTGTTTTCATTTCTCGCGTTACTTAGCATTCTAGACCTAGTACACATCAAGGGCTTTTCAGTCTAGTATAGTTCCTTCACTGCTCGGAGGAAAGGCATGACTTGCTTGGAAGAACCCAGCAGAACCCACGCTGCCAAGCTAGTTCCCTGCTCTTAGTCGTGCCATGCCTTTGAGGGCATCTTAATGCATGAGAATTATAACTCTGGCACAGGGTATGGCCCAAATTCAAATTGCTTGGAAAGCCAGATCCTGAGGGAGCCAGTAATGCACAGGCTGATGTATCTGGGTATTGAATCTGAGTTCTTTGTTGTTTGTTTGCTTGTTTTTTTGTTTTTTTCAAGGTACGGTTTTGCTGCAGCTCAGGCTGACCAAGAATTCACTATAATGTCTCAGGGTGGCCTCGAACTCATGATGATTCTCCTACCTCTGCTTCCCAAGTGCTGGGATTAATGGCATGTGCCACCACGCCTAGCTTATTTGGGGGGGGCGGGTTGGTTATCTATGTATGTATGTATGTATGTATGTATGTATGTATGTATGTATGTATGTATTTAAGAGAGAATGAATTGGCATGCCAGGGCCACTAGCCACTGCAATTAAACTCCAGACGCATGCACCACCTTGGGTGTCTGGCTTACATAGATTCTGGAGAGACTAACTTGGGTCCTTAAGCTTCTCAGGCAAGCGTCTCAACCATTAGGCAATCTCTCCAGCCCTGAATTTAAGTTCTTAACAACCAGGAGAGGTACAGTAACTTTATCAAGAAACCTTTTATTTATTGCCAAGCCAAAGTCCAACAAATTGGGCACCCCGTGGACCACCAGGCTAATCCTTACTCCTGTAGTAGTACACCGTCTCTTTCCTAAAGTATCTCCAATTTGGACCTCTGTGGAGTGTCAGTGTTTGGGCTTACTTCATCTTTGGGGAAACATACTCTTTAAAATTATCTTTGGGGCTGGAGAAATGGCTTAGTGTTTAAGGCACTTGCCTGCGAAGCCAAAGGACCTAGGTTTGATTCCCCAGGACCCATGTAAGCCAAATGCACATGGGGGCGCGTGTGTCTGGAGTTTATCTGCAGCGGCTGGAGGCCCTGATGTGCCCATTCTCTCTCTCTCTCTCTCTCTCTCTCTCTCTCTCTCTCTCCCTTTTTCTCTTTCTCAAATAAATAAAGAAAAATAAAATAATTTTTTAAAATTATCTTTGGGATAACTTTAAAAATACATAGGCAGAATGGTTCAAATGATGTCCACGTTTTCTATTTTGCCTGCCATTGACAGAGAATAACCCAGAAATGGATGGGTAGATGAACATAACTTCTTATCTACAGTTCATCTTGAAAGCAGCCAGTTCTGAGCTCTTCCATCTCTCAAAAGACTGCAATCCCGGAAACTAGAAACCGCCAATTCCAAAAGATAACTGTTCTTTCTGTGTGTGTTGGGATCAAGAGAAAATAAATGCAATGGGCTATTATTCTTTTATTTCCCTTATTAATACTACCCAGGGATCTCTGATGTAAAAACAAAATCCCTGATAAAAAATGACTGTAAATGGAAGAAACTTAGTGGTGGCTGGGAGCCAGTATACAGTAGCTTCTTGCCAATTTGTATAAACAGAAGTAAATATAATTGGCCAGGAAAGCCCTTAAGCCATCCCAGGATCTAACACAATTTACAGAGTTAAGTCACACTTGAGCTACAGAATATACTTTCCTGTCTGTACGGCAGACCCAGAATCAGTGAGAGCTGGAGAGAGAGAACTGCTCCTGCAGCATGTTTTGCAGAACAGTAAAGACCAAGTGAGAGGTTGTTATTTATGGATCATCCACTTTAAGGAACTGAATGTTGGAACTGGGAAGCTAGTGACATGCGTATACTTTCTGAATGTTTTGGTTGGAGGTGAGCTTGTATGCTATTGATTCCCATGCAAACACAAAGTGTTTTCCTCTGCCACCTGGAGAGGCATGCAAAATTAAGTCATACTGTGGGCTGAAGTGAGAAACCTGGCCCTGAGGTGCACAGGCCATTTATGACAAAGCTTTTGAAGGTATGTGAGGACCTAGAGTCAGTAAATTGTTGTGTTTATCATTTGCAAATTAATCATATTTTAGCTAATAAAAATACTATCCATTCTGAAGTCAGTAAGAGGTAGTAGATATTATAAGTAATCACTATCTGAAATTTGAAACTGACTCAGTAAAGAAGTGATGTTAGGAGCTGTAGAGATGGCTTAGTGGTTAAGGCACTTGCCTGCAAAGCCTAAGGACCCAGATTCTCCAGTACCCACATAAGCCATATGCACAAGGTGGTGCATGCATCTGGAGTTCGTTTGCAGTGGCTAGAGGCCCTAGCATGCCCTCTCACTCCCTCTTTCTCTCTTTCTCTCTTTCTCTCTCCCTCTCTCTCTCTCTCTCTCTCTCTCTGCCTCTTTTTTTCTCTCTCTCCCAAATAAATAAATAAATACAATACTTTTTTAAACAAAGAAGGGATGTTAGTCAAGATCCTATACACTTTTGTGAGAAATAAGGAATCAAATAAAGAGTAATGGCAGCTGGGCATGGTGGAGAGTTCAGAGCCACCTTAAGAAGATGACATAGTGAATTCCAGGTCAGCCTGAGCTAGAGTAAGACCACACCTCCAAAAAAAAAGAGTAGCAGCTTCAGTGTTTTTAACCCTTTAGTTTGGGTTACTCAAATCTACTTTCAGACTCACTTTAAATATAAATGAGTGATAAGAAATAGGGTATTATAGTACTGCTACCCGCCCACTATTCAGCAACTACTGAAAGGACCAAAATGGAAACCTATTTACAGTTAGAGTCATTCATGGCTTCCTTTCACAGCTTTTTCCCCATGTTTCTCATACTCATAGTGTGAGTGGTGATTAAAGCTCCTGAACTATGGCAGTTAAAGCAGTTGGGCCTCTTTCAGTTCAAAGGAAACTGATGATGCATCTATTTTAATTTTATCAAATAAAAAATGATTGCTAATCTCACTTAAGGGAGATCAAAGCCTTTGAATCTCTTAGATGTTTGAGAAAGGCTACCTGTCAGAGCAAATGCAGCTTTTCGGGAACTGCAGGAAGCCTGTCACGATGCAGAGGGAAGACAGGGAGTGTCCACTGGACACCAGGGAAGAATGGGCTGTGTTGGCTCTTACAGGACAGCTGATGATTAATTTAGTAGATTTAATTTGTCATCTAAAATACATATCTCATAAGTAGAGCTAAGACTGGAAGTTTGAGAAAGGTTGCGAAAATAGTTATGGATATAAAGAATGTGCTAACTGTGCAAAACTCTCTAAAGTGAGTCACAATCAGTAAACAGAGAAAAGAAGTATACTCTACAGGGAATATCACATGCCAGAATTGATTAGGATGGTAGTTCTTTTCAGTTTGTCTAGTCTTCTGTTGATTTATAACTAGTCAGTTGTTTTCTTTACTGCAGGAGAAGCTAAAGAAATGAAATAGCATGCTTAAGATAAATATTTTGCATTCTTTACAAATACGTAAGCAAGACAGCCTCCTAAGGTGCCAGTTCTAAATGCTGCCACTCTATCAAGTTCAAGTGCCAAATTCTGCAGTTACAGTACTAATGTTAAGATAGCTGCTCTAATCAAATCTTTTCCTTCAGGGCTAAATAAGTATGCTCCAGGAGCCAGAAAGGTGTTTTCCTCCATGCACAGGCAAGTCAAGGCCATATTTATTGCATATTTGTTTCTTTTTGTTTTCTGCTTACCCTGAACTGATCATGTTTATATCTATTAGGAATAGCATGGACAATTTGATTAATCTCTACCTTAGTCAGATAAATTTTAATCCAAGGAATACAGCTTCCTGTGTTTAGTTGGTTGCTTACTGTATGCCAGTTGTTCCTGTGAAGGCATCACCAGATTTGATCAGCACAAGCTTATCAATGCAGGTGAAACTTCAACAGTTTTTGTTGAAGTCCAAGCAGAAGTGAGGTCATTAGACAATGGATGAGTTAAAACTGCATCTGTGAGTAAAACAATAAATTTAGATACTACTACAGCAGATCCAAAAGCATTTGATTACTTTTCTAATTATATGTGGCTAAGTTAAACATATAGCAGTTCCTAGAAGCAAGTTTTGAGTCATAACATGAAGTACTTTAATGACTTCCTTCAGAGCAGCACATAAAAAGAAGGCTTTACCAAACCTAGCATCTCATTTGAATCTGGAAGAAGCTCTAGGGAAAATGTAGAGTACGCCTGTGTTTTCACTGTCTCAGCACCTCAATTTCCCCAGCTGCAGGTCAAGAAATTATTTTCTGCAACTCACTGGATGGCCCAGTGCTCTTCTCACTGCGTATTGCTGGCTCTCTCACCTTGGTCTTACTGAACATTTACTGACAAGACTTTTTTTCACCATAATATTGAAATGAGTCTCATAGGTTCATATCAGTATGTTAAAACTGAGAATTAAAACAAAACAAAAAACTTGAGAAGTAAATTTTCAGTGCAGAGACCAACCAGTAGGAATTAAGTAATTTACATACAGTAAATGGCCAGTTAGTGACCCAGAAGTAATTGTGTTCTCGTTTTCTACCACCCAGTCAAAAACTTTCACTGATCCTTTATTAATTAGAAAGAAAGAAAGAAAGAAAGAAAGAAAGAAAGAAAGAAAAAAAGAAAGAAAGTAAGAAAGAAAGAAAGAAAGAAAGAAAGAAAGAAAGAAAGAAAGAGGGCTAGAGAGATGGCTTAGCAGTTAAGGTGTTTGCCTGTGAAGCCAAAGGACCCAAGTTCGATTCCCCAAGCCCCATGTAAGCCAGATGCACAAGAGGCACGTGCATATGGAGTTTGTTTGCAGTGGCTACAGGCCCTGGCGTGCCCTTTCTCTCTCTGTCTGTCTCTCTTCTCTCCTCTCTCTCTCTCTCTCTCTCTCTCTCTCCTTGCTAAATAAATAAATGGAAAGAAAGAAAAAAAAAAGAAAAGAAAAGAAAAGAAAAGAAAAGAAAAGAAAAGAAAAGAAAAGAAAAGAAAAGAAAAGAAGAACTTCTAGTAACAGATCTATCAATTTTGGACTTTTCACAAGGCAGTGAGGTAACTGAGCACACGCAGATAATTCTTTTCATGTACTTTTCATGTACAGAACAAGTAATATGCATGCATGAACAACTCCAGTACAGAGCTTGTCATTTATTGGAAGTATTTCAATTTTGGCAGTCATTATTTTTATTTATTTTACTTTTTATTGACAATATCCATATATGGACAATGTAACATGATCATAGTCTCCTCATACCATCCTCCTTTGTCCCCCCTTCCTTATTTCTCTTCATTGAATCCCTTCTTCTTTCCAGCTAGTCCCTTGACAGTCAATTATTAATTGTGTCTAATCAAGAGTTCCTATGTAGAGAGAACATATCTTTAATGCCATATCATTAGCCATATTCCAAAGCTATTTTTTTTTTTTTTTGAGGTAGGGTCTCACTCTAGCCCAGGTTGACCTGGAATTCACTATATAGTCTGTAGGTGGCCTTGAACTCTTAGCGATCCTCCTGTCTCTACTTCCCGAGTGCTGGGATTAAACACATGTGCCACCACGCCTGGCCCAAAGATTTTTTTATTTTTAAATCTGCAGTCACCAGTATATTCCACAGTGAGCAAGTTTCCACATATGGATTAAAAGGAAAGAATGAAAGCAGACTTGGTGGCACACGCCTTTGATCCCAGCATTTAGGAGGCAGAGGTAGAAGAATGGCTGTAAATTCAAAGCCACCTTCAGACTACATAATAAATTCCAGGTCAGTCTGGACTACAGTAAGACCCCACCTGAAAATAAAAGACTCCCCCTTCCCCCCAAAAAAAGTTAAGAATGAGTCAGACATAGCAGCACACGCCTTTAATCTCAACACTCATGAGACAGAGGTAGGAAGATTGCTATGAGTTCAAGTCCAATCTGGGACTACAGAGTGAGTTCCAGGTGAGCCTGGGCTACAGTGAGAACCTACCTTGCAAAAAAATAAATAAATAAAATAATTTAATTTAATTTAAACTTAAAAAAGGAAAGAATGAGAGCTACAATATATGCTACATCCCAGGCACTGTACCAAGCTCTTTAAGACCTTAGGCATAAATGGTATGGAGCACAGCCAGATTGATAACAAAGCTTGGGCATCAACCACCATACATCTCCTCCCCTGTAATTTCCTGTCATTACACCTTCTAGTGAATTGATTTAATCCTCCCCACAGTCTGATCTAGTGTTCCTGCATCCTAACCATGCGCAGATATGAGCAATAAGTCACATGCACAAAATCCTGTCCTATCAAAAAGGCTCACTTTCAAAAATGGAAGAAAGAAGATTTGTTTGCATTCAGAGAACTATTTTAGATTTTTTTCCCCCTCTGACTCAACGGTTCTACTTTATCAGCAGCACACACAGGTGAAACTGAAAACTGCCTGAACTTGTTTATTTGTGTAATTTGTAGGGACTGCTGGAGGAGAGTTCCAGAAAGGTTCTCTCCTCCCCACATGCCCTTGAAGTACTCCTGTGGATATTCCTGCCTTACTCTCAGTTCCCCCTTTGGGGAGGGGAAGAAAGAAAGTAGCCTTGAAGTTGCTGTGTTTACTCCAGCATGACAAATACAAGCTTTTGGTTTTGTTCCTTTTTCCTTTGTTGACTTGAGGTAGACCCTCACTGGGAATCAGATACAAAAGAAAACTCACTCATCCCAATTCTTTACAAATAATCTGACAGACTTTCAAGAATGTTTGGTCTGAACTTAGAATTTGCTGGATGTATTTAACTTACTTTGCAGAACTAGGGATCGAGCCTGGGGCTTTGAGGGCAGATGCTCTACCACTGAGCTATACCGGTAGTAGAGCCCAGAATTTTGTGTTTTATATTCATCTTTGTTCTACCCCTCTGAACCCCCCTTTACTAAAAGTACATTAAATTAGCCGCTTCAGCATCTCATGCTAATTGTAAGCTCCTCATCTACCCCATGAAACTTTAAAGTAGAGCATTTTTTATTCCTTTCATTTATCCTTCTATAGTACTCAAAATTAATGAAGGTTATGGGAAAAGTGACATACAGAGATGATTTCTTCCTTACCTCTTGTCACTTTGGATTATAAAAAAAAACCTTTTGTTAAATTTTTCTCCTGACTTCCCTACAAGGTCACAGAAATTTAAAAATAAAATGCTAACTCTTCCTTAAAATAGCTACAAATTGCATTTCATTTTAATGGTTCAAAAAAAGTTTTCTCCTTTCACTGGTGACCGTGTTTCCTTTGAAGCTGTAATGGAATGAACCAGCAAGCAAGATATGTCAATGTTTAAAAAAAAAAAAAAAAAAAAAACCTCGGAAATACAGTTCAAATTTAACCAAGCAGGACTCTAGTCTGTAACAGTATTGGAAATGGCTGCAAAAATGCATCCTGGGTGGTGCTGGGTACCAGAGACCCAAGTAGAGCAATACTGCCACCTACAGGCTGCAAATCACAAGTTCAAACAAAGTCAGCCGCAAACAGGAAGTTGAAGTGCATCTCTTTTACCTTTAGGAACCGAATGTAGAATGTAAGATAGAGACATCGTGCTTTTTGCTAATAAGCATCCCCGCGTTCAGCGCCTACATCGCCGCCCCGCCCCCGCTCCCCGCCGCCATGCCCCCCCCCAAAAAAAGGCTGAAGGGGATGCTAAAGGAGATAAAGCCAAGGTGAAGGACGAACCACAGAGAAGATCCGCAAGGTTGTCTGCTAAACCTGCCCCTCCAAAGCCAGAGCCCAAGTCTAGAAAGACCCCTGCAAAGAAGGGAGAGAAGGTCCCCAAAGGGAAAAGGCTGATGCTGGCAAGGAGGGGAATAACCCTGCAGAAAACGGAGATGCCAAAACACACCAGGCACAGAAAGCCGAAGGTGCTGGAGATGCCGAGGGAAGTGCATGCATTTTTGATAACTGTGTGCTTCTGGTGACTGTACAGTTTGAAATACTATTTTTATCAAGTTTTATTAAAATGAAGAATTTTGTTTTACTCTTTTTAAAAAAGCTATGTTGTTAACACACAGAACACTTCATTGTTTTTTTTTTTTGGGGGGGGGGAGGTCTCCCAAGCTGGAGTGATGGGAAAACACCTTTTCCCTGCTAGTTTTGAAAGATTCCTCTTGGCTCCTGGGAGGACAGTAGCCAACCTTGGCACAAATGCCTTGTGGCATGAGAAAACTCAAAATTCATTTTTATGTTCTTTCTCCCCCTCCACCATCAGCATAGACTTAACTCCCTTAAAACCAGAGACCTAGTGATTTTGGGAGCTGACTCCTTAACATTGATTTTGCCAGTGTGTCACATGACCTGGACTTGGAAGTGACATCACTGGTGTGCCTGGCAAGAGCTGTGGTGCCTTTTCTAAAGGTTTGTGGATTTTTCAGATTAATGGTTCTTCCATTTTCATTTCATTTCCTGAAAGCCAGGGTCAGCTTGTGAAAAGTTGTTAAACCACATGCTCAGTGTGAAATTTCAGTCCTCACTCTAACCTTCTCTGTTCAGAGCATCACATGAAGACTTCATTGGATTTTATAGTGGCTTTCTGAGTTTGGTAGTCCATACAAGAAGGGAGTTTGAAAGTTCTTGTATCCTGTTACTGAGTGTCTGCCCATGTCCTGCCTGAAATACCATGATTGTTCAGGAAAAGTGTCTTTAATAAAGCTGGATATAGTTTGGCTTGGGGAAAAACAAAAACTCCAGGTCTGGGAGACAAGTCCTTCGTCTGAGAAAAGACAGGGAGTTTGCCCAGCTCCCAGATAGCATGAAGACCCCAGTAACTTTTGGGAAGGAAGACACCACGATGCCTTGTTCTTACTTGTCATCTGTATGTTTGCTTTGTGACACTGGAGATCAAGATCCACAACCTTGTGCCTGCTTGACTAAGAAGCAAAATCCTCAGCCACTTTTTTTTTTCTTTGTAAAGTTTTTTTTTGGGGGGGTGAGGGTTTAAGACAGAGTCTCACTCTACCCCAGACTGACCTGGAGCCCACTCTGTACCTCCAGGTTGGCCTCAAACTCAAAGCCAACCTCCAACCTCAGCCTCCAAGTGTTGGGACTAAAGATGAGCATCACCAAGCATGGAAACATTTTTTTTAATTTTGTTTATTTTTATTTATTTATTAGCAACAGACAGACAGAGAAAGAGGCAGAGAGAGAGAGAATGGGTGTACCAGGGCCTCCAGCCACTGCACACGAACTCCAGATGCATGTGCCACCTTGTGCATCTGGCTTGTGTGGGTCTTGGGGAGTCGAACCTGGGTCCTTTGGCTTTGCAGGCAAACGCCTTAACCACTAAGCCATCTCTCCAGCCCTGGAAATATTTTTTAATCAAACATCATAGCAATTATTCCAGCAGAGTTTCTATCATTTTAAAAAAGGACTCCATATACTAGCTCATTCTAGTTTTAACTGTTTTAAAAGGATTTTTTTTTTTTGCAAGGAGAAAGAGAGTATAAGAGTGCCAGCACTCCAAACACATTCACAACCTTGTGCATCTGGCTTTATGTGGGTACTGAAGAATCAAACCCAGGCCATAAGGCTTTGCAAGCAAGGACCTTAACCACTGAGCCATCTCTCCAGCCCTCTAGTTCACTTTACTTCTCTGTCTTCCTGAGATCAAGATTCTACTCTCGGGGCTGGAGGGATGGCTTAGCAGTTAAGGCATTTGCCTGCAAAGCCTAAGGACCAGTCCAATTCCCCAGGACCCATGTTAGCCAGATGCACAAGGGGTGCATGTGTCTGGAATTCATTTGCAGTGGCTGGAGGACCTGGTTGATCCATTCTCTCTCTCTCTCCCTCTTTCTCTGTCAAATAAATAAATAAAATAAAAATAATTTATATTTTATTTATTTATTTGCAAGAAGAGAGAGATAGAAGAGAGGCAGACAGAGAAAGAATGGGCACACCGGGGCCTCCAACCACTGCAAACGAACTCCAGATGCATGTGCCCCTTGTGCATCTGGCTTATGTGGGTCCTGGATAATCGAACAGGATCCTTTAATTTCACAGGCAAACTCCTTAACCACTAAGCCATTTCTCAAGCCCAAATTTTTTTTTAATTCTAGTCTCATCTTAGTTAAAGCTATTTGACAGTTTTACTCTCTGAGGTTTGTAAATCCATAATCCCTATCTAAAACATTTAGAATTCAGAATTTTTAGGCTTTTAGAAAAGTAATTATTAATATACCATAAAATATGTCAACATTCCCATCAGAACTGGGACAGTGCCCCTGGGGCAAAATGGGAATATTCACTTCAGGTGGAATTACTAAATCCAAATAGCATCATAGTCTGTCCAGGTTTAGGTCAGGTCAGGTTTTAAAACCAAAAACATTCCCAAAGCAAATGAAGAAGACAGAACTAACAAATGAAAACCAAAGACTTCTTGATGAAGGTCCAGTGAACTATGATGTAAAATCCAGTCAGTGAATAACCAGAAATACAATAATGTCATCGGTCC
Organism: Orientallactaga sibirica; assembly: GCA_036365145.1. Lineage (NCBI taxonomy): Eukaryota > Metazoa > Chordata > Mammalia > Rodentia > Dipodidae > Orientallactaga > Orientallactaga sibirica. The sequence goes on from JAEOAD010000005.1 coordinate 26,100,538, forward strand.
AGCAATGTGTAGGAGAAGGTTGAATTTTGAAGATGGATAAAATTATTTATTTTAGGGGCTGAGAGATGGCTTAGCAGTTAAGGTGCATGCCTGTGAAGCCTAAGGACCCAGGTTCAATTCTCCAGGTCCCACATAAGCCAGATACATATGGTGACACATGCATCTGGAGTTCGTTTGCAGTGGCTAGAGGCCCTGGTGTGCTCATTCTCACTCTCTCTTTCCCTCCCTATGTCTCTAATAAATAAATTTAAAAACATTAAATGGGGCTGGAGGGATGGCTTAGCAGTTAAGGTGTTTGCCTGCAAAGCCAAAGGACCCAGGTTCAATTCCCCAGGACCCACGTTAGCCTGATGCACAAGGGGGCGCACATGTCTGGAGTTCATTTGCAGTGGCTGGAAGCCCTGGCACGCCCATTCTCTCTCTCTCTCTCTCTCTCTCTCTCTCTCTTCTTCTCTGTCAAATTAATAAATAAAATAAATTTAAAAAAATACTGAATATTGTTGACATGAAGTTTTAAAAAAATATATTTATTTAAAAATTTCATACTAGCTGGGCGTGGTGGCGCACACCTTTAATCCCAGCACTCGGGAAGCAGAGGTAGGAGGATCATCATGAGTTTGAGGCAACCTTGAGGCTTCATAGTGAATTCCAGGTCAGCCTGAGCTAGAGTGAAACCTTACTTAGAAAAACCAAAATGTAAATAAATAAATAATAAAAATAAAAATTTTATACTTTATTCTGTTATCCAAATTGTTATTTTTCTAAACTATATCTGCTCTTTCCTAGTGATCCAAACAGCATGAATCATTATTACTCTGAATGATAAGAGAATCAATTCCTCACGTCTAATTGATACAGGGTCCATATACACTTTCGTGAGTTGTTCTTTTTTCTCCTTGTGAATTTTCAAAATCATTAGATAGGGCTTCATGTAACTAAGGTTGACCTTGAACTTATGTGCCTCCTGCACCACTATGCCTGTGCCACCATGCCTGGTTATACGCAGTTTTATGTGGTGCCGAGGACTGAAGTCAAGGCCTTTTGTATGCTAGGCAAGCAGTCTACTAACTGAGCTATATTCCCAACCCCTTTTATGATTTTATTTCTCTTCCCTGGCTGTGAGATATTCTTCTTGGTTTTTCCTTACCTAAAATTATTACCACAAACAATGTTAACTTCTTAAAGACAAATGACAATGACTTCAAAACCTCTTTTTACGAGTTACAGATAAATTGTTATACAAGTGAAGCCGGTGCAATTAAAAGCAAGATCTAGGCACAAAAACAAAACAATACTTTAAGAATAAAGTTTAGAGCTGCAGAATGGCTCAGCAGGCACTTGCTTGCAAAGCCTGATGGCTTGGGTTCGATTCCCCAGTTCCCATGTAAAGCCAAATACACAAAGTGGTGCATGCAGTGGTTCATTTGCAGTGGCAGGAAGTCTGGCTCGCCCATATCTTTTCTCTCTCTCTCTTTCTCTCTCTCTCTCTCTCTCTCTCCTCTCTGTCTACCTCTGTCTGTGTTTCTCTCAAATAAATATTACTTGTTAAAAAGAAGAAAGTTTAAAGTAATTGATTAACAGGTGCTTTCTCCTCTATGGAACGTGTACCAGCCCATGCTCTTTTGATTGTCCTGGGGGCTAAGCCGACATATAGTTTCTTTCTTCCCTCACTTCACACATAGAGCTGATAGTGAAATGTCATTTTCTTCCTTGTAAACAGTGAACTCCCACTCACCCTTTGAAATACAATGCTGCTGCTTCTCCAGAAAGTGTCTTCCTGTGCCCGCCCTCCTGGGTTAGCAGCTCTCCCCTTCTTAGAATCGCTCTGTGGCAACAGTGGATCTAACTCTTGTCCTCTGCACTATACACCACTCTCCACCTCTGAGCTGTCTACCTCATCTAGTACAACTGTTGGTTCCCAGACACTATCATAATGCCTGAAGCATAGTAAGTGCTCATGACTAAAAGATGGCATGCAGTAAGGAAGGGTGGAATGTTGAGTGGATGAATGATAATGGTAAGAGCAGTTATCAGGGATGTTGCGAGGGTCTTCTTGAATTTACGTCATTCATGCCACCCCTGGCACACAGTGGTAGGCCAGCAGATATGGCTGTTGCCTCAAGCCGCACTAGCATGAACTGTCATCCACCTGCTACATTCACGCACTGATCTTGCAGCACTTAGCTGCAGGCTGGCCGCAGGGCTAAAGAAGGAATGTCTGCTTCTGATGAGTCTCAGAGCGGGTTCACTGAACGGTCTTGAAGATGCTCGAGACTATAGTTTGCAAGGAACTATGGGAGGTTTTAACCACTGAGCAGCATGATCAGATATTTATTTGGAAATCATCTGCAGCTCTTTGGAGGGTAGATTGGAGAGGAGAGGAGTGCCTGGAAATGATAGTTCAGTGGCTGCTGTGACACTGTCTCCAGTGAGGATCCAGTGGAAGAAGAGTGTGCGTTCAGTAACAGGCTCGTGATGCTAGATCATTATTACAGCTGTGAAAAAATATATATTCCCTGGTCATTGCGGGTGGCAGGAGATAGTGATGCTGGATTAAAAATACAAAGCATATTCTTTCTTATACAAAGGCTTCTCAGCTCTAAGGTCTGAAAATAAATTTAAAAAAAAATACTGAATATTGTTGACATGAAGTTTTAAAAAAATATATTTATTTAAAAATTTCATACTAGCTGGGCGTGGTGGCGCACACCTTTAATCCCAGCACTCGGGAAGCAGAGGTAGGAGGATTATCATGAGTTTGAGGCAACCTTGAGGCTTCATAGTGAATTCCAGGTCAGCCTGAGCTAGAGTGAAACCTTACTTAGAAAAACCAAAATGTAAATAAATAAATAATAAAAATAAAAATTTTATACTTTATTCTGTTATCCAAATTGTTATTTTTCTAAACTATATCTGCTCTTTCCTAGTGATGCAAACAGCATGAATCATTATTACTCTGAATGATAAGAGAATCAATTCCTCACGTCTAATTGATACAGGGTCCATATACACTTTCGTGAGTTGTTCTTTTTTCTCCTTGTGAATTTTCAAAATCTTTAGATAGGGCTTCATGTAACTAAGGTTGACCTTGAACTTATGTGCCTCCTGCACCACTATGCCTGTGCCACCATGCCTGGTTATACGCAGTTTTATGTGGTGCTGAGGACTGAAGTCAAGGCCTTTTGTATGCTAGGCAAGCAGTCTACTAACTGAGCTATATTCCCAACCCCTTTTATGATTTTATTTCTCTTCCCTGGCTGTGAGATATTCTTCTTGGTTTTTCCTTACCTAAAATTATTACCACAAACAATGTTAACTTCTTAAAGACAAATGACAATGACTTCAAAACCTCTTTTTACGTGAGTTACAGATAACTTGTTATACAAGTGAAGCCGGTGCAATTAAAAGTAAGATCTAGGCACAAAAACAAAACAATACTTTAAGAATAAAGTTTAGAGCTGCAGAATGGCTCAGCAGGCACTTGCTTGCAAAGCCTGATGGCTTGGGTTCGATTCCCCAGTTCCCATGTAAAGCCAAATACACAAAGTGGTGCATGCAGTGGTTCATTTGCAGTGGCAGGAAGTCTGGCTCGCCCATATCTTTTCTCTCTCTCTCTCTCTCTCCTCTCTGTCTGCCTCTGTCTGTGTTTCTCTCAAATAAATATTACTTTTTAAAAAGAAGAAAGTTTAAAGTATTTGATTAACAGGTGCTTTCTCCTCTGTGGAACGTGTACCAGCCCATGCTCTTTTGATTGTCCTGGGGGCTAAGCTGACATATAGTTTCTTTCTTCCCTCACTTCACACATAGAGCTGATAGTGAAATGTCATTTTCTTCCTTGTAAACAGTGAACTCCCACTCACCCTTTGAAATACAATGCTGCTGCTTCTCCAGAAAGTGTCTTCCTGTGCCCGCCCTCCTGGGTTAGCAGCTCTCCCCTTCTTAGAATCGCTCTGTGGCAACAGTGGATCTAACTCTTGTCCTCTGCACTATACACCACTCCACCTCTGAGCTGTCTACCTCATCTAGTACAACTGTTGGTTCCCAGACACTATCATAATGCCTGAAGCATAGTAAGTGCTCATGACTAAAAGATGGCATGCAGTAAGGAAGGGTGGAACGTTGAGTGGATGAATGACAATGGTAAGAGCAGTTATCAGGGATGTTGCGAGGGTCTTCTTGAATTTACTTCATTCATGCCACCCCTGGCACATGGTGGTAGGCCAGCAGATATGGCTCTTGCCTCAAGCCGCACTAAGCATGAACTGTCATCCACCTGCTACATTCATGCACTGATCTTGGAGCACTTGGCTGCAGGCTGGCCGCAGGGCTAAAGAAGGAGTGTCTGCTTCTGATGAGTCTCAGAGTGGGTTCACTGAACGGTCTTGAAGATGCTCGAGACTATAGTTTGCAAGGGAGGTTTTAACCACTGAGCAGCGTGATCAGATATTTATTTGGAAATCATCTGCAGCTCTTTGGAGGGTAGATTGGAGAGGAGAGGAGTGCCTGGAAATGATAGTTCAGTGGCTGCTGTGACACTGTCTCCAGTGAGGATCCAGTGGAAGAAGAGTGTGCGTTCAGTAACAGGCTCGTGATGCTAGATCATTATTACAGCTGTGAAAAAATATATATTCCCTGGTCATTGCGGGTGGCAGGAGATAGTGATGCTGGATTAAAAATACAAAGCATATTCTTTCTTATACAAAGGCTTCTCAGCTCTAAGGTCTGTTGACTTACAAAATGAATGTCGTTTAAAATATATAAACTGGGGCTGGAGAGATGGCTTAGCACTTAAGGTGCTTGGCTGCAAAGCATAAGGACCCAGGTTCAATTCCCCAGTGCCCATGTAAGCCAGATGCACAAGGTGATGCATGTGTCTGGACAATGGTTGGAAACCCTGCTGCACCCATTCTCGCCCCCCCCCCCGCTTTCCCTCTTTCTCTTCCTCCCCCCCCTCAAATAAATAAATAAAATATATAAACTGGCTAATTGTATAAGGTGCTCTTTTCGCACTTATTACCAGAAAAGAGCAGCTACATCATGTTGCTAAGATAATTGTAGCATCTTCTAAGTGTTTTTTTCCAAATTGCTTTACTATAAAACCTCAACGTGGGGCTGTCTTTTATGCAGGTCCGAGTATTCATCAACCAGTTGTATCAGCCAAGTGTGGTGAAAGATATCAGCAGAAACCCGGATCTGCAGGCCATCCGCATCGCTTCCGTGAACCCCATCCTGGACCCCTGGATATACATCCTTCTGCGGAAGACAGTGCTCAGTAAAGCCATCGAGAAGATCAAATGCCTCTTCTGCCGCATCGGCGGGTCGGGCCGAGAGCGGTCTGCCCAGCACTGCTCGGAGAGTCGGAGGACATCGTCGGCCATGTCCAGCCACTCCCGCTCCTTCCTCTCCCGGGAGCTGAAGGAGGTCAGCAGCACGTCTCAGACCCTCCTTTACCTCCCCGAGCTGAGTGAAAGCAGCCTTGGGGGCAGGCGTTTGCTTCCAGGTGTGCCTGGCCTAGGCGTGACCCAGACAGACACCACCTCGCTGAGAACTTCCAGAGAATCCGAGACCTCGGACTCCTCCCAGGGCCAGGACTCAGAGAGTGTCTTGTTGGGGGACGAGGTTGCTGGGCGGAGTAGGAATGGACCTGCCCCCAAGGGGAGTTCCCTGCAAGTCACGTTTCCTAGTGAAAGCCTGAACTTGTCTGAAAAATGTATATAGTAGTTTTAGAGAGCGAGAGGGGAAAAGAAAAGAAACGCAGCTGTCTTTGGAACCTTATGAAATCCTGTGCAATAGACACATAGTGAGGTGTTCATCTGGACTCAGGGCTCTCTTGGTCCTGCCGCTCATCAGAGAAATTCCAGCTTGTGAGATGACTTCCAGGAATCCCGGGCCTGAAGCACACTGACTGCCTGCCAGCTGCTGGACTGAGAAGTGCAGTCACACCCTGATGCCTGGGACGAGCTACCCTGTTTTTCTACTGGACTGGAAGATGGCCGAAGCTATTTTCATACTATCAACAACTTTATATTTGACACACACACACACCAGGGGCGCAGATACTGGAGGGCTGTATTCCCATGAACTCTGATGAGCTACCTTATGGGTGATTTCAGTGTCTCACTAAAGCATGAAATGTGAATTTTTATTGTTGTAAATGTAATTTAAGGTATTTAAAATATTTTCTTCTCTGTGAGAAGGTTTATTGTTAATACAAGGTATGATAAAATTATAAGCCCTGTCCTGCCAGTGTAATCAGCTGAGGTTGCAAATGTTAAGGGTTTTTTCCACAAGCAACTCCAGACCTGATGTTGAAAATTCACAATAAAACTAATATCCATAAAATATTTTTTTAAAAAGAGTTTAGTACTGTCAAAGAAAAAAGAGAAATATTATTTAATGTGAAAATTACACTCTAAAATATTATAGTTTTTCCAAATAATGTATAATAATTGCAAAAAGAATTAGTGTCATTACATTTATTTATCAGAAAACTGTGATTTTAGGAGAACCAAACATACTGGTAAATTATTTTTACCTTGTGTCCCCACTAATTAGTATTTTTTAAATGTGATATAAATGTCTCTAGTTACCCATAATTGAATTATATAATGTATAAAGTCTGAGCAACTTTCCCTGAAATGTGTGGAGTTTATGTCTGAGGAGGCAGCAACCTGCTCTGCAGACACTTTTGTTTTGAAATGTGGGCAGATCTCAGATGTGGTGGAGATGTTCACTGTCAAAAGAGTTTATGGATACTGGGGGGCAGAACCTGCGAACCTAAGGTCACATTCCAGTGGGGCTGTGTGTCGCCCCGTGATATGTATCTGAGGGGCTTTCTTCAAGAAATAGTAAGCATGTTTTGTTGCTTGAAGTGTTGTTGTGAACTGCTTGGTTGTGATTAAATTCTGAGCCTGATATTGATGTGGTCTTAAGAAGTAGTGGAACCCGCTGAAATTATTTTGGAGATCGCAATAAAATAAATGCATACAATCTGAGTTCCATATCCTCAGTTTTGGGAAACTTGTGTGGATTTTGTTTGTTTCAGGTCATCATATAGATCCTTTCAAAATGAGCTTACAAATTTACCTAAAACATTTTTGTTATTTTTTTAATTTTTTTATTTATTTATTTGAGAGAGCAAGAGGGGCAAAGAGGCAGACAGAAAAAGAGAGAGAGAGAATGGGCGCACCAGGGCCTCCAGCCACTGCAAATGAACTTCAGACACATGTGCCGCTTTGTGCATCTGGCTTATGTGGGTCCTGAAGAATCAAACTAAGGTCCTTTGGCTTTTTAGGCAAACGCCTTAACTGCTAAGCCATCTAGCCAGTCCTGTTATTTATTTTTTGAGACAGAGTCTCACTCTAGCCCTGGTTGTCATTGAATTCACAACAAACCTTCTACAGTCTCCTATTAAACTAATTTTATTAAAGAAATGTTTTAAGAATAATATAAAGCCGGAGCCGGGCGTGGTGGCACACGCCTTTAATCCCAGCACTTGGGAGGCAGAGGTAGGAGGATCGCCAGGAATTCAAGGCCATCCTGAATTCCAGGTCAGCCTGGGCTAGAGTGAAACCCTACCTAAAAAAAAAAAAAATAATAATAATAATATATGAAGCCGGGCATGGTGGTGCATGCCTTTAATACCAGCACTCGGGCGGCAGAAGTAGGAGGATCGCCATGAGTTCAAGGCCACCATGAGACTACATAGTGAATTCCAGGTCAGCCTGGGCTAGAGTGAGACCCTACCAATTAAAAAAAAAAAAAAAAAAAGGATAATATGAAACCTTGAATCTACTTAGTGGAGAATTCTGCTTAGAAACCATGATTGAAATGTACGTATACCCAAATTACTCAGAGTCATCAGCTTGCAAAGCTGATCTCAATAAGAGTTGTTTTGAACTAGTTGCATGTATGTTATCAAAATAATTATCACAATTAGCATGAACTTTTGGTCCTTTCTATTTGCAATTTCTCTATCACTAGCCCATTTCCATCATCTACAGAACTTACATGGTTTCTTTATCTCCTTCTCCCTTCCTCCTCTGTTTCTTTTTTGTCTTTATTATTTATTTATTTGTGTGTGTGTGTATGGGCATGTGTGTCTATGGGCACATGCATGCCACTGCATGCGTATGGAGCTCAGAGGACAATCGTGGAGTGTTTCTCTTCTCCTTCTTCCTCTTGTGAGACACTGTCTCACTTGCCACTGCTGTTTGTAAACGTCTTCATTCTCCTGGCTGCATCTCGCGTTGTGTAAATGCTGTGGAGTTACCAGTGCCTATGCCACTTTGCATCAGGCTTTTACATGGGCAGTGAGGAGGATCTGAACTCAGGTCAGGAAGATTGCCAGCAAGCACTTATAACCGTGATCCATCGCCCAAACCCCTGTTTTGTTGTGTTTTGTTTTAAATACTTTATTTTTATTTATTTATTTGAGAGAGAAAGAGGAAGATAGAGAGAAATGGGCACACCGGGGCCTCTAGCCCCTGCAACAAACTACAGATGCATGCACCACCATGTGCATTTGGCTTACATGGGAACTGGGGAATTGAACCTACATCCTTAGGCTTTGCAGGCAAATGTCTAACCATTAAGCCATCTCACCAGCCCTTGTTTTTTCTTTGTTTAGCTTTGAGACAAGATTTTTTTTGTAGCCTAGACTAATTTGTAATCCTCCAGCCTTGGCCTCCAAGGACTACTGTGATTACAGAAATTAGCCACCATGCCAGGCAAGGCAGTTTCTGATTCAGTAAGTCTAAGATGTCCACATTTCTACACAATTCCTGGGTAATGCTGATGTTGCCAATATTGGGCCACCCTTCAAAGCAGCAATTACATTCATGAGTGAGGTCATGATTTGCCATCCATAAGCTTTTAAAGGTATTTTTAGATGTCAGAAAAACAGGGCTGGCGTCTTCACAAACCTACTGGAACACTAACCCTTAACTAAAGTCTCAGAAAGGACACAGAGCTGGAGAGATAGCGTAGCAGATAAGGCGCTTGCCTGTGAAGCCTAAGGACCCTGATTTGATTGCCCAGTACCCACATAAAGCAGATACACAAGGTGGCGCATTCATCTGGAGTTTGTTTGCAGTGGCTACAGGCCCTGGCATGCCCATTCTCTCCCTCCCTCTACCTGCCTCTCTTGCTCGGTCTCTTTCAAATAAATAAAAAAATGAAATTTTAAAAAGAGAGGGAAAGAAAAGACTCATACAGCTGAAATTTCTAAAATGCCCTATATCACCATGTTGTATCTTATTTTTCAACTTCTTATATTTCTACTTCCATACATTAGACATTGTACCATGATCATAATCCCCTCCTATTAACCCTCCCATTCCCCACTCCCAAATCCCCTCTCTATTGAATCCCTTCTTCTTTCCAACTAATCTCTATTCGATTTTAATGTCATTATTTTTGTACCCTCCTATGATGCAGGACTTATATAGGTAACATCAGCCACTATGAGATCATGACTATTGAGACCATGTTGTGTCTGGAAGGCAGTATTGCAAAGCACTCCCCCCCTTCCTTTTGCTCTTACATTCTTTCTTCCACCTCTTCCACGATGGTCCCTGAGCCTTGGAGGGTGTGACAGAGATGACTCCCCTAGTGCTGAGCATGCCATGGCCTCTAACTAAAAGTGAGAGTAGCATTAATATATGGGTATAAACAGAAGTATCAAGAAGGAAGTTTGATGGGCATAATATATCCATTTAGCCAGACAATAGTAACAGTTTCTCCCCCCAGGCTTATGACCTCCCCAGTCATAGGCTTTTCAAGTTTTCGGTACCAGGCAGGAATTCCCTGCCATGGAGTGGTCCTCAAGTCCAATCAGAGAGCAATTGGTTTCCCCCATAACAGACTTGCCATTATTGCACCAGTCAGTACATTTGGCCTGACTGTCCAGCCATAAAGCTTGCAGGGTCCACTGCTGGTTAAGACTGCTGGTGACTTTTCTCCCCCAGCATCATGGCAGAAAGTCAACAGGGAGGAGGCTTCCAGCTCAGCTCTAGCTTGATTTCTCAGTGACCTGCAGCAATAAGGGTCTGACTATCTAGTTCTGGTGGGCAACTAAAAGACTTGGCAATATCTCATAATGTTTTGGGGTCATCAGACACCTCCTTGACCAACTCACTGGAAGGTATCCCACTCCTGGCACTGAAATTTTCTTGTAACAATTTATGGCTCATGGACACAGCATTATGCAACCCTTTGGGGTACTTCTGCCCAAACTCTCTTTTTAGCATACATATTATTAATCAGTGAGGAAGTAAATCTCCATGGCTTGTTCATAACAGCTTTAATTTTGATTAACTCTCCTCCTCTCCTCCCCGCCCTCCCCTGACCTCACTATGTCACCAACTTAACCAATGCCTAATAAAAAAAATGTTTTCATAGAATATGTTACTTGTAGAATTTTGTTTTTTGTTTTGTTTTATTTTTTTTTGTTTTTGTTTGTTTTTTTTTTTTTTTTTTGGTTTTTTGAGGTAGGGTTTCACTCTAGCTCAGGCTGACCTGGAATTCACTCTGTAGTCTCAGGGTGGCCTCGAACTCATGGAGATCCTCCTACCTCTGCCTCCTGAGTGCTGGGATTAAAGGCGTGCGCCACCACGCCTGGCTCAGGATTTTGTTTTGTTTATATGAATATGGGCAATAGAGACCATCCCAGATTTATATATGAGATAAATGCCTATCTTCCTTTACCTATGCTCCTGGGAGAAGACAAAAGCCTCATTCATGAGTCAGTGTTCTTCATACTGAGGGTATAATCTCATTCGTCCTTACCTCAAGTTCACCAGCAGAACACTGATTTGGCTTCATCTTCTTTACTGAAATGTACACATACCATGAAATTCATTCTTTAAGCTATACATCCTTTAAAATGCTTAAGTGGGCTAGCCAGGTGTGGTGGCGCACACCTTTAATCCCAGCACTTGGGAGGCAGAGGTAGGAGGGTTGCCATGAGTTCAAGGCCACCCTGAGAATACAGAGTGAATTCCAGGTCATCCTGGGCTACAGTGAGACCCTACCTCAAAAAACCAATATATATGCTTTAGTGGGCTGGAGAGATTGCTTAATGGTTAAGGTGCTTGCCTGCAGAGCCAAAGGATCCATGTTCAGTTCCCCAGCATCCACATAAAGCCAGATGCACAATGTGGCGCATGTATCTGGAGTTTGTTTGCAGTGGCTAGAGACCCTCCTAGCATGCTCAATCTCTCTTCCTGTCCCTCTTTTTCAAACAAATAAACAAAAATAAAATATTTTTTAAATAAATAAAAATGCTTTAGTGTATGTTGCAGTTAGCTTCTCCTTGCTGAGACAAACCCCTGACCAAAAGCACCTTATAGGGCTTAAAAATTCCAGGAAAATACCATCAATGATGGAAGAAACTGGCTCACTTCCATAAACCCAAGCAGAGAGACACCACCAACAGCCAGTACCACAAAACAGCCAGAGCTCGACTGCTCTGCACACAGCTTAGAGCTGGTCTTAAGATCTTCCCCCAGGGACTTCTGGTAAGATGGCAGCATACTAACCACACCAAAGCAGCCTAGGGAGGAAAATAAACAGAAAAACAGCAAAACACACTCTTCTACCAAAAAGTGAAGGTGTATAAGTTATTATCAACCACAGCAGAGAAGCAGGAGAGACCAAGATCTTCCAGAAAGGAAGAAACCAGCCAGAATCCTGCCAAGGCACCAGCAAGCCCGCCCGCCCAGCAGCTCAGAGTGGCAGGAGCAGAAACAAGGAGAAAGAAATTTCCACTCACATCAGCCTCCTCGCAAAGTCAAGAAACCTGAAGAGGAAGACAGCAGAGACCAGCTGAGCAGCTGCTGAAGGAGAACACAAATGCGACCAGCTGAGCATCTCTGGTCTAACTCCAGGCACCTGGCACAGCCTCCCATCCCCCAACCATCAGGGCCGTGAATGTCCAGAGAACTCATTCACTCCTGGTTCCTCAGCATCAAAAGAGAGAGATCAAGGTGGGCACTCAACATTGGTGAGAATGGAAGCCATCCCAAAAGGTAACAGGGCCTACTTATACAAAGCCACATACATAGGCCTGCACTGGAAGTGCTAATCTCTCTTTCCATGTCAGAAAAGGTTATGTATCAAATTTGAATGATATATTCTTGGTTGGCTTTACCCTTCTCAAATAAGCTGCATTTTGGGGCTGGAGAGATGGCTTAGCAGTTAAGCACTTGCCTGTGAAGCCTAAGGATGCTGGTTCGAGACTCAATTCCCTAGGACCCACATAAGCCAGATGCACAAGGTGGAGCATGTATCTAGAGTTTGTTTGCAGTGGCTGGAGGCCCTGGTGTACCCATTTTTTCTCTCTCTGTCATTCTCAAATAAATAAATAAAAAATAAACAAAAATTTTTTAAAACAATTAAAAAAAAAAAAAGCTGTATTTTGAGCCAGGTGTGGTGGTGCTCACCTTTAATCACAGCACTCAGGAGGCAGAAATAGGACATTCACTGTGAGTTCAAGGCCACCCTGATACTACATAGTGAATTAGTGAATTCCAGGTCAGCCAGTGCTAGAGTAAGAACCTACCTGGGGAGGGGGGAGATCTTCCCCCATTGACCTACCTCTTCCCCAGTAGGGCTCCACCCATCGTAGACCCAAGTTGCCAGCTACAGTCTATGGGGCCCTACATTCAGACAATCACTGCTAATTCCAGAATGTTACTATCATTCCAGGAAGAAATAATGTTTCAATTTACAGTCAGCTCCCAATATCTTCTGCCCAAGGCCCTGGCAATATAACCAATAGTGATCCAGTAAGAGAAAGCAGCAAAGTTGCTAATAACACTGAAGTAAAATTTGGCCAGGTGACATTTAATCAATTGTGTTTTCCCAAATGAGAGCTATCCCTCTCTCCAAGTTTTTGGGGGGCCACAAATACAAAGAAAAATCCAGGCATAGAAATGCTTACTGTTATTTATGCCTATTCTCCTCAAATGTGAAGGTAGAAAAATCTGTAGTGCACAAAGAAAGATTGCTTTTCCTAACGTAGTTGATCCTGTTTCAGAATAAAGTCATGATCAAGGTGATAAAGGAATTGGAGTGTCTTTGAGAGTGATAGAACTTTTAGCTCTTGGGTAGGCGATAAGTCAGGAGTTAGAGTAGCAGTTATTTCACACAATTGGAAGAGAGGTAATGCTTGTGAATTCCTTCTACAAAGCTAGCATTACTCTAATACCAAAACCAGATAGAGACACAGCAAGAAAAGAAAATTATAGACTGATATCCCTGTAAAACATAAGACACAAAAATTGTCATTAAAATTTTCACAAAAAGAATTCAAGAACACATCAAAAGCATTAGTCACTTCTGTCAAGTAAGTGTCATCCCATGGATTCAGTGATGGTTCAATATGGAATATGGATATGGAAACTGATAAATATAATACACCACAAGAATAAACTTAAACACAAGAACCACATAATGCAGAGAAGGCTTTCAACAAAATACAGCATCACTTCCTGATCAAAATACTAGAGAGACTAGGGATGGAAGGACCATATCTCAACATAATTAAGGCTATATATAAAGCTCTTAAGCCCAAATCATACTAAATGGGGGAAAACTTGGAAATATTTCCGTTAAGACCAAGACAGGACTGCCCACTATTACCACTGCTTTCCAACGTAGTACTAGAAGTCCTAAGCTAAGCAATAAGAAAAAAATTTTTAAAAAGGGATACAAATTGGAAAGGAAAATAATCAAACTAGCCCCATTCACAGATGACATGATAAGTGACACAAAAGACTACCAAAAAAAAAAAAACTTCTAAAGGTGATAAATTTTTTCAGCAAAGAGATAGGATATAAAATCAACACAAAAATTAGCAGCTTTCCTATATATCAAAAAACAAATATATGGAGAAAGAGATTAGTGAAACTGTTGCACTTTCAATAGCCACAAAACAAAGTATTTTGAAATATCACTAAAGAAATGAAAGACCTAGACCAAACAAAAAAAACATAAAGACACTGAAGAAAGAAATTGAGGAAGACACAAGAAGATGGAAAGGCCTCCCATGGTCATAGATTGGAAGGTAATGCTCCACACAGAAGAGACAAGCAAATATACTCAAGAGGCCATGAGAGCAATAAAGCAACAACCAAATCTAAAATAGACATGAAATCATACAAAACTCATGAAAACAGCAAACTCCACAAAACTTCCAACATGGCAAAGATTAACTTGAACCTCACAATCATGACTTTGAATATTAGTGGACTCAACTTCCCAATGAAAAGACACAGTTTAACAGGTTGGATGAGAAAAAATGTATCATCCATTTACTGTCTACAAGAAACCCACCTTACCATCAAGGATAGGCACCTCCTTAGGGTGAAGGGTTGGAAAACGATTTTCCAAGCCAACTGAAGTATAAAACAAGCATGTAAAGTTGTACTAACACCTGATAAAATAGACTTTACACCACCTTAACTCCACAGAATACACATTGTTCTTAGCAGCTCATGGAATATTAGAGCATAATGAATGTCTCTGCAAATTTAGGAAAATTGTCAATACTCCTTGCATTATATCTTGCCACAATGCAACAAACTTAGAAATCAACAAGAGAAAAAACAAAAAAAATATACCAGATTCTGGAAAATAAACAACTACTATTAAAAATGAATGGATCATCACAGGTATCAAAAGAATAATCCATAAATTTCTAGAACTTAATTATAATGAAAACACAACACACCAAAACTTATGGGACACAATGAAGGCAGCCCTGAGAGGGAAGTTTACATCACTAAATGCCCACCTTACAAAGTCAGAGAGAGCTCAAGGTAATGACTTAACTACCAACCTGAAGATCTGGCCTACTCACTCCAGACTGCCATGCTGGCCCACACAGTGTGCAGGTAACCCAGAAGGGGGGAAGTGGGAGGAGCCAGATGATACTTTTGATGTGTTCTTGTATTTAGTTTGCAAGAATTTTATTGAGAATCTTTACATCTTTTCATCTTTTCATCGGGGATATGGAGCTATAATTTTCTTTTGTTGTTGGGTCTCTGGTTTAGGTATTAGTGTGATTCTGGCTTCATAAATGGAATCATGGGATGTTTCTTCTTTTTAATTGTGTGGAATAATTTGACATAATGGTTTCAGATCTTCAATGAAGGTTTTCATTGAATTCACCAGTGAAACCATCTGGACCTGAACCTTGTTGGAAGGTTTTAAGAAGAAAAAAATGAAAAACATGAGAAGATGAAACGACCTCCCATGTTCATGAATCAGAAGAATTAATATTGTGAAAAATGGCCATCCTACCTAAAGCATTAAGCATATTCAATGCAACTCCAATCAAAATTCCAGCAGAATTATTTATAGAAAAAAATAGTCTCAAAATTCATATGGAAGCAAAAAAGGCTTCAAATAGCCAAGCATATCCTCAGAAACAGGAAAATCTCTGGTGGCATCACCATACCACACTTGAAGACATACTATAAAGCCATAAAAATAAAAACAGCTGCACTGTTAGTCAGAGAGACCTATGAAGTCCCCAAAACAAGGCAGACTTCTATCAACGCACTTGATTACCCACCTGAGCTAAAAAAGTAAGGCCCTATTGTTGAAGACATCACAAGCTGCTGACACAGAACATCAAGAGATCATGCTGGAATTTGGAAGAAACCCAGCTCCCTGATGACTAATCCTCATATAAGTGCTAGAAAGTGCTATATAAGCTGCTGGGAGAAATGGCCACCAATGTTGTGAAGAACCAGGGAATCCTGCTAGAGATAAAATCAACCAGCCACACAAGATGTACACACCTGTTCAACAGTGGCACTCAGCCTAGGCAGGTAACCAATGGCTCTCTGCATAAGAGACCCACTCAATGGGAAGGAATTCATATCTGGTACTGGAAAATCAAGCCAAAATCTTATGGAGAAAGTGGACACTCTTGTCTTATTCCTTATTTTAGTGGAAATGCTTCAACTTTCTTTTATTATGAAGAGATGGATGTTGGATTTTGTTAAAATGCCTTTTCTGCATCTATTGAGATGATCATGTGATTTTTGTCCTTCAGTCCATTTACATAGTATATTACATTTATCGATTTTCATATGTTGAACCATCCCTGTACCTCTCAGATAAAACCCACTGAGTCACTGTGAATCTTTTTGATGAGTTCCTATATTCTGTTGGCCAATATTTTGTTGAGAATTTTTGCATCTATGTTCATGAGGGAGATTGTTCTGTAATTTTCTTTTTCTTTTATTCTGTTTTTGTCTGGTTTTGGTATCAGGGTGATGCTGCCTTCGTAGAAGGAGTTTGATAGTATTCCTTCCTTTTCTATTTGAGAAGCAGTGGTGTTAGTTCTTCCATGAAGGTCTGGTAAAATTCCCCAGAGAATCCATCTGGGCCTGGATGTTTTTTAGTTGGGAGAATTTTTTTATAACTGCTTGGATCTCCATACTTGTATATGTGCTGCCGAAGTGAGCACGTATCTCCGTACTTGTCATAGGTCTATTTAAATGGTTTACCTCATCTTGATTTAACGTTGGTAGGTCCTATAAACCTAGGAAATCATCTATTTCTTTTAGATTTTAAAACTTAATGTTCTAAAAGCATGTCCTTATGATTTTATGAATTTAATTGGTATATGTTGTAATGATGCCTTTTTCATCTCTAATTTTAATTTGTGTCTCTTCTCTTTTTTGTTTGGTCAGATTTACTAAGGGTCTATCAATCTTGTTTATCCTTTCAAAGAATCAACTCTTTGTATCATTGATTCTTTGGATGTTTTGTTCTTTTTTTAATTTCATTAATTTCTGCCCTAATCTTTTGTTTGTTTTTTTGTTTGTTTGTTTGTTTGTTTGTGGGAGTTTTTTTTTTTTTTTTAGGTAGAGTTTCACTCTAGTCCAGGCTGACCTGAAATTCACTATGTAGTCTCAGGGTGACCTTGAACTCATGGTGATCCTCCTGCCTCTTGTCTCCTGAGTGCTGGGATTAAAGGCATGCACCACCATGCCTGGATTCTGCCCTGATCTTTAATATTTCTTCCCATCTACTGATTTTGGGTTTGCCTTGTACTTATTGTGCTGAAAAGAATGTGTTTTCTGCAGCATTTGGATGGAATGTTCTGTAGAAGTCTGTTAGGTCCATTTGTTTTATGACATTTAATCCAGATGCTTTTATGCGAGGATGACCTGTAAATTGATGAGAGTAGGGTTTTGAAGTCACTCACTACAACTGTGTTTGTTTGATATTATTTGTGACCTTAGTTCTAATAGTGTTTGTTTGATGAAATTGGGAACCCCTGCCAGGCATGGTGGTGCATACCTTTAATCCCAGCACTCAGGAGGCAGAGGTAGGAGGATCACCGTGAGTTCAAGGCCACCCTGAAAACACGGAGTGAATTCAGGTCAGCCTGGGCTAAAGCCAAGAAAGACCTTACCTCAAAACAAAGGGGGTGCTGGAGAGATGGCTTAGCAGTTAAGTGCTTGCCTGTGAAGCCTAATGACCCCAGTTCAAGGCTCACATCCCCAGTACCCATGTAAGCCAGATGCTTAAGGTGGTGCATGCATCTGGAGTTCATTTGCAGTAGCTGGAGGCCCTGGTGGGCCCATTCTCTCTCTCTCTCTCTCCTCTCTCTTCTCTTCTCTCTCTCTCTCCTCTCTCTTCTCTTCTCTCTCTCTCTCTGTCACTCTCAAATAAATAAATAAAAATAAACAAACAATGGGCTGGAGAGATGGCTTAGCGGTTAAGGTGCCTGCCTGCTAAGCCTAAGAATCCAGTTCCAATCTCCAGGTCCCACGTTTAGCCAGATGCAAAGTGATACAAGGGCACAATGCTGCACTTGACCACAAGGGGGCGCACACATCTGGATTTCGTTCACAGCAGCTGAGAGACTGCTGGTGCACCCATCTCTGTTTCCCTCTCCCTATCTGTCTGTCTCTGTGTCTCTCTCTGTGTCTCTCTCCAAAAATAAATAAAATAATTTAATAAATAAATAAATAAACAAAGAAATTTGGAACCCCCATGTTAGGTGCACATATGTTTAGAATTATAATGCCCTACTGTTGAACTGTTCCTTTAATCAGTATTAAGTGATTTTCTTTTTCTTTCCTATTAATGGTGGTTTGAAGTCTATTTGAAAGTTTATGTTGAATAATCTCCTATTATCTTGATGGGCTTGCCTTTATATGTGACTTGATGCTTCTCACTGCTTTCAATATATATATATTGTGTTTAGTAGTTTAATTATAATATGATGAGGAGAACTTTTTTCCTGGTTTTGTCTGTTTGGTGTTCTATAGGCTTCCTGTATCTGTATTGGCATCTCTTTCCCTACTTGAGGGAAATTTTCTACTATAATTTTGTTCAAAATACCTTCTATACCTTTGTTGTGAAATTTTTCTCCTTCTACTATGCCCAAAATTCTAATGTTTGATCTCTTCATACTGTCCAAAATATTTTGTAATCCCCACTTATGCCTTCCTATTTGTTTATTTTCTCTTTGTTGGATTGTATCAGATCTGCCACCTGACCTTCTTCTAGTTTAGATATTCTGTCATCTCTTTGATCCATTCTACTTGTGAGACTTTCTACAGAACTTTCTACATGACTTACTCTGTTTTTCATTTCTAGTATTTCTGATTGGTATTTTTAAATTATTTCTCATATATATATATATATATATATATATATATATATATATATATATATGTATGTATGTATATATGTATATGTATATGTATATATAGTTCTGTACTTTATTTATTTTTGGAGAGAGACAGAGAGAAACAGAGAGAGAGGGAAAGGGAGACAGATAGAGATGGGCGTGCCAGCAGTCTCTCAGCTGCTGCGAATGAAATCCAGGTGCATGCGCCCCCTTGTGGTCAAGTGCGGCATTGTCCCCTTGCATCACTTTGCATCTGTCTAAACGTGGGACCTGGAGATTGGAACCGGGTTCTTTGGCTTAGCAGGCAGGCGCCTTAACTGCTAAGCCATCTCTCCAGCCCTTAAATTATTTCTATTTCCTTACTCATGTCTTATATTGACCTCATTTCATTAAGTTGGTTTCCTTTGTTCTCTTGGGATTCCTTCAGGAGTTTGTTTTCTTCTCTGATTTCTTTGAAAATAGATATTACCATTCTTTTGAATTCTTTGTCAGGTATTTCATCTAAATTATCCTTACTGGAGGTAATTTCTGATGGATTTATAATTTTTGGTGGAATCATATTGTCTTGATTTTTTTGTTTCTTGTATTATATTGTAGACATTTTTGCATTTTGCATTAATTGATGCTTGGGTATTCTTAGAGGTATAAATCTGATGTTATATATCTTCAGGGTAGCAGCTTAAGGTACCTGGTATGGCTTTTATATCACTCACAGAAGTGATACCTAGGGTGTTGGGTTTGCCTGCTATGTAAGTATTCTAGTAGGCTATGCTGTGTGTCCACCTGGGTCCCTTGTTGTTGTGTGGGCTTGGCTAGGCTAGCTGGGTCCATGGGTCTGCTGTTCCAATGGGCTGTGCTGGTTGCTGTGTGGTTGTGGGGTGGCTGAGTTCCTCAGAGATTCCTGACACTGGTGGTTGATGAAGGGGAGGCTTTGAAGGATGTCTGATGTTGTAGTAGAGATGCCCAGCTGGTCCCTGCTATCTTCTCCTTCAGGTTTCTTGATTTTGTGAGGCAGCTTGTGTGAGTGGAAAATCCCTTCACCTGGCTTCTGCTCCTGTGGCTCAGGAGGGCTGCTTGAGTGCATGGACTGGGACCACAGGCACTGTGGTGGGAGCAGATTCTGGCTGCTTGTGTGGTTGCTAGAAGCTCTGTGTCTCTCCTGCTTCTCTACTGTGGCTGATAATTCCTTATACACCTTCACTTTTGGTAGAAGATTGTATTGTGTTTTTCTGCTTATTTCCCCATTTAGGCTACTTTGGCATGACTACTATGCCACCATTTTAACCAGAAGTCCTATACCCTGAATTCTTGTTTGATAAACTTCATGGTCTCCTGAATGTCTTAAAATTCCCTCTCATATCTTCTTATAAGTTTGTCTTTCTCATTGTTTTGGAATGTTCTAGATGTTCTAACTGGTCATCAAGTTCATATATTCTAGCCTGTGCTTGATCCAGTCTATTGGTGAGAATTTCTACAGAATATTGTACTTGGCTTACTGTGTTTTTCATTTTCAGAATTTCAGATTCTGAAATTTTATTCGGATTCAGTATTTCTGTTTCCTTACTCTTATCTTGTATCAATCTTATTAAGCTCATTTCCTGATTTCTTCTTCAGGAGTTTGTTTTATTCCTTTGATTTCCCACTTTAATTTCTTTGTATTTATAACCATTCTTTTGAATTATCTCTATGGTATTTCATCTAATTCAATCTTAATGAGTATCATTATTTTTTATTTATAATTTTTGGAGGACTTGTGTTGCTTTTTGTTTCTTGTATTATTGCAGAAATTTTTGCATCTCAAGTTATTTCAATGACTGGGTTTTCTAGTCATCTGCCATAGTCTTAGAAGTGTAGATCAGATGTTATATTTTCAGGTAGGACCTAGTAAGCAGAAGGTCTTCCCTATGGCCCCTGGCTAGACTCTAGACTCCAGTCCTCACAGATTGTATGATTGCTGGAAGCTCCTGGCTCCCTCCTGATTCTCTGCAGAGGTCTCAGCTGGGTTAATAATTCCTTACACACCTTCACTTCTTGGTAGAAGAGGGTATTGTGTGTTATCTTGCCTCTCTTTTCCCCAAGGCTCCTATTCTGCCATTTTAATGGAAAGTCTGAAACTTCTTTAACATATTGCTGATGAATGCCAGATGTTTTAATGCCCTAGAAAATAATCTGGAAGATTGATTTAAAGTTTCACATATGCTTATCATATACCCAAGAAAATTGAAAGCATGTCCGAACACCAAATGTCAGCTTTGCAAATAGCAGCTTTATTAACAGAACAAAACTTGAAACAACCTAAATGTTTATCATTTAGGAATAGCTGAGCAACTGTAGTATATTTTCACAATAGAACAGTAAGCAATAAATAGGAACGGATTACTGATACACAGTGAAATGGCTGAATCTCAATATGAATTTCAAATGCAATGTGCTAAGCAAAATATGTCAGACACAAATGTACATGTAGGATCTATTTATCTGAAATGCTAGAGAAACCAAATCTAACTTATAGTCACAGAAAGCAGGTAAGTAGTTGCTAGGGCTGGGTATTAGAGTGCAAGCAAGAGCTTTAGAGACCTCTTGGGTGACTACATCCTAATGGTAGTGGCAGATAAGTGGGCATTCACACAACTGTCAACACTTTTCAAACTGTAATTTAAAGTGAATGTATGTTAGCTAGGCATGGTGGAACATGCCTTTAATCAGAGCACTTGGGAGGCAGAGGTAGGAGGATCACTGTGAGTTCGAGACCAGCCTGGGACTACATAGTGAACTCCAGGTCAGCCTGGGCTAGAGTAAGACCCTACCTTAAAAAACAAAAAAGTAAAAAAATAAAATAAAGAGAATGTATGTTACTATATTCAAATTATCCTCATTTAAGAAAGTTCCACCCTGATTGTGAATTCCAGGTCAGCCTGAGCTAGAGTGAGACCCTACCTCAAAAAAAAAAAAAAAAGTTGATGAGGTGGGAAGAGAGTATCATAACTTGTTTCACATACCTTCCTTCCAAAAAATATTATAGTTTATTCCTATTCTAAGTCAGTAGACCTGTTAAATATTGTGAACATATGTTGCCCTGTATATATTACTCATTTTCAACAAAATATCCACATATTAAGAAAAAGAAATTATAAAAGAATCCATACATTTGATATTTAATCACATACTTGCTTTGATTTTTGTTTTTCAAGATAAGGTCTCACTCTATCCCAGGCTGACCTGGAATAGCATCAGGTTGGCCTCAAACTCACAGCCATCCTTCTACTTCTGCCTACCAAGTGCTGGGATTAGGGGCATGCACCACCACGCCCATCTTCATGCTTACTTTGAACTAAGTTCTAATTTTGCTGAAATATAAGGACATCATAAATTATCTATGCCCCCTCGTGGCCTGTGAACTACCTGAGAGACAAGTCAGAGAGATGGAGAGTATATCAGATACATGCTGGAAAAGGCTAAGTTAGATCAATTTAGGTTTATGCCAATAAGGGCCACCAAATAATGAACCCAGAATTACAATATCAAGGTTATATATTTCAGCAACACTTGAATAACAAAAGATTTGAACCGAGAATCACAAACTTTCTCACAAAGCCGTGGGCACTTCTATAAGCACAGACGTCCCCATGCAGAGGCATCTGCACGGCTCACAAAGTCGCTGGGAAGAAGCATGGAAAACACACAGAAAGGGTGTGTCCTGTACTCTTTCCTAAACTCCTTCCTCCCCCAGGAAGGCCGGAGGAAGATCAGCATTCCTTGGTCAATGGATGTCCTAAGCGAGAGGAAAGGAATCCATCCCCATCCACCCGCCTCCCACCAACGTGAGTAAATTTCTCAACTGTCCACGTGCACAACTGACAAAGTTCACACAGAACACTGATTAAGGCATGGCGGACGAGTTAGTTATAGGGACCACTTTTCCTCTTCCACTCAAAGTGCAACAGCTAAAATACATAACTTCATGGATAATTTCCTTTCTTTTTATTCTAATTTACTTTGGTAAAGTAACTTAAAAATTGTCATCTTCCATTATTGGTTAAAATGAGTTTCTCAATCCTAAAATGCTATCAGTTATAAAATATATCATTGATTAAATACCATCTCAGAAAAAAACATGTATTTAATGCATCCATGATTTGATCTGAAGACAATTATTACAGGATTATGGCTCTTGTTAACTCATAGTTCAATTAGATACATGTTCTATCATAAAATCACAGCCCAGAATGTCTGGTCCATCCACAGTCAGTCTGGGAAGGGTTTTGACTGGAGGAAATTAAAGAACTGATTGAGAATTTTCCTACTGCTGGGAAAGCAGTGAAGCAAGCTTGTGAATCATTATGCAAAGCTTAACCTTCAAAATGAGGAGGCTGTGAGGAGGGTATAGTCATGAACACACTAGTTTTCTGAGATAAATTCTTTTTAACCCTATTTGTTTTGCCATATAACAACTTAAAGTCTCTGCATGCTTAAACCATTCTATATTATACATGGGCCCCAGCTGCAAGAGACTGGAGCTCTGAGATGTGTACTTCTCTGTGACTTTCCAATATCATGTTTGCTTGCTTACATATCTAAGATAGAATGCTTGATAATCTAGGAGCCTGTATTCTGAAGAATATGAGTCTCATGCTATAAGATAAGGTCTGATATGTAGTGTACTGACTAGTGAGTGGCTATACCATACGATTTTCAAGTAAGAATAACATAAATTACATTCAATATAATTTGAACACTAAAAATCATTGTGTTAATTGAGAAAATGTATCAAACATCAATAGTTATATATCTACCATGAACATTTCTCCAGATTCATAAAATATATTATAATTAATAAGTTTAGTAAACTTTTGAATATCAGTATTCACATCCTTGCAAAATGATGGGTATGTTTTCTCCATGCATGGCAAAGTGTTAATTAAAATGGGCACCTTTTAGGTCTCAAGAAATGAGTTTTCCTTTTCTAGAACTTACTCTTCCTTCTCCTCCATCCTATGTCAATTTCACATCTTATATCTAGGTAAAGAAAAAAACGAACCTGACCTAGCAATGCCAATACAGAGGAAGCAGGTTCTTCAACAGTCTGATGGCTACATGCACTCACTCCATGCTGGGTCTTGCTTCTTTTGAGGTTGAGGCACAGACTTTCTGACCAGAACAATCTCCACCTGAGATCTACCTATATCCTGTATCACAGTGACTTCTCTCAGATACACAAAAGCTTATGAAAAAGTTCTCCATTCTCCTTTCCTAAAATCAGAAAACCTGAGGCTGATCACGTCTTTCATACTTAGTGAGATTCTTCACAGAAACTGCATCTCCTAAGAATGTCACATTTGAGGAGCCATGCCTGTTGCTTAAATATCTCTCATAAAAAAAGAAGGCAATTGATCTAATTTTTTAATAGTAACAGAAAAATCTCCAAAATGAAGAAAAACGCTATTTACTCACAAATTACACAAGAAACAAACATTCATTACATGAAACAACAGGTTAAATAGTCACTCCTGTAGATATCTAGCTACCCATTGAGAATATTCTTTGATATTTAACAAAATAAAATTTTTTGATCACTGTAAAACTGGCCTCCCTAACTAGGGGTTAGCTTTCTGATTGACATAATTTATGGGGAAATACAATCCCTTTTAAGGCAATTGCTGATTTCTCCAACTCTGGAGACAAAGAAATCAACATTCCCCTAAAACAAAATTCTCAAAAATTCATCCTCACAAAAATGTAGACTATTACTTACATGTTCCAACAGTGTTAATTCCTAACACAAAGGAATTTTCATCTCTAACATAAAAAAGAATAATTACACCAATAACATCTTCCTGAGTGTTAGAAAAAACAGCATCCACCAGTTCACCATGACTGTACTGCAGTGGAACTCACACCAGCAACCACAGTACTGGCTTGTGACTGTGACCGTGGCCTTGAATACACCAGTGTTTTCTCTTCTGTTGTCTTGTTTTGCTTTGTGTTTGGGGCAAGGACATGCTACATAGACTGGCTGGCCTTGAACTTGAGATTCTCCTGTTTTACCCTCCCTAATGGTAAGATTAAAGACATTTGCCACCACTTCCAGTAATAAAACCACTTCTTTAACATATCCTTCTCATATTCATGGGACTATTGTACTATAAATCATATATATTCCAGCTTCTACATAGTTTTGCTTAAGTTAATCACACAGTGTCATCCTAATAAACCCCTACTTTGTTTAAAAAAAAATACTTTACTTAAAATTGTTATTTTTTTATTTTGGTTTTTCAAGGTAGGGTCTCACTCATTAATATAATTTAATAGTCCCAAAAAGGTTATGTAAAAAATGAATTTCAATTCATCAGATGGAGAGTTAAAAGAAGTGTTGGACTGGTGTGGTGGCTCACCTGCATTTGGAAGGCTAAAGGAGGATTGCCAATCATCTCAGAAAAAACAAAGGAAAAAGCAAGTATTTTCAGGATACTTCGTATGTCTAAAAATAAGGAAAAGAGGGCTAGAGAAATCACTCAGTGGCACAGTGCTTGCCTAGCATTTAGAAAACTCTAGGTAACACACACACACACACACACACATGCATACACACAAGGAAAGAGGAAAGGGAGGGGGGGGGAGGGAGGGAGGGAGGGAGGGGGAGGGGGAGGAGAGGGGAGGAGGAGACTGCTTTGGGCTAGAATGATGTAGAAGCACAATTTGGTGACATTTCTGTAAATGTCATTCATCTTTAAAAAATGATTTGCTTGTTGTAAGGACTATTCTACCCTAATAACAAAACAAAACAATCATTCTGACTTATCAGTATTTCATACATTTAACTAACACTAAAGATAACCACCACTGTTAAACTCTAAAATCAAAACAGAAGCACAAATCAGAATTAAGAAAATCTCGAAGAAAATGTTCAGGATACACTTTTTTACATACATCGTCAGCCAAACTTTTAAAGCAAATGATAGCCTTGGATCAAAATGAATGTCAGAAGTATTCAGGCTTGGTGAAGACTGGCTTTTTTAGGGAAGGAAGAAAAATGGAAGAGCCAACAGTGACCACAGCATATCTCTACGAGGGAAAGAATCACACACTTCCTTAATTATAAAACAAAACTCAGTGAGTTGACATTTTAATGACAGTATCGTGTTATTTTCTACTCTAGAATACACTTTTCAAGTGTGTCTTTAAGATGTTTTCATTCATATATGCTAATTAAACCAAGTTTAATCAATCAAACATATCTTCTGTTTCTAATCAAGTATATAACACAACTTACAAAAGCATAAACACTGTAGAGCCACTCTGCCACTTAAGTTTTATGTCTCATCTGAAAAACAGAAATACAAACAGGAATTCTGCCTTTCTCCATAGCAAATGTTCTTATGTCTAAACATTAAGTAGCATGAAGACAGACTCAGTAACTTCTCAAGATGGGAGCTCCTTCATCGGGCTTTGATGAAGACGGCGCCATCTGGTGGGGTGGCGCCCTCTTCCTTCTCCGTGACAGTCTCCACAGTCCCAGAAGCCGACACAATCACCATGGTTTTGTTGGCAGAAACTGTCTTCTCTTTTTCAGCAATGGCTGCACAAACCGCGACAATCTCGTCACTTTCGAAGTCATAGTCGGGGATGGGCTGTGGTGAGAGCCGAGCTACCTGAGAGCAGGCTTCGCTGCTGTCCACCCTGCGCGCTGCCTTCTGCTGCTCCTGGAGTGCTCTTGCCCAGGAAAGGTCTTCTCTCCAGAGCTCAGGGTTCATAGGGTAGATGTGTAGGGCTACCTGAAAACTGCGAATTGCCTGTGGGAAAACAGTTAAGTGTTTCAGTTGGTTTAGTTCCAAGTAGCAGTAGGGTAGATAGCATCACACCTATGGCTCTGCCATCACTATGACTACAGAAAATAACTAACAAGATGCTAGCCGACTAAAAGCCACAAAGTATGGGTGATAACAAATCCTCATTTGCCTGCTGACAAGGAAGGAATACCATATTATTACACTAAATTTGCAACAGCTTTTTAGGAAGTTCAATTTTGTTAACAATCAGGTAAGCAGAGTCCAGCCAAAACAAAAACAAGACAATTCTCAGCCAGATGAAGTGTGGCAGATGAATCTGGAGCTGGTTTCCCGGTTAAGTGCTCCCTCCCCCATTTATCTCATAAGTTAAAAATAATAATTAATTGGGCTGGAGAGATGGCTTAGGGGTTAAGACACCTGCCTCCTAAGCCTAAGAAAGCTGGTTCCAATCTCCAGCGGTTCCAATCTGCAGGTACCACGTTTAGCTAGATGCAAAGTGACGCAAGGGCGCAATGCTGCACTTGACCACAAGGGGGCGCACGCATCTGGATTTCGTTCTCAGCAGCTGAGACACTGCTGGCGCACCCATCTCTGTCTTCCTCTCCCTCTCTCTGTCTCTCTCTCTGTCTCTCTCTCTGTGTCTCTCTCCAAAAAAATAAATAAAATAAAATAATAATAATTAATTAAAATTAAAAATATTTGCCAAGCCAGGCCTGGTGGTGCACGTCTTTAGTCCAGCACTCAGGAGGCAGAGGTAGGAAGAGCACCATGAGTTCGAGGCCACCCTGAGAATACATAGTGAATTCCAGGTCAGCCTGGGCTAGAGTGAGTCCCCACCTCAAAAAAAAAAAAAAAAAAAAAAAAAAAAAATTGCCGGGTGTGGTAGTGCACATCTTTAATCCCAGCACTCAGGAAGTAGAGGTAGGAGGATCACTGTGAGTTCAAAGTCAGCCTGAGACTACAATATAGTGAATTCTAGGGTCAGTCTGGGCTGGAATGAGACCCTACCTAAAAAACCAAAAATAGGGTCAGGTACAGTGGCACATGCCTTTAATCCCAGCACTTGGGAAGCAGAGGTAGGAAAATTGCCAGGAGTTTGAGGCTACCCTGAAATTACATAGTGATTTCCAGGTCAGCCTGGGATAAAGCAAAACCCTACCGCGAAAATATTTTTTTTTCTCTAGTTTTATTTATTTATTTATTTGCTTCTTGCACCACTTGTTGTGTCAGGCTTACGTGGGTGGCTTGGGAATTGAACCCAGGCCAGCAGACTTTGCAAACCACCCTTAACCACAGAGCCATTTTCCCAGCCCATGAAAAATATTTTGACCAACACAACTGGTGCTGATAGCCACAAAAAATGTTCAGATAGATTTAAGAGATAATTTCCTATTTTTACAGATTTGATAAATGGATATTCACTTTTTGGTTTAGCTGATATATGTCAAAATAAACTTAAATTTGAGCATTATAATATCCCAACTTTTTTTTTTTACCAGGATTATCTCTCCTAATCCAAGCTGAGCACGACCCAAAGTCTGCCAAGACTCCCATGAATGTGGATTGCGCTGGACAGCCATTTCTGCTGCATGGACTGCTGGGAACATCTCATGAAGAGACATTAGGACCTGTATGCCCAAAAAAGAAGAAGAAACAAAATCTGTACCAGTAGTTTATTTTCTTTTACAAAATATATGTTAGTCTGGTAAACAACAATTCAATGGTTTTTACCCCAACCTCTGACATTCAGGATCAGAAATTCTAGTCCTTGTTTTTTGTTTGTTTGTTTGTTTTGGTTTTTTGGTTTTTGGTTTTTCAAGGTAAGGTCTCACTCTGGTCCAGGCTGACCTGGAATCAGTTATGTCATCTCAGGGTGGCCTTGAACTCATGGCAATCCTCCTACCTCTGCCTCCCGAGTGCTGGGATTAAAGGCGTGCGCCACCACGCCCGGCTTCTAGTCCTTGTTTTACCAAAATAACTGTGAAAGTATAAACGATTCCCTTTCCAGCTGTTTATATCCATCTGGTCAAAACCAGTGTTTCTGAAACCGGGTGTAGTGGCACATGCTTTAATCCCAGCCCTTGGGAGGCAGAGGTACAAGGATTGCTGTGAGTTTGAAGCCAGCCTGAGACTACATAGTGAATTCCAGGTCAGCCTAGGCTAGAGTGAGACTCTACCTTGGGGGGAAAAAGCGATTCTATTCCAGGTCTATTTTTATTTTCACTTATTCCATTTACAATATGTTTTTTTCAGAAACTTCCATGTCTTGCTATTAAATGAGGTAAACTAACTTATTCAACCAGCAACCCTGTCCCAGTGAACCTCTCCCTGCTTTAAAAAACTTACATACTCTATAGGCCCCTCACAACTGTGCTTCGCAAACCACACAGCAGAAATAACAGAGCTAGAGAACTGAACTCTACACTATTTTTAAAATATTTTTGTTTATTTGCAAGCAGAGAAAGAAAAAGAGAGAAAAGAGAGAGAATGGGCACACCAAGATGTCTTACCACTGCAAACGAACTCCAGAGGCATGCACTACTTTGTGCATCTGGCTTTACATGGCCACTGGTGATACAGGATTTTGGAGTTCAGGATGGGGCCCCCAAATTTATGAACCCTCAAGTTTGGGTTATATTCTAACTTTAACAAAGAATTGATAAATACAGACTCAAGAAGGATAAATTATGAATTATTAAGTTTATTTAGGGAGAAATCACAAATTTGGGGTTTATTTTAAGGGAGATTGGGACCTAGCATGGAAGGCAGGAGCAGAGTCATAAATACATGGGAAGCAGGAAACACACATGTAGGCAGAAAACATTGTATAGTTCATAAAGTACATTTAAGAGAAATTGAGGCTTTCAAAGAAAGATTGGAGTACAGCCACAAGCACATGGAGAATACAATTTAGAAGCTTGTTGTGTAGGGAGATTTACAAGGAACCACCATGACACCTTGCCATGGTTAAAAGAGCAAATGGTGGTGACTTAAGGAAGTATAGCAGAGAGAAAATATCAAAGCAGAGACCATGAAGTTCAGAGG
Source organism: Orientallactaga sibirica (assembly GCA_036365145.1). Lineage (NCBI taxonomy): Eukaryota > Metazoa > Chordata > Mammalia > Rodentia > Dipodidae > Orientallactaga > Orientallactaga sibirica. Next base: position 26,130,034 of record JAEOAD010000005.1, read on the forward strand.
AGAAATGAGTAATGAAGAGTTATACTCATGGTCACCCCAAGTTTAAGGAAATTACACAGGCAGCCAGCCTGGAGTTAGTGAGAGTACCCACGTGGTAGATCTGGGCTGTAAGGAAAATATGCACATGGTAGATTCAGAAACCAGAGGAAAATCATGCATGTAGGGCTGGAGAGATGGCTTAGCAGTTAAGGCACTTGCCTGCAAAGCCAAATCCCAGTTCAACTCTCCAGGACCCACGTAAGCCAGATCCACAAGGGGACACATGCATCTGGAGTTCTTTTGCAGTGGCTGGAAATTCTGGCATGCCCATTCTTTCTCTTTCTCTCTCTCTCTCCCCTCTCCTCTTTCTCTCAAATATACCTATATAATCATGCATGTAATCAAAGTGAGAAGTTACTCCAAACTATAAAGCAGAGATAAGCAGAAAAGTTCCCCCAAACCAAACAACAGTGTTCTGCTCTCCCCCAACCCAACCAGATTGGGTAAGGGGAAGCTAGACTTATGTGTTCAAGCAGAGATGAGAGAGCTCTGCATAAAGGTTTGAAAAGGCCCAGACAGGAAGAAGATGAGAGCAAGGGGAAGGAAGACCTGCTTGGCTCACAGATTGGAGAGCAGACCCCAGAGTCAGCCCACCTGGGCCATCTATGTAGGTAGTGAGATACACTGTGGGCAGCCAGGGGCATGATAGATCAGTCTCAATCAGACATGAGTTTCACTCCTGCCAAGAGTTCCATTCTTGTGCCAGGGATAAGTGGCATGTGGGATGGCATCTCCTGATTCTCACTGGGCCTCAACTTCTAACTGAAACTACCTAAAAGAAGCTAGCTATCTCTTATCCTCCTTCATTCACTGAGAATTGAACCCAGGTCATCAGCAAGTGCCTTTAACTGCTGAGCCATCTCTTCAGCCTTCCTGTACTTCAATCTATAGGAAAGAGCTATATTTTATGCATAATCTTTGGAGCCATGGACATTTTGGAAAATTCTTGACACAAATATCATGATGAAGTTCCAAATTAAGCTCTCTATACAGTTTGCTATAAATTCTGTCAAAATATATGAAATATATGAAACTTAAAGGCACCTAAATCAAAGTCCTCATAGGATCTGCTTCAGTAACCCTTACTTACATACTTGGGTTTTTGCTCTATACACTAATATAAATAAATCAAATAAAACTGATAAAGTATGTGACTTACATTTGTGATAAGTACCTGAAAGTATTTGTTAGGTATGCTGAATTGCAACAATCCCCACCTTTATGCTGTTTGAGAATCTCTTTTTTTGTTTGGTTATTTCATTCTTTGGGACAGTCTGGCTATGTAGCTCAGCCTGGCCTTGAACTGGTGATTCTCCTTTCCACGGTTTCCCTAATCCTAGGATTAAAGTATGTACCAGAACCAGTTCTGCTTGAGACATTTTGTTGTTGGTTTTTCCAGGAAGTGTCTCACTCTGTAGCCCCAGGCTGGCCTCACAGCAAATGATCCTCCTACCCCAGCTTCCCAAGTGCTGGGGATTGAAGGTGTGAGCCACCATGCTGGAAACTTGCTTGGGACATTATTTTATTTATTTGAGAGAGAAAGAGACAGATAGAGAGAATGGGCACACCAGGGCCTGTAGCCACTGCAAATGAACTCCAGATGCATGAGCCACCTTGTGCATTTGGCTTATGTGGGTCCTGGGGAATTGAACTTGGATCCTTTGGCTTTGCAGGCAAATGCCTTAACCGCTAAGCCATCTTTCTAGCCCTTGTAGGAGACTCTTAAAAGTCTCTTGGAGTGCTCGCTTCAGCAGCACATATACTACAATTGGAATGATACAGAGAAGAATAGCATGGTCCCTACGCAAGGATGACACACAAAGTTGTGAAGAAAAGTCTCTTGGATAACCTAATTCAGGCACTCAGAGGCTTTCTTATAAAATTTTCCAAAAAATATTGAAAATGTATATTTAATATAAATGTTATTTTTAAAGTAATACTAAATCACACCAATCCTAACCTTTTGCTAGGGCCTACACCACTTAAAATAAATCTTGCTGGGCGTGGTGGCACAAGCCTTTAATGCTAGCACTTGGGAGGCAGAGGTAGGAGGATTGCCATGAGTTTGAGGCCACCCTGAGACTATATAATGAATTCCAGGTCAGCCTGAACTAGAGCAAGACGCTACCTCAGAAAAAAAAAAAAATCAAGCCGGGCGTGGTGGCGCACGCCTTTAATCCCAGCACTTGGGAGGCAGAGGTAGGAGGATCGCTGTGAGTTCAGGGCCACCCTGAGACTACATAGTGAATTCCAGATCAGCCTGGACCAGAGTGAGACCTTACCTAAAAAAAACAAAAAACAAACAAAAAACCTCAGGGGCTGTAGAGATGGCTTAGTGGTGAAGGCACTTGCCTATAAAGCCTAAGGACCCAAGTTCGATTCCCCACTATCCATGTAAGCCAGAAGCACAAGGTGATGCATGTATCTGGAGTACATTTGCAATGACAACAGGTCTGCCACACCCATTCTCTCTTTGCCTCTTTCTCTCTCAAATAAATAATGATTAAAAAAATTGAAAATCTCAGGCTGGAGAGATGGCTTAGAGGTTAAAGCGCCTGCCTGCTAAGCCTAAGAACACTGGTTCCAATCTCCAGCGGTTCCAATCTCCAGGTCCCATGTTTAGCCAGATGCAAAAGTGACTCAAGGGCGCAAGGCCGCTCTTGCCCACAAGGGGGTGCACACATCTGGATTTAGCAACTGAGAGACTGCTGGCGTGCCCATTCTCTGTCTTCCTCTCTCTGTGTCTCTCTCTAAAAATAAATAAAATAATTTTTTTAAATTGAAAATTTCAGGGCTGGAGAGATGGCTCAGCTGTTAAGGTGCTTGCCTGCAAAGCCTAATGACCTGGGTTTGATTCCCTAGCACCCACATAAAGCTGAATGCACAAAGCGGTGCATGTATCTGGAATTCATTTGCAGCAGGTAGAGGCCCTGGCATGACCATATTCTCAATCTCTCATTTTCTCTCTCTTTCTCTCCTTGCAAATAAACAAATAAAAATATAGTTTTTAAAAAAATCTTCCAAGGCTGGGTGTGGTAGTGCATGCCTTTAATCCCAGCACCCAGGAGGCAGGCAGAGGTAGGAGGATCACCACTGAGTTCAAGGCCATCCTGAGACTACATAGTTAATTCCAGGTCAGCCTGGGCCAGAGTGAGACCCTACCTCAGGAAGAAAAAAAAAAAAAACAAACAGCACTCTATCCATCCTCATTTTGAAGAAAAATGAAATCTTGCAAGCCAGGCGTGGTGGCGCATGCCTTTAATCCCAGCACTCAGGAGGCAGAGGTAGGAAAATCACCGTGAGTTTGAAGCCACCCTGAGACTACATAGTGAATTCCAGGTCAGTCTGGGCTAGAGTGAAACCCTACCTCGAAAATCTAAAAAAAAAAAAAAAATTTTTTTTTTAATTTAAAAAAATATTGCTAAGACTAGATAATTTATAAGGAAAGTAGAAATTTTTCACTTATTTAAAGCAATGACTTTTTTGTCTGATTTAATCTTTTTATTTTTTTGTAGGCAATGACTTTTAAAAAAATATTCATCTTTTCATATCTTATAGCTAGGTGAAATAACAGTTGAGTTCACTGTGAAAGCAAAATGCATTTCTAATGTTATGCACAAGGCATAGCTATTAATAACATGGTGAAACTTTTAAATACATTGCACTGAGCAAAGGAAATGCAAGGAAACCCTGCTTTGGTTCTTCAGTGCTCAGCAGACAAGCAGAGCCGTCCTCTCACCACGGAGGTGAACCTCCCAGTCATTACCTGTGCTTTCATCTCATAGAGGGCGGCATCATTTGGGGTCAGCTGAAGAGCTTCATCCCACTTCTGAATTGCTTCCCGATACCTGCAAGCGTTAACACACATTAATCTCATATTTATTCAGTTTTTAATACTTGCTTATTTGTTTGTTTAGGTGAAAAGAGGGAGTATGGGCACACTTGTCTCTGCAGGCCTCTTGCCTCTGCAGATGAACTCCAGATGCAGGCACCACTTTGTATGTCTGGCTTTACATGGGTAGCAGGGAAATGAACATGGGCTGGCAGGCTTGCAAGAAAGCACCTTTAAAGGCTGAGACATCTCCCCTGCCTAATATGGTTATGTTTGAAGATTTGATTCCCAACTGATGGCATTATTTGGAAAGGTTGTGAAACTTTTAGGCGGAGACATGAGGAAGTGGATAACTGGGGTCTTAAAAGCCTAACTATGTCCTGTCTACTCTCTTCTTTCTGCCCCACACCAAGATGTGAGGAGGTAAGGAGTTCCAAATTGCACACTCTTGCCAGTAGGAAGCCATCCCCCATGACGGGCTGGACCCTCAAACTCAGCTAAAATACACTCTTCTTGTGAGGTATTTGGTCAGAGCAACAAGGAAAGTAACTAGTACACACTACCGACATTTCTTTGAGATTTAAAGCCAGTCAGTCAATTAACATCGCCAACTGTAATCATAGACAGTTCAAACCCAGAAATCCTAAAACTGGCCTTAGCACACTTCCTGCCAGATCTTCAGAGGCATAGCACGTTTTCTTTCTCTAAAATAGGACTCAAGCTCCCTGGTCAATGCTGGAGAGCATTTCTGCAGTGTCAGTAACCACACACAGTACGTGTCACCAGCGGCAGTCTTATCGTGTACATCTTCTTGACTCATTTCTTATCTGTTTTCTAAATCTTTCATGTCCTCTGTATAGGTTTGTGCACATCATTTCCTCCCTAATACAGTCAGCAATAGACAACATATACAATAACAGCCCTATGGTATTACGATGGAGCTGGAAATATCCCTTGCTGGCATCAAAACTGTCCTAACATCTGTGTGAAAAAACCTGCTGCCCTGCTGGATGTACGAAAGTAAAGCACCGCTGTGTACAGTGCATAATAGAGGACCGTGGTGATGGCTATTGGGAGATATGTTCACCATGACAGACTTTTTAAATACTTATTTATTTACTTACTTATTTAAGAGAGGGAGACAATGGGTGGGTCAGGACCTCTAGCCACTGCAAACAAACTCCAGATGTGTGCACAACCTAGTGTATCTGGCTTTACCTAGGTACTAGGGAATTCAACCCGGGGCATTAGGCTTTGCAGGCAAGTGCCTTAACTACTGAGCAATCTCTCTAGCCCCATAATATACTTTTATTACTTCTTTCGGTTTGAGGCAGTTGAAGGTGACTAGACCCTGAAAGTAAAAAAAAAAAAAAAACAGGAATGACCTTGAGTCAGCCCTTGCAATCTCCACTTTGCTAGAGATCAGAAAAGGATCTCTCCTCTCCTTATCTCTGACTAAAGGAGTTACCTAGATTTGTTTTTCCATAAATATCCCGAGCCCCTCCCTGGGAAGGAGTTCCCCTTTCCTAGAAGTAAGGTTTAAATCTGATCCTGGATTTGTGGTTGGTTAAGCTAAGCCCCAAAACTGGCCTCTTCCTGAACCAACCACCTGTGTCCAGACCAATCAGCTCTCTCTCAAAACTCACCTGAGCCAGACAGTGAAGCCCACTGGAATAAACTATACCTAGATGCTTACCAGGTGGCACAGTTTCCTTTTGACTGTCCATCTTCCCTGACGCCTAAACCTCCAGGTTCCTGCTCTGGTAAGTCCCCCTCATCTCAGCCAGGCTGGGTGGAGATGATGGAAGGGAGGGGACCCCCTACTCCCACATGGACTCTGTACCCCTTCCTGCCTTCCACATGGCAGGAGCTCTCTGTATTTCCTTCTCTCAACCTAATAAATTCTCTGTAAACCCTCTAGACCCTCTGGTCTGTGGATTTTAATTCTTTAAATTCATAAGAATCCAGAGATACCAAAAATTTATTAGTGTGCTGGCATACATTGATATATTGGCAAGGAAGCCCAAAACTCCCATTACAAGGTGCACTGCTTGTACTTAAAAGAAAAAGTTCACTGTCAGGACTATGTTGCATCACACCAGCGGCAAATCTCACACACCTCGTCCTTATTGAGTTTCCTGAATGCATCACGAAGCTACATCAAGAGACTGATCTAGACCATCTAGGTTTGTGTAAGTACACTTTGATATTCTCACAATGAAGCTGCCAAATGAGGGACATCTCAAGACATGTCTACAACATTAAGCAACACAAAGCTGCATCTGAAGATCAAAACTAATCGCAACCACCAAAGTGTGTGATGTGCATGGAGGGCTGAGATGCCAAGAGCCAGAATGTAAGAAGTAAATGATAATCTAGGGAAAATACAAAGTTAAAGTACATTAAAAAGTACATTCTATTGGGTGTGGTAGTGCACACATTTAATCCCAGCACTTTGGAGGCAGAGGTAGGAGATCACCCTGAGTTTGAGGCCACCGTGAGACTACATAGTGAATAGTGAATTCCAGGACAGCCTGGGCTAACGTGAGACCCTACCTCACAAAAACAAAAACAAACAACAAAAGTACATTTGCTTGTCAGGTGTAACAGTGCATGGCTTGAATCTCAACACTTGGAAGGCTAAGACAGGTAACTATGAATTCAAAAGGCCTGGGCGACTTCACCAAGATGCATGCACACACTACAGAGATTTTCTACCTCCATTTTCACCTAGATATGGTGTTCCTTACTAGTAAAAGGCTTTTTTCAAAGGTCCTATAATATCCTGAGAAAGCATAAAGAATACACAGTGGTAGTGTGCCTGACAAAGCTTGCCTTCGGCTGGGGAGATGGTTTAAAAAGTTAAAGGTTCGCCTGAAAAAAGCTGGTTCAAGACAACTCCTACCTGAACACTCAGAGGAAGCAGTCAGCACTGTCATCTCAGAACCTCTAACAGTGTGAGCACAAAGAAGCCCCAGCTGAGGAGACAGCAACTTGAACACTAGGTTTAATTTTGGATCAACTACTACTCAAACCTTAGGAATTAGTATCCAGTGATAAGAACACAGCATAAAGCTGGGTGTGGTGGTGCATACCTTTAACCCCAGCATTTGGGAGGCGGAAGTAGGAGGATCGCCATGCGCTAGAGGCCACCATGAGACTACATAGTGAATTCCAGATCAGCCTGGGCTAGAGTGAGACCCTACCTTGAAAAAACAAAAAACAAATTAATAATAATAAGAAGAAAAAAGAAAGAAAGAAAGAAAGAAAGAAAGAAAGAAAGAAAGAAAGAAAGAAAGATAAAAGGAATATAGCATAAGCATTTTACTCCTCATTACTCAATCTATTCTCTATTAACCTTGGTTTTATGATATGTCGTCATAATGCTGGGAATTTTCCCTCCCTCTGCCTTCATCAACAGTGTTTTTGTAAGTCACAAATCAAATCTCTCTGAGCTTCACTAACTATTTCTACATGAAGAGTTCTGCCAAACTTAAGCATATGTCAGAAGACAGGATATCCAAAGTCTGAACAGGGGAAATGCCATCTTACTAGCTGCAGTCTGTCAGGTCTTCCATCGGGGTCAGAGACTCCTCTGAGGAGCTACCTGTGTGGCTCTCTTCCAGGTACTTGAGCACTTCTGTGGTATCAGGCCAGGTCTGTTAGGCTGGGCTTCACAAGTTTCAATCGATGGTACATGATTCTCCACATGAATTAATTCTGTGCTTAGGAGATGACAGACATTAAGCCAGCCAAGGTGCTATTGGCTTGATGTTAAGGAGTGAGAATCTAAGGCTCACATTTATCTTGAGCTAAATTCACATGGTAATGGCAGCTTAGAACCTTCCTCATACTCTTCAAAATATTTGAAGAGCTGGGCGTGGTGGCGCACGCCTTTAATCCCAGCACTCGGGAGGCAGAGGTAAGAGAATCGCTGAGAGTTCGAGGCCACCCTGAGACTACATAGTTAATTCCAGGTCAGCCTGGACCAGAGTGAGACCCTACCTCGCAAAAAAAACAAAAACAAAACAAAAAATATATATATATTTGAAGAGTGTCATTTAAGGTGCTCACAGAAGTAAAATTAAAGAGCTGGCTGAGCAGCAACACTGCACACTCAGCTCTACTTCCCCACTGTGGGCTTCAGGTGACAGGCTCCTGCCGCCATGCCTTTCCTACCAGGAGGGCTATAAAACCTAGAAACTGCATGCTAAAATAAATCTTTCATGCCTTTAACTGATTTTTGTCAGGTATTTTGTCCCAGCAAGAATTTAATTGATAATTGCTCTAACTTGTTTTTAAGACTTAACTTATATATGAAAGCTTTCATAAAAGGAATTAATTTAAGGAATTAATTTAATAAGAAAATCATTATTTTTTAAAATTTGGATACTGGATTGGAGAGATGGATTAGTGGTTAATGCATTTGCCTGCAAAGCCAAAGGACTCAGTTTCAACTCCCCAGGACCCACATAAGTCAGATGCACAAGGTGACACATGCATCTGGAGTTTGTTTGTAATGGCTCAAGACCCTGGCATGCCCATTCTCTCTCTCTCTCTAAAATAAATAAATAAATAAAACATTAAAAAACTCGGATACTATCAAATTACCTATGACTTCAAATTACTCTATTAATAAACTAAGCAGAATTCATTGATTAGCTGCTTCTATACAGGCACCACCTATCATACCAAATTGCTTGGAGTCAAGTTTCTTCCTTTTCCAGTCCACTTAGATAATTAATGTAGCATTCTTTAAGCAAACTTGATTGGAGAATCTGTTGTTTTTACAGATGGCAGTGAAAACCAGAAAGAACCAAGACCCATCAATGGGACAAAAAAAAACAAAAAAGAGAGAGAGAGAGCCAACTGCCTAGAATGAAACAAACCACCTCTAGCACATCTTCAGGACCCAGGAAACATTACCAAGGAAGTGGCAATTTAAACGTAAGTGCTGCTCTCCTTGCTAGTCCGACAGCCAGTTCCAGGAAGATGGTGAGAAAGAAACACTAAGGACATTCAAGACACATCAAAGCAGAAAATCACAAGAGCTCAATACTAAAGGAACTTATAACATACCCACCAAGGCTCAGGAAACATTGTAGAAAAGGTCGCAGAAAGATTTTAAGAGCCATGGGGTAGGAAGGGGTATCCCGATATTGTGTCTCCAGAGACTGACCACTGCATTCATAACCACACAGTGAATACCAATAACCCCACTGAGGATGACTCTCAGTGGAATGGGGGTGAGGAAGAGAGGATGTAAGAGGATAACATGAGGGGAACAGGGCCAACACACAATTTGTTCATACAGTAAATTTCGTATTTTAAAAAAATGAGGCTGGGTATAGTAGTGCACACCTTTAATCTCAGCACTCGGGAGGCAGAAGTAGGAGGATGGCTGTGAATTCGAGGCCAGACTGGGACTACACAGTAAGTGCCAAGTCATCTTGGGCTAGACTGAGACCGTACCTTAAAAAACATGGGGGGCTGGAGAGATGGCTTAGTGGTTAAGGCGTATGCCTGCAAAGCCTAAGGATCCAGGTTCGATTCTCCAGGTCCCATGTAAGCCAGATGGACATGGTGGCACACTGCATCTGGAGTTCGTTTGCTGGAGTTCAGTGGCTGGAAGCCCTGGTGCGCCCATTCTTCCCCCACCCCTCCCTCTCTCTCTGTCTCTAATAAATAAATAAAAATAAATCTTAGGGCCAGAGAAATGCTTAGAAGTTAAGGCTTTTGCCTGTGAAGCCAAAGGATCCTGGTTCAATTCTCCAGGACCCACGTAAACCAGATGTACAACACAGATGCATGCATCTGGAGTTCGTTTGCAGTGGCTAGAGGCTCTGACATGCCCATTCTCTCTGTGTCTTCTCTCTCTTCTCTCTCTCTCTCTCTCTCTCTGCTTGCAAACAAATAGATAAAAATTAAAAAAAAATAAATAAATAAATCTTAAAAAAAAATAAATGAGGCTGGCCGAGCATGGTGGCACACACCTTTAATCCCAGCACTGGGGAGGCTGAAGTAGGAGGATTGGCGAGAGTTTGAGGCCACCCTGATACCACATAGTGAATTCCAGGTCAGCCTGGGCTGTTGGGCCCTAAGAGGCCCGGGTGTGAGGCCTAGTGGAACATCCTGAGCCTGACTAGAGTTTGGCGACCTGTCTTTGGCCTATTACTCCGGCTTAGGAGTGACTCAGCAAAGCCTAAGCCAAAACTGCCTCCGCCCAGCTACTGCTGACGTGGTGAAATACTATTGGCCCTTACACCTTTTTCCCATCCTGAGACCCACTCTCTTTCTCAAAGCTATATAAACACCTTCCCACTACAATAAAATGAGTTCCTGCTTCAACAAGACTCCCGACCCAGTGTGTTTTTCTCTCCGGTGTCTTGGAGGAGGGGGTCTGGGTCGCCAACACTCATCATCCCGCTCAGCCCCAAGAGGAGCCACTGGACTGGCTCTTTCTTCAACCCTACCTGCCAAGGGGGAAACTGGCACTGGGCTAGAGTGAGACCCTACCTCAAGAAAACAAAAAAAAGGTGGGGGGAGGACTGGAGAGATGGCTTAGCAGTTAGGGTGCTTGCCTTTGAAGCCTAAGGACCTATGTTGACTCTCCATGTAAGCACAAGGTGATGCAAGCATGCAAGGTCGTACATGGGCACAAGATGGTGCATGTGTCTGGAATTCAATTGCAGTGGCTGGAGGCCCTGGCATACCAATTGACTCCCCACCCCTCTCTCTTTCATAAAAAAATGCAAAAAAATATGGGACTGGAGAGATTGTTCGGTGAATAAGGTACCTGCCTGCAAAGCCTAACAACTGGGTTTGATTTCTCAGTACCCACACAAAGCCAGATGCACAAAGTGGTACATGCATCTGGAGTTTGTTTGCAATGGCTAGAGACCCTGGTGCACCTATTCTGTCCTTCTCTCCTTTCCTCCCTCCCTTCCTCCCTCCCTCTCTCTCTCCTTGCAAATAATGGTGGTGCACGCCTTTAATCCCAGTACTTGGTAGGCAGAGATAGGAGGATTGCCATATATATAATTTTTTAAACTTGATGTAGGGCTTGGGGAGATGGCTTAGTGGATGAAGCACTTGTATTGCAAGTATGAGGACTGGGTTCAGATTCAGCACTGATGTAAACGCCAGATAAATGGCAGCCTGCTTATATTGCCAGCACTTGGGAGACAGAGACAGGAGACCCCCAGGGCAAGCTGGATAGCTAGACTAGCCAAATAAGCAAGATCTTGGTTTACGTGAAAGATCCTGTATCAGTATATAAAATGGAGAGTGATCAAGGAAGACACCTCACATTGGCCTCAGGCAACCACAAGCATACATGTGTATCCTCCAACATGTGCACCCATGTGCATGTGAAAACACACACACACCCCAAAACAGAAAACCTGGGGCTGGGGAGTTGGCTCAGTATAATAAGTGCCTGCTGCTTAAGTGTGAGGACCTGAGTTCAGATCCCCAGAACCCACAATAAGCCAGGCACAGTAGCAAGCACTTCTGTCTCAGCCTTCCTTCAACAGGACAGAAGACAGAGACAGGAGAATCCTATAGGCTTGCAGGCAGCTAGCCTGGTATTCATAGCAGTAAGCAAAAAGAGATGCTGGGACTGGGGTGATGACTCAGCAGTTAAAAGTACTCGCTTGCAAAGCCTGATGGTGTGATTCCCTAGTAACCACATAGAGCTGGATGCACAAAGTAGCATATGTGTCTGGATTTAGTTTGCAGCACCAAGAGACCCTTGTGTGCCCATACTTTCCAGCCCTCTCTCTTTTATGAGTGTGTGTGTGTGTGTGTGTGTGTGTGTGTGTGGTTTTTGTTTAAGAGATCTTGCCTCAAAACAAAGTGGAAGGCGAGGATTGGTGACACTGGTGGTTGTCCTTTGACTTTTGTATGTGTTTCATGATGCACACACCCACATTCACAGACAGACAGACAGACAAAGATAATTTTTTAAAAAAAACTTTAAAATTTGGCAGACTATACAAGAAAATGTTAAACTGGGGCTGAAGAGATGACTTAGTGGTTAAGGTGTTTGCCTGCAAAGCCTAAGGACACAGGTCTGATTCCCCAGTACCCACGTAAGTCAGATGCACAAGGTGGCTCATGCATCTAGAGTTTGTTTGCAGTGGCTGGACACTATTGCATGCCCATTCTCTCTGTCTATCTGCCTCTGTCTCTCTCTCTCTCTCTCAAATAATAAATAAAATATATTTAAAAAAGAAAGTGTTGGCCTGTAGAGATGGCTTAGCAGTTAAGCTCTTGCCTATGAAGCCTAAGGACCCCGGTTCGAGGCTTGATTCCCCAAGACCCCAAGTAAGCCAGATGCACAAGGTGGCACATGTATCTGGAGTTCGTTTGCAGTGGCTGGAGGCCCTGGCATGCTCATTCTCTTATCCATCTGCCTCTTTCTCTCTCTGTTGCTCTCAAAAAAAACATAAATAAAAATAAACAAAGGAAGCATTGAAGAGATAGCTTAGCGCTTAAGCCGCCTGCCTGCTAAGCCTAGGAACGCCACTTCCAATCTCCAGGTCCACATTTAGCCAGATGCAAAGTGACACAAGGGCGCGATGCTGCACTTGCCCAAAAGGGGGCACACGTGTCTGGAGTTCGTTCACAGCAGCTGAGAGGCTGCTGGGGCACCCATTCTCTCTCTCTGCCTCCCCCTCTCTCTCTCTCCAAATATGTATATACATATGCAAAAAATTTTTAAAAAGAAAATGTTAACTGCATTAACTATGGTTATCATTTTGTTGTGGTGAGATCAGGAGTGCTTGTGGTTTTTACTGTTTTTTTATTTTGTGTGTCTGCTTTATTTTCTGACTTTTTCATACCAGGGAATAACTTTTTGTATCAAGATCACGATTACTGCTAGGCATGGTGGTATATGCCTTTAATCCCATCACCTGGGAGGCAGAGGTAGGAGGATGCTGTGAGTATGAGGCCAGCCTGGGACTATAGAGTGATTCCAGGTTAGCCTGGGCGAGAGTGAGACCCTACCTTGAAAAACAAACAAACAAAAAGATCATGAAGCCAGGCATGGTGGCTCACACCTTTAATCCCAGCACTTGGGAGGCAGAGGTAGGAGGATTGCTGTGAGTTCGAGGCTACCCTGAGAATACAGAGTGAATTCCAGGTCAGCCTGAGCTAGAGTGAGAGCCTACCTCGGGAAAAAAAAAAAAAAAAGATCATGATTATTTACTTGCACATAAGATAAAATGAAGAGTTGATTTAATTTAACACACATTAATACTTAACCGTATATTTTAGTTGCCAGCATAAATTTGCAGTCTTTAGACTGCCTTAATAGCTACAAATGTACACATTAGAGAAGGAAGAGTCCATTGGAGGAGCTGGGAAAATGGTGCAATAGTTAAAGATACTTGATTGCAAAGTCTGCAGGTCCAGTTTTGATTCCCCAGCATCTATTAAATTAGATCTATTAACTTGAAGGCCACCATCCCCGGATTACAAGATTTTTTAATGTATTGTACTTCTCATATGTACATGAAACATTTTTCCTGTACCTTTAAATCATTAATTCTCTCTATAGCATAACACTTAAGGCTATTTGCTAACAAACCTTATTCAACAGTACCTTTATTTTATCTAGTTACTTATTTTGTCCACAATTTATTTTTATTTGTTTATTTGAGAGAGAGAGACTAGGCATGCCAGGGCTTCCAACCACTACAAACGAACTCCAGACACATGTGCTACCTAGTACATCTGGCTTACGTGGATCCTGGGGAATTGAACCTGGGTCCTTTGGCTTTGCAGGCAAGTGCCTTAACTGCTAAGCATCTCTCCAGCCCTACTTATTTATTTTTGTGTTTTATTTTTATTTTTTTAAGGCAGGGTATCATTCTAGTTCAGACTGAGCAGGAACTCACTCTGTAGTTCCAGGCTAGACTCAAACTCATGGCAATCCTCCTACTTCAGCCTCCCGAGTGCTGGGATTAAAGGTGTATGCCACCTTTATTATTAGGCATTAATAATTGGACTTTAGCCATTTCAATTTCCTTTTCGAAGGAAATGGACCATGAATAAATTATTTAAGAAGAAAAACATTATCTTGAAGTCAAATATAGTGTGTGTGTCTGTGTATAGTTGATGTAAAGCTGACAGGAAATGAGACCACATCAGATAGAAGGTTATAAACTAAACAAACATAATATCCTCATTGATTCTTTTAATTAAGAAAATAACCAGTGACAAATATATTTACTTTTATATATGACTCTTTTGATATTCTATTACTATGACCTTGCATCTTACCAGGAAATAACTGACAGTTCCAGGTTGGCTTGGTTATAAGAATTAGCAATCTCTATACCAACCAAAATTTTGAATGCTACTAATATGCCATGAATCTGAAATATCGAACATTAAATGTTTAATGTAGCTTACAAGTTTATAAGTATAAGCATTATGAGTCTAAAAATTTATTTTCAGTCTTATAGTAAAGGAAGAAATTCTTAGAATGAAAAACAAGTAGAGCTTTGGGCTCTCGTATCATGGTAGAGTGCTTTCCTACCGTGCATAAAGCTCTAGGTTCCCCATGCATCACTCTAGAAACTGGTCATGGGGGAGCACACCTGCTGTGATTTAAGCATTGGGGAAGTGGAAACAGGACAAGCTCATGGTCAAGGTTATCCTTAGCTACATAAGTTTGAGGCCAGAATAGCACACATGAGACCCTGTCCCAAAAAAAAAAAAAAAGTTCTTTGAGAAGATAGATATGTTACCTTGATTCGAAATTAAACACTGCATACCAAAATATGACAGTGTTCTCCTAAATATTTACATAGGAATAGGAGAACAACTATCCAAATAAGACCCCAGTAGCACAGGAAATTAGATCAACACTTAACCATTGGCACCTCATTGTTGTGTCAGGTTCACATTGCTGGCAGGAAACACCTGACCAAGAGCAGCTTGTGGGGAAAAAAAAAAAAGTTTATTTTGGCTTACAGACTCGAGGGGAAGCTCCATGATGGCAGGGAAAAATGATGGCATGAACAAAGGGTGGACATCACCTCCTGGGTAACATCAGATAGACAATGGCAAGAGGAGAGTGTGCCAAATGCTGGCAAGAGGAAGCTGGCTAAAACACCCATAAGCCCGCCCCCCACAATACACTGCCTCCAGGAGGTTTTAATTCTCAAATTGCCATCAGCTAGAGACCTAGCATTCAGAACCCCTAAGTTTATGGGGGACATCTGAATAAAACCTCCACATTCCGCTCCTAGCCCCCATATATGATGTAAAATATAATGCATTCAGTCCATCTTTAAAAGTCTCCATAGTTTTTATCAATCCAAATGATGTCCAAACATCCCCATATTCCAAGGTCTTTTAACAGCTATAATACTAATTTTAAAAAAACTCAAAATGGCACAGAATAAACAAACACACTACAAAAGATGGCATTGAGTATAGCAAAGAAATACTTGAGCAATAGAAGATTTAAACAGGGCAAACACCAAACTCTGCAGTTCCAAGTCTAACAACTTTAGTCAGTGACAAATCTCCAAATGCAATAATTCTAACCAGCAACAATTCTGTGGAGTTCCAATTCCACACCTTCAGCTAGGCTACTCACAGTCCTGGAAAACTTCATCTATGTATGGCACAATGCAGGTCTGGCTAGGGCCAAAAGAAACCAGGAAGTGGCTTCTGTGAACATGGCATTCTGTGCAGGCCTGGCGTGACAACAGCTATAGTCCCATGCTCCCGAGAAACCCACTACAAGATGATCTGCCCAGAGACTGGCTGTCAATGGTCACAAGAAGGGGACCACCCCATTCAATGATTGGCCAGCCAAACCCCTTAAAACCCCCTACACTTCCTCGAATAAACAAGTTTGCAGCAGCTCGCCCTCTGCTGCTTCAACCCAACTCCTGGAGTCTGTGTTGTGACTCCGTGCCTCTCACCCTCAACTAGGCAGAGACCCTGTCATCCCTTCTGGGCTGGCCCTAGGGGGGACCCCAACACATCTAAGGCTGGCAGCTCTCCTTAGCTGCAGGCGTCTCATGGTCCTGGCATCTCTACCAGGTCTCCATTGCAACCCACAGTCCATCCTCAGGGTTTCATCCTGTCTCCATGCAGGCATCCAGCAAACTTGCTTCACACTGCCCATGTGTATTTCCAAAACACAAGACCTAGTTGCAAATGCAATGACCCTCTCTTTCCTGCATTTCTTGTACTCCATAAAACTATGTAGGGTGCCAATTTGTTAATCTACGGGGAAATAAAGCAGACTTTGAAGAACAGGACACTCATTCAGCATATAAGCTCCTTCAAAAAGACTGCATTCTAGCTGGGCGTGGTGGCGCACACCTTTAATCCCAGCACTTGGGAGGCAGAGGTAGGAGGATCGCCGAGAGTTCGAGGCCACCCTGAGACTACATAGTTAATTCCAGGTCAGCCTGGACCAGAGTGAGACCCTACCTTGCAAAAAAAAAAAAAAAAAAAAAAAAAGACTGCATTCTGTTGTCCCAATGCAGGTCAGCTTGGCCCAATCTCAATGGTTGTGATCTCTCATACAATTGCAGCTGAACAGGCAGAAGTTTTAGCCCAAAGATTTCTTTCTGTGCCATACCCTCTGCACACATCATTTTGCATCTACACAATGCAACCCTGCAGTTTTCAGGACAAGGCATAGCAGCAAGCCTCTCACACAAATTGCTTCTAGCCCAGTCCAAGTAAAGCTCTTTCTCACCCTCATAAGCCAAACCTCACAGTTCATAGTTCTTACTGCATTCAGGTCTTTCAACTCTGACCAGGATAGTCCATCAAGCTGTACTTACAGCACTGCAAGGCATCTCTTAGGCCAAGGTTTCAAATCCTTCCACATTCCTCTTGAAAATCAGCTCCAAAAGGCCAAAGCCACAGAGTCAGGTGTCTAGCAGCAAATGACACCATTCCTTGATACCAACATTACTGTTGTAGTCAGGTTTGCATTGCTGGCAGAAAATGCTGGGCTAAGAGCAGCTTGTGGGGGGAAAAAAAGTTTTATTTTGGCTTTCAGACTCAAGGGGAAGCTCCATGATGGCAGGGGAAAGCAATGACATGAGCAGAGGGTGGACATCACCTCCTGGGCAACATGAGATGGACAACAGCAACAGGAGAGTGTGCCAAACACTGGCAAGAGGAAGCTGGCTATAAAAACCATAAGCCGACCCCCAACAATATACTGCCACCAGGAGGCTTTAATTTCCAAATTGCCATCAGCTGGGACCTAATATTCAGAACACTTAAGTTTATGGGGTCACCTGAATCAAACCACCACACTCATGAAACTAAAAAGCTTCTGTACAGACAAGCAAACCATCAACAGAGTCAATAGATCTACAAAATGGGAGAAAATCTGAGTGAGCTTATACCTCCAGCAAAGGTCTAATATCTAGAATGCACAAAGAACTCAGAAAATTAAACAACTGGGCTAAGAGCACTTAAAGGCACTTGCTTACAAAACCCAAAGGCCTAGGTTCAAGCCCAGCATCCAGGTAAACCAGATGCACCAAGTAGTGCATGCATAAGGAGGTTCGATTCTCCAGGTCCCACGTAAGCCAGAGGCACATGGTGGCACATGCATCTGGAGTTCATTACAGTGGCTAGAGGCCCTGGAGTGCCTATTCTCACTCTCTTTCTCTCTCCCTCTGTCTCTAATAAACAAATAAAAATTAAAAAGGGATCACAAGCACAAATTATTGCTTTTTTTCTTTTCATTAAATTGTAAGAACAAATTAAATGGGCTGGAGAGATGGCTTAGTGGTTAAACACTTGCCTGTGAAGCCTAAGGACCCTGGTTCAAGGCCTATTCTCCAGGACCCACATAAGCCAGATGCACAAGGGGCACATGCATCTGGAGTTTGTTTGCAGTGGCTGGAAGCCCTGGCCCTCCCATTCTCTCTCTCTCTCTACCTGCCTATTTCTGTATTTTTCTCTCAAATAAATAAAGAAATAAAAATAAATATTTTTTTTAAAAAAGAACAAATTAAATGAGTTATGCAATAGGGCAAAGAATACCAAAAAAGGAGAAATATCAAGGAAAGACACTACAGCAGGAAGTTTCCCAATCCAGAAGTCACTCAGAGAAACAAGGGCCAACAAGGACAACTGCAAAGCAAAGTCCTAAATGAGGGGAAGCAACTGTGTGAAGCTTCACAGAAACAAGAGAAAAGTCAGCCATGGGCAGAGCGACATATTGAACTGAGTATTTCTATCTTTAGAGATCTAGCAATATGTAGGTCATTACAGACCCCAGCAGTATCATGTGGCTGAGACCAGAGACCATATACAAGTGAACAAGAAGTCACAAAGTGAAGATGACTAATGTTGACTACCCACTTGAGAAGGTTTTCTGTTAATAACTGCCTCTTTCTCACTCCCTCAAATAAATATATATTTTAAAGAAAAGAGCACCAAATTATTAAGAAAAAGTCCTGAGGTCAATGTAGACTGCAGTTTCTCTTTCCTTGGCCCTATTAATTGTTAGTTGTCACTCTTCTCTATGCATCATTTCAGACACTGTCACCACTATGACAGTGCAAATTTCTGCCCAATTACTGAAGATTCAATTAGCCAGTCTTCCTAAGACCAGTCTCCATATTCTACTCTAGTTCAGGGAGATATGTTTTGTTTTGTTTTTTTGAAACAATTTTGTTATTATTTATCACAGTTATATATAGCCTATTATAGAGCTATAATATTAGAATTATTATATAGCTCCAAATCTCAACAAGACTTATCTAAGACATAATTTTGTTATGTTTACCTTACTAATATATTTCCAAAGCTTCTGGGTATCTTTCTTCAGTATACTGAAGTACTTTAAATTTTGCAAGGCATTCAAGAGTCCCTGTACATGGCCTCTACTCTAAACCCCCACTCACCTTTAAACCATTTTTTCACCTGGCACTGAACACCTTACTGCTTCTAGGTCTACTATGTTCAATTTTCTTTTCCTCCTATCTCTGCACATGCACATCCTCCTTGGTTGACACTGTGCTCCTGTTCTTGAGCTAATTTTCACTTGTGTTTGAACACTGTTTAGATGTTATCTGATCCTTCCTCTCCCCCTCCACAAAAAAAAAAAGAGAGAAGAAAAAATAAGAAAAGAAAGAACTTTCCTAAGCATTCTCTAATTATCCTCCACACTGTTTAGAGAAATAGCCTGCTTTGAAGAGATGGCTCAGTGATTAACAGTGCTTGTGTGCAACACCTGATGGCCTGGGTTCAATTCCTCAGTATCCAGGTAAAGCCAGATTACCAAGCACTGCATGCATTCTGGAGCTTGTTTGCAGTGGCAGGAGGTCCTGGCATGCCCACTCCCCCAGCATGCTCGCTATTTGCTTTCAAATAAGTATTTGCTTTAATTCGGGGGAGGCAGAGGTAGGAGGAAGTTAAGAATTCCAGGTCAGCCTAGTGGAAAAAACCAAAAAAAAAAAAAAAAAAAAATATATATATATATCCTACTTTCATATCTTCCAATAAGCCCTCTAAAACAATACATATACCTGAGTCACCATAAACTCAAAATGAACAAAAACATAAAAACTGTGGCAATCATAGCAGTGGAATCACAAAAAGATCCCCTGTTTACAATGTAACAACTGAAACAAAGGCAGACCTTCGCCTTGCTTGACCTCGGCTGAGAACAGGCGCATCAGGAGAATCAAAACTGTGCCACTCTGTGCTGAGCTACTACTTAGGACTGATTTTAGGAGGCCGAGGCAGAAATTTATTGTGGGTTCAAGATCAGCAACATGGCGTACATAGTGGGGCCCTGTTTCTGAGATCTTGCCTCCCCTACTCTCCCAAAACAGAACAAAATAATGCATAAATTTATAGCAAGAAGTAAATTGGGATTCAACACAAAGAACCTAACCCTAGAGAAAAAAAAAACAGTCATAGTAGGACAGTGGATCAGAGATAAAGTTCAGTCAGAGTTCCCATGGCTTTACTAGGTGAGTAAAAAAACATAAACACGCTTTAAAATAAAGTCTAGGGCTGGAGAGATGGCTTAGTGGTTAAGATGCTTGCTTACAAAGCCAAAGAACCTAGGTTCAATTCCCCAAGACCTATATAAGCCAGATATACAAGATGGTGCTTACGTATGGAGTTCGTTTGCAGGGCTAGAGGCCCTGGCATGCACATTCATATTCTCTGTCTCTTCTTTCTCTCTTTCAAATAAATAAAATAAAATAACTAAAGTTTATACTGCTCAGAGCTTTAGTAGATATCACTTACTGAAAATTATATAGATATGGGATTAAGTGAAGTCATAAAGCCTACATCCAGTAATTAAGCTGTATTCTTACACACATAAACACACACGAAACATCTTCAAAAGTTTCCAGTTTATTACAAACCACTGAGGGCAGTTGAGGTGTGAAGACACTAGAAAGGAGCAGTAACACTGCATCAAGGTCACACACTGAATGAAGGTCATTTTTCAAAATAAATAATGGTGCAAAGCATCTCAGCACTTTGGAGAATTCTGTGAGTTTCAGGCCAGTCAGTTATAGAGTTCCAGATCAGTATGATCTAGAGAGTCAATCTGCCTTAAAACAACAAAATAATTTTTTTGAAAAAGTAAAATAATGGTGTGTCTTCTACACAGTGAAAACATTTCTTGGATCTTACTGAAATTACCCAGTTCAAGTTACTGTATGCTTATATACAATGAATTTTCTAAAATGTATAAAAAAGTCAAATACTAGCTTCCAAGTTTAACTTCAAATAAAAGGATAATTTAAAATATTTTGCTGGGCTGGAGAATGACTTAGCAGTTAAGGTGCTTGCCTGTGAAGCCTAAGGATCCATGTTCAACAGTCCAGATCCCACATTAGCCAGACACACAAAAGTGACACAAGTGCAAGGTTGCACATGTCCACTAGGTGGCACAAGCATCTGGAGTTTGATGGCAGTGGCTGAGGCCCTGGCATGCCAATTCTCCCCCCACCCCACTCTTACTATCTCTTAAAATTTTTTTTTTGCCATCTACTTTCATTCATTTAACACAGATATAAATGTTAGAAAATCAAAGTAACCAGAAGTTAATGTCAATATCATAATTTGCACCAAATAAAATATAAACAGCATGACCATAGTAAGTTGTCTTATCTCATTTTAATGATAAATGTATGATAAAATCACAAAAAGCAAAAGCATAAATTAGATACCTCCTTCCCCTCTAATCACTTGTTTCCTCAGAGCCCAGAAAAATCCATTTATCAAAGCCAGGCATGGTGGCGGACACCTTTAATCCCAGCACTCGGGAGGCAAAGGTAGGAGGATCGTCATGAGTTCAAGGCCGTCCTGAGACTACATGGTGAATTACACGTCAGCCTGAGTTACAGTGAAACCCTACCTCAAAAGAACAAAACAAAACACACACACACACACACACACACACACAAAAACACTTTATCAAAATTCTTATGATGAATATTGGTTCATAGTACCTCTTTACAGAACAAATTGAAACTTTGTACTTATGTATTTATTTCTGTCTTTGTAAAGACTTAATGTTTCTAGGGCTGGAGAAAATGCTTGGCAGTTGAGCATAGAGGGGTGGGGTGGTGTTGCTTGCAGGTCCTGCCAGGCCCCAACCCAGTTTCAATTCCCCAACACCCATGTAAAGCCAGATATGAGCATCTCGCATACACACACACGTGCGTGTGCGCGCACACACATACATACACACACAAGCAAGTAAGTAAATGAAAAAAAAATTCTTGGAGAGAGTCAGAGAGAGAGAGAGACGGATAGAGAACAAATGCGCCAGCAGCCTCTCAGCCACTGTGAATGAACTCCAGACATGTGTGCCCCCTTGTGGACAGGTGCAGCATTGCGCCCTTGCATCACTTTGCATCTGGCTAAACATGGGCCCTGGAGAATTGAAGGGGCATTCTTAGGCTTAACAGGCAAGCGCCTTAACCACTAAGCCAGCTCTCCAGCCCAAATATTTTTTAAATAAAAAATAAATAAAATAAAATCATATGAAGATGTTTTTGGTCCATAAGATCAGTATGAAAATTCTAAATAAAAGATTAGTAAATTAAGTCTGAAAGCTTAACCTGCACATGTACAATATTAGCCTCATCCACATTCCATGATAGATAAGAAAAGGATTAACAAGGGCCCCATCTCCCTGAGGAGCTACTGGCTATTGGGAGGGAAAGACTTTTTCTTCACTGACACAGTGCCCATGCTCTGATTTAAATAAAAAACCAGATCCATACTCCATACTCATGAAAGCAACTTAGTTAAACTCACTGGGTGACACCCCCTACACATAGATACCAAAGCAGAAAGGTAGTTGGGAAGAGGAAAAGGTAAAAGGGTTCAGCAGGAGTGGAGGGGAGACAAGAGAGAGTAGTAGGAGTGAATATGATCAAAATACACACACACACACACACACACACACACACACACACACACACACACGGGGCTAGAGAGATGACTTAGTGGTTAAGGCATTTGCCTGCAAAGCCTAAGGACCCAGGTTTGATTCTCCAGGACCCACATAAGCCAGATGCACAAGGGGATGCACAAATCTGGAGTTCATTTGCAGTGGCTGGAGGCCCCAGTGCACCCATTCTCACTCACCCTCTCTCTTTTTCCCTCTATCTCTAATAAATAAATAAATAAAAATAAAATCTTTTAAAAAATATATATTTAAACTGTCCAAAAAAAACAAGTTAATTCAATAAAAAGAAAAGAAACTAGACCAGGCGTGGTGGCACATGCCTTTAATCCCAGCACTTGG
Organism: Orientallactaga sibirica; assembly: GCA_036365145.1. Taxonomy (NCBI): domain Eukaryota; kingdom Metazoa; phylum Chordata; class Mammalia; order Rodentia; family Dipodidae; genus Orientallactaga; species Orientallactaga sibirica. The sequence continues at coordinate 26,152,698 of JAEOAD010000005.1, forward strand.
GAGACAGAGGTAGGAGGATCGCCACAAAATTTTATAAGATGTAGCAGAAGCAAATGTATTTCTTCCAATTCTTGCAGGTCTGCAGAATCTTTTGTCTAACACTGCCCACTATGCTTGCTCTACTCACTGGCTTTGACCTTGCCTCTACCCATGTTTCGTGCCTTTGTTTGTGTAGACACCCTAATGCATGAACACACACATACACACACACATATCAGGATTGTCTTTTTCTTCTTCCTCATCTATTCAAAAGTTCTTTGTCCTCTAAGACCAAGTTAAAATACTCTGTTCTTCCCAGGGCATCCTCTAGTGGATTCATCCACTAACTATGAGTACTAGTTGACCGACCACATAATAACATGCTTGTAAATTATTTATGTTCACAAAGCACATTCAATGCAATTACTTAACAGTTATGTTCACATAAGCTAATTGACTCAGAATTCAAAGTCCTATAAAATTGGCATTACTTATTCTCATTTTATTGACGTTTGAAAGCAAGTAAAGGATTTATCCAAAGCTACATGGCATTAATTCTGCAAAAGTTACTACATAAGGTAGCTCTAAGATCAACACCTTCTCCAACTATCCTAACAATGTCTCTCATTAAATTGTTCTCAACCCCCTTTGTGGTTCCTGAGAGTAGATATGTTTGCATTCTCTGTCACCTGCAGAGCACTGCTGAGCACATAGACGATACTACTGTCACTGTTTCTCACCTGTCCTGCCTATGATATGGTCTGAATGTAAGAGAAAAAACACGGAAGGTAGGGGAACAGGAGATAGCATACATCAGGAGAAAATATGAAAGTGAAAACAAATTCTACCCTTAAAACAAAAGTAGCAATCACTTTCTTACTTCACTCAATCTCATTTCAGAAACAAAAATTATAAGAAATTGTAAGATTAGGGGAATGTGAATATAAACAGGAAGAACAAAATAAAAGAAGATGAGGACAGAGTTCCATAGGTACAGTGCTTGTCACACAAGCAGGAAAATCTGAATTTGGTTCCCAGTACTCATGTAAAATGCTGTCAGTGGTGGCATGCACTACTATCCTAGTGCAAGGAAGGCAGAGACAGGAGAACCCCTGAATTTCACTGGCCAGCCAATCTTGCTCAAGGCCAATAAGATACTGTCTCAAAAAAAGGTGGACAGGGCCTAGAGAGATGGCTTAGTGGTTAAGCGCTTGCCTGTGAAGCCTAAGGACCCCGGTTCAAGGCTTGATTCCCCAGGACCCCACGTAAGCCACATGCACAAGGTGGCACATGCATCTGGAGTTCGTTTGCAGTGGCTGGAGGCCCTGACACACCCATTCTCTATCTATCTGCCTCTTTCTCTGTCTGTTGCTCTTAATTAAATAAATAAACAACAATAAAAAATTATTTAAAAAAAAAAGGTGGACAGAAAAAAATTTTAATTTAATTTAATTTAATAAATAAAAAATAAAAAAGGTGGACAGAAGCCGGGCATGGTGGTGCACGCCTTTAATCCCAGCACTCGGGAGGCAGAGGTAAGAGGCTCACCGTGAGTTTGAGGTCAGCCTGAGACTACATAGTGAATTCCAGGTCAGCCTGGGCTAGAGTGAAACCCTACCTCGAAAAAAAAAAAAAAAAAAAGAGGTGGACAGATTTGGGTGACTCAAAAGTCATCATAATGCTGAGAAGAAGTGACAGTGGAGTGTTCATTTCTAAGTGAGACATCTCTATCACACCCCCCAAGGTTCAGGGACCATTGCAGAAGAGGTGGCAGAAAGAATGGAAGAGCCAAAGGAAGGGGAGTACTAGTCATAATGCTTTCTTCCAGACACAAAATGGCTTTGATATTCATGACCTCACAGTGCTTGACATTTACCTGCATAAGATCTTCATAATAGGAGGGGGGAATGATGACATCAATATAGAAGAGAGACTAATTGGAAAAAAAGAAAGGATTCAATGGCGGGTGGATTTGGGAGAGGGGATAATGGGGACAGTGGAGAGAATTATCATGGCTTATTGTCTATACTTAGGGAAGTTGTCAATAAAAAATGTTTTAAAAAAAGAAATGGCAAAGGATTCACTTATGACTTATGACAGCTAGCTGAATCCCTTCCCTCTTTTTTTTTTTTTTTTTGGCTTTTTCAGGTAGGGTCTCACTCTAGCCCAGGCTGACCTGGTATTCACTCTGTAGTCTCAGGCTGGCCTTGAACTCATGGCAATCCTCCTACCTCTGCCTCCTGAGTGCTGGGATTAAAGGCATGCGCCACCATGCCCAGCTTCCCTTCCCTCTTTCTTTTCTTTCGCATTCATTTAATTCCTACAAGTAAAGGGTGGCACCACTTATTTCTTACATTTAGGGATCATAGGAAAGCTGGCACCTAACCAATCAATGGTCTCTCAACTACTGCAACCTATCTCCTAATTCAACTTCAGTTTGGAACAGACTGAAAAGACACAGCCCTACTGCAGCTGCTGGATAGGAAGCATTAAAAGATAAAAACTTGGTTTAAAGTCACTGTGGTTAATAAATAACCAAAGTCTGATTCAGCCAGTTTAAAGGTGGCCTCAACAGTATGCAACTGAACTAATACAAGGAAGGAAGCAACGTGAATAGTTGCAGGGATTACATAAGGGCGGGGTGAGATAGTACCTTACAATGAAGTAAAGAACAGCTGCTGACAAGCCAAGTGAGATTGAGAGCACACTCCGCACGCAGAAATGGCAGTGCTTGGTTACTTTGCTCCCAATTACATTTCTAATTTACTATAGCTTCAACCTTATGATCTATTAGCTAACAGTTATGATGGTTTATATTGACTGTAAACTTGACAGGCCCTAAAATCACTAATGGGGATTTTACAGATCAGGTTAATTGAGGTGGGAAGACCCACCTTAACTGTAGGTGGCACCATTCTGTGGGCTGGTGTCCTGGGCTGTACCAAAAGGAGACAGCCAGCTGAGTACTAACATTATGGCTCTCTGCTTCCTCACTGTGAGCTGAATATGACCAGCTCTGCTTCAAGCTCCTGCTGCCATGTCTTCCTGCCAGTAATCCCAGTCCTTAGGAGGTAGAGGCAGTAAGATTTTAGAAGTTCAAGGTCATCCTCAGCTACACAAAGAGTTTAAGGCACACAAGACCCTATCTCAAATAAACAAACAACACACATACACACAATGATGTCATGTTAAGCCCAAGGGAGCAGAATGGACTATACTGGTATAAAAATGTGCATGGGGAAACCAGAAAAGATAATCACCAATTAGACCAAAAACTACAGCGGGGAAAAAAAAGAGGAAAAACAGATTTAGCATATATAGAAACGAAATGAAAACTTAACTTGGATTGGGGACGGTGTCCATCTTGGGTTAGCTGAAAAACAACAGCCTAGAGCTCACGCTTGCTGGTTGATCTCAGGGAAGCAGAATGAGGAGGAAGGATCAAACAATACAAGGCCTAGGAGAAGCTGGTGACAGCTCCACAAACACACAGATGACTGGCTGATCTTGGGAATTGTCTCTAGAAATCACTGGGCCTTGGAAAACAGTCCATGGGAGAAGGATACAGGCTCTGCTTTCCTATGGGTCAAAGCCTATTCTGTAATCCCCACACAGGGTATGCAAAGCAAGCCCTCCTCACCTCAATCAACAGTTGGTTTATCTGGCCAGTATCAAAGTGTGATAGCTTTTCACTGTCAGTCAGCTCACATGTTGGGGCTCCCTAGCCCACTGCACTAGTAGCTGCCAGATGGGTAGTGAGTTAGAGGCAAATGGGGCAGATTAGTTTTGTAATGGCACATAGACTAGCAGAGCCTGACTCGTGGTTTGGGGACTTACGTAACTAGTAAAGTGGCAGTACCTTATTGGCATAGGAAAAAAAGAAAAGCAGCAAATATTTAGAAAAAAAACAGGTGTTTTTTTGTACATGTTAAATTGATATGTATTAGACATCCAAGTACAGAGAGATTTATAAGGGTAAGGATGAGAGAACAGAATTGGAGTCATATATTTAATAGTCATTAGTGGGGCTGGGGAGATGGCTCAGCCACTAAAAGTACTTAGTTGCAAAGTCTACCAACCTAGGTTCAATTCCTTACCCACCCACATAAAGCCAGATGGACGTTTGTTTGCAATAGCAAGAGACCCTGGCATGCAAACACCCTCATACACAGGAGACCCTGGCACAAACACACAGAGAGAGAGACAAAGAGAGAGACTAGGGGTTAGAGAGATTGCTCAGTGATTAAAAGCACCTGCTTGCAAAGCCAGCCGGCTGGTCCAGGTTCAAATCCCTAGTACATACTTACAGATAGATGCACAAAGTAGCACATGCATTTAGTTTGTGTACAGTGGCAAGAGGTCCTGGCATACCCATTCTTTTTTTTTTCTCTTTCTCTCTCTCAAATAAAATGTATTTTTTAAAGCAGTCATTAGTACATTGAGGGGATGACAAAATGAAGGAAAATATAGAAATTTAAAGGAAAGAGACTACATGAAAAAGCAAAGAGGTACTTTCTTTTTTAAAATATTTTATTGATTTATTTATTTGAGAGAGAGAGAGAGAGGAAGAAGCAGAGAGAAAGACAGAATGGGTGCGCCAGGGCCTCCAGCCACTGCAAACGAACTCCAGATGTATGTGGCCCCCTTGTGCATCTGGCTTACGTAGGTCCTGGGAATTGAACCATGGTTGTTAGGCTTTGCAGGCAAATACCTTAACTGCTAAGCCATTTCCCCAGCCCAGTACTTTCTTTTTTTTAAGTATTTTTAAATTTATATTTATTTATCTATTTAATTTATTTGAGGGGGGAGAGAGACAATGAATGGGTGCACTAGCCACTACAAACTCCAGATGCATGCGCTACCATTTGCATCTCATTTACATGCTCTGGGGAAGCAAATCTGGGTCCTTAGGCTTCACAAGCAAGTGCCTTAACTTCTACTCCAGCCAAATATTTTTATTTATTTATTTACAAGCAAGAGAGAGAGAGAGAAGAGAGACAGAGAGTCTGGGCATGTCAGGGCCCTCAGCCTTTGCAAATGTATTCCAGATGTATGTGTCACCTTGTGCATCTGGCTTTTCGTGGGAACTGGTGAACAGAACCCAGATCATTAGGCTTTGCAGGTGAGTGCCTTCACTGTTGAGCGATCTCTCCAGCCCCAAGGGGTACTTTCTAAATAAAGCTGATGAATGTTTAAAAATACACAAAAGAGCCGGGCGTGGTGGCGCATGCCTTTAATCCCAGCACTCTGGAGGCAGAGGTAGGAGGATCGCCGAGGGTTCGAGGCTACCCTGAGACTACATAGTTAATTCCAGGTCAGCCTGGACCAGAGTAAGACCCTACCTCGAAAAACCAAAAAAAAAAAAAAAAATACACAAAAGAAAAGTAGCAAAGATGAGGAAGACATGGCCTTTGAGACAAGACTAAAGCATGGCACTGTGCTGGAACAGACTAGAGAGCCCTATGTTTAGAAAGAGTGATGAGGTGCACAAGAGAGAACAGAGAAGGGACAGCTGGACCTGAGAGCACAGAGGTCACCAGTGACCTTTATAAAAGTGGTAGCAGTGGATTAATGAGAACATAAATCTGACTCGAACGGAGACAGACTGATTCATTAAGAAACTGAGTTTGGGGCTGGAGAGATGGCTCAGTTGTTAAAGAACTTGTGTGCAAAGCCTAACCACCAGAGTTCAGTTCCCCAGTACCCACATAAAGCCACATGAATAAAGTAGACCATGCATCTGGAGTTTGCTTGTAGCAACTGGAGGCACTAGCGTATCCATTCTCTCTCTGTCTTCTCTTTATCTCTCTGTGCTGCAAATAAATAAATAAAAATATTTTTAAAAAGAAAAAGAAACTGTCTGTAGCAAAAGGGGGCCAAGACCTGGTAGTGTGTGGAGCAAAGGAAACCCCATCCTCAAGGTACGCCAGTGTGTTAGTGCAAAGAAGAGCCGAGAGAGAGGAAGAGATGACACCGATGCTCCTGAGAGGGCCAGAAGGGAAGGGCCAGTGCACACGTGGAGGTGGGCCTTGACTAGAGCCTGTGCTCACTAGCAGGAAACAACCGTTCACAGAAGGGTCCAGGATGCACGATGTGAGGTGAGAAGACAGGCAGGCTACACTGACTGCATTGGTTTTCACTAACTTCAAACACATGGATAATCTGTAGAAGGTGTGTCACACCATGAGAATTCACTTTGATAAGCACACTCTTACAGATAAAACTAATGCTAAGTTCTAATTATACTTAGACTTCACACACATACTAATTCTAACAGAGAAAAATTAAACTATTTTACTATACAATCAAATATCACCATCTAGTGGTTGACACTATACACAACTTATGAATGTTAGAAGCTACACCTTTTTTTATTTTGTTTTGAGGCAGGGTTTCACTCTAGCCCAGGCTGACCTAAAACTCACTCTGAAGCCCAAACTGACCTCAAATTCAAAGTTATCCTCCAATATCAGCCCCAAAATTGCTGGGATCATAGGCATGAGCCAACATGCCCAGCTTACACTAAGACTTTTAAAAAACATTAAGTCTAGCCTGGAGAGATGGCTTAGCAATTAAGGGACCTGCCTACAAAGCCTAAGGACCCATGTTCAACTCCCCAGATCCCATGTAAGTCAGAAGCACAAGGTGGCACACGTGTCTGGAGTTCAATCACAGCGGCTGGAGGCCCTGGCAGGCCAATTCATATTCTGTCTCTCTCTTTCATTAAAAAAAAAAAAAAAAAGGCCAGTCTGTTGACCTTGCCTCAAAAAAAAAAAAAAAAAAAAAAAGATTAAGTCCTAGTTAGTAATAATTCTAGAAGTATATTAAGTGACATGCTCTGCTTTCTTTATGTGAACTTCTTCTTTAATCTTCTTCTATACAGACATTAACATATGCATCATCATTTTACATACTGGGAAACTAGAAACTTACAAGGAAGCTAATAATCTACCTAAAGCTTATATATGCAGAAATAATAAAACTAGGATTTGAATACACATAAACTGACTTCAAAAACTGTACTTTTGGGCCGGGGAGATGGTTCAGTGATTAAAGGCACTTGTTGCAAAGCTTGCTGGCCTAAGTTCGATTCCCTAGCATCCACATAAATCTGAATGCAAAGTGGTAAATATATGTGTGATTCCCAAGGCCCCAAATAACAGTGAGAGGTGAAACCAGGAGAGTCCAAAGCTCAATGCCCAGCTAGCCTGACATTCACTTGCAGTCTGGCAGTTTATTTGCAGTAGCAAGAAACCCTGTTTCAAAGAAGGTGGAGCACAGACCTCTCAGAGTTGTCCTCTGACCTCTGCATGGATGCCATAGTACACACATATGCCTGCACACACAATAAATACATTAACAGCCGAGCATGGTGGCGCATGCCTTTAATCCCAGCATTCCAGAGGCAAAGGGAGGAGGATTGCCATAAGTTTGAGGCCACCCTGAGATTACACAGTGAATTCCAGGTCAGCCTGGGCTAGAGTGAGACCCTACCTTGAAAAAACAAAAAATGGAAAAACAAAATAAATAAATAAATAAATATATTAACATTTTAAATGTTAAAACAAATCCATACTTTTAACTATTAAACTTAGTAGCCCAGCTCTTCAAGATACCAACGTTATTTGGGGTTGGATAAAGAAGTAAACCAGGCCGGGCATGGTGGCTCACACCTTTAATCCCAGCACTTGGGAGGCAGAGGTAGGAGGATCGCCTTGAGTTCGAGGCCACCCTGAGACTACAGAGTGAATTCCAGGTCAGCCTGGACCAGAGTGAGACCGTACTTGGAAAAAAAAAAAAAAAAAAAGAAGTAAACCAGGGCTGGAGAGATGGCTTAGCAGTTAAGGCATTTCCCTACAAAGCCAAAGGACCCCTGGTTCAATTCTCTAGGACCCACGATGGGCCAGATGCCACAAGGGGGTGCATGCATCTGGAGTTTGTTTGCAGTGGCTAGATGCCCTGGTGCCCCCATTCTCTCTGTCTCTCTCTGTCTCTTTCTCTCAAATAAATAAATATAATTTTTTTAAAAAGAAGTAAACAAGACTTTTGTTTCAAAGAATAACAAATACTTTAAGGGAAAACATTAAGAATTTAAAAATTACTCAATCATAAAGCAACTCTAGGAGGTGTTAGTTATGTCACCATATACTAGGCTGAAGCCACTGACAGTAAAGTGCTGAGCCTCCTTGCAGGTGGCTGGCTGTTAACACATGTGAGTCAGTCTGCATTCAATGTGTATAGACAACCCTACATGCTCAAGAATGCTACATGAGAAAATATTCAAAAACAAGAGAAATTCACAAGGAGGCAGAAGAATGTATCCCAGGAGGTAGAAAACATCTCATCTTCATCAACCTTTTTCCCTTTCTTCTTCACCGTACTTTATCCAGAGGCATTCTTTTCTACCACTGAAGGATAATTACCAGTTTCAAGTTCAAAGTTAGCCCATACTTCCGTGCACTCAATCTTTTTTTTTTTTTTTCCTAAAGAACTCCAGATGCACATGCCACCTTGTGCATCTGGCTTACATGGGCACTGGTGAATCGAACCTGGGTCCTTAGGCTTTATAAGCTATGGCCTTAACCACTAAGCAATCTTTGTAGTCATTACAAAAACAACACTCAGTCTGGTGTAGTAGGGCATGTCTTTAATCCCAGCACTCTGTAAATTCAAGGTCACCCTGAGACTATATGATGAATTCCAGGTCAGCCTGAGCAAGACCCAACCTCGAAAAAACAAAACAAAACAAAACAAAACTCAGCATGTTTTTAAGAGTAAATGATTTTTATAAATCCTCTCTGGAATGTTAAGTTGAAGAGGTTAAGATTCAAACTCAAGATTTGTGAATATATACAACTGTAAAACATAAAAGGAAAATGCACTCTTCTTCTAGAGAAAAATGGGAGCGTCAAGAGACAAGGAGACAGCACTGACTGTCTAAAAGTACCACAGCCCAACAAGTCAGGGAAGAAAGAGCAGCTCCTTGGAGGAAGCCAGCTTCCTTGCAGTGCCATGCTATCCCTGTCTTCTAGAAGCTTAGCCTTAGCTGGAATTACAACCTTGTAACCTGCCTGTGAATGGCACCTTGAGCTTTTTCCCTGCTGCCATTGTTGCCACCCAAACTAGGAAGACATGGTATGTTCAGATGACTCTATCCATTGCCACTCTGCAATCTGAAAGCTCTCCCAGATAAATGCAGTTCCCTTCCATCTTCGTCATGTCTCCCGAATGTTGATTTTGTCTGACATACAGTTGTTGTCAAAGATTTTTTTTTTCATTCTGTAGGGTGATGGTTTCCTGTACTGTGCAGAAGCTTTTTAGATTTCCTGTAATCCCATTTTTCAATCGTTAGGAGCATTTTTTGTGCTATTAGTGATCATAAACCAGAAAATGGGAAAATTAATACAGAATGTGCTAGAAAGTGAAGTATTACTTAGAGAATGTAGAATGGTAAATGAAAAAAATGAAGCAAGAAGGTAGGAAAGGGGGTAAAGGGAGAAACAAGATTAACGTCCGGGCATGGTGGTACACGCCTTTAATACCAGCACTTGGGAGCCAGAGGTAGGAGGAGCACTGTGAGTTCAAGGCCACCCTGAGACTACATAGTGAATTCCAGGTCAGCCTGGACTAGAGTGAAACCCTACCTCAAAAAGAAAAAAAAATTAATGAAAAGAAATACAGAGTTAAAAAATAATATTATAGAAGAGAAGAGGAAGTGGAAGAGATTAGAAAAGATTTTTAAAATTTCCAAAGCAGCCCTGATCCTCGAGGCTGCCCACCTGGAAGCACAGTGGCAGGGGCAGAAACAAGGTGAGGGGATTTTCCACTCACATCAGCCTCCTCGCAAAGGCAAGAAACCTGAAAGGGAGACAGCAGAGACCAGCTGAGCTGAAGGACACAAATGGGACCAGCTGAGCAGCTCCCTTAGGACTCCAGGCACCCTGCAAAGTCTCCCATCCCCCAACCATCAGGGCTATGAACATCCAGAGAACTCACTCACCCCTGGCTGCCTGGCACTAAAAGGGATCTAGGTGGGCACTCAGCATTGGTGAGATTGGAAGCCATCCCAAAAGGTAACAGGGCCAACTCATATAAAGCCAGATTCACAGGCCTGCACTAGAAGTGCTAATAATATATTCTTGGTTGGCTTTACCCTTCTCAAATAAGCTGTATTTTGCTGTTGACTATTGTTACATTTGACATTTCCTGATTTTTAGGGCCTTTTTCTTTTTCTTAAGTCACTATTGGGGGCAGGGAATGACTGTCCCCAGGCTGACTTGGAGCCCATTTCAGACTAGAAATCCCAACTTCCTAGTTGACAGGATAGAGTGTGGGACAACACACAACCTTAGAGACTTTGGCTTTATTACATTATCTGTTTAGTTTAATCCCCACACTTGTATAAATACTCTGTGCTGGCTTTGATTGAATATTTATATTGCTCAGTTGAATTTTAGAATTTGCCAGTAATTTGCTACACCCCATCTACAACAATACTTGAATACCAGGCTGCTGTTTCTCTTGGAGTATACGACCTGGCACCTGGCACCTGGCACCTTAAACTCCTACACTGAAGATATATATAAGGATTTACATGGCTAAGAACACTGCAGATAATTAGAAAACCCAAGCATCAAATCAACTCAGGATGCAAAAATTTCTACATTAAACTACAAGCAACACACACAAAAAAATCAATACAATCACACTAAAAATTAAAAATCCATCAGAAGTGACCTCCAGTGAGATTGCTTTAGATGAAATGCCTAACAAAGATTTCAAACAAATGATTATATCTGTGTTAAAAGAAATCAAAGGAATCAAAGAAGAAAACCTACTTCTGAAGGAATCCACAGGAAAACACAGGTAACCAACTAAATGAAATAAGTAGGTCTATACAAAACATGAGTAAGGAATTAGAAATAATGAGAAAATACCAATCAGAAATACTAGAAATGAAAAACAAAGTAAGTACAATAGAAAAATCTGTAGAAAGTCTCACCAGGAGCCAGGCATGGTGGTGCATGCTTTTAATCCCAGCACTTGGGAGGCAGAGGTAGGAGGACTGCCAAGAGTTCGAGGCTACCCTGAGACTACATAGTGAGTTCCAGGTCAGCCTGGGTTAGAGGGAGACTCTACCTTGAAAAAAACCAAAAAGAAAAAAAAAGAAAGAAAGAAAGTCTCACCAGTAGGATGCATCAAGGAGAGGACAGAATATCTAAACTAGAAGACTGGTGGCAAATCTAATACAGGCCAACAAAGAGAAAGACAAACTAATAGGAAAGCATGAAGGGGAATTTCAAAACATTTGGGACATATGAGGAGATCAAACATAAAAATTCAGGCCATAGTAGAAGGAGAAAAAATTCACTCCACAGGCATAACAGGTTATTTTCAACAAAATCATGGAAGAAAACTTTCCCCAAGTAGGAAAAATATTGCCAATACAGATACAGGAAGCCTATAGAACACCAAACAGACAAAATAAGGAAAGAAGCTCTCACTGTCATATTATAATTAAACTACAAAACACACAAACCAAAGAAAATCTATTGAAATCAGTTAGAACAAAACATCAAGTCACATTCAAAGGCAAGCCTGTCAGGATCATAGCAGATTACTCAACACAAACTTTAAAAGCCAGAAGGGCTTGGAATGATGTATTCCAAGTTCTGAAATATAACAACTGTCAACCAAGATTACTTTATCCTACAAAGCTATCCATTAAAATGGACAGAGAAATAAGGACATTCCACAACAAAAGCAGGCTAAAGGAATATTTGAAGACCAAACCATCTCTATAGAAGAAAAAGAAAAGCAAACACATAAGGAACCTGGAAAAAAGAAACCATGCTCAAACACTATACAAAATACAAGAGAGGGCTGGAGAGATAGCTTAGCGGTTAAGGTGCCTGCCTGCTAAGCCTAAGAACCCGGTTCTAATTTCCAGGTCCCATGTTTAGCCAGATGCAAAGTGACACAAGGGTGCAATGCCACACTTGCCCAGAAGGGGGTGCACACATCTGGATTTCGTTCACAGCAGCTGAGAGACTGCTGGCGCGCCCATTCTCTATCTGTCTCCCTCTCCCTCTGTCTGTCTCTCTCTCTCTCTGTCTCTCTCCAACAATAAAAAAATAAAAAAATTTAAAAATTAAAAAAAAAAATACAAGAGAGCAAAAGTAAAACCGGAAGAACAACAGAACAAGAAAAATGCAAAATTAAATAAACACCTTTCAATAATAACTCTTAATATCAACCTCAATACCCCAACCAAAAGACACAGGTTTGCAGACTGGGTTAAAAAGCAGGATCCTTCAATTTGTTGCCTCCAAGAAACTCACCTATCCACAAAAAAAGAGACAATATCTTAGGGTAAATGGTTAGAAAACAGTGTTTCAAACAAATGGGCCCACAAAATAAGCAGGGGTTGCTATCCTAACATCTGACAGGGTAAACATCAGACCAACATTAGTTAGGAAAGATAAGGAAGGTCAATTTATATTGATTAAAGTAACACTCCAACAGGAGGACATTAAAATACTAAACATTTATGCACCTAACATGGGGCTCCCAATTTCATCAAACAAACACTATTAGAACTAAGGGCACAGATAATACCAAACACAGTTGTAGTGGGTGATTTCAACATCCCACTCTCATCAACTGACAGATCCATCTGATTAAATGAGGTCATAGGACAAATGGACTTAACAGATATATACGGGACATTTCATCCAAATGCTACATAATACACATTCTTTTCAGCAGCACATGGAACATTCTCTAAAATAGACCATATATTAGGACACAAAGCAAATCTTAACAAATACAAGAAAATTAAAATAATTCCTTGTACTCGTATCTGATCACAATGGAGTTAAACTACAAATCAATAGCAAGAAAAGCTGTAGAGCATACACAAAATCATGGAAATTAAACAATACACTACCAAATGATGAATGGGTCAATGAAGAAATCAAGAAGGAAATCAAAAAATTCATAGAATCAGCCAGGCGTGCTGGTGCATGCCTTTAATCCCAGCACTCAGAAGGCAGAAGTAGGAGGATCACTGTGAGTTCAAGGCCATCCTGAGACTACATAGTGAATTCCAGGTCAGCCTGGACTAGAGTGAGACCCTACCTTGAAAAACAAACAAAAATTGATAGATCAAATAATGAGAACACAACACACCAAAACCTTTGAGATACAATGAAGGCAGTTCTAAGAGGGAAATTTATAGCTTTAAGTGCCTACATTAAGAAATTAAGTTGAGTGTGGTGATGCACACCTTTAATCCCAGCACTCAGAAGGCAGAAGTAGGAGGATCACCATTAGTTCAAGGCCACCCTGAGACTACATAGTGAATTCCATGTCAGCCTGGGCTACAGTAAGACCCTACCTCAGAGAAACAAAACCAAAAAAAAAGAAATTATCAAGAAATTAAGCTAGGTGTGGTGGCATAGTGAATTCCAGGTCAGCCTGGACTAGAGTGAGACCCTACCTTGAAAAACAAACAAACAAACAAACAAACAGAAATTAGAAAGGTCGCAAGGAAACAACTTACTGCTTCATTTTCAGGCCTAGGAAAAAGAAGAACAAGGCAAACCAAAAATCACTAGACAGGAATAAATAATAACTATTGGGAATTAATAAAATAGAAACTAAAAAACAATCCAAACAATCAATGAAACAAAGAGCTGATTCTTTGAAAAGATAAAAAGCAATGATGTGGAAATCCAGAGTGTGTAAAAGCTTCACTTAAGCTGTTGAAATATATGTCTGACATGAAGGATGTAAGTCACTCAGCTGTCTATTCTCTAAGGCAAACAGTTTGTCTTCAGTGTGAAATTTAATTATAAAAACTGTTGTAGAGCCGGGCGTGGTGACACACGCCTTTAGTCCCAGCACTCGGGAGGCAGAGGTAGGAGGATCACCGAGAGTTCAAGGCCACCCCGAGACTACATAGTTAATTCCAGGTCAGCCTGGGCTAGAGCGAGACCCTACCTCGAAAAACCAAAAAAAAAAAAAAAACTGTTGTATAGGGCTAGAGAGATGGCTTAGCGGTTAAGGCGCCTGCCTCCTAAGCCTAAGAATGCTGGTTCCAATCTCCAGGACCCACGTTTAGCCAGATGCAAAGTGATGCAAGGGTGCAATACCACACTTGACCACAAGGGGGTGCACGCATCTAGATTTCATTCACAGCAGCTGAGAGACTGCTGGCGCGCCCATCTCTATCTGTCTTCCTCTCCCTCTCTCCTGTTTCTCTCCAAAAAAAAAAAAAAATACTGTTGTATAATGTCAAGAACTTACAGAAACATTAATGAACATGGACCTAAAGAAAAGGATAAAAAGATTGATAAACCCTTAGCAAATCTGACAAAAAAGAAAGAAGAGATACACATTAATAAAATTAGAGGGTGGGAGAGATGGCTTAGCACTTAAGTGCTTGCCTCTGAAGCCTAAGGACCCCGGTTTGAGGATCAACTCCCCAGTACCCACGCAAGCCAGATGCACAAGGGGGCACATGCATCTGGAGTTCATTTGCAGTGGCTGGAGACCCTCATGCGCCCATTCTTTCTCTCTGTCTCTCTGCCTCGTTCTGTCTCTGTCTGTTGCTAATAAATAAAAGTAAACAAAAACTTAAAATAAAATAAAATAAAATAAAATAATAAATAAATATATAAAATTAGAGATGAACAAGGCAACATCACAACAGATACCAGAGACATTCAAAAAAATCATAGGGACATAGTACAAGAACATATATTCCACTAAGTTTGAAAATCTGAAAGAAACTGATGATTTCCTTGATTTATATGAACTACCAAAATTAAATCAAGATGAGGGAAGGAGTTAAGGGGATGGTATTGTATATATGTAAGTAGAAGAACAGATTACAGGGAGGGGAAAGGCCTAAGCGAGGCCAGGGGAAGAGAATGCATAAAAGAAGGGCAGGGGGAGGGTCAATCAAATTTCAAGACTTATGTAAACCTACTTTTTTGAATAATGGCACATCCAGAAGCTACAGATTTTTACTAGAAAATTTTCAGTGCCTGGGATGGGATACCTTCCAGTGAGTTGTTGGCCAGGGAGGTTCCTGTAGCCTCCAAAACATTAAAGGCTATTGCCAAGGCCCTTGGTTTCCCTTGAGAAATAGATGCTAAGACCCTATTGCTGAAGACCTCACTTGCCTGAGTGGCAAGGTCACTGAGAAATCAAGCTGGTGCTGAGCAGAAAACCTTCTCCCTGTAGACCAGCCAACGGAAAGGTGGAAAAAGCTGCACTGCAAGCAACCATATGGAGAGACAGAAGTCATCAGCAGTGAAAACAGTAGATACTGGAAGCCTCAAGTCTGGCCAGACAGACCCAATGACCGAACAGGTACAAAAGTGGCATGTCTGCTCTTGGGGAAACCAACTGTTCCCTAATTGGACTGAAGGCCCACTCTATGGGAGGGAATACATGCCTGGCACTGAAAAACCTAATCAAAAGTCTCTGGCAGGGGAGGTCATGACCCTTAGGGATATAAAGCCTGCTCTTGTCTGGCTAAATGTATATATTATTCCCACCAAACTGCCCTGAAAGCACTACACTTAATGTTCATATTCACATATTAATGCTACTCTCACTTCTGGCTAGAGAAGCTTCTCTTTTCAGATGGAGATGACCACAGGGATGACCCAAAAGGCAACATAGTGCTGAGAAGGGATGGAGGAGTGTCCAGCACTGAAGAATCTCTGTCACACCCTCCAAGGCTCGGAGTCCATTGCGGAAGAGGGGGTGGAAAGAATGTAAGAGCCAAAGGAAGGGTACAACTCCTTACAATGCAACTGTCCAGACCGAAATTGGCCTTGATATCCATGACCTGAAAGTGCCTAGCAATACCTTCACAAGACCCTCATAATAGAAGAAAAAAATGATGACATCAAATTAAAAGAGAGACTAATGGAGAGAGGGAGGGGATATGATGGAGAGTGGAGTTCTGAAAGGGAACGGGGGGAGGGAAGGGGAGGGAAATATCATGGTTTATTGTCTGTAAGTATAGAAGTTGTCAATAAAATTTTTTTAAAATTATATCAAGATGAGATTAAGCACTTAAATCGACTTGTAACAAGTATGGAGATCCAAGCAGTTATAAAAAATTTTCCCAGGGCTGGAGAGATGGCTTAGCGGTTAAGCGCTTGCCTGTGAAGCCTAAGGACCCCGGTTCGAGGCTCAATTCTCCAGGACCCATGTAAGCCAGATGCACAAGGTGGTGCATGCATCTGGAGTTCGTTTGCAGTGGCTGGAGGCCCTGGCATGTCCGTTCTCTCTCTCTCTCTCTCTCTCTACCTGACTATTTCCGTATCTCTCTCTCTCTCAAATAAATAAATAATAAAATATATTTTTTTAATTCTCCCAACTAAAAAAGTCCAGACCCAGATGGATTCAGTGGGGAATTTTACCAGACCTTCATGGAAGAACTAACACCAATGCTTCTCAAACTTTTCCAAAAAATAAAAAAGGAAGGAATTCTACCAAACTCCTTCTATGAAGTCAACATCACCCTTAGACCAAAACCAAACAAAGATAGAACAAAAAAGAAAGAAAATTACAGACCAATCTCCCTCATGAACATAGATGCAAAAATTCTCAACAAAATATTGACAAGCCAAATACAAGAATATATCAGAAAGATCATTCACCCCAAACAAGTAGGCTTTATCCCAGAGATGCAGGGATGGTTCAACACACACAAATCAATAAATGTATTACATTATATAAATGGACTGAAGGACAAAAATTACATGAACATCTCATTAAATGGAGAAAAAGCATTTGACAAAATCCAACATCCCTTCATGGTAAAAGTCCTATAGAGACTGGGAATAGAAGGGACCTATCTCAACATAATAAAGGCTATTTATGACAAACCTACAGCCAACATAATACTAAATGGAGAAAAACTTGAAGCTTTTCCACTAAAATCAGGAACAAGACAAGGGTGTCCACTGTCTCCATTTTTATTTAATATAGTACTGGAAGTCTTAGCCATAGTAATAAGGCAAGAGACATACATAAAAGGGATACAAATTGGAAAGGAAGAGATTAGTTATCATTATTTGCAGATGATATGATTCTATATAAAAAGAATCCTAAAGACTCTACTAACAAACTAATAGAGCTGATAAACACTTACAGCAATGTGGCAGTATACAAAATAAACACACAGAAATCAGTAGCCTCCCTATATGCCAATAACAAACACACAGAGCTTGAAATCAGGGAATCACTCCCACTCACAACTGCATCACAAATAAATAAATAAATAAATATAAATAAATAAATAAATAAATAAATAAAGTACCTTGGAATGAACCTAGCCAAGGAAGTGAAGGATTTCTACAATGAAAACTTTGAAACACTCAAGACAGAAATTACAGAAGACACTAGGAAATGGAAAAACATCCCTTGTTGTTGGATTGGAAGAATCAATATTGTAAAAATGGCAATCTTACCAAAAGCAATCTACACATTTAATGCAACCCCCATCAAAATGCCAATGGCACTCTTCAAGGGAATAGAAAAAGCAATCCAAAAATTCATTTGGAGGCACAAAAAACATCAAATATCTAAACAATTTTGAGCAACAAAAATAAGGCTGGTGGTATCACCATACCTGATTTTAACCTATATTACAGAGCTAAAGTAACAAAAACAGCACGGTACTGGCACAAAAACAGACATGTAGATCAACGGACCAGAACAGAGGGCCCAGATATAAGTCCAGGTAGCTACAACCAGCTGACCTTCAACAAAAATGCCAAAAATACTCATTGGAAAAAAAAGACAGCCTCTTTAGCATATGGTGCTGGGAAAACTGGATATGTATCTGTAGAAGGATGAAAATAGATCCTTATCTCTCTCCATGCACAAGAACTATGTCCAAATGGATCAAAGACCTTAATATCAGACCTGAAACTCTGAAACTTCCAGAGGAATAACTAGGGGAAACCCTTCAACATTTGGTCTTGGCATAGACTTTCTGAATATAATCCCAAATGCTCAAGAAATAAAACCACGGATCAACCACTGGGACCTCATGAAATTAAAAAGCTTTTGTATAGCAAATGTGTGGTGTGGTGGCACACACCTTTTATCCCAGCACCCAGAAAGAAAGGAAAAGAAAAGAAAAGAAAAACAAAACATAAATTTATATAATTTATAACTTTTCATACATTACACGATAAGCCAGAAAATGTAAACTATTCCTCAGTAAATAAGGAACTTAAAAGCATACCTTTTATTTTCAGCCAAGCTGGCTCCTTCATCCTTCAGCTGTTTGCTCTTCTGAGCACACCCTTCCTGAAGAGTCTCCTTCCTCCGTTTACTGGCCTGGAGCCAGCTCCCTTCATCATTCTGAATGACGTCCTTCTCACCAGCAGCTTCAGCCTCAAACTGCTGGGAGGTGGCCTTTGAGACCTTCTCACCAATTTTCCTCTTCCATCCAAAGGAAGCCATTCTGGAAAATTCAAAGAAACAGGGTTCAATTGAAATGTGACCTTTCTTGAAAGTATCCCAATGAACAGGTGAAGAAACAATAATAAAATAATGCCAGGCATGGTGGCACACACCTTTAATCCCAGCACTTGGGAGGCAGTGGTAGGAGGACTGCCGTGAGTTCAAGGCCACCTTAAGAATACATAGTGAATTCCAGGTCAGCCTGAGCTAGTTGAGACCCTACCTCAAATAACCAAAAAATTAAAAAAACAGGAGGAGTGCCCAGCACTGAAACACCTCTGTCACACCCTCCAAGGCTCAGGGACCATTGCGGAAGAGGGGGCGGATAGAATGGAAGAGCCAAAGGAAGGGTACGACTCCTTACAATGCAACTGTCCAGACAGAAATTGGCCTCGATATCCATGACCTTGCAGTGCCTAGCAATACCTTCGCAAGACCCTCAAAATAGAAGAAAAAGATGATGACATCAAATTAAGAGAGAGACTAATGGACAGAGAGAAGGGATATGATGGAGATTGGAGTTCTAAAGGGGTATGGGGGAAATATGCATTTTTTTGTATATAAGTTTAGAAGTCAATAAAAAATAAATAATAATAATAATAAAGAATAACAAATTAAGTTGGGTGTGATGGCTCATGCCTTTAATCCCATGCCTGGGCATGAAAACACACTTTTGGGGAAAAAAAAGAGAGAGGGGGAGAGAGAGAAATCCAGTCTCCAGAAGCTAGTGACATTCCTGATATGTCTCTTGTTGTTAATTAAAAAAAAAAAAAAAAAGCCAGGGGCTGAGGAAATGTCTTAGCGGTTAAGGCATTTGTCTACAAAGCCTAAGGACCCCAGTTCGATTCCCCAGGACCCATGTAAGCCAGAAGCATAAAGGGGCACATGCATCTGAAGTTCATTTGCAGTGGCTGGAGGCCCTGGCATGCCCGTTCTCTCTTTCTATCTGCCTCTTCCCCTCTCTCTCAAATAAATAAATAATAAAATATTTAAAAAAAAAAAGCTAGGTGTGTTAATGCATACCTTTAATCCCAGCACTCAGGAGGCAGAGGTAGGAGGATCGCCAAGAGTAGGAGGCCAGCCTGAGACGCTGAGACGACATAGTGAATTCCAGGTCTGCCTGAGCTAGAGTGAGACCCTATATCGAAAAACAAAAAACAAAACAAAAACAAAAAGCTTTAATGAAAGAAAAGCTTTAATGAAAACAAGCTTTAAAAGAAAGCTTTAAAGCATTGTGATCTGATGTGATGCAGAAAGTTACTTAAATCTTCCTGAAATTATTGCAGTATGCTTTACGGCCTAATATACAGTCTATTTTGGAAAAGGTTCCATGGGCTGTTGAGAAGTGGATTCTGTAGAATTGGGGTAGAAAGTTCTGTAGATGTCCGTTAGGTCTAGTTGATCTATGATGTTGTTGAGCTCTATTATTTCCCTGTTGAGTTTCTGCTTGGATGATCTGTCTATTGATGACAGTGGAGTATTGAAGTCTCCGACTATGATGGTGTTGATGTTTATTTCTGTTTTGTTGTCAAGTAGGTTTTGTTTAATAAACTGTGGTGTACCTGTGTTTGGCACATATAGATTTATGATTGTGATGCCCTCATTTGGATCATTCCACTGATGAGTAAGAGTGGCCTTCTTACTCATCTGTGGTTCGTAACCTGGACCAGCTCAAGTTGCTGACATACCTGTAGGCAACTCAAGGCCCAGACAATAAGGATAGAAGGGTTTGGGGGAAGAGAAAAGGGATGATGGGGGAAAACAAACACAAAACTAAATCCAAAATGACCTGGTACCATAGAAACCTTTATCCTTGGAGATGGACTAAAAGATATAACCCTCAACAGGAGTAATGGGGGAGCACCTGAAAAGAAGGGCCCTGGAGAAGGTGGGATGAAGCCTAAGCTTAAAATACATTTTATATATATAGTGTCTCTGTCCTGTAACTCCCAGCACCAGAAATCGGTTGCTACCAATGTGCTACTGATCAGAGAAATCTACGAAGATCCCAAAACAAGACAGGTTTCTGTCAAAACACTTAATTACCAGACTGGAAGAGACCCTATTACTGAAGACACCAGATGCTGCTGACACAGACCATGGACAGACCTGGCTGGAATGGAGAAGGGAGCAAGTCCCCAGATAGCCCATCTAGTGCTGGAAAGTGCTACATGAGCTACTGGGGGGAAGTGGTCAACAAATGTCTGAGCAACCAGAGGTCTAAGCTCCTCAGAAGCAAACACTCTAACTGGACGTACAATCAGTGCAATAGTGGCACACAACATTGGAGGGTAACCAATAGTTTTCTGATGGGCTAAGAGATCCCATCAGTGTAAAGGAACCCATATCTGGAACTAGGAACCAGATCAGAATCCTATGGAGACAAAGATTATGTGTGTCAAGTTCTCACTAGTGTTTGGCTAAAAGAGGGGTTACATACATCAAATTCTCCCTAGGTTAATCATGCTTATCCCATTTAAACTATGCTGACTTCACTCTCCATTAAGAGAATCTGTTCTTTTTCAGAAGGTAGCCAGACCTGAGGAGATAAAATAGCCCTCACACTTCAGCCAAGCCACAGCAGAAACCACAGAGGAATTGGGGATACTAGCAAGAATGCAGCTTCCATGGTGAATCTGACAATCAGCACCAGGGTACAGGAGACAGACCCTGAGGATACTCAACATTTACCAAAGCAGAGATCCAGAGGCTCCTAAGAGCTCTTCAGTGAAGTAGACTTAAAATTCACCTACCATGACTCAGGAAATTTTGAGGAAGGGGTTGGGAGGGGGGATTCTAAGAGCCACAGGTTGAGACATCATGCCCAAAGACATTCCCTCCCCCCCCAAAAAAAAAAAATGATTGCTGCTCCCACAATGCATAACCCACAACTCCATGGGAAATATCTGCAGCCCCACTGAGGAGAATCCCCAGCTGGATGGGGGCAGGGACAAGGAAAAAGGTACCAACACATGATGTATCCATACAAAATGTTGTTAATAATAATAATAAAAAGAGAAAACCAAACCCTGATTGACACTGGACAAAATGAATGAGTTACTGTTCTACTTCAGGTGTCCTCACAGGATTATGATTGTTTATACTTTTTAATATACTTTTTATTTGTGTGTGTGTGTGTGTGAGAGAGAGAGAGAGAGAGAGAGAGAAAGAGAAAGGGCACACCAGGGCCTCTAGCCACTGCAAATGAACTCCAGATTCATATACTACCATGTGCATCTGGCTTATGTGGATTCTAGGGAATTGAACCTGGGTCCTTAAGCCCAAGGTATTAAGCCACAGGCAAATGCCTTAACCACTAAAGCTATCTCTCCTGCTAGGTTATTTTTTGTTGTTGTTGTTTTTTTTGTTTTTTGTTTTTGCTGTTCTTTGGTTTTTTGGTTTTACGAACTAGGGTCTCTCTCTAGCCCAGGCTGACCTGGAATTCACTATGTAGTATCAGGGTGGCCTCAAACTCACAGTGATCCTCCTACCTCTGCCTCCCAAGTGCTGGGATTAAAGGCATGTGCCACCACGGCTGGCTCTATTGTGTTGTTTTTTTTTTTTTTTAGTTTTTCGAGGTAGGGTCTCTCTCTGGCTCAGGCTGACCTGGAATTCACTATGTAGTCTCAAGGTGGCCTCGAACTCATGGCAATCCTCCTACCTCTGCCTCCCGAGTGTTGGGATTAAAGGCGTGCGCCACCACGCCCGGCTGGCTCTAATTTTTAATATTTTATTTTTATTTATTTATTTGACAGAGAGAGAATAGAAGCACCAGGGCCTCCAGCTACTGCAAATGAACTCCAGATTCATGCGCCACCTTGTGTATTTGGCTTATATGGGTACTGGAGAATCAAACCTGGGTCCTTTGGCTCTGCACACCATAACCACTGAGCCATCTCTTCAGCCCTTGTTTATACTTTTTAAAACACATATTACAGCTGGGTGTGATGACACACGCCTTTAATTCCAGCACTTAGGAGGCTGAGATAGGAGGATGGCCATGAGTTTGAGGCCAGCCTGGGCTACCAAGTAAGTTCCAGGTTAGCCTAGGTTTGAATGAGACCATAACTCAAAAAAAAAAAAAAAAAAAACTGAACTAAGGAGATGACTCAGTGTTTAAAGGCACTTGCTTGCAACATCTGTCAGCCTGGGTCCAATACCCCAGAACCCATGTAAAAGCTAGATGCACAAAGTGGTACATGCATCTGCAATTTGTTTGAGGCAGAAAGAGGTCCTGGTGCACCCATAAACACACACACAAACAGAGACACTTTCAAATAAATATTTTTTAAAATAAACAAAAACAGGGGCTGGAGAGATAGCTTAGTAGGTAAGGAGCTTGCCTGCAAAGCCTAAGGACCCAGGTTTGATTCTCCAGTACCCACATAAACAAGATGCACATGGTGGTGAATACATCTGGAGTTCCTTTGCAGTGGCTGAAGGCACTGGCACGTCCATTTTCTCTATGTAGATCTGCCTCTTTCTCCCTCCCCACTCTCTCCCTCTCAAATAAATAAATAAATAAAATTATTTTTGCACCTCCCACTGTCTTGGTATGATGACCCGGTTTTGTTGTTCTTTGTGACTTCATTGGTTTTTTTCTTGTTGTTCAAAAGCTATTGTTTAGTGCCCAAATATTCCTGAAGGTGTAGTTTTCCTCTGTCATTTACTTTTAGTTTCATTCTGTAAGGAATATAAAAAGTACTTGGTATTTCTTTTTAATGAGACAGGGTCTCATATATCCTATACTGACTGGGAACTCACTGTGTATAGCCAAGGATAACCTTGAACTTCTAATAATCCTGGCTCCATTTCCAGAATACTGGGATTATAGCTGTGTATCATATGTCCAGTTTATGCAGGGCTAAGGATCAAACCTAGGGCTTTCTTCATGCTAGACAATCACTTTATCAACTGAAGCACATCTCCAACCCCTAGCAAAATATTAAATATGATATCTAGGAATTATATCACAGTAATTAATGGATGAGAAGTACCATGGAAAAGATAAAGTAAGATTATTTTGAACTGCTAACAGATAAAGTTGGAGAATAAGCATATAGGATTCAATGCACTTTTCTCCCTTCTTTCATATATATTAAAATTTTCTAATATAAAATAGTTTTTCACCTTTGGTGTTTTGTTTTGTTTTTGAGACAGGAACTTAATATGTGTACAGTCTGGCCTCAAACTTATAATCCTCTTGCCTCAGCCTACCAAGTGCCACCATACCTGGCTATAAAATAGTTTTAAAAATGCAGAGGCTGCAGCAAGCACTTTTCTTAATGTCCATACCCATATATTAATGCTACTCTCACTTTTGGTTAGAGAAGCTTCTCTTTTCAGATGGTGGTGACCTTGGGATGACTCACAAGGCACCATAGCACTGAGAAGAAGGGACAGAGGAGTGCTCAGCACTGAAACATCTCTATCACACCCTCCAAGGCTCAGGGTCCATTGCGGAAGAGGGGATGGAAAGAATGTAAGAGCCAAAGGAAGAGTAGGACTCCTTACAACATGCTCCTCCAGACACAAAATGGTCTGGATATCCATGACCTCACAGTGCCTGACACTACCTACACAAGACCATCCTAATAGAAGGAAAAAATGATGACATCAAAATGAAAAGAGAGACTGATTGAGAGGGGGAGGGGATATGATGGAGAGTGGCGTTTCAAAGGGGAAAGTGGGGGGAGGAAGGGAAGTACCATAGGATATTGCCTACAATTAAGGAAGTTATCAATAAAAATAAATTTTTAAAAATGCAGGGGCTGGAGAAATAGCTTAGCAGTTAAGGAGCTTGCCTGCAATGCCTAATGACCAGGGTTCGATTCCCCAGTACCCATGAAAAGCCAGATGCACAAAGTGGTGCATGCATCTGGAGTTGGTTTGCAGTAGCAGGAGGCCCTGGTGCACCCACTCATTCTCTTTCTCTCCCCTCTCTCTTTTTCCCTCCCCCTCTCAAATATATAAATAAAAATATTTTTTAAATGCAAATTTGAGCCAGGCATGCAGTACTGAGAAGGCAGAGATAGAAGGATTGCTATCAGTTCATGGCCAGCCTCGGACTACAGAGTGTGCTCCAGGTCAGCCTAGGCTCGAGTTGAGACCCTACCTCGGGGAAAAAAAAAGCCAACTTTTTAAATGACTTGACCAAACTACTGGTTAAGTTAAAAAATAACCAATGTTCAAGTGTGTTAGAAATCTGCAATGAAGCCGATCGTGGTGGTACACACCTTTAATCCCAGCACTCGGGAGGCAGGAGGATTGCTGTGAGTTCGAGGCCAGCCTGAGACTACATAGTAAATTCCAGGTCAGCCTGGGCTAGAGTGAAACCCTACCTCAAAAAAACAAAAAAGATAAGATGAAAAGAAAAAAGAAAAAGAAATAGAAATAGAAATCTGCAATGAGCACTGGAGACATGGCTTAGTGGTCAAGGCACTCGCTTGTGAAGCCTACGGACCCAGGTTCAATTTCCCAGTGCCCATGTAAGCCAGATACGAAAGGTGGCATATGTATCTGGAGTTCGTTTGTAGTGGCTGGAGACTCTGATGTGCCCATTCTCACTCTCTCTCACACACACACTCTCTCTTTCTCTCTCTCGCGCGCGCGTGCGCTATCTCATTACTCTGTCTCTCAAATAAATAAATATTTTTAAAAATCTGTAATGATACAAGAGTATAAGAAAAAGAAAAGGTAACTGATGAGCAAATATTTATTTAAAGAGGTGATGAACGAAGGGATCTAATAATTCACTTATTGCAAAACAGGCTTTATGGTACTGAGGAAGCCCTTAGTATCTTACCTGTGCATAAATACTTTAGACTCTTCTTCAGAATACATAGCATATACACTCTCATTTCACTCTTCTAGGTATCTGCAATGCCAAGGAGCTTATGGTCAACTAACTGAACCACCAGAGGAATAGGGAAAAGACAAAGAACCAAGGTCTTTATGAAACCACCAATAATAGACATTATGAATGGGAAGAGGAGAGTGAACTAGCAAGTTCTAGCCAGCATCAAGATCTTTATCACTGATGCACGGGGCTGGAGAAAGGGAGGGAAGGAAGGGGTAAAAGTGAGGAGGGCGGTGAAGTTATTTTCACATAAAATACCAAGTTAATGGCAAAAAAAAAATGAAAACATGCTGGGGTACAGGCCTCAGTTCTTCCTGCCTATGAGCATGTGCCAGTGTTAATTGTCATCATGGACTGTAGAGGCTGGTGCAGGAAAACCAAGGATTTCTAAAAATCCCTGGGGAAGCAACAGACTATAAATCATGGCAGAGCATTAGGACAATGCAAACTTTCTCCTCAAACTTATCATAATAAGGGAGAATGAATTTCCTCTATTGGAAAATGACTTTATGTATCCTATCCCAGGGAAAGAACCAAGAAATGACTAAACTGGCAGTATGGTTAGCATGGATCACAAGTCCAGAGGCTAGGAGTGAGGACAAGTGGAGAGAATGGAGACTTAGGAAGACTTCAAAAGACAGAATATGACAAGGAAAATATCTTGTATTTATGATTGCACTGATGAGAATGATTAAGTATTCTGACTTCAAGTTCCCAAGTAGAACTTTTTTCTCTATTACCAAGTAGGGCACCAGGCAGTGTAATTGTCCTGATAATACTAACAGGAGCCTGGTGTTTACTGATGGCAATTACATTTAAAATCACTAGTCAAATCTGTTTATTAAGAGCATAGGACAGGATGGGAAGGAAATTTTGACAAAGAGACATCTGCTCAAAGAAAAAATAAATAGATCTGAGCATTTGAGAAAAATGAAGAGAGATCTGATACAGACAGATGCAGCAGTAAGACATGGGTAAAAATAGGAAACCTATCAAAGTTAAAAGGCATGAACATGAGGCCCAGATTTATAATTTCTGAAAAATTGTATGGAGACAAGGAAAGTACAGGAAATTACAAGACAGAAATCAAAGGATGCTATAAGAAACAGATACTTGAGGCATTATGGAGGAATTGAGCCTTAAAGAATAGAAATTGAAGCCGGGCATGGTGGCGCACGCCTTTAATCCCAGCACTCGGTAAGCAGAGGTAGGAGGATCGCTGAGAGTTTGAGGCCACCCTGAGACTACAGAGTGAATTCCAGGTCAGCCTGGACCAAAGTGAAACCCTACCTCGAAAAACCAAAAAAAAAAAAAAAAAAAAAAAAAAAAAAAAAAAAGAATAGAAATTGAGGCTGGAGAGATGGTTTAGTGGTTAAGACACTTGCTTGCAAAGCCAGAGCACCGTGCTTCAGTTATCCAGGACCCATATAAGACAGATGCACAGGTGGCATATGCATCTGGAGTTTGTTTGCAATGACTGAAGGTCCTGGCATGCCCATATATTCATTCTCATTCTCTCTCTCATTCTCTCAAATAAATAAAAATAATTTTTAAAAAACAGGCATGGTGGCACATTTCTTTAATCACAGCACTTGGGAGGCAGAGGTAGGAGAATCAACATGAGTTCAAGACCAGCCTGAGACTACATAATGAATTCCATATCAGCCTCAACTAAAGTAAGACTCAAATAACCTCAAATAACCAAAAAAAAAGAATAGAGTTGACCAGACTTAGGAGGGCTGAGTCCTAGCAGGTATCTGAAATGCTTTCTACCAAGGAAAACTGAACCTAGAGTTGATTCAGAATCTTAAATGCTGCTGGGAGAGAGGGTGGGAATGCCAATTAATGGTGTTGGAGTTCCTATTTATTTATTTATTTATTTATGACAGAGGAGGAGAGTGAGAATGGGCGTGCCAGGGCATCTAGCCACTGCAAATGAACTCCAGATGCATGTGCCCCCTTGTGCATCTGGCTTACGTGGGACCTGGAGAATCGAACTGGGGTCCTTAGGTTTCACAGGCAAACGCTTTAACCGCTAAGCCATCTCTCCAACCCTAAAGTTCCTTTTTTATGTGATGAAATGGTTCTAAACTTAAGTGTGGTGATACACCCAATTGTGAGAACAGTAAGAACTACTAAGTCATATACTTTAAATAGGTGAATTGTGTGATATGTCAACTACATGTCAATAGAGATTTTTCTTTTCCTTAAAAATCTTAAATCGGGGCTGGGGAGATGTCTTAGCAGTTAAAACGCTTGCCCAAGAAGCCTAAGTACCCAGATTCAATTCTCCAGTGATCACAGAGGCCAAATGCGCACAGTGGCACATGTGTCTGAAGTTCTTTTACAGTGGCTGGATGTCCTGGAGTACCCATCCTCTACCTGCCTCTCACTATCTCAAATAAATAAATCAATATTAAATTGTATGAGCTTATGGATCCTCTACTGTTATCTGAGCTTACCTAAACATTTCACTGGGAAAATAAAACGAGTAAATTACAATCATACGTGTTTTGTGAAAATTCAAACCCAGGACACTGTTTTCTGAACCCACGCACTAGTACAAAGATCCTCTGGCGGGCACCCGCCGAGTCCGCGGCTGGGCCTCCAGGCGCCAAGGTGACCTGCCACTGCGAGGATGGCCACCAGGACGCTGGCCACCAGGAGGATGGCCACCAGGAGGATGGCCACCAGGAGGCTGGCCACCAGGAGGATGGCCACCAGGAGGATGGCCACCAGGAGGATGGCCACCAGGAGTCTGGCCACCAGGAGGATGGCCACCAGGAGGATGGCCTCCAGGGATGACGCACCTGACCCAAAGACCCGAGACTTCATAACGCCATCCTTGCAGGTGAACATGCAATCGGAGGGATGAGTTCCGCAAACCATTTTCCCACAACTGCCCGACCAGAGGGACGAGGGACGGTACCTGCGAGTGCCCACGGCCCGCGGTGACCGCGCAGGGACGCAGCTCTGGGCGTGCGCGTGCGTCCCCGCGGCGCGGCCTCCCCTCGGCCTCCGGCGGCACTCCCTCGGAACCGCGCTCCCCCGGCTCCTCCTCCGCCTCGCCGCCGCCGCCGCAGGCCACCCGCAAGCCCCTTACCTGAAAACCGCTCCGAGGTCCCGTGTTTACTTTCCGCTCGCCCTTTGACACCGGAAGCGGAAACTGTCGCGCCCGAGTTCTCGCCTGCCTTTGCTCTTTAACCCACTCCCCCCCCCCTTAAAAAACAAGTGAAGACATCATGGGACATCCGAAGAGTCGAGAGAAACGAGAAGACGGAGGGCTGTCAGTCTTGATGACCCACCGGTGGCCACTGCAGAACCACAAATGCCGGAAGACAGTGTGGCGGTTTCCCCGCCCTCCCTCCGTCCTCCGTCCCCGCATTGCCCTCTGGGAATTGTAGTCCGGACTCCCCGCCCAGCATGCCTTGCCGGAACGTGCTCTGAGGGGCTGGCTCCACCATGCAGCCTGCCCAAGGGACTTCTGGCCTCAGGACCCATTCAGTAACAATCCATTATGATGATTGGAGGGTGATGATATTTTGGCATAAGGCAGAAGGGACCCTGTTGCAGTTAGGTTCTCATTGCCTGACCAAGAGCAACTTTTGGGGGAAAAGGGATTTATTTTGGTTTACATACTCGAATTGAAGCTCCACAATGGCAGGGAAAATGACAACATGGGGGGGGGGTGGACATCACCCCCTGGCCAACATCAGGTGGACAACAGGAACAGGAGGGTGTGCCAAACACTGGCAAGAGGAAAACTGGCTACAACACCCATAAGCCCACCCCCAACAATACACTCCCTCCAGGAGGCTTTTGTTTCCAATTGCCATCAGCTGGAGAACCTAGCATCCAGAACACCTAAGTTTATGTGGGACACCTGAATCAAACCACCACAGACCCATTCTAGGTAACAAATAGTACTGGGATATTTTGAGCAAGTATGGGTTTTTGGTTCTGGGGAGCCTTTTACTTAAGCAACCTTTGGTTGGTGTCATCCTCATAAATGGATCCCAGGTTTGGAAATAACCATCCTGGTATCTATGATAGTTCTCCCTTATCATGGAGATAGAACTACAAGAGAGAAGGTTAACATACCTTACTAGGGTCTTGTCTGTCCCATCTTTCATAAAGCTCTTTCTATGTCCTTGTTTGTTCCTGATAGGCTGATGCATTGCTAGCAGAAATCACCCGACCAAGAGCAGCGGTTATTTTGGCGTACAGACTCGAGGAGAAGCTCCACAATGGCACAGGAAAATGACGAAATGAGCAGACGGTGGACATCACCACCTGGCCAACATCAGGCAGACAACACTGGCAATAATACCCATTAGCCCACCCCCAACAATACACTGCTTCCAGGAGGCATTAATTCCCAAATCTCCATCAGCTGGGAACCTAGCATTCAGAACACCTAAATATATGGGGGACACCTGAATCAAACCACCACATAGGCCATTAAGAAACACCCCATCTAGCCGGACGTGGTGGTGCACGCCTTTAATCCCAGCACTCAGGAGGCAGAGGTAGGAGGATCGCCGTGAGTTCAAGGCCACCCTGAGACTACAGAGTGAATTCCAGGTCAGCTTGAGCTAGAGTGAGACCCCACCTCGAAAAACCAAAAAAAAAGAAAGAAAGAAAAAAAGAAAGGAAGGAAAGAAGGAAGGAAGGAAGATCCCATATAGTAACCTGAGGTAAGGCAGGAAAGGTAGTTCTTTCTTTGTTAATATATACTTGCAATTGGTTCCAGTCATCTCCTTGAAGAGGAGATACCCATGATGGAAGTTCAGAAGTGCTGGACGTGGGTAGGAGCCCACAAACCTGGCAGTTAGTCTGATGACTGTCCTGTATGTATTCTTAGGCTCGTATGAGTAAGTACCAACCTGAATATAGGTAGGTAGAATGGAAAAACTGACCACCAGGGGCTGGAAAGCCTGAAGAACTGATTTTCCTCTGTGTTGACTCTCCTCTTGCAGATTGTACACTGACTTTTGTTTTTTGGTTGGTTGGTTTTTGAAGTAGGGTCTCACTGTAACCCAGGCTGACCCTGAACTTACAGCAATCCTCCTATCTCTGCCTCCAAGTGCTGGGATTAAAGGTGTGCATCAGCAGTGGTGGTTTGACTCAGGTGTCCCCCATAAATTTAGGTGTTCAGAATGCTGGATCCCCAGCTGATAGCAATTTGAGAATTAAATGTTACATGTGACAGAGAAACTAAGATTTTCCACTGTAAGGACTTAGGCAGCCATATACATCCATCAGAGGCAACCCACCGTCCACAGTGGTCAAACGTGCAGCCATCCTCTTGTGCCTCAGTGACTTCCCTTGAGGTATATTGTGGCCTTTCAGGTGGGAGGAGGGAATCTTTTATTTTAATTCTTTATTTACAATTTCTATAATTGTAGATAATAATCCATGGTAATTCCCTCCCCCCACTTTCCCCTATTCCACTCCCCATCATATCCACTCCCCCTCTCAATCAGTCTCTCTTTTATTTTGATGTCATGATCATTTCCTCCTATTATGATGGTCTTGTTGTAGGTAGTGTCAGGCACTGTGAGGTCATGGATATCCAGGCCATTTTGTATCTGGAGGAGCACATTGTAAGGAGTCCTACCCTTCCTTTGGCTCTTTCTGCCCCTTCCACAATGGACCCTGAGCCTTGGAAGATGTGATAGAGATATTTCAGTGTGAGCACTCCTCTGTCACTTCTCAGCACCATGGCTCCTAGTGAGTCATCCCAAGGTCAGTGCCATCTGAAAAGAGAAGCTACTCTAACCAAAACTGAGAGTAGCATTAATGTATGGGTATGAACATGAAGAGATGTTCTTACTAGGCAGTTTGATGAGCAAAGTATATACATTTAGTCTGACACCAGCAGACGTTACACCCCTGGGGTTCATGACTACCCCTGTTGTAAGTTTTCAGTATCAGGGATGTATTGGAGTGGGCCTCCAGTCCAATTAGAGAGCAGTTGGTTTCCCCCATAACAAACATGCCACTGTTGCACCTGTTGGCTCATTTGGCCTGGCTGGTCAAATTTAAGGCTTGCAGTATCTTCTGTTGAGTATCTTCATTAGTGATTTCTGTCTCTCCCAATTGAACTGCATACAGCATAGTTTTTTCCAGCTTTCTGTCAGCTGGTCCACATGGAGGAGGCTTTCATCTCAGCTCCAGTGGGATTTCTCAGTGACCTTGCTGCCCAAGTATGTGGAGTCTTCAGCAATAGTGTCTTATCATCTATTCCTGGTGGGAAACCAAGAGCTTCAGCAATGGCCTGTAATGTTTTGGGGGTACCAGTGACCTCCTTGGCCAACAACTCACTGGAAGGTATCCCATCCCTGGCACTGAAAATTTTGTAGTAACAATCTATGGCTTCTGAGTGTTCCTGTGTCCAAAAAAATAAGTGGGAATCTTATAGAAGCAGAAACATCCCTTCTGTAGCTTTAGGTTCTCTGAGATGAACTGGCAAACAAGGCACAGTTATGGAGGAAGGGTTATTTATTGAAGTTTACAGATTCAGGGGATGTTCCATAATGGCAGAAAAAGCTGGACCTGCTTTCACAGGTCCAAGCAGAGAGAGAGAATTCACAAGCCCAAAAGCCACACAGCACAGCACACTTCAGGAACTCCAGGTGGAACTAGGCACTTTGCATGTCTTTAGGTTGGAATTTCAAACCCACCACCACATCTTAAGATCCACCCAGTGACACCTCCATCTAGGTGGCTGCAGATCCAAACTACAAACTAAAAAAACATTGAATATATTGGGGACCATCTATTCAAGCTGCCACATTCTGCCTCTGGCCCCCAATAGATTTAAGGCCATCACACATTGTAAATTGTATTCAGTACAATTTTAAAGGTCCCCACAGTCTTGACCAACCTAAGATAGTTCCAAAGTCCCAAAATCTTCTGAGATATAAGGTTTTCTCTCAGCTGTGAGTCCTATAAAATCAAACAAGTTAAATACTTTCAACATATAAAGGCACAGAATAAACATTTTCAACTGGTATAAGGCATAGCAAGGAGAGACGAGAACAATGCAAACTCAACCACCATCAAACTTCTGTAGTTTAAGTTCAATGACTGGCAGTCTCAGGATTTTTCAATTCCATCCCTCCAGTTGGGCTGAGTAGCCAGGGAAAATTTCCATCCCTAGCCAACAGCCTCTATGGTAGCCCTTGCACAGCTGTTTGTTTAGGGGTGTTTGAGCCTATGGCTGCACTGACCAGATAACATACAAGCAGGGTCAGGTGCAAAGATAGGGAGGAGACTCGGGGTCATGCTGTCTCCCTGGGAAAGCTTGTACAGCAGAAACTTGTGTTTTAGAGTAGGATCTGGGTCTGGTTTCTTTATTAAGTTTCTTCTGCCACATTTTGTCTTTTGTGATGTATGGCACCAAGAATCTTTGAAACCAGGGTAGCCTAGAAAAAAAATATAGCAAAGTATGAACAGTATGACAGGAACACCACACAGAACAGGGTCTCACTCTAACCAAGGCTGACCTGGAACTCACTCTGTAGCCCTGTGTAGCTTAGGCTGATATGGAACTCACTGTGTAGTTCTAGGCTGGCCTTGAACTCACAGTGATCCTCCTCCTTCTGCCTCCCAAGTGCTAGACAACGACTTTTCAGAGTTTCTTATGCAGACTTGCACAAGACGCCTATAGTGGCAAGCTCTCTACAACACCTTAGCTGCTGCTTGCGCTCCTCAGCACTGTGCACTGTTCTAAAGGTTCACAAAGCCACCAATCTAGCAAAGCCTCAACCAACAGTGCTACAAAGATACAAGAGTCAGGAAAAGATTCTAAACCAAACCCAGTTACTGACTGACACACGGCAGCTGCTTGGTCTTACTGTCTGCATCTTATGAAGTTTAGGTGGCTCATTTATTTCATTTTAATTTTTATTTATTTATTTCACAGAGAGAGAGAATGGGTCCTCCACGACCTCTAGCCACTTGCAGACGGACTCCAGATGTATGTGCCACCTTGTGCATCTAGCTTACCCAAGTCCTAGAGAATTGAACCTAGGTCCTTTGGCTTTGCAGACAAATGCCGTAACAGCTAAGCCACCCCTGCAGTCCTAGGTGGGCTCATTTATAAATGAATTCAAAACAAAATACATTTGAGATGAAAATCACAATATTGAGTACTAAAATTTGATCAGGCATTATTTTATATTTATATTTAGGTACATTAGCAAAGGTGTACAGAACCTTGGCCATAGACACACAATCCCACCTCCCCTCCCCCCACACACACCTGGTTTGACAAGAAAGACATTGTAACAGATGAAAAATGGAAGTTTTTCTTTATTCTGCCATCTTTCCAAATCATTGTCCTTGAAATTGTATACTCGTCAAAACATACATGAACCACAATGATTGATTTCTACCCAACAACCAATTTACAGTTCAGATGTACGTGGAAATTCATTCATCTTGTCAGAATTCAGTGGAAGAGGGTGGGGCATGAGGGAGGAATTACAAAAAACAAAGATTTGGCCAACATCGTTTTCTTTCATCCCACACGTGCTAACTTGGAACATAGATGTGTGGAATTCTGCACATCTAACCATAGGCTACCATACGTTAATTGTGTAAATGATTTTACAAGATCAAAAAGGGCAGTGTATGGAAGAGAAGAATTTTATATAAAATTATCTAAAACTCCAAAAACTACAAAAGCATCTTGAGAAAAATTATAACCAAAATAAAAGGAATGGTGTTTATTTGGTGAAATTATTTTAAATTAGATATGATATATTAAGCTCCCATATGCCCCAACCTGGTAGAAAAGTTCCTCTCAGTGAGAAATCAATTTTAATGGCAAAATTTTTACATGACAGTAAAATCTGTTATATTTAAAACTATGTATACAGTACTTTTCTGGCAAAAACCTTATATATCTTTCAGTTGTCAAAACAAAGTAAAAATATGGTTGCATAAAATCACAAAAAATATAAATTGCTGAAAATATAAAAAAAGATTAAAAATCATTTGCATTGACTCCTCTTATGTCTTCAGTATTAGTAAGAATTTTCAAACTACAATACATTTGTGAAAATTCTGTTGCAACCTTGAGACACTAAACCAAAAGTTATCATTTCAAATATCATAGCTTAAAAAAAGAATGTACTGCAATAGTCTGCTATTATCATACTATTTTACAAGTGCAACATTTAAATATCTTCAAAATAAAACTCAGTAACTAAAAGGTATCACAAAATAACTTATAGAAGAAGCAAAGTTTACAAAATTAACAATGTTTAGAAGGTCCTATTTAATTGGTTCCTCTTTTTGTGCCCACCTTCCCCCCCCCAATAGTTTAGAGATACTACTTAGATCTATATACAAATCTGTCACTTTAAAAATACAGTCTTCTGTTCTTAACAGCAGGAACACAATGCTGCATTTGGACAGCATAAATGAAACCAATATACCCCGACCCGACCCGGGACCACACACAAGGCATGATGCAGATCTGGACTCATGTAAGTGGAGCCTCCATTACTTTATACAGCATTCACATTTATAGTTGAACAGGATAAGCCCTAAGCAAAAAGAATGAAGATTTTTGTTCTGAATTCAGTGCATGAGTCGAGAGGTACTTGTGACCCTTTGTGCAAGCTATCATATCTAAGTGCATTACTATCTGGTTACATAAGTGCTTACTCAATTTTCAAAAAAATTAAAAAATCTAAATGCATGGGGAAAGATAGCTCTTTTCCAATGGGAAAACTGATTAATACAAAAAAAATTGTTAGCGTGGTCAAACACAGAACCTTGTGCAAGCACTGTCCCAATGACCATTATCTTTACAGCCCCAATTTCTTAGGCAAATATGGGCAATACAATATTCTTATTAGCATACACAATACCAGTTTTGCCTGACATGACTGTAAATCCTCCATTACACCTATTACGTGATCATATTACTAAGAGTGGGGAAAATATATAACCAGAGATCTCAGTACTGATTTCTGTATTTTATTAAAGTGACATTAATTTGATTGAAAAGCTGTAACTAAATGCAGTATGTAAACTTCAGTTGGATCCTGGTTTGAATAACCAGCTATAAAAGGAATTTAGAGGACAACTACAGAAATCTAAAGATGGAATATTTGATATTATTTGGGAATTATTCATTTTATCATGGATTTATGGGGTATTTATGAGAATATTTTTAGGAGATGCTTAAGTATTTAGGGCTGATACATGTATCTAACAATCTCAATGGCTCAGAACAAAAGCATACACACAGAGAAATGTATACATATTTAGATACAGAAACCAATGTGGGGCAAGAGAGATGGCTTAGCGGTTAAGGCGCTTGCCTGGGAAGCCTAATCACCCAGGTTCAATTCTCCAGCTCCCACGTAAGCCAGACGCACAAGATGGCATGTGTATCTGGAGTTTGTTTGTAGTGGCTAGAGGCCCTGGTGCACCCATTCTCTCTTTCTCTCTCCCTCCCTCTCTGCCTCTAATCAATAAGTAAAAATAAATTTAAATGTGGCAAAATGTTAGTTGCTAAAACTAAGCAGCAGATACACATGTGATCACCCTACACGCTTTGAACTATTTTTACAAAAAAAGATCAGAATACATGAGCGCTAAGCATTTAAAACTTGTAAAGGAGGTTCTTCCTGGGCACTGAATCAATTTAAGATACATAATAAAATGACTAAATTTCTGTATACATTCAATACTGGCTGACATGGTAAGCCAGTGAAATTTGTGAAATTGACAAAAACATCATGATTTTATTTACAGTGTATGCAACTCAGCTCTTGAACAAAATCAGCACTTTTATATTCAGAGTACAGGGGGACAAATTCTAATTGTAAAAAGATTTTATTTATTTGCAAGGAGGGTGAGAGGGCAGGGGTAGAAGGAGGGAGAGCATGGATGCACCAGGGTTTCTTGCTGCTACACATGAATGCCAGATATATGCACCGCTTTTTGCACCTGACTGTACATGGGAATGGGGAATCAAACCCAGGCCATCAGGTTTTGCAGGCAATGCAAGCAAGCACCACTTAGCTATCTCCCCAATGCCAGCAATTTTTTTTTTTTTTTTTGGTTCTTTTTGAGGTAGAGTCTCACTCTAGTCCAGACTGACCTGGAATTCACTCTGTAGTCCCAGGCTGGCCTCAAACTCATGGTGATCCTACCTCTGCTTCCCAAGTGCTGGGGATTAAAGGTGTGTACCACTATGCCTGGCAAATTCTAATTTTAAACTTAGTGTCTAGAATATCTGACTATATATATATATTCTGTATGATTTTGGACTTACAAGCTAAGGAGAAAAAATGAGCCTACTATCTGATATGACTTGCCACAGAACATAGAATTTTAAAGAGATATGGAAATAGTTCTCCACAATGTGACTACTGTGCAAAATACTAGCTGTTTAAGAAGGTAAGGAGCTCAGAAAACCGTATCACCTATAAAGGCCTATCGGGATTCTAGGCAAATATTTATTGAATAGATTTATGGAGCAAATCTAGAACACATCAGCAAGTAATAATATATGAAGGCCTTTATGGTAAATTAATATTCTACAAAGCCCTGTTATGCCCTATTAGACTAAATTTAAGCCAAAAATCAAGTAAGCCTGAGACCTCTATAATTCATTGTGTGTGTGTTATGCTATATACACCTACTGAATAATGATCTGAATTCATTTCTGCATATTAGGCTTAACTACCAATCATGTTCCAATCCCTAGGCAAATTGTATTCCAAAAGGCCAATCCTTAGTTATATATAACTTGATAACAAGTGGAAGCATTTGGCTATTGTTTATTATGTGTACTTATTACATCAAAGAAATAAGCGAACTTTTTAGGTTTACTGTGCAAGAATTTTAATTAGATTTGCACACATTTCAAAAAATTCTATTGTGTGACTTCCAGCTCTTGGAGTTAGGTCAACAGGAGAAGAGTCAAGTGAGGTCACAGATGAGGTAAGGGACACTTCTGAGGACTTTCCTTGAGCCTCAACATCGGAGTCATTCCTTTGGCAAGATCGATAGTTGCTGACTGATCCCGATCTCTGTGGCGTAGCAGTCCCTGATTTGGCTTCTGTAATTTCATCTGGGTAAAAAGAATTTCAATTGATTATTTTTTGTGCCTCTCGCCATTTCTCTAAACAGTATTGAATTGGCTTCTGCAAGTGAGATTACTGACCAGCTCTCCAGAGCATGTTTTATTTTAAATACCTTCCAAAATCAAGACAATATGCCCATGTTAAGCTACTCACCATTTTTACTGTGTTCCACCTGTGAAGCTAAGTCAATGTTGGACACACATAGAGCTACTCAGCAGTCTTGCAATCAAAGAGCAAGAGCCAACAAACTAACCGCCTGGGTTTAAAATAAATATTCTTTAGTCATAACAATTCTTCTATATTAAAGTTATGGAATCAATGCAGTTGAAATATGGAAGGCATCTTGGAAATCATCTATCTCGTCCAAGGCTTCTTTATCGATAAAACATGGCCCCGAGAAGCTAAGGGATCTGTCTAGGAAAACAAATGAGCAGAAAGGTAAAGTAAGTCTAGAACTCAAATCTCCAAAACTCAGTGTTTTTAACTGTCCAACTTGCTCATGTTTTACTCAGGATCACATAAAAGACTATCAATCCAATAAACCCGAGTAGAGGAGCAGGCTGACCTGCCGGCCTGTGACCTAGCAACTAAGGAAGCTGGAGCTGGAAGCTCCATTCAAGGCCTGCCTGGGCTACAGAGTTCAAAGCCAATCTGGGAACTACTTGTCTCAAAATAAAAATAAAGCAGGGCGTGGTGGCGCACACCTTTAATCCCAGCACTTGGGAGGCAGAGGTAGGAGGAACACCATAAGTTCAAGGTTACCCTGAGACTATACAGTGAATTCCAGGTCAGCCTGGGCTACAGTGAAACCTTGCCTCAAAAAAATAAAAATAAAATAAAATAAAAAGAGAGTTGGTGATATTGCTCAGTGGTAGAACATTTTTGCCATGGCGGGGGAGGGGGACAGTGAAAGAAAAAAAAAGCAAAGAAACTGGGCATGGTGGAGCATGTCTTTAATCCTAGCCCTCGGAAGGTCAAGGTAGGAAATTCTCAGTTCAAGGCCAACCTGAGACTACATAGTGAATTACAAGTCTGCCTGGGCTAGAAAAAGATCCTACCTCAAAAAACAAAAACAAAAAACAAACAACAAACAAAGAAAGAGCAAAGAAAATTTAGTTGAGAAAAAAATTACAGAAATAGTAAATGGTCATTCAATTGATGAACCCAAAAGTGCTAAGATCAAATTTGCAAATTTGATCCAAACACAGTGAGAACACTTTCCATGTCTCCCACTACATTAGTGTGTGTTAGAGACACATATTATCTGATCATATTCAGAGCAAGTCTTGTATAGCAGTGCTCACCTATAATGCCAGCATGGGAGGTTAAGGCAAGAAGACTTGCATGCATCTGGCTATTCGTGTACTGAGTAATCTAACCTGGGCCAGTGGGCTTTGCAAGAAAGCACTTTTAACTGTTGAGCCACTGACCCAGCCCTGTTTTAAAGATTTTATAAGATGTGGTGGTTTCTCTTTGGAGGCAGGGCAGGTAGTGGGGATTGAATCTAGGGTCTCATACATTCTAGACAAGCCCTCTAAACTGAGCTACATCCCCAGCCTCAAGGCTATAATCTTTTTAAAAAATATTATTTATTTATTTATAAGACAGAGGGAGGAAGATAAAGTGAGAGAGAATGGCCACTCCAGGGCCTCCAGCTACTGCAAACGAACTCCAGATATATGTGCCACCTAGTGCATCTGGCTTTCTGTGAGTACTGGGGAATCGAACCTGGGTCCTTAAGCAGTAGAGGCAAGTGCCTTATCTGCTAAGCCATCTCTCCTGCCCCAAGACTATCTTTTAAAATATATATTTTTTTTAAGCCGGGCGTGGTGGCACACGCCTTTAATCCTAGCACTCGGGAGACAGAGGTAGGAGAATTGCGGAGAGTTCAAGGCCACCCTGAGAATACAGAGTGAATTCCAGGTCAGCCTGGGCTAGAGTAAGACCCTGGTT
Source organism: Orientallactaga sibirica (assembly GCA_036365145.1). NCBI lineage: Eukaryota > Metazoa > Chordata > Mammalia > Rodentia > Dipodidae > Orientallactaga > Orientallactaga sibirica. The sequence goes on from JAEOAD010000005.1 coordinate 26,192,106, forward strand.
AAGGTGCTTGATTGCAGAGCCATAGGACCCAGGTTTGATTCCCCAGAACCCACATAAGCCAGATGCACAAGATGGTGAATGCGTTTAGAGTTCGACTGCAGTGGCTGGATGCCCTGGCATGCACATTCTCTCTCTGCCTCTGCCTCTTCTCTCTCTCCCCCAAATAAATAAATAAAAATAAAATATTTTTAAAAATATTTTTTAAAACCGAGTGTGGTGGCACACACCTTTAATGACAGCAATGGGGATGCAAAGGTAGGAGGATCACTGTGAGTTCAAGGCCAGCCTAAGACTACAGAGTAAATTCCAGGTCAGCCTGGGCTAGAGCAAAACCCTACCTCAAAAACCCATATATATATATATTTTCAAGGAGGGAGAGAGAGGAAGAGAAGAATGAGAAAAAGGAAGAAGAAAGAGAAGGAAAGAGAGAGAGGATGAGAAATGGACTCATTAGGGTCTTTTGCTTCTGCAAACAAACTCCAGATGCAAGCGTCCTAGGGATTTGAACCCATGCCAACAAGTTTTATAAGCAAGTGCCCTTAACCACTGAGCAATTTTCTCAGCCCCAATACTAGTCTTAAAGGAACTATGTACTATATATCATTTCAAGAATAACAGGATTAGCCGGGTGTGGTGGCGCACGCCTTTAATCCCAGCACTCGGGAGGCAGAGGTAGGAGGATCGCTGTGAGTTCGAGGCCACCCTGAGACTACATAGTTAATTCCAGGTCAGCCTGGGCCAGAGTGAGACCCTACCTCGAAAAACAAAAAAAAAAAAAAAAAAAAAAAAAAGGAATAACAGGATTCACACATGTCAGTATCTCAAAAGCCAAAGAAGTCACATTTGCTTCTTTACTATGGAGCTGCAGGAAGATGTCAAGAAGCTTCCAAAGACTCCGAGATTAAGATGGGAGGAGCGTGAGGAAGAACAAAGCACAAGGGCATACACATAGCAAAATGCCAGACTTAAAATTACTTTGAATGCTAACTTAAATTTTTAATTAAAAAAAATCAGACTTATAGGCCAAGTTAGGTAACCAGGTCTAAATATCTTCATCACTTATGTGTAATGTACGTACCATCAATACTACGGAAATCCAGCAAGTAAGTCCTACTGTCCACCTGGTATAACTGTAGACTCATTTTGGAATATGTGCTTGTCACGGGATTCTTCCTTCGCACACGCAAATAGTATGGGTTTACAACCTAGCATATGACATGGGCAAAAATAAAGTCACATCAATTCTGTAAGACATTTCATAACGACAGCTCTGTCAATGTGTTCATGGTCAGAATGTTCTTTCTTACCTTCCATTCATAATCCAATTGCTTAATTGCTCTACATACTTCTGCCATGATATCGTTTGGTCGACTTTGACTTCGAATTCCCAAATGCCATTTTGCTTTCCTTACACCTTGGTGTTTTGATTTTTGTGGATTTAATTCATCAAGGGTATGCCGTGCCCTTGGTGTTTCAGCAACCAAGAATGGTACTCTTTCAGGATGGGGACGAGTTAAGTGGTGATCATCAAGAAAAGTATCAGGTGGGCTTGTTGCCAAGTAGAAATCTTTGGCTTCATTCATTATTCTTCTGTTATCTATTATGAGGTGGTAGGCAACTGCCAAAGGGTCCTGGTGATTTCTGTTATACAGGCAGCTGAGCACCTCCTCTTCTGAGCACTCAAATTTTTCACATACTTCTTTTAAGGCTTCATCATCAATCATGGTTGAGCTGTATGATGGGTCCTCAGGAAAGAGATATTTTGGAAGGTCCTGTTTAAACCACTCATGTTCCCTAAGAGAAAATGGCAGGGTTGGGAGGGATTTTTGAACAAAACCAAGAAACAGTAACAGCTTTCAGGAATTTAGAATATGAGTTAATTTACATTTATGCTGTATTATTGCTATCATTTGTCAAACATATTTTCCTGTTCTAGCTCACACTGTGCTGTATACAGTGAGAAATGATCAAGCTGTCCTCTGGTGTTTCTTTTCTTCCCTGAATCAGGCTCCCACTGTAGTCCAGGTGACCTGAAACTCACTCTGTCGTCCCAGGCTGGTCTCAAACTCATAGAGATCCCCCTATCTCTGCCTCCGGAGTGCTGGGATTAAAGGTGTGTGCCACTGCACCCAGCTTGCCCTGATTTTTAAGAGCTTATGTAGGAGTAGAAAAATAAATGTCTGTACAAATGACAATGGCTAAGTACAGCTAATTTCCAGCTCAGAAAGAAAAGATTGTGTGGCTTCATTATACTACTTCCTTTTACATGTTGTTAGAAGAATTTAGTAACAGAATCAGCATGCATTACCCACTCAGTTCTTCCTGTGTGTCGGTGTATGCATTACCCACTCAGTTCTTCTTCCTGTGGTTCGGTGTATGCATTACCCACTCAGTTCTTCTTCCTGTGTGTTGGTGTATGCTAAACTATTCACACATACATGTCCTCATCCTCAAAGCAATTTTATTCAGAGGAAAACACTACCCAGTTTTCAATGAAGGAACTGAATTAAAACAGGTAAAAGCGGGTAACAGAGGCAGTTAGGAAGCAGAAGCAGGTTTCAACCCAGTTCAGTGTGACTCAGAGGTCCATGTCCTGAACGATACCCTATTCCAGTTCCTCAGTTTCACATATGAAAGGATATATTTAATGAGCCATGTCAAAAACTATGCTGAAACTTTATAAATTCAGAAGGGGAAATGTGCAGAAAAAATGGTTATTTTCTAGATGATGGAAATAAAAATAATCTTTTATTTTCTTCTTGCTTTTTGTGTGTGTACACGTGTGTGTGTACATACACGCATACACAAGCTATTCTGTTTTTTCCAACTGAAGGTCGTTTCCTTGTGCAATCCAGACTGGCCCTGAACTCACTGTCCTCCTTTTCTAGCCTCTCAAATTCTGGGATTATAGGTATGTACCACAACACCCAGTTTTCCTATTAGAAAAAATATATAAAAAGCTAATACATACCTTGCTTACATATTTTACAACATAAATTTGTTTGTTTTTTTATTTTTCAAGGTAGGGCTCAATCTAGCCCAGGCTGACCTGGAATTCACTATGTTGTCTCAGGTTGGCCTCAAACTCACGGGGGGAGGAAGAGAATGGGTACACCAGGGCCTCCAGCCACTGCAAACTCTAGGCGCATGTACCACCTTGTGCTTCTGGTTTATGTGGGTTCTGGGGAATCGAACTTGGGTTCTATGGCTTTGCCTACCAGCAAGTGCCTTAACCACTAAGTCATCTCTCCAGCCCTAAAACTTCGGGATTAACCTAATGCTTTCTTATTATTTGTAAATCCTTACAATTTCTTTCTTGCTTCTTCCTCCAATCCAGTAAGTTGTGTGGGATAGATAGCTAACAAACAAGACAAAACTTCCAAGGAAAACAAAAACAAAGAAGTGAAGCCAGGCGTGATGGTGCACACCTTTAATCCCAGCAGAGGTAGGAGGATCACCATGAGTTTGGGGCCACTCTGAGAAAAAAGGAATAACAGGATTCACACATGTCAGTATCTCAAAAGCCAAAGAAGTCACATTTGCTTCTTTACTATGGAGCTGCAGGAAGATGTCAAGAAGCTTCCAAAGACTAAAGATTAAGATGGGAGGAGCGTGAGGAAGAACAAAGCACAAGGGCATACACATAGCAAAATGCCAGACTTAAAATTACTTTGAATGCTAACTTAAATTTTTAATTAAAAAAATCAGACTTATAGGCCAAGTTAGGTAACCAGGTCTAAATATCTTCATCACTTATGTGTAATTTATTGTACCATCAATACTCATGGGAAATCCAGCAAGTAAGTCCTACTGTCCACCTGGTATAACTGTAGACTCATTTTGGAATATGTGCTTGTCATGGGATTCTTCCTTCACATATCTTCTAAATAGTATGGGTTTACAACCTAGCATATGACATGGGCAAAAATAAAGTCACATCAATTCTGTAAGACATTTCATAACGACAGCTCTGTCAATGTGTTCATGGTCAGAATGTTCTTTCTTACCTTCCATTCATAATCCAATTGCTTAATTGCTCTACATACTTCTGCCATGATATCGTTTGGTCGAACTTTGACGGGAATTCCCAAATGCCATTTTGCTTTCCTTACACCTTGGTGTTTTGATTTTTAATGGATTTAATTCATCAAGGGTATGCCGTGCCCTTGGTGTTTCAGCAACCAAGAATGGTACTCTTTCAGGATGGGGACGAGTTAAGTGGTGATCATCAAGAAAAGTATCAGGTGGGCTTGTTGCCAAGTAGAAATCTTTGGCTTCATTCATTATTCTTCTGTTATCTATTATGAGGTGGTAGGCAACTGCCAAAGGGTCCTGGTGATTTCTGTTATACAGGCAGCTGAGCACCTCCTCTTCTGAGCACTCAAATTTTTCACATACTTCTTTTAAGGCTTCATCATCAATCATGGTTGAGCTGTATGATGGGTCCTCAGGAAAGAGATATTTTGGAAGGTCCTGTTTAAACCACTCATGTTCCCTAAGAGAAAATGGCAGGGTTGGGAGGGATTTTGAACAAAACCAAGAAACAGTAACAGCTTTCAGGAATTTAGAATATGAGTTAATTTACATTTATGCTGTATTATTGCTATCATTTGTCAAACATATTTTCCTGTTCTAGCTCACACTGTGCTGTATACAGTGAGAAATGATCAAGCTGTCCTCTGGTGTTTCTTTGCTTCCCTGAATCAGGCTCCCACTGTAGTCCAGGTGACCTGAAACTCACTCTGTCGTCCCAGGCTGGTCTCAAACTCATAGAGATCCCCCTATCTCTGCCTCCAGAGTGCTGGGATTAAAGGTGTGTGCCACTGCACCCAGCTTGCCCTGATTTTTAAGAGCTTATGTAGGAGTAGAAAAATAAATGTCTGTACAAATGACAATGGCTAAGTACAGCTAATTTCCAGCTCAGAAAGAAAAGATTGTGTGGCTTCATTATACTACTTCCTTTTACATGTTGTTAGAAGAATTTAGTAACAGAATCAGCATGCATTACCCACTCAGTTCTTCCTGTGTGTCGGTGTATGCATTACCCACTCAGTTCTTCTTCCTGTGGTTCGGTGTATGCATTACCCACTCAGTTCTTCTTCCTGTGTGTTGGTGTATGCTAAACTATTCACACATACATGTCCTCATCCTCAAAGCAATTTTATTCAGAGGAAAACACTACCCAGTTTTCAATGAAGGAACTGAATTCAAACAGGTAAAAGCGGGTAACAGAGGCAGTTAGGAAGCAGAAGCAGGTTTCAACCCAGTTCAGTGTGACTCAGAGGTCCATGTCCTGAACGATACCCTATTCCAGTTCCTCAGTTTCACATATGAAAGGATATATTTAATGAGCCATGTCAAAAACTATGCTGAAACTTTATAAATTCAGAAGGGGAAATGTGCAGAAAAAATGGTTATTTTCTAGATGATGGATATAAAAATAATCTTTTATTTTCTTCTTGCTTTTTGTGTGTGTACACGTGTGTGTGTACATACACGCATACACAAGCTATTCTGTTTTTTCCAACTGAAGGTCGTTTCCTTGTGCAATCCAGACTGGCCCTGAACTCACTGTCCTCCTTTTCTAGCCTCTCAAATTCTGGGATTATAGGTATGTACCACAACACCCAGTTTTCCTATTAGAAAAAATATATAAAAAGCTAATACATACCTTGCTTACATATTTTACAACATAAATTTGTTTGTTTTTTTATTTTTCAAGGTAGGGCTCAATCTAGCCCAGGCTGACCTGGAATTCACTATGTTGTCTCAGGTTGGCCTCAAACTCACGGGGGGAGGAAGAGAATGGGTACACCAGGGCCTCCAGCCACTGCAAACTCTAGGCGCATGTACCACCTTGTGCTTCTGGTTTATGTGGGTTCTGGGGAATCGAACTTGGGTTCTATGGCTTTGCCTACCAGCAAGTGCCTTAACCACTAAGTCATCTCTCCAGCCCTAAAACTTCGGGATTAACCTAATGCTTTCTTATTATTTGTAAATCCTTACAATTTCTTTCTTGCTTCTTCCTCCAATCCAGTAAGTTGTGTGGGATAGATAGCTAACAAACAAGACAAAACTTCCAAGGAAAACAAAAACAAAGAAGTGAAGCCAGGCGTGATGGTGCACACCTTTAATCCCAGCAGAGGTAGGAGGATCACCATGAGTTTGGGGCCACTCTGAGAATACAAAGTGAATTCCAGGTCAGCCTGGGCTAGAGTGGGACCCTACCTCGAAAAACAAACAAAAACACACAAAGAAGTGAACAGTGATGAAAGAGAATACAGTGTGCAGAGAATACCTACTTTTAAAGATCTGTCATCACCTCGGCCTTATTTAAACTATCAGAACTGTGTACAACGCAGCATCAACTTTGACCTTCAAACCTTAATTTCATACAATTCAAGGTATATGACTATGGAATTAAAATTTTACCATGCCTTGGAGTTAACAAAAGCAAAAACCATATACTAACTGTGAATTACCTGATATCTTTTATTGTGGCCCTCTTCATGGGATCCACCTGCAACATATGTTTCAAAAGGCTAATCACAGAAGGATTTAAATACTGAGGGGTATAAAAAATCCCATCACATATCTTCTTAAAAAGAGTTGGCACATGATCATCATCAAAGGGGAGGGTCCCACACAATAAAGCATAAAGAATGACACCACTGCTCCATATGTCCACCTCTGGGCCTGCATACAATCTGTAAGAGGAAACGTATCAGAATCAACTTATCAGTCATCTTCAAATACCGATGCTACAGAAAGAACTAGCAATCGGGGCTGGAGAAATGGCTTAGCGGTTAAGGCACATGCCTATGAAGCCTAAGGACCCGGGTCCGATTCTCCAGGTCCCATGTTAGCCAGATGCACATGGTGGCACATGCGTCTGGAGTTTATTTGCAGTGGCTAGAGGCCCTGGCATGCCCATTCTCACTCTTTCTCTTTCTTCCTCTCTCTGTCTCTAATAAATAAATAAATAATTTTAAAAATCTTTAAAAAAAAGAACTAGCAATCAAACGAAAGAAAAAAAGAATCAGTCATCAGAATATAGTTTTTATAACATCTGTTGCACATTCCACATAAATAACCTGTGATGGTTTGTATTTTGACTGCTTGGTGCCCAGCTGGTAACAATTTGAAAACTGAAGCCTTACTAGAGGAGGTGTGTTTCTGAGGGCAGACTTTGGGTGTGATGGCCAGCTCCCCCGTGCTGGAGCTCAGCTCATTCTCTTCCTGTTTTCCGCCTGCTATGACAAGTGAAGTCTAGCCTCTGCTCAACCATCTTTCTCTGCCATCATGAGACTTCCTCTCAAGACTGTAAGGCAAGCTAAACCCTTTCCTCTGATAAGCTGCTTTTAGTCAGATGTTTTGATCCAGCAAGGTGAAGGTAGGGTCTCACTCTAGCCCAGGCTGGCCTGGAACCATGGTGATCCTCCTATCCCAGCCTCCCGAGTGCTGGGATTACAGGAGTGTCACCACACCCAGCTTCCATCAGTTTTTTTGTTTTGTTTTGTTTTTTGGTTTTTCGAGGTAGGGTCTCACTCTGGCCCAGGCTTACCTGGAATTCATTCTGTACTCTCAGTGCTGGGATTAAAGGCGTGCACCACCACACCCAGCTCATCAGTATTATTTTTGTCGGTGTTTGTGGTGGTTTAAATGAATGCCCCCCCCCATATAATATTTAGGATTTTAATTAAAGTTTGTAATTTAGATCTGCAGCCACTGGCTGGAGGAGGTGTCACTGGACAGATTTGAGAGTCCAGCACTAAGGTGTGGTGGTGGATTTAGAATTCCAGAATAAAAATATGCACAGTGCTTGAGCTCTGCCTGGAGTTCTTGAAATGTGCTTGCTTGCTTTTTGGTGGTAGCAGTGGTTGGATTCTCTCTTTGCTCAGGGCTATGAAAACCAGCCAGCTTCCCTTCTATCTTCAATAAATCCCTTCCTCCATAACTGTGCCTGCTCTGGATGTCCATCCCAGTGACCTGAAGCTGTCTGCTACATATTCGATGGGGTGAGATGAATCTGACCATATGGATTTTAGTCTTTTTGGAACTTCTGTTTTGGAGGAAAGGACATGGACTTTGTACATATGACTAAAGAGGCCTTCTGAAGTGGTAAGCCAAGTATTATGGACAATTGTGATGAGAGTTTAAAAATGCCAAGTATTATGGACAATTGTGATGAGAGTTTAAAAATGCTAAGTAAGCCAGGCGTGGCAGCACATGCCTTTAATCCCAACACAGAGGTAGGAGGATTGCCATGAGCTCGAGGCCACCCTGAGGCTTTATAGTGAATTCCAGGTCAGCCTGAGCTAGAAAAACAAAAAAAAAAACAACAAAACAAAACAAAAAGCTAAGTACAGAGAAAATTAAACTTGGAGGCTTGGCTTATGAACTTTCTAAGGGAAAAAAAAGACTACAGAGGACTCTGTTGAAACTGGGCTAATGACATAAGGGTTGGGTGCGTTCTGCTACCCAGGCCCAGAGTTTGATGAAGTTTAAGTTTGTAATGGACTGATGTGCTTGGCTAAAAATATGGGACTGAGAGATTTAAGATTTTAAGCTAAAAAAAACTCAAAACAAGCTGGGCATGGTGGCATATGCCTTTAATCCCAGCACTTGGGAGGCAGAAGTAGGAGGATCGCCATGAGTTCGAGGCCACCCTGCACCCTGAGACTACATAGTGAATTCCAGGTCAGCCTGGGCCAGAGTGAGACCCTACCTTGAAAAACAAAAACCAAACCAAAACAAACAAACAAAAAAACCTCAAACAAGATCAAAATTACTGACAAGGAGAATAGTTACTAAAGCTGCTAATGTCAAACACATTAGCAATCATAAGGAAGATGGCCCAATTGCTTTATATTACAACGAAAAGGATGCCTGAGGAAAAACTGATAGACATATAAACTCTTAAAGAGTTGAGGGCTGGAGAGATTGCTTAGTGGTTAAGGCACATGCCTGTGAAGGCTGAGGACCCTGGTTTGACTTTCCAGGTCCCACGTTAGCCAGATGTACAAGGGGGCGCATGCATCTGGAGTTTGTTTGCAGTGGGTAGAGGCCCTGGCGCACCCATTCTCACTCTTTTTCTCTGTCTCTAATAAATAAAATACATAAAAATAAAATAAAGTTTTTATAAAAAAGAGTTTAATGGGGCTGGAGAGATGGCTTAGCAGTTAAGGCATTTGCCTGTAAAGCCAAAGGACCCTGGTTCATTTCTCCAGGACCCACATAAGCCAGATGCTCAAAGGGGCACATGCATCTGGAGTTCGTTTGCATGGCTGGAAGCCCTGGTAGGCCCATTTTCTCTCTCGCTCTCACTCTGCCACTTTCCCTCTCTCAAATAAATAAATAAAAATTTTTTAAATGAGCTATTGCCTGAGGCCAAACTGGGATGGTGCCAGGCAAGTTCTTAAGAAAAAAAAAAAAAAAGAAGAGTTGAATGGAAAAGAAACCTACTTTTCAAGGTTAAGATTTATTTTATCCCTGAATTTAAAATATGGCTGTGTCCAACATGCTTGATATTGATTTTGGAAACATAAAAAAAATACATGGGGTGTGTTGTAAAGCACACACATGGTTCCAAGAGCAGCTGCTGAGACTCAGCATGATACAAGGCATGATGACCCTGACAGGCTAGCAAAGTCATTGAAAGGTGGACTGTGTTTTACATGGAGACCCAGGAAGTTTGGATATACTAGGACTATACAAGGGCTAAGAGATGGAAGTTTTCCCTGGCTACTCTGCCCAGCTGGAGGGACAGAATTAAAAAAATCCAAAGATTGTCAGTCACTGGTAATAACATCGGACTTGAACTACAAAAGTTTGATGTTTGCTTGATGGTTATTGAGTTTACACTGTTCTAGTCTCTCCTTATTATACCTTTTGTCATTTAAAAATGTTTATTCTGCCAGGCGTGGTGGCACACGCCTTTAATCCCAGCACTCGGGAGGCAGAGGTAGGGGGATTGCCATGAGTTTGAGGCCACCCTGAGACTACATAGCTAATTCCAGGTCAGCCTGGACCAGAGTGAGACCTTACCTTGAAAAAAAAAAAAAAAAAAAAAAAAAAAGTTTATTCTGTGCCTTTATATGTGAAAGGTATATAACTTGTTTGATTTTACAGGACTCACAGCTAAAAGACAATCCTAAATCTCAGAGGAGACTTGGGACTTTAAAACTATCTTAAGTTGGTAAAGACTGTGGGGACCTTTAAATTTGGACTAAATATAATTTACAATGCAAAATGGCTATTGGGGACCAGGGATGGAATGTGATAGTTTAAATGAATGGCCCCTAATATATTTAGGACTTTATTAAAGTTTGTAATTTAGATCTGCAGCCACCCAGCTGGAGGAAGTGTCACTGGACAAATGTTAGCCTAAGGTGTGGTGATGAATCTGGAATTCCAGTCTAAAGACAGAAATAAAGTGCTTGAGCTCTGCCTGGAGTTCCTGAAGTGTGCTTGCTTGCTTTTTGGTGGTGGCTTGTGGTTGGTTTCTCTCTGTGCTTGGGCCTATGAAAATGAGCCAGCTTTTCCTCTATCTTTAAAAAAATCCTTCCCTCCGTAACTGTGCCTGGTCTGAAAATTTGTTCCAGCAAGCTAAAGCTGTCTGCTACATTGTCATTTTGTTGCTGTTTTGTTTTTTTGAGATATTAAAAAAAAGAACTGATTAATAAACAAAGATGGGGCTGGAGATGGCTTAATGCTTTGCAAGTTTGGGGACTTGAGTTTGGATTCCCAGCACCCATGGAAATGCCAGTAGGCTAGCTAGACTAGCCCAGTCAGTGGGCTCTGGATTCAAGTGAAAGAGCCTACCTCAGTAAATAAGTGGAGAGCTATTGAGGAAGACACCCACTGTCAACTTCAGCCTCCATCTACATGTGCACTTCTATCCACCCACATTCCTGTGTGCACACACAACACGCCCACACTAAAATAAATAAATAAATAAATAAATAAATAAATAAATAAATAAATAAATAAAGACAGACTTGTAGGGCATGGTGATATACGCTTATAATCCTAGCATAGCATATGGGAGGCTGAGGCAGTAGGATTCCAAGTGCGAGGCCAGTCAAAGTTTTGGCTAGGTATGTGGAATATGTTTCTTACTCCAGCCTTTGAGAGGCAGTGGTAGATCACTGTCAGCTTAAGGCAAAGCTGGCTGCACAGGGAGTTCTGTGCTGCCCAAAAAAAAGGTGCGCGGAGGGTGGGGGGCCAACTCTGTCCTGTACAAACTACTGAAATTGAAGGCAGCTTGCATACTAACTTGTAATAAGTCTTCATTCAAACCACTTTCTTTGTTTGCGTGTTTCAGATGTTAGCTCATAAGTACGATATTGTATTCTGTTTTCATAAGCTGGTTTGCCTAGACTACTAATAGAAATGGCAATTACATAAAGGCATAGTTATGAATGAGGCAAGAGTACCTACTTTAGATATATCAATTTTCATGATTATGTTCTTTTTTTGTTTTTGTTTTTCTAGGTAGTATCTCCCTCTCTAGCCCAGGCTGACTTGGAATTCACTATATAGTTTCAGGGTGGCCTCGAACTCTCGCCAATCCTACCTCTGCCTCCTGAGTGCTGGGATTAAAGGTGTGCTCCACCGTGCCAGGCCATGATTAGTTCTTATATTAACTTCATGGCTATAATTCTTTAGCCTTTGTGTGTGTGTTTTCTTAGGCTTTGGGGGAAGGGAAACAATTCAGGGCCTAGTTACTGTGAAGGAGTAGAATTAAATAAGAGGAACTGTTATTACCCTGCATATATAGAAGCTGTTAATGAAATCTATAATCACATACTCCACCACTGAGCTATACCCCCCCATGTTAATGAAACCTGACTTGGTCAGTTTGAATAGTCTTTGAGGTTTCTGTGAAAAGGAACTTTCACTATCAGGAGTGTCCATAGACCTTATTATTTTTCTTTTTTTCCTGTTTTTTTTCTTCTTCTTCAAGGTAGGGTCTCACTCTAGCCCAAGCTGACCTGGAATTCACTATGTAGTCTCAGCATGGCCTCGAACTCACAGCCATTCTCCTGCCTCTGCCTCCCAAGTGCTAGGATTAAAGGTGTGTGTCACCACGCCAGGCTCTAGATCATTTTAATAATGTATTTTATCAGTTGAAAGGAATTTTTCCCTTAAGTCAGACTTTGAGAAGATTATTATTATTGTGTATATGTGTGTGTGTGTTTGTTTTCCTGAGATAGGGTCTTCCTGTATAGCTCAGGGTGACCTGGAATTCACTATGTATTCAGAGTAGTCTTGAACTCAAGGCAGTCTTCCTACCTCAGCCTCCTAAGTGCTGGAATTAAAGGCATGCACCTCCTTGTCTGGCCCATGAGAAGATTATTTAACTAGTAAACTTCTTAAGGCATTTTCTACTGCCTGCTGCAGCAGGTATGGCTTTCTTCCACAGCCCTAAGCTTCTTTATCTTGACATAGGGGTCTTAGGTTACTAGGGGAGAAATGGGCTCAGAGTCAGCCACTAAGAAACATCTCTTCCAAGGCTCAGGGTCCATTATGGAAGAGGTAGCAGAAAGAATGTAAGACAGCCAAAGGAAGGGTAGGACTCCTTACAACGTGCTCCTCCACACACAAAATGGCCTGATATCCATGACCTCATAGTGCCTGACACTACCTACACAAGGAGGAAAAGATAATGACATCAAAATAAAAGAGACCCTGATTGAGAGGGGGAAGGTGGAGTTTCAAAGGGGAAAGTGGAGGGAGGGAGGGAATTACCATGGAATATTGTCTACAATTATGGAAGTTGTCAATAAAAAAAAATTTAATGTATTTTTATTTATTTATTTGACAGAGAGAAAGAGGGAGAGAAAAAAAATGGGTGCGCCAGAACCTTCAGCCACTGCAAACGAACTTCAGACACATGCACCACCTTGTACATCTGGCTAACGTGGGTCCTGGGGAACTGAAACTGGGTTCTTTGGCTTTGAAGGCAAATGCCTTAACTGCTAAGCCCTCCCTCTAGCCCTAATCAATAATTTAACCCAATTTCCCAAGATACTTTTTATAAAACCTAAATCTACTACAAAATACCATGTATTTGAAAAATTAATGCTACAAATTACCCCTTTTTTATTACTTTTTTTTTTCTATTCAGTTTTTCAAGGTAGGGTTGCACTCTAACTTTGGCTGACCCAGGCTGGTCTTGAATTCACGGAGATCCTCCTATCTCTGCCTCCAAGTCTGGGAGAAAAGGTGTTGCACAACCACACTTGGTCTATTTTTTTTTTTAATTAATTAATTTATTTGAAAGAGAGAGAAAGAGAAGACAACAGTATGGGGGCACCAGGGCCTTCTGCCATTGCAAACAAACCCCAGACAGACATATGCACCACTTTGTACATCTGGCTTTACATGAGTACTGGGGAATCGAACCCAGACCACTAGGCTTTGCAAGCAAGCACCTTTAACTGCTGAGCCATCTCTCCAGCCCCAGTTTGTTTTGATTTCTTTTATTTTCTTTTCCTTTTTTTCTTTTTTTGAGTAGTGTTTCACTGTAGTCCAGGCTGACCTAGAATAGTCTCAGGGTAGCCTCAAACTCATGGTGATCCTCCTACCTCTGCTTCCCAAATGCTGGGATTAAAGGTGTGTGCCACCATGCCTGGACTTTTTTTTATTATTATTATTTTTTGATTTTTTTTCTTTTTTTTTTTTTTTGGTTTTTCGATTTTTCGATGTAGGGTCTCACTCTAGCCCAGGCTGACCTGGAATTCACTCTGTAGTCTCAGGGTGGTCTCGAACTCGTGGCAATCCTCCTACCTCTGCCTCCCAAGTGCTGGGATTAAAGGCATGCGCCACCACGCCCGGCTTTTTTTTTTTCTTTTTTTTTTTTTTTTTGGTTTTTTCGAGGTAGGGTCTCACTCTGGTCCAGGCTGACCTGGAATTAACTATGTAGTCTCAGGGTGGCCTCGAACTCTCGGCGATCCTCCTACCTCTGCCTCCCGAGTGCTGGGATTAAAGGCGTGCGCCACCACGCCCGGCTTTTTTTTTCTTTTAAAGATAGGGTCTAACTCTAACCTGTTCTAACCTGGAACTCACTCTGTAGTCCCAGGCTGGCCTCGAACTCACAATGACCCTTCTACCACTGCCTCCTGAATGCTAGGATTAAAGGCGTGCACCACTATGCCTGGCTGTTTTATGTTTTGAGACAAGATCTTGCTACATTATGTAGGCCAAGTTGGCCTCAGCTTCTTGAGGGAATTAGAGGCATATGCCTTCATATCTAACACACTACGTTTATTATTTATTTATTTGAGAAAGAGTAAGGGTGCACCAGGACCTCTTGCCCCTTCAAACAAACTCCAGAATGTGAATGTGGCTTTATGTGGATGCTGGGGAATTGAACCAGGGCTGGCAGGTTTTTTAAGCAAATACCTTTAACCTCTGAGCCATCTCCCTAGCCTACAGTAAGTCATTTCTAAGTACTAGGTATTTCTATATTCAAGTTTTCAGAATCTTATGTATCTATCTTTAAAACTCACTAGCTTTAACCCTTCAATGTCTTACACCAGGGAAAAACGACTACTCTACTCTAGTCTACTCTAACTACTTTTTAAACTACTTTTTAAAATCTTTGTTTTTTTGTTTTTTTCAAGGTAGGATCTCACTCTAGCCCAGGTTGACCTGGAACTCACTTTGTAGTACCAGGCTGGCCTTGAACTCATGGCAATCCTGCTACCTTTGCCTCCCAAGTGCACCACCACACCCAGCTTATTCTAAGTACTTTAACACGCTGACTGACCTAAAGTTTACCTCTAGAAATGGAGTCCTTAACCTTATTCACTTGCTTTATTTTTACAGCAGAAAATCTACAGGTTTTCTTAGACTTTCTCTTTTATTTCACTGGAATTACATATGACAGTAGAGATTAACAAAAATCTAAGGAAACACAGTTATGAATGTACGGGAGGGTGTCATATACTACCTTCCTGATATTACTTCTGGTGCAGCATAGTTCGGTGAGCCACAACTTGTTCTTAAAAATTCACCATCTGACATCATGTTTGAAAGACCTGAAAGTGCATAAAACAGCTACTCAAGATTTCCCAAGGACAAGAAAATAAAAAAACATTAAACAATAAGTTTGCATTAATGTGGTAAGTAATCATTTATTTTATTCCTTGCTTTAAAAAGACCTGTCTTTATTTCCAAATATTTTGCCATTATGCCCTATAATGAATGTGTAGTCTATTTCGATATTTAAAAGTATGATGAGTATAAAACTACCAGTAATTTTGCTATGGTTACATTTTACCAATACACACACTGCTAGGGAAGATAGTCTTGAACAGATGAATATAAAGATTAAAGTTCAGGGCCTGGAGAGATGGCTTAGCGGTTAAGCGCTTGCCTGTGAAGCCTAAGGACCTCGGTTCGAGGCTCGATTCCCCAGGATCCACATAATCCAAGGTGCCACATGCATCTGGAGTTCATTTGCAGTGGCTGGAGGCCCTGGAGTGCCCATTCTCTATCTATCTGCCTCTTTCTCTCTCTGTCTGTTGCTCTCAAATAAATTAATTAAAAATAAAAAATAATTTTAAAAAAGATTAAAGTTCAAAGTTCTTATTAAAACTGCTCTGATTCTAAAAAAAAAGATACAGCCCAACATAGTCTCTTTGTTTTAATTCTTTTTAATATATTTATCTGACAGAGAGGGGAGAAGAAGAAAAAGAGAATGCATGGGCATGCCAGGGCCTCTTGCCACTGCAAACAAACTCCAGATGCATGCACCTACCACTTCATGCATCTGACTTTACATGAATACTGAGGAATCAAACCCAGATGGGCAGACTTTGCAAGCAAGCACCTTTAACCATGGAGCCATCTGCTTAGTCCCACCATAATCTTTTATGTCTGTAATCCCAGCACTGAACAGGCTGAGGCAGGAGAAGTGCTGAGAGTTCGAGGCCAGCCTCGACAACATGGTGAGTTCTAGTCTAGCTTGGAATATAGTGTGAAACCCCATCTCAAGAACAACAATACTCGTGATTCGGAAAATTTTTTGTTTTCTTCAAAAAGGAAAGTGGTCCTTTAGTCAAAATATTTGCCAGTTCCCAAATAAAACACAACTGAATGGTTGACACTGTCAGTAATTAACACATATACACAAAACTGAGGAAAGACCCCAAATTTTTCTCTCATTGGATGTCAAAAAAAAAAAAAAAAGTTTTAGAGATTCTGAGTGCTGTTTTTTGGAGGGGAGAGGGATGGTGTTTTGGCTGAACTCATTTTTCTTTTGGGTTTTATGTATTTGTTGTTTTTTTGGTTTTTCGAGGTAGGGTCTTACTCTAGCCACTTACTCTAGGCTGACCTGGAATTCACTGTGTAGAGGGTGGCCTCTAACTTACAGCGAGCCTGCTACCTCTGCCTCCCGAGTGCTGGGATTAAGGCACGCGCCTCCACGCCCAGCTTCTTTTGGGTTTTATAATGTCGGTAGTACCAGGCATGGTGGTGAAGACCTGTAATCCCAACACTTGAAAGCTGAGGGAAAGGGATCTCAAGTTTTGAGGCCAGGCTGGACTACATGGCGAGTTCCAGTCTAGGCTGGAAAACAGCGTGAAATCCCATCTCAAGACCAATAATAAAGAGCTTTCTCAATTTACCAGCTTGGGTTCCAGAGGTCTAGACTAGCCTAAGCTTCAAAAAGTGAAAATTGGGCTGGAGAAATGGCTTTGCGGTTAAGGCACTTGCCTGCAAAGCCTAAGGACCCAGGCTCAATTCCCCAGGATCCACATAAGCCAGATGCACAAGGTGGCACATGCATCTGGAATTCATTTGCAGTGGCTAGAGGCCCTGGCATGCCCATTCTCTCCCTCTGTCCTCCTCCTTATCAAATAAGTAAATGAATAACATTTTTTAAAAATGAAAATTAAGCCGGACCTGATGATGCATGCCTATCTATAACCACAGCCTCTGGAAAGTGAGGGTAGGAGGATCAAGAGTTCAAGTTTGGGGCTAGACAGATGACTCAGCAGTTAAGGACCTTGCCTGCAAAGCCTGATAACCCAGGTTCCATTCCTCAGTACCCACACAGAGCCAGATGTGTAAAGTGGTGCATGAATCTGGAGTTCATTTGCAGTGGCTAGATGCCCTGGTGCACCCTTATTCTCTCTCTCTCCTTGCAATTGAATAAATAAATATTTTTAAAAAATTTTAGAAAGAGTTCAATCAAGGTCATCTTCAGCTACATAGCCAGTCTAAGGCCAGCTTGGGCTACATAAGCTGGACAGTTGGCTTAGTAGTTAAAGGCTCTGGCTGGCAAAACCTGACGGTACTGGTACCAACATAAAGCCACACACACACACAAAGTATCCCATGTATCTGGAGTTTGTCTGCAGTGGCAAGAGGGCCTGGCATGCCCCTTCATTCTCTTTCTTTCTCTCTCCTTTTCTCAGCTTGAAAATAAGTAAATAGCTGGTCATGGTGGTGCATGTCTTTAATCCCAGCACTTGGGAGGCAGAGGTGGAGGGTCACTGTGAGTTCAAGGCCAGGCTGGAACTACAGAGTGAATCCCACATGGGTCTGGGCATGCGTGAAACCCTACCTCCAAAAAAAAAAAAAAAAGAAGATTGTTCAGCACTGAAACATCTCTATCACACCTTCCAAGACTCAGGGTCCACTGAGGAAGAGGTGGCAGAAAGAATGTAAGAGCCAAAGGAAGAATAGGACTCCTTATAATGTGCTCCTCCAGACACAAAATGGCCTGGATATCCATGACCTCACAGTGCCTGAAAATGCCTACACAAGACCATCATAATAGGAGGAAATGATTATGACATCAAAATGAAAACAGAGACTGATTGAGAGGGGGAGGGGATATGATGGAGAATGGATTTGTGAAGGGGAAAGTTGGGGAGGGGAGGGGAGAGAATTATCATGGTTTATTTTCTATAATTATGGAAGTTGTCAATTTAAAAAAGTTTAAAAAGTAAAAGAAATAAATATATAGTTATATGTTAATATAGAATATATACATATTAAAGCAATGGCAATTTATATATGAAATAAATGAAAAATAAATTCATTTATATGATAAAATGTTTCCTAATCTGGAATTTGATTTATTTTCTCCCTCCCTCCCTCCCTCCTTCCCTCTTTCTTTCTTTCTTTCCTTCCTTCCTTCTTTCTCTCTCCCTCTCTCTCTCTCTTTCTTTCTTTTGGTTTTTGAGGTAGGGTCTCACTCTAGCCCAGGCTGACCTGGAATTCACTATGTAGTCTCAGGGTGGCCTTGAACTCATGGCGATCCTCCTACCTCTGCCTCCCGAGCTGGGATTAAAGGCGTGCGCCTCTACGCCCTGCCTTGAAATTTGATTTTCTTGAGATAGGGTCTTATTACATGGCCCAAGCTGGCCTTGACTCTACTTGCTTCCACCTCCAGAGTGCTGGGATTACATGCACATGCCACCATACCTGGCTCCAAAGTTACTGACAAATTGGAATACACAGCCTACTAGATAAAAGCTACCTGAAGAATGTGATTTATATTCTTTAATACATATAACAAACATATCACTATAAAATGTCCTTACCAAAGTCAGCTATCTTTGCATTCATGTGTGCATCAAGCAGGACATTTTCAGGTTTCAAGTCTCTATGGACCACCATATGCCTGTGACAATAATCCACACCAGAAAGGATCTGCTGGAACAGACGTCGACTTTCATTTTCATCCAGCTAAGAAGAATAGAAAAGAAACTTAAAGATATACCTTTCAACAGACATTCTCCTACCTATAATTCTCCAACTTATAAACAGTCAAAAGCATGAAGCCTTCCAAATAAACTTCATTCACAAGATACTTCTGAAATGGGGAGGAGATACAAACAACATGAACAGAAATACTAAGAGGGTTTCACAATCTCCATTAGCAGCTCAACTTCCTCCACACCCAGCATCTATTTCCAAATGAAACTAGCCATGTTTTCTACTATCAACTAGAAATGTTTAACCCTTCACTCTTGTTTGTTTGGTTTTTTGAGGTAGGGCTCCCTCTAACCAAGGCTGACCTTGAATTCACAGGGATCCACCTACCTCTACCTCCAAAGTGCTGGGGCTAAAAGCATGAGCCACCATGGCCGGCTCTAACCCTTCACTCTTTTGTTTTTGGAGAGGGACACAGAGAGAGACAGAGAGAGAGGGAGAGGAAGACAGATAGAGATGGGCGCGCCAGCAGCCTCTCAGCTGCGAATGAAATCCAGATGTGTGCGCCCCCTTGTGGTCAAGTGCAGCATTGCACCCTTGCATCACTTTGCATCTGGCTAAACATGGGACCTGGAGATTGGAACCAGCGTTCTTAGGCTTAGGAAGCAGGTGCCTTAACCGCTAAGTCATCTCTCCAGCCCTAACCCTTCACTCTTAATATGTATGAATACCTTCAAGTATGTTACACAATTTTAGACATCCATAATATGGCAATGAATGAAAAAAAGGCCCTAATGCAATTGACAAAATAAGGCAATAAAAAAAAAACATTAAGAGCTGAAGAGATATCTTGAAAGTTAAGATGCCTGCCAGCAAAGCTAAAGGACCCAGATACAATTCTCCAGTACCCACATAAAGCCAAATGCACAAGGTGGTGCATGTGTCTGGAGTTCGTTTGTAATGGCTAGAGGACCTGGTGCACCCATTCTCGCTCTACCTGCCTGTTTCTCTCTCTCAAATAAATAAACAGGCATGATGGTGCACGCATTTAATCCCAGCACTCAGGAGGAAGAGGTAGGAGGATTGCTGTGAGTTCAAGGCCACCCTAAGACTACATAGTGAATTCTAGGTCAGCCTGGGCTAGAGTGAAACCCTACCTCAAAAAAGAAAAAAAGAAAAAAAAGTGTCAATCCTTAAATGAATAAATAAAATAGTTTTAAAAATACATCAAAGCCGGGCGTGGTGGCGCACGCCTTTAATCCCAGCACTCGGGAGGCAGAGGTAGGAGGATCGCCAAGAGTTCGAGGCCACCCTGAGACTACATAGTTAACTCCAGGTCAGCCTGGGCCAGAGTGAGACCCTACCTTGAAAATCCAAAAAAAAAAAAAAAAAAAAAAAAACATCAAGAGATAAAAGCGCTCTGGAGAGAAAGAATACAGAAAGTGGATGCTGGGATGGGAAACACTATTTGTCTTTTTAAAAAATATTTTATTTATTTATTTAATTTTTTTGTTTATTTTTTATTTATTTGAGAGCGACAGAGAGAGAGAAAGAGGCAGATAGATAGAGAATAGGCGTGCCAGAGCCTCCAGCCACTGCAAATGAACTCCAGATGCATGTGCCACCTTGTATATCTGGCTTACGTGGGTCCTGGGGAATCAAGTCTCAAACTGGGGTCCTTAGGTTTCATAGGCAAGCACTTAACCTCTAAGCCACCTCTCCAGGCCTTTATTTCTTTATTTATTTGACAGAGAGGAAGAGGCAGAGAGAAAGAACAAATGGGCATACCAGGGCCTCCAGCCACTGCAAATGAACTCCAGGCACATGGGTCCTGGGGAATCAAACCTGGATCCTTAGGCTTCGCAGGTGAACACCTAAACCACTAAGCCATTTCCCCAGCCCGGGAACACTATTTCTGACTATGAGGCAGTAGCACTGAAGCACTGTTAATGAATTAGCAAGCAGATATATATGTTCTGAAACAAATGTTTTAATTTAACATTAAAAAAAGAAACCTTTGTCAGGCTTAGTGGCACACACCTTTAATCCCAGCACTCAGAAGGCAGAGGTAGGAGGATCGCAGTGAGTTCAAGGCCACCCTGAAACTACAGAGTGAATTCCAGGTCAGCTTGGGCCTAGAGTAAGACATACCTTAGGAAAAAAAAAAAAAGGTTCAGCTAGATGCTTAGAGCCGTGGGTTCTGATCTCTGTACCACAGAAACAGGGTGCAGTGTCACACTTATAATGTCAGCACTAGCACTAGCACTGCACTACAGTTAGGATGGTAGAGGCAGGAAGAGCAGAAATCCGAAGCCATCCTCAGTTACACTGCAAATTTGAGGCCATCCTAGGATACTTGAGTGGCTGTTTTAAAAAAAACAAAGAGCCAGGCATGGCGGCAAACGCCTTTAATCCCAGCACTTGGGAGGCAGAGGTAGGAGGATTGCAGTGAATTTGAGGCCACCCTGAGACTACAGAGTGAATTCCAGGTCAGCCTGAGCTAGAGCGAGACCCTACCTCAAAAAACCTAAAACCAAAAACAAACAAGCAAATAAATAAATAAATTTTAAAAACTCCTCTCCATATTTTATTTTATGTTTTCTCAACACAAGTGTTAATCATGACTAGTACATACCTGTTCCCAAGACATCCCCCTTAATAAATTATGTAATAAATAAGCTCCTTTATGTGAAGAACCTCCACAAGCCGTCCGCTAGCAGTTCATGAAACAGTGTTCTCAGAGCAGAAGGCCTCACCCTAAATGCCATGGCAATACTTGGAGAAGAGAGAAACTAGTAATATCTTTTGAGAGCCAAATTACAACTACTCAAGCCGGGTGTGTTGGCACACACCTTTAATCCTAGCATTTGGGAGGCAGAGGTAGGAGGATTACCATGAGTTCAAGGCTACCCTGAGACTACATAGTGAATTCCAGGTCAGCCTGAGCTAGAGCGAGACTCTACCTTGAAAACCCCACTCCCCCCCCCCCAAAAAAAAATTAAAACTACTAATTAAGTTAAGGTGCTATAAGAAATGTTCCTTTTCCAGAAAAAAAAAACTAATATCTTAACATCTTTATTCTTTTAAGAAGAGGTTTATAAAAAAAAATAAAGACTATCTTCAAAATATGAGTAAGAAAATTTAACCAAATTTAAGATGCAAAATAAGGTGGGTTACAAAAACATACTTTATTTATAAAAATACTATACAGAGCCAGGCTTGGTGGTCCAAGCCTTTAATCCCAGCACTTGGGATGAAGAGGTAGGAGGATTACCATGAGTTCAAGGCCACCCTGAGACTACATAGTGAATTCCAGGTCTGCCTGATTTAGAGTGAGACACTACCTCAAAAAACAAAAACAAAAACAAAAAACAAAAAAAGAAAAAAAAGAAAAAAAAAAGAAAACAACGACAACAAAAAATACAGTACAGAAAATGGCAGAAACATTTATAAAGGAAGTTTAGAAAACATGAGGCGTATTTCCAGTTAGTAGACATTACAGGCTGGATCTTTTCCCTCTATTCCTTAAATATCATTAAGATGACATCAGCAGAAAAGAGGCATATAAAGACAAAAAAAAAAAAAAAAAGGCAAAGGGGAGTAGCCATCAGGAAGTTACCTGGACAACAGATAAATGGAAAGTCCTAGCAACAAGAGAACAGTGAGACCTGAGCCTGTGCTCAGAAATCAACTCGTGTGCACACACCCTGGGAAGGCCTGGACACGAGCGTCAGGAACTTCTGGAGGCAGAATGAGAGGTGGGCTATGAACCAGACAACTGGTTGAGCTAAGCAGCTGTTCAACTTGCCTTTACCCAAGGGGAGTCAGACCTGTGTCTCAAGGACACCACAGCAGGGATGCGGCTTTGTAAAGAAACAGGGGTTAAGTGACATAACCAACCAAGTGACTAAACTGGAAGGTTTCTTCTGTAGCAAACAGTAACTCCAAGAAGAAATACTTGTCATTTCTGACAGTGTTACCCTAACAGAATGCACAGTTGTCTGACAATTCAAGCTATAGGAAGGTCTGCCAATCAACAATTTTACCCAAATTTGAGTCTAGCATTTAGTACATCATTCTGAAACATAAGTGGACAATCAAGAGTCACCAGAGATCTGCGGAAGGGCCATACACAAAAGACAGAAAAATAAACAAGCAGGAAAAACTGGTGGTCAGAATGCATAGAAGACACCTAAAAAAAAAAAAAACTCCTCTCCGCCAGGAGGATGCATTGGTGGAACCAAAAGAGCCAATCATCAAGAGTTTTAGAAAACAAGCTGCACCCCCCCAAATATGAGGCAGCAGCTGAAGTCAGCCTTCAAAAGGTAAAACTAAAGACCCTGCCATAATGACTAAAATGACAAATGAAAAATGGAAGAAAAAAGCTAAGAAAACAAGATGTTATTTCAACTTGTGCCTCTTTGTACTTTTTAGGCAGAGTTCTTGCTAGGAGATAGAAGTGGAAGCTGGGGGAGAATGGGAATGCATGAATAGAAATGAACCATGTTAAACAACAAAGTCAAGGTCAACTTGGCTAATGAGTTTGATTTAGAATAAACACAAATCACCTTAGGTTGAGAATGTGAAGTTGGTTCTCAGTGCTACACAGGTCTTTCAGAACAGAACTGCTACACATCAGATAACCCGGGTCTTTCAGAACAGAACTGCTGCACATCAGATAACCCGGGTCTTTCAGAACAGAACTGCTGCACATCAGATAACCCAGGCCTGAACGAGTATGGGGCAGGCGACTGTCCAGTGTCTGTATTGATTACTTACACTACTACTCAAAATGTCTTCCAAAATTCTTTCCAGACCTAATTCTTGATGTCTAATTCCTGCATGGAGTCTGTTCTTACTAGTCTAGGTACATCAGATTTCCAAAGCCAAAAATGGAATACAACTGAAATGGGCCAGGATTGACCAACAAGGCCTGGCTCTTTGTTTTTGTTTTGGTGGAGGAGGGTGGGCTTCGAGATAGGGTCTCACTCGAGCCCAGGCTGACCTGGAACTCACTCTGTAGTCTCAGGCTGGCCTCAAACTCATGGTGATCCTCCAACCTCTGCCTCCCAAGTGCTGGGATTAAAGGTGTGCACCACCACACCCGGCTACTTTAAGTATTTAATAATATATTTTATAAGGAATAATATAAGATACTTTAAGACACTTATTAAAATCATTTGTAGGGCTGGAGAGATGGCTTAGTGGTTAAGGCACTTGCCTGCAAAGCCAAAGCACCCAGGTTTGATCAGACCCACATAAGCCAGATTCACAAGGTAGTACATGTGTCTGGAGTTCGTATGCAGCATCTGAAGGCCCTGGCATGCACATTCTTTCTCTCTCAAATAAATGAATTAAGAAAAAAACATTTGGCCTGGAGAGATGGCTTAGTGGTTAAGCGCTTGCCTGCAAAGCCCAAGGACCCCGGTTCAAGGCTTGATTCCCCAGGACCCATGTAAACCAGATACACAAGGGGGCATGTGCATCTGCAGTTCGTTTACAGTGGCTGGAGCCCTGGTGTGCCCATTCTCTATCTATCTGCCTCTTTCTCTCTTTGTCTGTCTCTCTCAAATAAATAAATAAATAAATAAAAAAACATTTTAAAAAAAAAAAAACATTTGTATATCCCAAAAGCGTAAGTCTGAGGTTTATGGATTTTAAGGTCTCACTTCAACTCCATTATTAAAAAAGTCATGTGACCTTAGCAGATATATAAAGCGGGAGGCTCGATTTCTACATCTGTAGGATAAGGGGATGCTTTCTAGCTTAAGTGGCCCATTCCAAACAAACAGATGATCTCTTAAAATTGCTTTCTGACATTTTGATACAAATCAGGGGTAAAGGGGAGTTATAAAATATGTACAGGATGAAATGAGAACTGCTTACCCTTCCATTTTTACAGATATAATCAAATAGCTCTCCTCCTGAGACATATTCCATCACCATGAAAATATCAGATGGTGTACTGATGACCTGGTACCTGGTGAGAGAAAACATTGTCTACTAATATTAAAACGTGTATTCATCACTCAATAAATATTTACTAATCACCTATAATATACCAGGTACTGTGCTAAGAGCTAGGAAAACTGGAGAAAAAACCAAACCCTCTGCTTTTGTGGTGTTCTTGTTCCAGGTGCCAGGAACCAGGAAATAAGTAAGCATGATTTTAGGTGAGAACATGCGATGAAGAGAAATAAAGCAAACTCTTCCACACAGAGTTCTCAAGGAAGGCCACCACTACAGTAACATGATCAGAGCTCAAAGGAGGGCAGGAGGGACACTCCATCACTGAGGAGGAAGGGGAAGCAGGCAGAGGGAACAACAGTGTGAAGGTGCATCTCAGTGATACGTACATGTTCAAGGAATGGTAAGGCAAAAGCAGAAAAAGCTGGGAGAGAAACAAGATGTGAAGCCAAAGTTGTCACTCTGGGTCAAAAGCCACAGAAATTCACATTCCATAAAAATGTTAGTTTTTACTCAAAGGAGGATGAAATCTACAGAAGGTTTTCATAGAGTCATGTCACTCGTGTGTTAAAAAGAAAAGGTGACAGCAGTACAAAGAACTGACTGGATGCTGAAGGTGGAAGCTTGGCTACAATAGTCTATGGAGATGAGCGGGTCACACCACTCATGTGTGATGAAAGACTGAGAAACAAACAAGAAATATACTGCAGGAAGAGATGGAATGGATAGTGGGAAGCAAAAGAAATAGAAAGTTATAAATGGCTCCTAAGGTTTTATCTTGGGCAACTGGCTATTAACTTCAATGGTGAAAATTGGGAAAAGCAGGTTTGAGGGGGTAAAAGCAAGATGAGATTTGACCACTTACAGTGTGAAATATTATGTGAACACCCAAATGGAGATGCAAAGTAAGAGAAGGTATCCAAAGCAAGAAATGTATGTTCAGGCCATCAGCATATAGATTATATTTATAAAACACTTGAATGAATACAAGAGGTGAATGCAAACCAAAATGTGAGCTAGCCAGCTCAAGAGAAAAGTTTAGGCAACTTTAAGTTACAGCCGACATGATGAAGCAGGAACTGAGCAATACATAAGTGATCTTCAAGCCTTGCAACTGGCAAGTGCAAATCAACAGTAACATGATTCCTGGAAAGATGGTCCAGTGGTTAAGGCGCTTGCCTAGAAAGCCTAACAACCCAAATTCAACTCCCCAGAACCCACTTAAAAGCCAGTTGTACAAAGTGGTGCATGCGTCTGGAGTACTTTGCAGTGGCTAGAGGCTCTGATGTGCCCATTCTCTCTCTTTCTGCTGGGTTTGGTGGCACACACCTTTAATCCAAGCACTTGGGAGGCAGAGGTAGGAGGATTGCTGTGAGTTCGAGTCCAGCTTGAGACTAAATAGTGAATTCCAGGCCAGCCTGGGCTAGAGCAAGACTCCCTCCAAAAACAAACAAACAAAACAACAACAACAAAAGACTATTCCTGAAATATTGTGACTTGTGTGATCAGAGATAAACAGTATGGGGGAAAAGCATTTCCAGTGCATTATCTAGTGAGGCTAATAATCACTGCATGTGGACACGTGTAAGCCAAAAATATTTTGCTTTTTTAAAATTTATTTTGGTGGTACTAGGGGATCTAATCGAGGGCCTCACACATGCTAGGATTTTTACTAGCAAATCAATGGTCCTATATACAGCAACAGAAGCACTGGACATTATACATCGGAAGGGCATCTGTCCCATAATCAAGAAAGAACAAGAGTTGAGTAATATGCACATGGTTAAAATATGAAGATAGGTGTAACTGACAATGAATGAGGTTAGATAAATGCATAAGCAGGAAGGAAACAGGCAGCAATGTTAGTCCTTTCTCCCTTGTCAGATTAAGTAGGCTAACCAAGGGATGAACAGACAACCAGGCTCACAGTTTAATTATATGAGGATGCCTGAAGAGCTTGAGATTCTGGATTTCTCTGCGGATTTTTCCAACCACATCAAGGCTTCGAATCTTCTGCCGATTGAGTATCTTCACAGCAACTTTATGCCCAGTCAATTCATGTTTACCAACTGTAGGAAAAATGATGTTAAAAATTAGAACTAGGTTTAATGAATAATGTATAAATATATTTTAGGAATAGTAACGTAAGCATTCCCTGAAAATAGTTTTGAAGGATTACTTTTTTTCTCTCTTTTGCCCAATTATATCCTTGAAGGTTCACGTGCTTAAGAAATATAGAAAAAGGGCTGGGGAAATGGCCTAGTGGTTAAGTCGTTTGCCTGTGAAGCCTAAGGACCCGGGTTAGATTCCCCAGGACCCACTTAAGCCAGATGCACAAGGGGGCACATGAGTCTGGAGTTCGTTTGCAGTGGCTGGAGGCCCTGGCGTGCACATTCACATTCACTCTTTCTCTCTACCTCTTCCTGTCTCTCTAAAATAAATAAATGAAATATCTTTTAAAAAGAAAGAAATATAGAATAAGCATGTGGTGGCACATGCCTTTAATCCCAATACTCAGAAGGCATAGGGAGGAGGATCACTTTGAGTTTGAGGCCAGCCTGGAACTACAGAGTGAATTCCAGATCAGCCTGGGCTAGAATGAAACCTTACCTCAAAAAAAAAAATTATATATATATTCTTTTTTAAAATTAGGGGCAAGAGAGATGGTTCAGTGAGTTAAGGAGCTTGCCCACAAAGCAAACCCACATAAAGCTAGATGCACAAAGTGACACCTGCATTGCATCTGGAGTTCATTTGCAGTGACTGGAGACCCTAGTGTGACCATTTTGTCTCCTCTCTCTCTTTGCTTGCAAACAACAATAAAATATCTTTTAAAATATTTTATTTTTATTTACTTATTTGAGAAAGAGAATGAGGCAGAGGAAGAGAGAAAGAATGGGTGTGCCAGGACCTCCAGCCACTGCAAACCAACTCCAGATATATGTGCCACTTTGTACATCTGGCTTATGTGGGTCCTGGGGAATTGAACCAAGGTCCTATGGCTTTGCAGGCATGTGCCTTAACCACTAAACCATCTCTCCAGCCCAATAAAATATTTTTTTAAAAAAATAGCTGGGGCTGGAGGGATGGCTTAGCAGTTAGGCATTTGCCTACAAAACCAAAGGACCCGGGTTTGATCCCCCAAGACCCGTGTTAGCCAGATGCACAAGGAGGCACACACGTCTGGAGTTCATTTGCAGTGGCTGGAGGCCCTGATGCGCCCATTCTCTCTCCCTCTCTCTCCCTCTTATGCATGCTAGACAAGTACCCTGCCACTGAGCTACATCTCAAACTGTCTCTCTCCCTCTTTCTCTGTTAAATAAACAAACAAATAAGCTGGGTGTGGTGGCACACACCTTTAATTCCAGCACTTGGGAGGCAGAGGTAGGAGGATTGCCATGAGTTTGAGGCCACCCTGAGACTACATAATGAATTCCAGGTTAGCCTGGGCTATAGCTAGGCCCTACCTTGAAAAACCAATATATATATATATTTTTTTTTTTTTTTTTTTAAATAGCCAGGCATGGTGGCACACACCTTTAATCCCAGCACTTAGGAGGCAGATATAGGGGTCACTATGAGTTTGGGGCCAGCCTGAGACTACATAGTGAATTCCAGGTCAGCTTGGGATAGAGTGAAGACCCTACCTCAAAAAACAAACAAACAAGCTGGGCATGGTGGCACATGCCTTTAATCCCAGCACTTAGGAGGCAGAGGTAGGAGGATCACTGTGAGTTTGAGGCAAGCCTGAGACTATATAGTGAATTTCAGCTCAGCCTGGGCTAGGGCAAAACCCTACCTCAAAAAAAAAAAAAAAAAAAAAAAAAAAAAAAAAAAAGCTGGAGACATGGCTTAGTGGTTAAGGCACTTGCCTGCAAACATAAAGGACTCGGGTTCAATTCCCCAGAACCCACATAAGCCAGATGCACATTGTGGTACATGTGTCTGGGGTTCATTGGCAGTAGGCATTCTGTCTCTAATAACTTTTTTTATTGACAACTTCTATACTTACAGACAATAAACCATGATATTTCCCTCTTCTCCCCCATTCCCCTTCAGATCTCCACTCTCCATCATATCCCCTCTCTCTCGCCATTAGTCTCTCTTTTAATTTGATAATAAATTTTTAAAATGAAAGTAACTAAAAGGTGGGAAAAAGGAGTGGGACCCAATACAGGAAGACAATTAAGAGAAATCTTCCAAATGGTGATGAAGGAAAGTTATAGGTAACAGGAGTTGAGAAGGTCCAGATAAGAAGGCAACAGAATCTAAGAGAGTTACTTTGCGGTAAGGGATGGATGATATAAACAAATAAAATAAAATAAAATAAAATAAAATAAAATAAAATAAAATAAAATAAAATAAAATAAAATAAAATTAAAATAAAATAAAATAAAATAAAATAAAATAGCTGGGCGTGGTGGCACATGCCTTTAATCCCAGCACTCGGGAGGCAGAAGTAGGAGGATCACCATGAGTTCAAGGCCACCCTGAAACTACATAGTGAATTCCAGGTCAGCCTGAGCTACAGTGAGACCCTACCTCAAAAAACCAAAAAAATAAAATAAAATAATATTTTAAAAGCTTTGAAAGTATGAAACATTGTTCAACTGTTCGACAGACTTTTATAAAGGCCTAGAAAATGTGAAAAATTTGGCAGTAAATTAAATAAAAATGAGAAAAAGTGAGATCATTTATTAACTCCAGGAAGAAAAGAAAAATTCTACAAGAGACAAATCATAGTCCATGGTTTAGGAAATACTATTTCCAGACTTATAATTCTGAAAACAAACTAGGATTCTTCTGAAGTATGATATCGTCATGCTAAGGAGACAGGAGTGTGCAGAAAACAACATAGAAAGAAGAGGCTGTACCAACAGCTGAAATGAGCACAGGTCCTCCAGTCGCTAGGTACAGCAACTTGACTGTTAATAGCAAGCTCAGATTTGAAAAGACAACAAGAAAAAGGGGCTGGGGAGATGGCTCAGTGGATAAAGGTGCTTACTTGTAAAAGCATGCTGGCCAAGATTCAATTCCCATGCTATCCACATAAGCTCGACACAAAAAGTGGCACAGGTGTCTGGTGTTTGCAGCATCAAGAGGCTCTGCACGCCCATACATATACACACACATATGCACAAATAAATAATTTTTTTAAAAATTGGGTTGGGGCTGGAGAGATGGCTTAGCAGTTAAGAATTGGTTCGACTCTCCAGGACCCACATAAGCCAGATGCACAGTGGGGCGCATGCATCTGGAGTTTGTCTGCAGTGGCTAGAGGCCCTGGTGTGCCCATTCTTTCTCTTAAAAAAATAAATTAAATATATATTTTAAAAAATTGGTCCGGGTGTGGTTGTGCACGCCTTTAATCCCAGGACTCTGGAGGCAGAGACAGGAGAATTGCTGCTTGAGGCCAGCCTGAGGCTACATGGTGAGTTCCAGGTCAGCCTGGGCTAGAGCAAGACTCTACCTCCAAAAAACAAAAGAACCAGCTGGGTGTGGTGGCACATGCCTTTAATCCCAGCACTTGGGAGGCAAAGGTAGGAGGATCACTGAGAGTTCGAGGCCACCCTGAGATTACATAGTGAATTCCAGGTCAGCCTGAGCCAGTGTGAGACCCTACCTCGAAAAACCAAAAAAAGAAAAGAAAGAAAGAAAGAAAAAAAAAGAAAGAAGAAATAATATAGTTAAGGCATACACTTTACTTGTTAATATCATGTGCTTTGTATCCAAACATACTCTAGTTCTCATCACATTTGGAAGACCAGTATGATAAGCAACTTTCTGAAGAAAAGGAGGGGCACAAAGATAAAATAACTTGTTATTGCAGTTACTACCTTCATGTTGCTATGACCAACACCTGACCAAAAGCAGCTGATGAAAGGAAAGGGTTTATTTTGATTTACGGTCTCAAGAGGAAGTCTCATGATGGCAGAGAAAGCATGATCAGAGCAGTCTGAACATCACTTCTTGCCAGAGCAGGTGGAGAACAGCAGCAACAGACTAAGCCAAGCTCTGACAGGGGAGCCCACGCCTAGAAACACACCTCCTCCAGCAAGGCTCCACTGCCCAAACTGCCACCAACTAAGAAATAATCATTCAAAACACAGGCGTTTATGGGAGGGCATCTATTCACTTGCCCAAAGGTACAAAGTTAGTGAATGGCACAGGTCAGAAGTTCAAGGTAGGAATCAAAAATGCATGCTTTTGGGCTGGAGAGATGGCTTAGTGGTTAAAGTGCTTGCCTGTAAAGCCAAAGGACCCAGGTTCAACACCCCAAGACCCACGTAAGCCAGATACTCAAGATGGTGCATGAGTCTGGAGTTCGTTTCCAGTGGCTGGAGGGCCTGGCATGCCTATTCTCTCTCTCTTCCCCCCTCTTTAAAAATAAATAAGATAAAATAAACCCAAAAAACAAAAATGCATACTTTGGGGCTGGAGAGATGGCTTAGCAGTAAAGTCACATGCCTGCAAAGACAAAGGACTCAGGTTCAATCCCCAGTACCCTCGTAAAGTCAGATGCACAGGCAGCACATGCGTCTGGAGTTCATTTGTAGTGGCTAGAGGCCCTGATGTGCACATTCTCCCTCTCTCTCTCTCTCTACATACATACACACATCTGCCTCTTTCATCCTCTTTCTCATAAATAAATAAATAAATAAATAAATAAATAATAAATAGGAAAGATATTAAAAAATGTATGCTTTTACACTGAGTGCAGTGGTTTGAGTTAGGTGTCCCTCATAAACTTATGTTTTGAATACTTGATCCAAGTCCATAAGCAACTTGGACATTGGACTCTTGATGGAGAAGGTGTGTTGTTGGGGGCAGGTTTATGGGTGTTAGAGCCAGCTTCTCCTTGCCAGTGTTTAGTGCACCCTCCTGCTGCTGTTGTCCACCTGATATTAGCCAGTCTCTGTTCATGCCATGTTTTCATCTGCTATCGTGGAGTTTGCCCTTGAACATGTAAGCCAAGATAAACCCTTTCCTCCAACAACAACAACAACAAAAAGCATGCTTTTTCCAAGACAAAAAAATGTAACAATTTTCTCAAGCCTGACTTCCCATGTTCGTTCCTCAGACTGTGCATAAAAAGCTGGAAGCAGCAACAGGCTTCTGTAACCCCAGCACACTGACTTCAAGATAAGAGGTGGAGACAGAACTTCCAGGAAGCAGAAAGAACGATGCATGGGGAAGGGGAGAAGCCTGCCTCAAATGAGGCAGGATGGCAAGGACAGACCTTACAGCTGTCCTACGCCATGTGTGCATGGGCGCCATGGCAAGAGTGCACCGGCACTCACACAAGTAAACATGAGCACAGATACACACACAAAATAAACTAATGTCTGAAAAAATGTTCAAAGCTATCCCAAGCTACGAAATGAACTCAAGGCAAACCTGGACTATATGGGGGGGGGGGGGAGAGTGAAAAAGATTGTTTTCCAGAAGACATTACATGGTATAACAATACACATATATTCATCATTTTATTTATTTTTATTTTTTTTTTTTTTTTTTATTTTTATTTTATTTTATTTTTATTTATTTATTTTCCGTTTTTCCGAGGTAGGGTCTCACCACTCTGGCCCAGGCTGACCTGGAATTCACTATGTAATCTCAGGGTGGCCTCGAACTCACAGCGATCCTCCTACCTCTGCCTCCCGAGTGCTGGGATTAAAGGCGTGCACCACCATGCCTGGCTATTCATCATTTTAATAAAACACAAGTAAATGTTTGATAAATCAGAGGAATCCTCAATGTACAATATTACACTTTAAAAACTAACAGATTGCCAGGCATGGTGGCGCACACCTTTAATCCTAGCATCAGGAGGCAGAGGTAGGAGGATCGCTGAGAGTTCAAGGCCATCCTAAGAGTACATAGTGAATTCCAGGTCAGCCTGAGCCACAGTAAGAACCTAGCTCGAAAAACCAAAAAAAAAAACAAAAACAAACAAACAAGCAAAAAAAAATTCTTTAGAGAGGGAGAGAGGGCCTTAGCCACTTCAATCGAACTCCAGATGCTTGCACCACCTAGTGGGCATTTGCCTCACCTTTGTGCATCTGGCTTACATGGGATCTGGAGAGTCACACATGGGTCTTTAGGCTTTACAGGCAAGCACCTTAACTGCTAAGCTATCTCTCCAGCCCTTAAACTCCATTCTTGCTGGGTGTGGTGGCTCACGCCTTTAATCCCAGCACTTGAGAGGCAGAGGTAGGAGGATTGCCGTGAGAGTGAGGTCACGCTGAGACTACACAGTAAATTCCAGGTCAGCCAGGGCTGGAGTGAAACCCTACCTCGGGGGATGATGGGGGGGAGTCCCTTCATCTTACACTTGGATCTTTCTCCACATCAGAACAGAATCCCTGTTCACTGAAAACCTTCCTCATTTGATGTATTTTTTTAGCACTCTGTACTGCTGCTCTAGCAAAATGATGTGGTTTTACTTTAGAAGCGGCCATCACTGAAGAGACAGAAGCAGGAGCATGAGGAGTTCAAGGCCAGCCTGTGATATAAGAGATCCTGTTGCAAGGGTGAAAAAAAATTTGTGTTGGGAAGAAGTGGTTCAACAGGAGAGAGAAGTAGGTAACAGACAATAATGGAATGAATATAAACAAAATGCAACAAATACATGTGTTTGTATGAAATTGTCAAAAAAACAATAAAAATATAAAAGTGGAGCTGGAGAGTTCGCTTAGTGGTTAAGGTACTTGCCTGCAAAGCCAAAGATCCAGGTTCAGTTCCCCAGAACCCACATAAGCCAGATGCACAAGGAGCATCTGGAGTTCATTTGCAGTGGCTGGATGCCCTGGCATGCTCACTCTTTCTCTCTCTCTTTGCCTTTTTCTCTCTCAAATAGATAAATAAAAATGTATTATTTAAAAATACTTAAAAGTAGATTTTATAAAATATTCACTATTAAAAATAACATTAGCTGGGCGTGGTAGTGCAGCATTTGGGAGGCAGAGGTAGGAGGATCACCGTGAGTTTGAGGCCGTCCTGAGACTACATAGTGAATTACAGGTCAGCCTGAGCTAGACTGAGACTCTACCTCGAAAAACCAAAAAAAATAAAAATAAAAATAAAATAATAGCATTAGCCAGGCATGGTAGTACATGCCTTTAATCCCAGCACTTGGGAGGCAGAGATAGGAGGATCACTGTAAATTCAAGTTCACCCTTAGACTACATAGTGAATTCCAGGTTAACCTGGGCTAGAGCAAGACCATACCTCAAAAAAATTTTTTTAAATATTAAAAAATGAAATAGGAGTTGGAGAGATAGCTTAGCAGTTAAGGCGCTTACCTGCAATTTCTAAGGACCCGGGTTCAATTCCACGATTCGCACATAAAAGCCAGATGCACAAGGTGACGCATGCATCTGGAGTTCATTTGCAATGGCTAGAGGCCCTGGTGTGCCGATTCTATCTACCTCTCTCTCACTCTCAAATAAATAAATAAAATATTTTTTGCCGGGTGTGGTGGCTTTAATCCCAGCACTTGGGAGGCACAGGTAGGAAGATTGCCGTGAGTTCGAGGCCACCCTGAGACTACATAGTGAATTCCAGGTCAGCCTGGGCTAGTGGAAGACCCTACCTTGAACCCCCCCAAAAAATAAAATATATAAGCCAGGCATGGTGACACACACCTTTAATCCCAGCACTTGGGAGGCAGAGGTGGGAGGATCACCATGAGTTCAAGGCCACCCTGAGTCTACATAGTAAATTCCAGGTCAGCCTGAGCTAGACTGAGACCCTACCTCAATTCCCCCCCAAAAAAAAAAATAAATAAAATAAACAAATAAAATATTTTTAAATTAAAAAAAACAAAGAGGTAAGCTGCAGCTGGGTATGGTGGTACACAACTTTAATCCCAGCATTCAAGAGGCTGAAGTAGAAGGATCACTGTGAGTTTGAGGCTAGCCTCAGGCTACAAAGTGAGTTCCAGGTCAGCCTGGGCTAGAGTGAGACTGCCTAAAAAAGAAAAAGAAGGGCTAGAGAGATGGCTTAGTGGTTAAGGCATTTGCCTGCAAAGCCAAAGGACCCTGGTTCAGTTCTCCAGGACCTACATAAGCCAGATGCACAAGGGAGTGCATGCATCTGGAGTTCGTTTGCAGTGGCTGGGGGCCCTGGGGTGCCCATTCTCTTTTTCTCTCTCTCTCAAATAAATAAATATATTTTTAAAAAAAAAAAGAAAAACCACCTACATTACCATATTCACTCCCCTCAATAAATCTATGGTGCAAATATTATCTTACTTTACAGATACATTAAGGCTCTAAGGAATCTGGAACTTGACAAAATACAGCTACTGTGATCAAGGTTGTACACTCTTCCGACCTCAGGTCTCATCTACCCATTCTACCCCACCAGCACTATAAAGTCTTGGCACAATATCAGAACCAAAACTGTTTTCTCAAAACTGGGCTAGAGTGTCTCCAATGAGTAATCTAAGCTGGAGCCCAGGTACCTGCTTCTCCAGTCACTCAGTGAAACACTAAACAGATCAAAGCCCCAACTTCATCTTCAGCAGCTGCTACTCTCAACAATGCTCAACAAGCTGTGTTGAGGACTGGAGAGTTTGCCCAGTCATTAAGCCCTTGCCTGCAAAGCCTAACAACTAGTTTGATTCCCCAGTACCTGCATAAAGCCAGATGCACAAAATGGTGCATGTGTCTGGAGTTAATTTGCAGAGACTAGAGGCTCTGACATACCCATTCTCTCTACTTGCAAAGATATAAAATAAAATAATTTTTTTAAAAAAATGCTGTGTTAGCCGGGCATGGTGGCACACATCTTTAATCCCAGCACTCAGGAGACAGAGGCAGAAAGATCGCCGTGAATTTGAGGCCAGCCTGAGACTACATAGTGAATTCTAGGCCAGCCTGGGTTAGAGTGAAACCCTACCTCCAAAAAAATAAATAAATAAATAAATAAATAAATAAATAAATAAATAAATAAATAAATAAATAAAGCAAGCAAGCAAGCAGCTGTGTTGCAACAAACTGCAAGCCCGAGACATTTATTTTGGCCATGGAAGACTTGCTCCTCCTTGAGCAAAAGTAACAGCACTCTTGGTGTCTTCCCAATAAGAACAGCAGATTAACGAAGTAAACAAACATGTCACTGCTCTCTAAAGGCAACCTTGTCTAACTATAGAATACTGTAAGAAATGATCTTGTCAGGAAGGGAACCCTGAATGAAGCAACATACTTAAGAGAGGATTTTTCCCCCTTATCTTTGCTTTCTTTTTAATGTTTATTTTCTATTATTGACAACTTCCATAATTATAGATAATAAACCATAATAAGTTCCTCCCCACCTCACTTTCCCCTTCACAACTCCACTCTTCAACAAGAGAGAGAATTTTAACAGGCTTGAGATGCCACAAAGACAGAAATTTGCCTCATATGGTAGCACATGCCTTTAATCCCATAGAAATTTCTATGAAAAGCATTCTAGCCTCCTAACCATTTACTGCCCCCTCCTAAATTTGGAAGAAAACTTCACTGCTGAAAGTGTTAGGGAAACAGCTTAACTACTGAAGGGGGGGGGGCTAAAATCTACAGGCAGAAATTTGAGAAGGCTACCTTTTTAAAATATTTATTTGCAGGCAGATAGAGACAGAGAAAGGAGGTAGGAAGGGAGAGAAAAAGAGAGAGCGAGAGAGAGGATGCACCAGAGCCTCTAGCCACTACAAATGAATTCACACACGTGCCACTTTGTGCATCTGACTTTACGTGGGTACTGGGGAATGGAACCCAGGTCATCAGGCTTTGCAGACAAGAGCCTTAACCACTGAGCCATCTATGTGCCAACAGCTTACACAATACACTACAGAAACAATCCAAGGCCCTGAACAATCCCTCCAGATTTCCTTCTCCATTTCTTCTCTCAGGTAAACCTGAATTTGGTGGCTGTTTCCTACACATTTACATACATTTATTATGCTAGCATGGTTACATATATATATATATAGTAACACTATTTCTAGCAATTATGTTTTATGGTTTTTCGAGGTAGGGTCTCACTATAGTCCAGGCTGACTTAGAATTCACCATGTAGTCTCAGAGTAGTCTCGAACTCATGGTGATCCTTCTACCTTTGCCTCCTGAGTTCTGGGATTAAAATTGTGAGCCACCATACTTGACTTATTAAAAGATTTTTTTTTTTTTTTTTTTTTTTTTTTTTCTTGAGGTAGGGTCTTCCGGTCCAGGCTGACCTGGAATTAACTATGTAGTCTCAGGGTGGCCTCGAACTCATGGTGATCCTCCTACTTCTGCCTCCCAAGTGCTGGGACTAAAGGCGTGCGCCACCACGCCTGGCAGATTTTTTATTTTTATTTATTTGTTTATTAGAGACAGAGATAGGAGAGAGAGAAAGAGTGAGAATGGGTGCACCAGGGCCTCTAGCCACTGCAAATGAACTCCAGATGCATGTGCCACCATGTTCATCTGGCTTATGTGGGACCTGAAGAATTGAACCGGGGTCCTTAAGCTTCACAGGCATGTGCCTTAACTGCTAAACCATCTCTCCAGCCCTATTATTTTGTTTTTTCAAGGGAGGGTCTCACTCTAGTTCAGGCTGACCTGAAACTCACTCTGTACTCCCAGGCTGGCATCGAACTCAAAGTGATCCTCTTACCTCTGCCTTCCAAGTGTTGGGATTAAAGGCATGTGCC
Source organism: Orientallactaga sibirica (assembly GCA_036365145.1). NCBI lineage: Eukaryota > Metazoa > Chordata > Mammalia > Rodentia > Dipodidae > Orientallactaga > Orientallactaga sibirica. Next base: position 26,229,427 of record JAEOAD010000005.1, read on the forward strand.
ACCAGGCCCAGCATGATTATTTTTTGAATATGTATGGTGTACATGTTTGCATGCATGTGGACACATGTGTAAGTGCACATGAATGTGTATGCAAGAGCATGTGGAGGCCAGAGGTTGATGTTGGGTGTCTTCCACAGTCATCCTCCACCTTACTTAATGAGTAAGGTCTTTCACTTGAAGACACAGTTCACCAACTCAGCAAGTCTAGCTAGGGAGTTTCCTCCAGGAATTTCACCTCTGCCTCCTTAGAGCTGGGATGATAGGCAGGCTATTTACACAGGTTCTAAGGGATCAGAATTCTGGTCCTCATGCTGTACAGCAAATATTTGACCCCCTGAGGTATCAACCCAGCCCTTTCGTGATTCTTTCAATTTCTTTTATATTTGTTGGAGGGGGGATCTCCAGGACCTCTTGCTGCTGCAAAGAAACACCAGATGCTTGTACCACTTTCTGCATCCAGCTTATATGGGTGGCTTGGGAATTAAACCCTGGCTGAGAAGTTTTACAGTCAAGTACTTTAATCACTGATCTACCTTCCCAGCCCCAATGATGCTTTTAACAAATTTAATTATATATATTATGAAAACATGACTACACTACCCCATCTACTACAACCTCATTTCCCTTCCCTGAACAAGAGTTGTAAAAGTTCTGAGCGGAGAGAGAACCATGGTATGACTTGGCCTCTGTAACTAGTGGCATAAAACATCTCAACTGTTTAGCAATTTAAAAATGAACTGGCTGAAGGTTTTGGCCAACATCAACTAACAGGTTTAGAGAACAAGTTTAATTATAACCATGAAGTCTTATGATCCTTTGACTAATATTGACCCTTCTATATTTGGGGAGGTTGTTGACTGACAACTATGATATTTCAAGGGAATGTGTGGGTGAAGACGTGGAGCTTAAGGAAAAGTACAGTCATTGGGAGAGTCACATTACCATGTCACAGCCACGTCATAGGTCAAATCCAGAAAATAAAACAGTGGTCCATTCCAATCTGCTGACCTCATTCAGGCCTCTCTCCTTCTCTTTAAAGACCAGGTCTCGCTCTGCCACTGATGTATGACAATGTGCGCTAGTTGCTTTTCTCTGCCATGATGAAACGCCCCTTGAAACTAGAAGCTTAAAATAAAACCTCTCCTTGCTGGGTGGCGCATGCCTTTAATCCCAGAACTCAGGAGGCAGACGTAGGAGAATCACTGTGAGTTCGAGGTCAGCCTGAGACTACATAGTGAATTCCAAGTCAGCCTAGGCTAGAACGAGAACCTACCTCGGAAAACAAAACAAAACAAATGAACAAACAAAAAACCTCTCCTCCAATTAAAAAAAAAAATTAAATTAAGTCAAAACTGGGTATATCATGTAACCTAGATTAACCTCGAACTCACTTTGTAGCCAAGGATGACTTTGAATTTTTGATCTGGCTTCTACCTCCCAAGATCTGGGATTCCACTCAGGTCTCTATCAGGGGAGCGATGAACCCCATATTCCTGGCATAATGCTCAGAAGGGGTAAGGGCATCCACATTGCCCTATCATTATCTGGAGCATCAATGAGCATTTCTTACTAACACTTTAAGCTGAAAAATGCTCACAAGCAAAGGAACACGCCTACCTAAATTAAACAAAAGAATGAAAGGAGTGCCTGTTAGCACCAGCTACTTGGAAGGCTGAAGCAAAGAGGATGGTGAGTTCAAGGTGAGCCTGGACAACACAGCAAAACTCTTTTTCAATAAAAAAGAATGAACCAGGCTGGAGAGATGGCTTAGCAGTTAAGTGCTTGCCTGTGAAGCCTAAGGACCCCAGTTCGAGGCTCAATTCCCCAGTACTCACGTAAGCCAAATGCACAAGGTGGCGCATGCATCTGGAGTTTATTTGTAGTGGCTGGAGGCCCTAGCACACACTCTCACTCTCTCTCTCTCTCTCTCTCTGCCTATCACTCTCAAATAAATAAATATAAATAAACAAAAAAACACCTTTTTTTTTTTTTGGAAAGAGACAAAGAGAGGGAGAGGAAGACAGATAGACAGATAGAGATGGGCGCGCCAGCAGTCTCTCTGCTGTTGGGAACGAAATCCAGATGCATGCGCCCCCTTGTGGTCAAGTGTGGCATTGTGACCTTGTGTCATTTTGCATCTGGCTAAACGTGGGACCTGGAGATTGGAACTGCTGGAGATTGGAACCAGCGTTCTTAGGCTTAGGAGGCAGGCGCCTTAACTGCTAAGCCATCTCTCCAGCCCATGACCCACTCTTTTGACACAACCTTCAGTGTGTGTGTGTGGGGGCTCTCTGGATTCCCTCTCATCTCTGCATGGATACCGGGGTGGGAGAGAATACTACTGCTTCTTGGTCTGGATGTTTTCTCTGCTTGCCTCTGCTTTATAGTTTCAGGTAACTTCTTACTTTAATTACATGTATAATTTTCCTCTGGGCTCTGAATCTACCACGTGCATATCTTCCCTACACTCTAATACCTACCATGTGGGTGCTCTCTCTAACACAAGGACTGCTACCTGTGTAATTTTTTTTTTTTTTTGGTTTTTCAAGGTAAAGTCTCACTCTAGCTCAGGCTGACCTGGAATTCACTGTGTAGTTTCAGGGTGGCCTCAAACTCATAGTGATCCTCCTACCTCTGCTTCCCAAGCACTGGGATTAAAGGCGTGCGCCACCATGCCCGGCACGTGTAGTTTTCTTAAACTTGGGGTAACCATGAATCTCCTGGTCTCTGCTTTGATATTTTCTCTCTGCTATACTTCCTTAAGTCACCACCATTTGTCATTTTAAGTTCTCTGAAATGAATCTCAGACTATGCTGTGTTTTCCACATTTTCCTACTGCCCACATTTAGCCTCCCTTCCTAGACACAATTTCCCGTAAATAAACCCCACAAATTGTGATTTCCCCTAAATAAACAATTCATAATTTAAAAAAAAAAAAACACTGGACGTCGTAGTGCACACCTATAATCCCATCACTTGGAGGCAGAGGAAGTAAGATCTATGAATTCAAGGACAGCCTGACACTACATAGTGAATTCCAGGTCAGCCTGGGCTAGAGATCCTACCTAGAAAATTAAAAAAAAAAAAAAAAAAAAAAAACAAGGAAAGTTATTACATTAGAAGAAAGCTGGGTAGAGCTGAAGAGATGGCTTAGCAGTTAAGGCACTTTCCTACAAAGCCAAAGGACCCAGGTTTGATTCTCCAGCACCAACATAACCCAGATGCACGAGGAGGCGCATGCATCTGGAGTTTGTATGTAGTGAATTGAAGCCCTGGATTGCCCATATTCTCTGTCTCTCTCCCTCTCAAATAAATATATAAGAATAAAATATTTTTTTGAAAAAGTTGGGCATATTTCTAGCAATCAGGATGCTATATCTATCCTTATAGTTAAAGGTCAACCTTATAGCTGGGCGTGGTGGTGCACACCTTTCATCCCAGTCCTAGGGAAGGCAGAGGTAGGAGGATCTCTGTGAGTTTGAGGCCACTCTGAGACTACATAGTAAATTTCAGGTCAGCCTAGCCTACCTCAAAAAACAAAAAAAAAAAAAAAGGTCAACCTTAGTCACATAGGAAAGTTGAGGCCAGCCTGGGCTACATGAGACCCTCAAACAACAATTTTAAAAAACTGCAGGAGCACAGGAATGTGTTACTAGTGTAATAATATGGTCCACTGCCCTCTCATCGCTGTTACCACCACAGTCTGCACAGGTTTCTTCCCCACACTGTGGGTCTTGCTGCTTTGCCTGAGGTTTATGCATTTGCCTCCCTATTGAACTACACAGCAGCTTTCCGTTCTATGGCTCAGAAAGGGCAAGAAGATGGAAGGGTTCTTCTATTGCATCCCTAAATAAATAATCAAATCAGAAAATGTTTAACTATGGCAGAGCAAGGCTCAATTAATTCACTGTGAAAATCTTCACAGGCTGGAGAGATGGCTTAGTGGATAAGGTGCTTTCCTGTGAAGCCTAAGGACCCAGGTTCGATTCCCTAGTACCCACATAAGCCAGATGCACAAGGCGGTGCTTTGCAATGGCCCTGGCATGCCCATTACCTCTTTGTACCTGCATCTTTTTTTCCTCTCTCTCTGTCTGAAATTAATAAATTAAATTAAAAAAAAAAAAAGATTTTCACAAGCCTTTTCTTCAAAGCATTTACGCAAGTCAGCCTATCATTGCTCCAAAGAGAAGGCATGAATTATTTACCAGTCCTTCTCTAAATAGTTAATAACATAGTTAAATGTTTTTTTTAAAACCTATCTCACCAACCTTGCAATTAAAATGACTTGAGAGCTGGTTTGTTATTGATAGGATACTTGTGCTGTGGTACACAAATATAAGATATTTAACACTTTTCTTATCTTAAAAAAAAAAAGCTCAAATGATGTGCTCTAAATCATTAATACATCAATATGCTGTGAAAACAAACGGAAAGTAACTGCACTGACAGGCAGATAAACATCATCTGGAGGCTGCATGTGCCTAACCCATTGCACACACTGAAAACTGAACAACGTCGAGGCATAATACAGGCCGGCTCACATGCACCAAGGGTGCTGCAGGAAACCCGCGTCCTTTTCTCCCGAGGAGGACACTCCATACCCAGGAAGCATCAGTGAGCCGCCAGCCTCTCCAGGGGAACAAAACAGCCACGGCCCTAAGGGCCGGCAGGGAGGCGATGCGCAGAGCACGGCGAGCGGCCGCGACCCCGCGCAACTCCCCCACCCGGAGCCCGCCACGCCGTCGCCATGGCGACCCTCCCTCCCTCCCCCCGAGGACCACGGCGGCCTCGGGCCGGGCTCCAGGCTCCGGGCCCTGCCGGGACCCGTGGGCCGGCGGGCGGGCGGGCGGGCGTGCGCGGGGTCGGGCTGGCGGGCGCGGGCGGAGGATGCGGCCCGGCGCCGGGGCACGGTCCAGCGGGCCCGGGGTCCTCACCCTTCACTTTCCCGAAGGTGCCGACGCCCAGCGTGTCCCCCAGGATGTAGTGTCCGATCTTCACCCGCCCGTCGTGCTTCTGCTTGTCGGCTGTCGCCATCTTTCTCCAGGAACTGAGTCTGCGCATGGCGCCGCGGGAGGGGGCGGAGGACGGGCGGGCGGGCGGCGCCGGGGCGGGAGGGACCGCGGCCCTGACGGCCGCCCTCGCCCGGCCCTGCCCGGCCCGCCCGCGGGGCGCACACGCTCTCCCCGCCGGGGCTCCCCGCTCTCGGCCCGCCCGCGCGGGAGCTGCCCGAAGCCGGGCCGGCACCGGGGCCGAGGACGCGGGGGGAGGGAGGCAGGCGGCGCGGGCCGCTTCATCCTCCGCGGGGAGGGCCGGGGAGCGACACTCGGTACCGCTGCGGGAAGGAGGCGCGCAGGACACCGCCGTGCCACCGTCCCAGGGCGTTACTCCTTTTCTCTTTTGAAAAATGGGCGCGCCTGGGCCTCTAGCCTCTGCCAACGAGCTCCAGACGCATGCAGCACCTTGTGCATCAGGCTTTACGTGGGTTCTGAAGAATCGAACGTGGGTCCTTAGGCTTCGCAGGCATGTGCCTTAACCACTAAGCCATCTCTCCAGCCCTCCCTTCTGTACCCCCGTCGTCCCCTCCCCTCACCCCCATTTCTTTTTATACTCCAAGCAAGTCACCCAGCAGCCCAGCAAGCAGCAGGTCGGTCTTCCTGAATGTTGGCCCCAAATCTTCCCTGTGGCAAAGAGCATCCTGGGATGTGTGTGAAAAGGGAGCAATCTGCAGAATTTATCAAGTGTACAAATTTGTATTTTTACATTTTCAGTGAAATGTACACTTTCACTATACTGAAAACAATAAATATTTATTTATTTATTTATTTATTTATTTATTTTTATTTAAGAGAGAGATAAGAGGGGGTAGAGAATGGGCTCATCAGGGCCTCCAGCCACTGCAAACGAACTCCAGACTCGCATCTGGCTTACGTGGGTACTGGGATATCAAACCCGAGTCCTTAGACTTCGCAAGCAAGCTCCTTAATGGCTAAACCATCTCTCCAGCCCGCCAAATATTTGTTTTGCATTACAGTGAGACTTTGTTCTCTTTATAGACGGAGCTATAACATACCACAAGGAACATAGGCTTATTTGTAACAGAATTTTCAAGTGAGTTTGTTACTCGAGTCCACTCCTATAACAATGTGCAAAGTCAACTGCAGCATCAGAATAAAAAAAGCGTATTGGGCTGGAGAGATGGCTTAGCGGTTAAGGCGCATGCCTGTGAAGCCTAAGGACCCAGGTTCGATTCTCCAGGTCCTAAGTAAGCCAGATGCACATGGTGGCCCATGCATCTGGAGTTCATTTGCAGTGGCTAGAGGCCCTGGCGTACCCATTCTGACTTTCTCTCTCTCTCTCTCTCCCTCTCTGTCTCTAATAAATAATTTTTTTAAGCGTATGGCGGGGCGTGGTGGCACGTGCCTTTAATCCCAGCACTCGGGAGGCAGAGGTAGGAGGATCACTGAGAGTTTGAGGCCACTCTGAGACTACATAGTGAATTCCAAGTCAGCCTGAACCAGAGTGACACCCTACCTCAAAAAACCAAAAAAAAAAAAAAGTGTATGTACTCTAGTTTTGCAGTGTCACAATATTGGGCCAGTGTCCATGGGCAAAAAAAGGTCACTCTTCATGTAATAGAAGACTGAAAATGCTGTATTTTTCTTCCCAGTGAAAATTACTAACTCTCCTAATTTTCTTTTGGGTGATGAAATCAAAGTAACAGACTGATCACTAGTTCCAAGAAAAGTGTCACAGGGCCGGGCGTGGTGGCGCACGCCTTTAATCCCAGCATTTGGGAGGCAGAGGTAGGAGGAGGATTGCCGAGAGTTCGAGGCCACCCTGAGACTACATAGTGAATTCCAGGTCAGCCTGGACCAGAGTGAGACCCTACCTTGCGAAACCAAAAAAAAAAAAAAAAAAAAAAAAGAAAAGGAAAGAAAAGAAAAGAAAAGAAAAGAAAAAGAAAAGTGTCACAGGGAAAGGAAATCCCACTGAGCTTAAAATTGTATCTCATAGCCGGGCGTGGTGGCGCACGCCTTTAATCCCAGCACTCGGGAGGCAGAGGTAGGAGGATTGCCGAGAGTTCGAGGCCACCCTGAGTCACATAGTGAATTCCAGGTCAGCCTGAACCAGAGTGAGACCCTACCGAAAAAAAAAAAAAATAAAAAAATAAAAAAAAAAATAAAAAAAAAAATTGTATCTCATAGCCGGGTGTGGTGGTGCACGCCTTTAATCCCAGCACTCGGGGGCAGAGGTAGGAGGATCGCTGTGAGTTCAAGGGCACCCTGAGACTACGTAGTGAATTCCAGGTCAGCCTGGGCTAGAGTGAGACCCTATCTCACAAAAAAAAAAAAAAAAAAAAGAAAAGAAAAGAAAAAAAAAGGAATGGGGAGACAGAGGTAGAAGGAGTTCTACTGTGAGTTCAAGGTCACCCTGAGATGACACAGTGAATTCCAGGTCAGCCTTGGCTAGAGCAAGAACCTACCTGTAAAAAGCCAAAAAGGAAAGGAAGGAACTTTTGGTTCCTGATATGTTTGGATAACTGGTTTCTTTACCTTTCCCTGTTTGCCTTGTGAGTTAATGAGGCTCAGGTTTTTTGGATCTTATATAAAAAAAAACCCTCTCTGTTCTATTAGGGAGGAAAAACCCCGTGACTTAATTTCACCCACCTCCTGAAATAGCATCTTAAATTCCTTCAAATTTGCATCATACCTAGGATTTATCCAAGTCATTTCTTGAAAGAATGATGGCATTGAGGTATGTAGCTTCATTGATAGAGTGCTTGCCTAGCATGCAGGAAGTCCTGTGTTCCATCTTCAGCACCACATAAAACTGAGAATGGTTGGGCAAACCTATAATCCAACCACTCTGGAGGTGGAAGCAAAAAGACTGGAAGTTCAAGATCATCTTCATGTATATAGGGAGTTTAAGGGCTACATGAGAAGCTGTCTCAAAAAAGATACCTCGGAGGCTGGAGGGATGGCTTAGCGGTTAAGGCATTTGCCTGCAAAGCCAAAGGACCTCGGTTTGATTCCCCAGGACCCACATTAGCCAGATGCACAAGGGGGTGCACGTGTCTGGAGTTCGTTTGCAGTGGCTGGAGGCCCTGGAGCACCCATTCTCTCTCTCCTCCCCTCCCTCTTTCTCTGTCAAATAAATACATAAATAAAAATTAAAAAAGAATAATAACAAAATGTACCTCAGTTTTAACAAGGCGTGGTTGTGCATGCCTTTAATCCCAGCACTTGGGAGGCAGAAGTAAGAGGATCTCTGTGCACTCAAGGCCAGCCTGAACAGCCTGGGCTAGAGTGAGACTCTACCTCAATGATAAAACAAATTACATATATATATATATGCAAGCTCTGTGCCTAGTATGCTTAGCAAATTGAAGGTGAATCCATATGCCATTTGCCTTTTTTTAATGGAATTATGAAGACTGAAGAATGTAGTATGGATCTGGGAAGATGGTTCAGTGGTTCAAGGCATTTGTTTGCAAAGCCTGTCAGACCAGGGTTCAATTCCCCACTACATGAAGCTGAACAGGCATTTGTTTGCAACAGCAAGATAGCCTGGCACACCAATGCATGCATCCAGGCACATGCACATGCACATGCAAATAAATACATACATACATACATACATACATACATACATACATACATACATACATAATGTTTTAAAAGAATGTGCTAGAAGCTTTTAGAAGCAGAAATATGAGTTTGTTTCTGTTTTGTGTTATTGTCAGATATAATTCTAGTTAATATATAGAGTTTAAACATTGTCGGGGAAACAAAAGCATAAGATCCAAATGAGATACCCTCAGAATGTGTAAAAAAAAAAACACCTCACAAGTATTTTTTGTTTTATTTAAAATACTTTTATTATTTTAGAGAGGGGAGTTGAGAATGGGCATGCCAGGGCCTCCTGGTGCTGCATAGGAACTCCAGACAAATGCTTCATGCTTTACATCTGGCTTTATGTGGGTACTGGGGAATCAAACTTGGGTCCTTTGGCTTTGCAGGCAAGTGCCTTAACCACTAAGTCATCTCTCCAGCCCCTTTTTTTGCTGTTGTTGTTAATACTTGATTTATTTGAGAAAGTGAAAGAGAGAGAGAAAGAGAATGGGCATACCAGGGGCTCTACCCACTGCAAATGAACTCCACCTGGCTTTACAAGGGTACTGGGGAATCAAACTTGAGTCCTTAGGCTTTGTAAGTAAGTGCCTTAATTGCGAGCCATCTTTGCAGCCCCCGCTTTTTGAGGCAGGTTCTCACACTATACCTGGAACTCACTCTAATTCAGGCTAGCCTTGAATTTAGGGCAATCCTCCTATCTCATCTTTGCAGTGCTGGGATTGAAGGTACGTTTGAATTTTTAGCACATTTTTTTTTTTTTCTTTTCTTTCTTTCTTTCTTTCTTTCTTTTTCTTTCTTTCTTTTTTTTTTTTTTTTTTTGTTTCGAGGAAGGGTTTCACTCTAGCCCAGGCTGACCTGGAACTCACTCTGTAGCCCCAGGCTGGCCTCAGACTCACAGCGATCCTACTACCTCTGTCACTCAAATGCTGGGACTAAAGGTGTGCACCACCATATGTGGCTTTCTTTTTTTTTTTTTAATCACAGTTTCTTTGACTCTTTTCCTTTCCCACAGATCCATCTTCAAATGCTCACTTTCTTCTGTTTGCCAGGCACTATGAAAAAATTACACTTTTCTAAAATATAAGAAGCCATGAAAGAAGGCAGTGTTATGTTCTACAGTGACAATTTTCAGTATCCCCTGCCTCTGGCCAGGATAGCTAATCTTCACATTCTTCCACTGTGGAGGCAAAGATAAGCCAGACCGTGGCTTACACCCAGTTGCTGGCCTATCTGTCGTAACCCTATGCTTCTCAGTCAGGTAGATTGGAACCTAAGTGAGCAGCAGTGACAGAGAAGTAACTTGAAACCACTCTAGTTTAATAATAGAGGATAAAAGTCACCCCGCAGTGCCTGGCACCACCTTCACAAGACCATCATCTTGGGAGGAAAAGATGATGACATCAAAATAAAAGAGAGACAGCTGGGTGTGGTGGTGCACGCCTTTCAGGGAGGCAGAGGTAGGAGGATCACCATGAATTCAAGGCCACCCTGAGACGACATAGTGAATTCTAGGTCAGCCTGAGCTAGAGTGAGACCCTACCTTGAAAAACCAAAAAAAAAAAAAAAAAAAAAAAAAAAAAAAAAAAAGAGAGAGAGACTAACCAAGAGAGGGAGAGTGAGAGGATCTGGTGGAGAGTGGATTTGTGAGGGGGAAAGTGGGGGAGGGGAGGGAATTATGGTTTATTGTCTGTAAGTATGGAAGTTGTCAATGAAAAAATTGTCAAGCAGGGCGTGGTAGTGCACGCCTTTAATCCCAGCACTTCAGAGGCAGGTATGAAGATCACTGTGAGTTCATAGTGACCCTACCTGGAAAATCCAACAACAACAAAAAAAGGCCAAAGGCCGGGCGTCGAGGCACACACCTTTAATCCCAGCACTTGGGAGGCAGAGGTAGGAGGATCCCCTTAAATTCAAGGTCACCCTGAGACTACATTGTGAAATCCAGGTCAGCCTGGGCTAGAGTGAAACCCTACCTTGAAAAACCAATAATAATAATAACAATAACAATAATAATAAAATTTTAAATGACAAAGAAGCCAGGCGTGGTGGCGCACGCCTTTAATCCCAGCACTTGGGAGGCAGAGGTAGGAGGATGGCCATGAGTTCAAGGCCACCCTGAGAGTACATAGTGAATTCCAGGTCAGCCTGGGCTAAAGTGAGACCCTGCCTCAAAAAAAACCTAAAAAAATAAAATAAAATAAAATAATAAAATAAAATGCCAAAGAAAAAAAGAGAGAAAGGATAAAGGTGAACTATGCAAGCTTATTATTTCCAATTAGCTCAGTGCTGATGAAGACATCCCATGGTGACAAAACACAGTGTTGCAGCAGTGGAGGAGCTGGGTGGCTGGCAGCAGCTTCCTCTCCAGGGCATTAGTGCGTCTGCAGGAGCATGCCTCCTCTTAGTCTCCTCTTCTCCAGAGCTACTGCACTAGATGGTGACATGTCCATGCCCTCAGTGTTCAGCTGTAAATTTGATGTTAATGGAATTATGAAGACTGAAGAATGTAGTATGGATCTGGGAAGATGGTTCAGTGGTTCAAGGCATTTGTTTGCAAAGCCTGTCAGACCAGGGTTCAATTCCCACTACATGAAGCTGAACAGGCATTTGTTTGCAACAGCAAGATAGCCTGGCACACCAATGCATGCATCCAGGCACATGCACACACATGCAAATAAATACATACATACATACATACATACATACATACATACATACATACATACATAATGTTTTAAAAGAATGTGCTAGAAGCTTTTAGAAGCAGAAATATGAGTTTGTTTCTGTTTTGTGTTTTTGTCAGATATAATTCTAGTTAATATATAGAGTTTAAACATTGTCGGGAAACAAAAGCATAAGATCCAAATGAGATACCCTCAGAATGTGTAAAAAAAAACACCTCACAAGTATTTTTTGTTTTATTTAAAATACTTTTATTATTTTAGAGAGGGAGTTGAGAATGGGCATGCCAGGGCCTCCTGGTGCTGCATAGGAACTCCAGACAAATGCTTCATGCTTTACATCTGGCTTTATGTGGGTACTGGGGAATCAAACTTGGGTCCTTTGGCTTTGCAGGCAAGTGCCTTAACCACTAAGTCATCTCTCCAGCCCCTTTTTTTGCTGTTGTTGTTAATACTTGATTTATTTGAGAAAGTGAAAGAGAGAGAGAAAGAGAATGGGCATACCAGGGGCTCTACCCACTGCAAATGAACTCCACCTGGCTTTACAAGGGTACTGGGGAATCAAACTTGAGTCCTTAGGCTTTGTAAGTAAGTGCCTTAATTGCGAGCCATCTTTGCAGCCCCCGGCTTTTTGAGGCAGGTTCTCACACTATACCTGGAACTCACTTTAATTCAGGCTAGCCTTGAATTTAGGGCAATCCTCCTATCTCATCTTTGCAGTGCTGGGATTGAAGGTACGTTTGAATTTTTTAGCACATTTTCTTTTTCTTTCTTTCTCTTTCTTTCTTTCTTTCTTTCTTTCTTTCTTTCTTTCTTTTTTTTTTTTTTTTTGTTTCAAGGAAGGGTTTCACTCTAGCCCAGGCTGACCTGGAACTCACTCTGTAGCCCCAGGCTGGCCTCAAACTCACAGCGATCCTACTACCTCTGTCACTCAAATGCTGGGACTAAAGGTGTGCACCACCATGTGTGGCTTTCTTTTTTTTTTTTTTAATCACAGTTTCTTTGACTCTTTTTCCTTTCCCACAGATCCATCTTCAAATGTTCACTTTCTTCTGTTTGCCAAGCACTATGAAAAATTACACTTTTCTAAAATATAAGAAGCCATGAAAGAAGGCAGTGTCATGTTCTACAGTGACAATTTTCAGTATCCCCGCCTCTGGCCAGGATAGCTAGTCTTCACATTCTTCCACTGTGGACGCAAAGATAAGCCAGACCGTGGCTTACACCCAGTTGCTGGCCTATCTGTCGTAACCCTATGCTTCTCAGTCAGGTAGATTGGAACCTAAGTGAGCAGCAGTGACAGAGAAGTAACTTGAAACCACTCTAGTTTAATAATAGAGGATAAAAGTCACCTCGCAGTGCCTGGCACCACCTTCACAAGACCATCATCTTGGGAGGAAAAGATGATGACATCAAAATAAAAGAGAGACAGCTGGGTGTGGTGGTGCACGCCTTTCAGGGAGGCAGAGGTAGGAGGATCACCATGAATTCAAGGCCACCCTGAGACGACATAGTGAATTCTAGGTCAGCCTGAGCTAGAGTGAGACCCTACCTTGAAAAAAAAAAAAAAAAAAAAAAAGAGAGAGACTAACCAAGAGAGGGAGAGTGAGAGGATCTGGTGGAGAGTGGATTTGTGAGGGGGAAAGTGGGGGAGGGGAGGGAATTATGGTTTATTGTCTGTAAGTATGGAAGTTGTCAATGAAAAAATTGTCAAGCAGGGCGTGGTAGTGCACGCCTTTAATCCCAGCACTTGGGAGGCAGGTATGAAGATCACTGTGAGTTCATAGTGACCCTACCTGGAAAATCCAACAACAACAAAAAAAGGCCAAAGGCCGGGCGTGGAGGCACACACCTTTAATCCCAGCACTTGGGAGGCAGAGGTAGGAGGATCCCCTTAAATTCAAGGTCACCCTGAGACTACATTGTGAAATCCAGGTCAGCCTGGGCTAGAGTGAAACCCTACCTTGAAAAACTAATAATAATAATAACAATAATAATAAAATTTTAAATGACAAAGAAGCCAGGCGTGGTGGCGTATGCCTTTAATCCCAGCACTTGGGAGGCAGAGGTAGGAGGATGGCCATGAGTTCAAGGCCACCCTGAGAGTACATAGTGAATTCCAGGTCAGCCTGGGCTAAAGTGAGACCCTGCCTCAAAAAAAACCTAAAAAAATAAAATAAAATAAAATAAAAAAATAAAATAAAATGCCAAAGAAAAAAAGAGAGAAAGGATAAAGGTGAACTATGCAAGCTTATTATTTCCAATTAGCTCAGTGCTGATGAAGACATCCCATGGTGACAAAACACAGTGTTACAGCAGTGGAGGAGCTGGGTGGCTGGCAGCAGCTTCCTCTCCAGGGCATTAGTGCGTCTGCAGGAGCATGCCTCCTCTTAGTCTCCTCTTCTCCAGAGCTACTGCACTAGATGGTGACATGTCCATGCCCTCAGTGTTCAGCTGTAAATTTGATGACGAGAACTAACTAAAGTTTCCAAGCCTGGCACACCTTTAATCCCAGCACTCTAAAGGCTGAGGTAGGAGGATTGCCATGAGTTTGAATCTACCCTGAGACTGCATAGTGAATTCCAGGTCTGCCTGGGCTAGAGTGAGACTCTACCTTGAAAAAACCAAAGAACTAAAAATTCTATACAATGTACTGTCATCAATGTAGTCTGATATTTCCATTGCTAAACTGTAGCCACATTATATAATTAATACCCTATATTTACTAAACAAAAATTATGTATTGGATAATTTTCTAGACCACGTGGACTTAAAAAAAGAACACAATGCCTTCTAGTGGCAAAGAAAATAATGTGAGGGGTGCAATAATAAAAGCTTAGCTGAGTGGGTGTGGTGGTGCACACCTTTAATCCCAGCACTTGGGAGGCAGAGGTAGGAGGATCACTGTGAACTTAAGGCCAGCTTGGCATTACAGACTGAGTTTTCCATGTCAGCTGGGCCTCATGAGAGGAAGATAGAACCTTTATCTGTGATGATCTTTCAGGGTTCAGGGTTTGTTTTTTATTTATTTGCAAGGAGAGAGAATGAGCATGCTAGGGCCACTTGCCACTGCAAACAAACTCCAGATGCATGTGCCACTCTGTGCATCTGGTTTTTCATGGGTACTAGAGAATCAAACCCTGGGCCACAGGCTTTGCAAGTGAACACCTTAACTGCTGAGCCATCTATCCAGCCCAGGGTTCAGGTTTTTAATGTGTTTAAGGAGGAATATTAAGGTAATGTCTCTCTCTCTGTCTCTCCTCTCTCTCTGTCTCTCTCTCTCTCTCTCTCTCTCTCTCTATATATATATATATATATATATATATATATATATATATATATATATATATATATATAAAATATTTTTTGAGGTAGGGTCTTACTCTAGCCCAGACTGACCTGGAATTCAATATGTCATCTCAGGGTGTCCTTGAACTCATGGCAATCCTCCTACCTCTGCCTCCCAAGTGCTGGGATTAAAGGCATACACCACCACACCCAGGTTTTTTTTTTTGAGGTAGGGTCTCGCTCTAGTCCAGGCTGACCTGGAATTCACTCTGTATTCTCACGATGGCCTCGAACTCATGAAATTCTCCTGCCTCATGAATGCTGGGATTAAAGGCGTACACCACCATGCCCAGCTAATAATTATTTTGTTTTTGTTTTCCAGCTTCTTTTTAAAATATTTTTATTTATTTAAGAGAGAAAGAGAGAGTATGGGTGTATCAAGTCCTATTGTCACTGCAAGTGAACTCCAGATGCATGTGCTACTTTGTGCATCTGGCTTTACATGAGTACTGGGGATCTGAACCAGGGCAGGCAGGCTTTGCAAGCAAGTGCCTTTAACCACTGAGCCATCTCACCTGCTCCCTGTGGTAATGTTTTCCACTTAAGGGAGGCATGAGAGATGGAAAGGATTTGGGGCTTACACCACCACGCCCGGCCTTTGGTTTTTTTTTTTTTTTTTTTGGTTTTCAAGGTAGGGTTTCACTCTAGTCCAGGCTGACCTGAAATTCACTGTGTAGTCTCAGGGTGGCCTTGAATTCACAGTGATCCTCCTACTTCTGTCTCCTGAGTGCTGGGATTAAAGGCATGTGCCACACTATGCCCGGTGGAGAATATAGCATCTGCAAAATCATAGGGAAGTAACCCTTAGCTTATGTAGGAAGAGCTAGGAGTTGTAGCAACCAGAATCTGGATTACAGACAAATGGATAGGCCCAAGAGAAGTAAATGGGGCTGAATCCTAAAAGGCCTCAGATGTGCTTCTCAATCTGGATATTATATTGTACAGAGTGATGAAACTCAGATGGGAAGTGGATTTATTTTAGAAATATACCCTTTCCTAAGAAACTGGTAGCTTTGAATACCTTTGGAAAGGGGAACTAAGTAAGAGTCAAGTGCAGGCTGGAAATAGGGCTTAACATATGAAACGCCCTGTGTTGGATCCCCAGGGCCATGGGGAAAGAGTCAAATGCAAGGAACAGTGCAGCCTAAACAAGACCCTGTTTCACAGATAACAAAAATGGTACTTTTGTTATAATTAATAAAACAATATTAGTATGCTATCAATAGCTAACATGTACACTTCTTTTTTAAAAAACATTTTATTTTTATTTATTTGAGAGAGAGAGAGAGAGAGAGAGAGAGAAAGGCAGATAGAGAAAATGGGTGTGTCAGGGCCTTCAGCCACTGCAAACAAATTCCAGACATATGCACCATCTTGGGCATCTGGCTTATATGGGTCCTCGGGAATTGAACCTGGCTCCTTTGGGTTTGAAGGCAAACACCTTACCTGCTAAGCCATCTCTCCATCCCTAAAGTGTACGCTTCTTGATTTCCATAGTTTCTACATTTGTTATGGTTAATGTTCATTGTCGATTGGAGTTGGGATAACCTAGGAGACAAATAACTGGGCATGTCTAAGAGAAAGTTTCTGGATTGGGTTCATGATGTGGATAGTATTATTCCATAGTCTGGGGTCCCTAACTGGATAAAAAGGAGGAGCTAACTGGGCGCCAGTATTCATCTCTCTGCTACGTAATTGCAGATGCAATGTGACCAGTCCCCTTCCACTCACAGCACTGTGCACTCCGACCACGATGAACTGTACTCAGCCCATGACACAAAATAAACTATCTGCCTTAGATTGCTTTTGTCAGGCATTAATCCTTTCTTCTGTTGCCAATTCCTTCCTAAGATAATATTCTAGGGCAAGAAAGGTGGCTCAACTTTTAAGGCACTTGCCTGCAAAGCCGAACAGCTCAGGTTCCATTCCCCAGTACCCATGTGTATTAGTCAGGTGTTCTCTAGAGGAACAGAACCAATAGAATTAATTGTATTTAAAGGAGGATTCATTGGATTAGTTTAAGACAGTCCAACAATAGCAGTCTGCAGGCCTGAGAGTCCCAATCCAGCACTGAGGGTCTCCTAGAGAGCCTCTAGTCTTCAGTCCATGCTGGTCTTTAGCCCACGCAGGAGGGCTGAGGAAACTTGGTTTCAATGCCAACCAAGGACAGTGAATAGGACAGATGCACGTGCAAAGTGAAGCGCTCGCCAGCAAGCAGCACGTGCAGCCAGGCAGGAGGAAGGGGCTCTTTTCTCCAGAGCTTCCTTACATAAAGCCCTGCTCCACGGGGTGTCACTCTAGGGAAAGGACTTCCTCCTTCAGTTAATACTTCCTGGAAGCAACCTCAGAGACCTAACCAAGAGAGATGTCTACAGATTCCTAAACAGATCAAGTTGACAACAGAACTTAACCATCACAGCATGTAAAACCAGATGAACAAAGTGGCTCATGAACCTGGAGGCCCTGGAACGCCCATTTGTGTGTGTGTGTCTGTCTGTCTGTCTCTTGGTCTCTCTCTCCTTGCAAATAAATAAATAATTAATTAATTTAAAAAAAAACTTTACACCAGATATGGTCAGACATGGTGGAGCACACCTTTAATCCCAGCACTCAGGAGGCCCAGGTAGGAGGATCACTGAGAGTTCAAATTGACCCTGAGGCTATATAGTGAATTCAAGGTCACTCTGGATGAGAGCAAGACCCTACCTTGGAAAAAAAAGATACTTCACTAAATGAGATGTTATGGGCTGAATGTTTATGCCTTATCTAAGAACTGTCTATTGAAATTCTACCCCTCACTGTGGTTATAATTTGGGAGGCCAATTAGATCATGAGGGTGGAGCCCCCAGTAATTAATCAATGCTCTAATTAGAGACTTCAGAGCACTCTCTTGCTTTTTATTATATGGGGATATAAAAAGAAGTCAGAAGCCTAGAAAGGCACTTGGGTGGTGAAAAGTGTTTGCTTGCAATGCAAAGCTGGAGAGACCACGCTTGATTCCCAGTACTCATGTAAAGCCAGATGCACTAAGTGTTGCATGCATCTGGAGTTCATTTGCAGTGGCAAGAGGCCCTGGCATGCCCTTTCTCTCTCTCTTTCTCTCTTTCTTTCAATCTATGCTTGAAAAATAATTTTTTTTTCCTTTCGAGATAGGGTCTCACTCTAGTTCCAGGCTGATCTGGAACTCACTCTGTAGTCCCAGGCTGGCTTTGAACTCATGGCAATCTTTCTACCTCTGCCTCCTGAGTGCTAAGATTAAAGGTGTACACCACCATGCCCACACCAGGAAAATAATATTTTTAAGAAGATTGTTTTATATTATTTATTTGAAAGAGAGAAAGAAGTAGATACAGAGAGAAAGAATGGGCATACCAGGGCCTTCATCCACTGCAAACAAACTCCAGACACATGTGCAACCTTGTGCATCTGACTTATGTGGGTCCTGGAGAATTGAACCTGAGTCCTTTGGTTTCACAGGCAAGCACCTTAACCAAGAAGCCATCTCTCCAGCCCAACAATATTTTTAGAAACAGTAAGTCAGCAAGCAGTCTGCAACCTGCAAGTGGGTCCTCACCAGAAAGAACTTTGACCACTCTGGTAACCTGATCTCAGACCTCCAGTCTCCAAAATTATGAGGAAACTTTCTGCTGTGTAGAATGAGCCAGTGTATGATATTCAGTTCTAACAGTTGAATAAGTAGAAAACCAAACTTATTTTTTGTTTCACTCAGCATAACTTTTATTGTCTTATAATTTAATTCAGGGGCCAAGGAGATGACTCTACACATATGCCCTCTTGCTGTGCAAGCATGAGGACCTAAGAGGGCCCGAGTCCAATCTCCACATAAAAAGCTGGGCATCAGGCTGAAGAGATGGGTGAGTGGTTATGGCGCTTGCCTGCAAACCTAAGGTCTAGGTTTCAATTCACCAAAACCCATGTAATCCAGATGCACATGGTGGCATATGCATCTGGGGTTCGTCTGCAGTAGCTAGAGGTCCTAGCATGTCCATGCTCTCTCTCTCATAAATAAAAATAATTTTTTAAAAAGCTGGGCATCACCACACATGATTGTAAGCATAGTGTTATAAGAGGTGGGAGGGGTGGAGACAGGACAGCTGCTAGAGCTTGCTTGTCATCCAGTGTGATTGAAAATGGCAGCTGCAGGTTCAGTGAGAGACCCCATCTCAGGGAGACAGTGCAGAAGAGCAGCAGAGGAGATCACGGATTGCTCTACTCTGGCTTCTGCATGTGTGCACGTGGGGTGTGTGTGTTTTCACACACATGTGCACACACCCTACATACATACACATCAAGAGAGATAATTTAATTCAGCCTGACAATATCTACCTAACAATGTGAAATCCAAGAGCTGGGCCTCTTAGGACTACCTCCCTAGTCAGGTATCAATTCCAAGCCTCAGGTGTGACGTGTGCTTCTGATCATCCGGTTACAAATTGGGATAATGGTCTATGACCCTCTCTCTGGTTCATTTGGTTTATAAAGAACCCAAGGAAGCCAGGCGTGGTGGCGCACACCTTTAATCCCAGCACTCGGGAGGCACAGGTAGGAGGATCGCTGTGAGTTCAAGGCCACCCTGAGACTGCATAGTGAATTCCAGGTCAGCCTGGGCCAGAGTGAGACCCTACCTCAAAAACAAAAAAAAAAAAAAACAAAAAAGAACCCAAGGAAACAGTTTAACTATAAAATTAATTATAAAAAGTATAAGGAATTAAGCCAGGCATGGTGGTGCATGCCTTTAATCCCAGCATTCAGGAGGCAGAGGTAGGAGGATCACCATGAGTTCAAGGCCATCCTGAGACTATATAGTGAATTCCAGGTCATCCTGGACTAGAGTGAAACCCTACCTCGAAAAGAAAAAAGAAAGTATAAGGAATTATAAAGGATATTACAAAGAGTCACCCAGATATATGCAAGAGACAGATCAGGCAAGAAATTTAGAAAGGGCTACAAGCCTCAGATACCTCCTGTCCAGCAAGCCAAACCATGTCCTGTTAAGTTATTATGGGGACTTCATTACCTAGGCCTGAATGATCATATGATTTGCTGTTGGCAAAAAACTCAAAATTCAGTCCATTTTTCACTGGGCAGAGCTGAAAGTGTCGGTTCTCTAATCACATGGTTGGTTCCCTTAGTAAGAAGCCCCCATCCTGAGGTTATCCCAGAGTTTCTTCCTGAGAACAAAGGACAAACGATGTTCTTGTTACCTGGAAAATTGTAGAGGTCTTAGGAGCTTTGTGTCAGGAACAGGGGTAAACCCCAAATATTAGACAAAAAGATTTTTCCTAATGACCCTATCTATGGGGGTCTTAGGAGCTGTGGGGAGGGAACCAGGCACAAACATCAAATATATTTTTCTTTCTTTTCTTTTTTCCTTTCTTTCTTTCTTTCTTTCTTTCTTTCTTTCTTTCTTTTTTTTTTTTTCTGAGGTACGGTTTCATTCTAGCTCAGGCTGTCCTGGAACTCTCTCTGTAGACCCGGGCTGGCCTTGAACTCACAGCGATCCTCCTACCTTGGCTTCCCAAGTGACAGAATTAAAGATGTGCACCACCACGCCCAGCCTCAAATATGTTACTTATTATATCAAGTATCACAGCAGCTCAGAACAAGAGTTTCTATGTGTGCTTCATCTCATAGTTGTTTCTCAGACATTTCTGGCTTGATTTCCTTGCCAGTATTGTGGTACGTTAGGTGTTTTTGAGAATGTCCCTCTGTTAGAATTCACCTGGTGATTTTCTTAAGGCTATACTGGTGTACCACAGTTTACAGGATGAAGGATTTATTTCAGCTTAGAGATTCAAGGGAAGTTCCATAATGGTGGAAGAGGCTGGCTCCTTGTTGCAGTCAGCTTCCTGTTGCTGGCAGAAAGTACTCAACCAAAAGCAGCTTGTAGGAGGAAAGGGTTTATTTTGGCTTACAGAGTCCAGAAGAAACTCCATGATGGCAGGGAAAACTGATGGCATGAGCAAAGGCTGGATATCAATGCTTCCACAACAGGTGGCAAACAGCGGCAGGAGGGTGTGCCAAACACTGGCAAGGGGAAGCTGGCTATAACATCCATAAGCCCACCCCCCAAAAGTCACCACCTCCAGGAGTCTCCAATTCCCAAACTGCCACCAGCTGGAGACCCAGCATTCCCAGCATTCAGAACATATAAGCTTATGGGAACATCTGAATCAAACCACCACACTCCCTTTCACATATCCAAGTAGAGAGAAACCACCACTAGCCAACACCACAAGGAAACACAAACAGGCAGCAAAAAAGCAGGGAACTTCAGCCAGCAGCAGGGACCCAAGCAGAGGTCACACTTCCCCTGTAGCAGGAGTCTGCCTGCTAGGGGCAGAAGCTGCAAACTCAGTTTTAATAACACCTGAGTCTATTGGGGGACGTGGATTCAAACTACCACAACTGGTGATGTGGGTTTGAGGAGGTAAAACTCAGAGACTAGTGGTCAACTTCCATCACAGCATATCAAGAGCACATCCTGTCAACATGACTGATCCTGTTGATGTTGACCTTGATTGCCTGGCTAAGGCTAAGGTTTTCTATTGTGAAGTTACTCCATTTTCCTCCTTCCAATCTTTGGATGGAAGTTACTAATTAAAACCCACTCTTGGGTTGGAGCGAAGGCTCAGAGGGTTACAATCCCAGTACTTTGTAGGCAGAGGTAGGAGGATTGCTTAAGTTTGAGGCCACCCTGTGACTACACAGTGAATTCGAGGTCAGCCTGGGCTAGTGTGAGACCCTACTTCAAAAAACCAAAACAAACAAACAAATAAATAAATAAATAGTGCTTACTTGCAAAGCTTGCTGGCCTGGATTTGATTCTCCAGTATCCATGTAAAGCTAGATTCATGTGGAGTTCATTTGCAGAGGCAAGGGGCCCTGGCAACCCCGTTCACTCTCTCTCTTTCTCTCTTTCCTTTTTCTCTCTCTCCTTGTAAAGAAAAAATATTTTTCTTATAAAGAAATTTAATAATATTTTATAAAACCCATTCTTATTGCCAGGTGTGGTGGCACATATCTTTAATCCTAGCACTTGGGAGGCAGAGGTAGGAGGATTGCTATAAGTTCGAGGCCACCCTGAGACTACATAGTGAATTCCAGGTCAGCATGGGCTAGAGCAAGACTCTACCTTGAAAAACAAAACAAAACAAACAAACAACAACAAAAGAAAAACCACCATAATTACCATGCTGAAACCAAAAGGGAAACGAGCTCCCTCCTGGCTAGCCCTCATAGTGTGGGAAAGCCCCATGGGAGTCTCTGGAGGACAACAGTCACCAACAGCATGAATAAGCAGGGGACCCTTCAGACTATGAAATCAACCAGCCAGTACACACTTGTGCAATAGCTGCACACAGCCTCTGAAGGTAACCAGCTGAACTCTGGTTGGACATGAGTCCCACTCAGTGGGAGAGAACTCATATCTGGTATTGGGAACCAGATAGGATCCCATGGTCAGGAAACTCAGACTTCAGAGTGAAGCTCCCCTGCACTCTGGATGAGAAGAGTGGGCTTGCACACCAAAAATCTCTCAAATATCTTTGCACAATCCCTTTAACCCAAGCTGCTCTCACTCTTAGTTGGAGAATCTGCTTTGTTTTCACACATGGCAGAGAAAATGGAAGATAGCCAAGATCTGTCAGTAAGACAAGATAGCTGACTGCCCACCACGAGACCTGCTACCTCTTCCACATCGGCCAGCACCCAGGAGAAGCAGAGGAAGCAGCAACATGAACACTGCTCTTACTGCTAGCCTGACAACCAGCTTCATAGCGATGGTCACAGACACCGTGATTGTGGTGGTTTGATTCAGGTGTCCCCCATAAACTTCAAGTGTTCTGAATGCTAGGTTCCCAGCTGATGGCAACTTGGGAATTAACACCTCCTGGAGGCAGAGTATTGTTGGGGGCGGGCTTATGGGTATTATAGCCAGCTTCCCCTTGCCAGTGTTTGGCACACTCTCCTGTTGTCCACCTTATGTTGACCAGAGAGTGATGTCCACCCTCTGCTCATGCCATCGTTTTTCCTGCCATCATGGAGCTTCCCCCTCGAGCCTGTAAGCCAAAATAAACCTCTTTTTTCCCACAAGCTGCTCTTAGTCGGGTGATTTCTGCCAGCAATGCGAACCTGACTGCAACAGTGATCAATCAAAACCTATCAAAGCAGAAATCCAGAGGCTCCAGGGAACATTAAACACTAAATCAGACTACCAACAGACCTTCCATGGCTCAGGGAACATTGCAGAAGAGGGGGCAGAAAGATTGTAAGAGCCATAGAGTGGGTAGGTGTTGCAGTCAGGTTTGCATTGCTGGCAGAAATCACCCAACCTGGGGCTGGAGAGATGGCTTATTGGTTAAGGCGTTTGCCTGCAAAGCCAAAGGATCCCGATTCGATTCTCCAGGACCCATGTAAGCCAGATCGACAGGGTGTCACATGCATCTGGACTTCGCTTGTAGTGGCTGGAGGCCCTGGTGCGCCCATTCTCTCTCTCTCTCTCTCTCAAATAAATAAATAAAATATATTAAAGAAAAAAAAGAAAGAAAGAAATCACCCAACCAAGAGCAGTTTGCGGGGAAAAAAAGTGTATATTTTGGCTTATACACTTGAGGGGAAGCTCCATGATGGCAGGGAAAAACAATGGCATGATCAGAGGTGGACATCACCTCCCTGGCCAACATAAGGTAGACAATAGCAACAGGAGAGTGTGCCAAACACTGGCAAGAGGAAGCTGGCTATAATACCCATAAGCTCACCCCAACAATACATTGCCTCCAGGAGGCATTAATTCCCAAATCTCCATCAGCTGGGGAGACTAGCATTCAGAACACCTAAGTTTATGGAGGACACCTGAATCAAACCACCACATTCTGCCCCTGGCCCCCATAAACTGATCCATGATGTAAAATGCAATGCATTCAGGTCCAACTTTAAAAGTCCCCATAATTTTTATCAATCCTAATGATGTTCGACCACTCCCATATTCCAAGATATTTTAACTGAGCCATAACACCAGCCCCCTTTCCCCCCCAAAACCCATAATGGCACAGAATAAACACTCACACTATAAAAGATGGCATGGGGCATAGCAAAGAAATATTCAACAATACAAGATTTAAACAGGGCAAACATCAAACTCTGTAGCTCCAAGTCCAACAACTCTAGTCAGTGACAAGTCTCCAAGTCTGATAATTCTAACCAGCAACAAGTCTCTGGAGTTCCAATTCCGCCCCTCCAGCTAGCCTATTCACAGTCCTGGAGTAGCTCTCCTTGGCAGCCATCTCGAGGTCCCAGCATCTCCACTGGGTCCCCACTGCAACCCATGGTCCATCCTCATGGCTCCATCGGGTCTCTATGCAGGCATCCAGCAAAACTGCTACACACTGCCCATGGCCATTTCCAAAACACAAGACAGTGTGGCAAATTCAATGACCCTCTCTTTCCTGCATTTCTTATACTCCACAATACCAGGTAGTGTGCCAATTTGTTAATCTAGGGGGGGGTATAAAGCAGACTGAAGAACAGGACACTCCTTGAGCATTCAGGCCCCTTCAAAAGAGTCCTGTTGTCCCAATGCAGGACAGCTGACTGAGTCTCAATGGTTGTAATCTCTCAATTGCAGCTGAACAGGAAGCAGTTTCACCCAAAGATTTCTTTTTTTTTTCTCTGTGCCATATCCCTCTGCTCACACTAGTGCATTTCTTTTATTTATTTATTTATTAGAGACAGAGAGAGGGAGAGACAGAGAGAAAGAGAGTGTGTGTGTGAATGGGCGCGCCAGGGCCTCTAGCCACTGAAAATGAACTCCAGATGCATGCACTACCATGTGCATCTGGCTTATGTGGGACCTGGAGAATTAAACCTGGGTCCTTCAGCTTTGCAGGAATGCACTTTAACCAGTAAGCCATTCCTATGCAATGCAACCCTGCTCAATTTCTCAGGACATGGGCACAGCAGCAAGCCTCTCACACAAACTGCTTCTAGCCCATTCCAGGCAAAGCTCTTTTTCACCCTCACAAGCCAAACTTCACAGTCCATAGTTCTTACTGCATTTAGCTCTTCCAACTCTGACCAGAATAGTCCATCAAACTGTACTTACAGCACTGCAAGGCATCTCTTAGGCCAAGGTTTCAAATCCACATTCCTTTTGAAAATCAGCTCCAAAAGGCCAAAGCCACACAGTCAGGCATCTATCAGTAACACCACTTCTCTGGTACCAACATTACTGTTGCAGTCAGGTTCTCATTGCTGGCAGAAATCATCCAACCAAGAGCAGCTTGTGGGAAAAAAAGGGTTTATTTTGGATTATAGGAAAGATCCATGATGGCAGGGGAAAATGATGGAATGAGCAGAGGGTGGACATCACCTCCTCACCAACATAAGGTGGACAACAGGAACAGGAGAGTGTGCCAAACACTGGCAAGGGGACACTGGCTATATACACATAAGCCTGCCCTCAACAATACACTGCTTCCAGGAGGTGTTAATTCCCACATCTCCATCAGCTGAGAACTTAGCATTCAGAACACCTAAGTTTATGGGGGATACCTGAATCAAACTACCACAGTAGGAATACCCTGAGGCACAATCCGCCCCCCCCCCAACTGGCTGAGGCCTTCATAACCCCATAGTGAATACCATAACCCCACTGAAGAGGGCCCCAGGGAAATGGCAGCAGACGTGAGAGGATTGAAGAGTATAACCTGTTATATGCATAAAATAAAAATTAAAAAACAAACAAACAAACATTCTCAGCCAGGTGTGGTGACACATGCCTTTAATTCCAGCACTAGGTGGCAGAGGTAGAAGGATCGCCATGAGTTCAAGGCCACCCTGAGAATACAGAGTGAATTAAATACAGGTCAGCCTGGGCTAGAGTGAGACCCTACTTCGAACCCCCCCCCACAAAATTCTTAAGAATTAAAAATTTGCAGGGCTGGAGAGATAGCTTAGCAGTTAAGGTGCTTACCTGCAAAGCCAAAGAACCCAGGTTTGATTCCGCAGGACCCACGTATGCCAGATGCACAAGGTAGTGCATGTGTCTGGAGTTCATTTTTAGTGGTTGGAGGCCCTAGCACGCCTATTCTATCTGTCTCTATTTTAAAATTTTATTTATTTATTTATTCATTTATTTGAGAGAGAGTGAGGAAGAGGCAAATAGAGACACAGAGAGAGAATGGGCATGCCTTGGCCTCCAGTCAGTGCAAACGAACTCCAGACACATGCAAACCTTGTGCATCTGACTTATGTGGGTACAAGGAATCTAACCTGGGTCCTTAGGCTTTGCAGGCAAGTGCCTTAACTGCTAAGCTATTCTTCCAGCCCTCTGCCTCTTTCTCTCTCTCTCAAATAAATAAATAAAATCTCCCTCAAATAAATAAATAAAATTAAAATTTAAAAAAATTATTTAAAAACAGAATTAAAAAGTTTAGGGTGGAGAGATGGCTCAGTGGTTAAGGTGCTTGCCTGCAAAGCCTATGGACCCAGGTTTGATGCCCCAGGTCCCACATAAGCCAGGTGCACAAGGTGGTGCACACATCTGGAGTTTGTTTATGGCAGTTGGACGCCCTGGCAAGCACATTCTCTGTCTCTTTCTCTCAAATAAAGAAAAAAAGATTGAATCAAAGAATTAATTTTTTGGGGGGCGGTTCGAGGTAGGGTTTCACTCTAGTCCAGGCTGACCTGGAGTTCACTATGTTGTCTCAGAGTGGCCTTGAACCCAAGGGGATCCTCTTACGTCTGCCTTCTGAGGCCTTAACTGCTAAGTCATCTCTCTAGCCCCCACCATCTTTTTATTTTTTGGTTTTTCGAGGTAGGGTCTCACTCTAGCTCAGGCTGACCTGGAATTCACTCTGCAGTCTCAGGGTGGCCTTGAACTCACGGTGGTCCTCCTACCTCTGACTCCTGAGTGCTAGGATTAAAAGCATGCGTCACCACACCTGGCTGCCCATGATATTTTTTAAAATATTTTTTTTTACTTGAGTCAGAGTTAGTGAGTATGGGTACACTGGGGTCTTCTGCCACTGCAAACGAACCCCAGGCACATGTGCCACTTTGTGCATCTGGCTTTATGTGAGTACTGGAGAATGCAACCTGTGCCACCAGGCTTTGCAAGCAAGCAGCTTTAGGTCTCTCCAGTCCTCCTTCCATGTTCTATTTTGAATAGGGTCTCATTTGATGCTGCTGCTGTGTGTGGCAATCTAGCTGGCCCACAAGTATTTGGATCCTCCTTCCTCTGCCTCACATTGATGTCGGGAGCCATTTGATCTTGGTTTAACTTCTGTTTGACAATGGGCTAAAGATAACACTGACCTAGGCACACTGAGATCACATATCTGCCACAGATATGGAGGTATTGAGATCACAGACTATGTGCCACTGCATCAGGCTCTACTAGAGAATTGAACTCAGGCCAGCAGCTTGCAATCAAGTGCTGAGCCATTTCCTCAGCCCCACACAATGCTCTATTCCTGGTGGGAAACCAAGGGCCTCAGCAATGGCCTATGTTTTGGGGATATCAGTGACCTCCCTGGACAAAAACTCATTGGAAGGTATCCCATCCCTGGCACTGAAAATTTTCTAGTAACAATCTATGGCTTCTTGGTGTTCCATTATCCAAAAATGTAGGTTTCCAAATGACTTATTTATATCCTCTTAGATTTTGGTTAGCCCTCCCTCTACCTTTCCTTTACTCAATCTCTTCCCCTGACCTCAGTTAGGCCTTTTCACCCTCATTAATCTGTCCTACTTACATATATACAACACCATCTTATGAAGTCTCAGTGTGGCCTCTAATTCACTGTAATCCTACCTCTGCCTCCCGAGTGCTGGGATTAAAGGTGTTCACCACCATACCCAGCCCCACTGAGTTTAATCAGGGTTGCTTGCATGAGCATTGATGAGAGGCTATTTGCCAGAGCACATACAACTTACCAGTGGCTACACCATTGAGAAGAAAATGTCTCAGGCTGGAGAGATGGCTTAGTGCTAAAGGCACATGTCTGCGAAGCCTAAGGACCCTGGTTCGATTCTCCAGGTCCCACATAAGACAGATGCACAAAGGGCACATGCATCTGGAGTTCATTTGCAATGGCTAGAGGCCCTGGCTTGCCAATTCTCATTCTCCCTCTCTCTCTCTTTCCCTCTGTCTCTAATAAAAATAAATAAATAAATAAATAAATAAATAAATAAAATGTATCTCTTGCCCCTAGCAACTTTAAAAAAAATTTTTTTAATTGACATCTTCTATACTTACATACAAAAAAATGCATATTTCCCTCCCCTGCCCCCATACCCCTTTAGAACTCCAATCTCCATCATATCTCTTCCCTCTCTCCATTAGTCCCTTTCTTAATTTGATGTCATCATATTTTTCTTCTATTAATATGGTCTTGCGAAGGTAATGCCAGGCACTGCAAGGTCATGGATATCAAGGCCAATTTCTGTTTGGACAGTTGCATTGTAAGGAGTTGTACCCTTCCTTTGGCTCTTCCATTCTATCCGCCCCCTCTTCCGCAATGGGCCCTGAGCCTTGGAGGGTGTGACAGAGATG
Organism: Orientallactaga sibirica; assembly: GCA_036365145.1. NCBI lineage: Eukaryota > Metazoa > Chordata > Mammalia > Rodentia > Dipodidae > Orientallactaga > Orientallactaga sibirica. The sequence continues at coordinate 26,257,665 of JAEOAD010000005.1, forward strand.
TTTCAGTGCTGGGCACTCCTTCATCCCTTCTTCTCAGCACTATGTTGCCTTTTGGGTCATCCCAGTGGTCATCACCATCTGAAAAGAGAAGTTTCTCTAACCAAAAGTGAGAGTAGCATTAATATGTGAATATGCATATTAAGTGTAGTGCTTTCAGGGCAGCTTGCCCCTAGCAACTTTTAACTGCCACTATCTTCTCAGGGCAGGATAGGGACCTCATGCCCTCTTGCACCATCCATGACAGAATGTTGATGGGCCCAATACTGTGTGGTAAACTCATGTCATATCCTGTCCAGAAGACAGGGATCCACAGCACTCCTCCCAATCCTCTGGCTTCTATATTCCATCTGTTCCCTCTTGCACAATATTTCAAGCCAGGAAGGGGGTGATAGAGATGTGTCATTTAGTGCTGAGCACTCCACAGGCATTTATTCTCAGCACTATGGTGATTTTTTTTTTTTTTTTTTGAGGTAGGGTTTCACTCTAGTCCAGGCTGACCTAGAATTCACTATGTAGTCTCAGAGTGGTCTTGAACTCATGGTCCTCCTATCTCTGCCTCCGAGTGCTGGGGAGTTTTTTTTAAAATTTATTATTTTTTAATATGTTTATATTTATTTATTTATTTATTTATTTATTTATTTATTTATTAGAGACAGAGAGGGGGAAAGAGAGAGAGGGAGAGTGATAATGGGCACACCAGGGCCTCAAGCCACTGTAAACGAACACCAGACGTGTGCGCCCCCTTATGCATCTGGCCCACGTGTGACCTGGAGAATTGAACCAGGGTCCTTAAGCTTCACAAGCAATATGTCTTAACTGCTAAGCCATCTCTCCAGCCCTATGGTGAGTTTTTAATCTCCCCCAGTAGTCATTGCCAACTGCAAAGAGAAATTTTTCTGATCCATAGTGAGAGCAGCACTAATCTATGGGCATAAACATAAATATTTAGCGGCCAATTTGATGGGCACAACATATCCATTTAACCAAACAGTAGCTAGCTACCCTCCTAGGGCCCATGACCTCCAGGCATGAATTTCTTCCCAGGGGGTGAGCCTCAAGTCCAATCAAAGAGCAGTTGGTTACAGCCACAAGTCATGCCACTTGTATTAGTCAACTTCTCATTGCTAGTTGGGACGAAATACCTGATTGGTGTCAGTTCCAGGGAAGAAGGGCCTATTTCAGCTTACAGTTCCAGGTTAGAATCCACCATGGCAAGAAACACAAGACAGCAGGAGCTTCAGGCAGCTCGTCACATTTAGCGCATGGAGGAACCAGAGTGATAGATGCTGGTCCTCAGCTAGGTGTCTCCTTTTTATATAGTTCAGGACCATGTCACAGTTAAGGTGATTCCAAGTCCTGTCATATTGACAAGCATAAACCATTGCACCAGTATTGCCCTAGTGGGCACATCTTGCCTGACTGGCTGGTAGTGTAGCATGCAGTGCCCACTGCTGGCTAAGATTGCTGATGTCTTTTTCCCCCAGCAGCTTGCACAGCATCTATGAAAGCTAGCCAGGAGGGAGGGGTTTCTAGTTTGATTTCTCAGTGTCTTCCAACTGAAGCGTGTGGTGTCTTCAGCAATAGGGTCTTCTTAGCATCTAGTTCTGGTGCACAACTCAAAGCAGTGACAACAGTCTCTATTATTTCAGGGCTTCAGGGGTCTCCCTGAACATTTCACTGGGAGGTATCCTACTCCTTGCACTGAGATTCCCTATAATAACCTATGGCTTCTGGGAGCCAGCTGTCTTGTTTTGTTTTGGAGGTAGGGTCTCACTCTGGGCCAGGCTGACCTGGAATTAACTATGTAGTCTCAGGGTGGCCCCGAACTCATGGCGAATCCTCCTACCTCTGCTTCCCAAATGATGGGATTAAAGACATGCGCCACCATGCCTGGCATCCAGCTCTTTTAAAAACAAATTTTTTGCTAGGCATGGTGGTTCATGTCCACCACATAGAAGGGTGAGGCAGAACTGCTATGAGTTTGAGGCCAGCCTGGGGTAGAGGAGTGATAACCTTTCTCTAAAAACAAAACAGCTCCTGTAGCCCCAGATCATGCCCTTCCTTCCTTGGTGTGGAATTTCCTTAACTACTGCTCAAAGCACACTCCTGGAAGTGCTTCCAGATACTCAACTGGGAACTGAACTCATTTCCCACTCTTGTGGTATTGTTTTGCTGTTAGGGACCTTGGTGTGTTTCCTAGGTTATTTACCTAAATGTGTATCTCCTTCCTTGTAAATCGCCGAGGTGAGTGGAGAAGGAAGTCTGAGTACATTTTATTTACCTGTGCTGGGTACTTTATGTACACAGATCTTTGGGATAAGATTTTTTTCTGCCTATAAAGAAATGAAAGCAGCTGGGCGTGGTGGCTCATGCCTTTAGTCCCAGCATTCTTGAACTGAGAGTTCAAGACCACCCTGAGACTACATAGTGAATTCCAGGTCAGCCTGGGCTAGAGCAAGACCCTACCTCGAAAAACCAAAACCAAACAAACAACAAAAAAACCCAGCTTAACCTTTTCTGTAGAGGATTTAGTGATTTTGCCTAACTTTGAAATTTATTATTATTTTTGTTTTCTTAAGGTAGGGTCTCGCTTTAGTTCAGGCTGACCTGGAATTCACTATATAGTCTCAGGTTGGCCTCAAACTCATGGCGATCCCCCTACCTCTGCCACCCAAGTGCTGGGATTAAAGGCGTGCACCACCACACCTGGCTTGTATACCTGTTTTTTTGGGCATTAGTCTCTCTTGTGAAGACCATCTCTGGTTGTACTGCTGTGCCTTTCTGGTAGTGACCCTTGCTCCTCTGGGACAAAGCCCTATAAGCCTGATTGAAACCATGTAGGTACACTATTCTTCCTGAAAGAAGGGGATGAGGAAGTGCTTTTTGTGTCTTTTAGTGGTCAGCTGAACTTTAAAATCCTGTGGGTTCCAGAAACCCTCACTTAAATATTAAGCATTATCAAGCCTGACCTCATGCCACCATTTCCCCTGAGGGCAAGGTGGTTCAGTGTGTGTGTGTGTGTGGGGGTATTCAACCCAAAGAGGTAGGCACACCCTGCCTGTAGTGAAGGGAGCACACAGAAGGCACAATTTAACATTTCTTTAAAAATGAATTTTCACATTTGCTCAATGTTTGCTTGCATCCTTTCTCAATGTGCTTTCTATTTAGGGAACTACCAGAATAGTCACTTTCACACATGTTGAAGAACATGGCCACAGGTTTTAGAATCCTTAGCCAGATTAAGGGTGTAAAAGAGACCTACAGGAGAGACAACTCTTTAGTTTTTGGTGTTTTGGGACAGTCTCATTAACTCAGGCTGGTCTTAAAAGTCTCTGTGCAGCTGAGGATGACCTGGAACTCCTGATCCCCAAGTGCTGGGATTTTACAGGGGTGCACCATACCTGGCAAATCTGTGATGGAATTCCTATATACACAATTACATGTACTTAAATTTTCTTTCTTTTTGTCTCTCCCTTCCTTCCTTCCTTCCTTTTTTTTTTTAAAGTTTTGCAAGGTAGGGTCTCACTCTGGTCCAGGCTGACCTGGAATTAACTATGTAGTCTCAGGGTGACCTCGAACTCTCCTGCCTCTGCCTCCCGAGTGCTGGGATTAAAGGCGTGCGCCACCAAGCCCGGCTCTTCCTTCTTTTTTTTCAAGGTAGTCTCACTCTAGCCCAGGCTGACCTGGATCTCACTCTAGTTCCAGGCTGGCCTTGAACTCACAGCAATCCTTCTACCTCTCCCTCCCAACTGCTGGGTTTAAAAGTGTGTGCCACCACACCCAGCTTCAATCTAAATTTTCTTACGTCTAATGAAATGCAAGGAAACCACTTATAGAAACCTTTGCAATGTGTCCCCTACATCAATGTTATTATTTTTTTGAGGCAGGGTTTCAATCTAGCCCAGGCTGATCTGGCATTCACTATGTATTCTCAGCATGGACTCATGGTGATCCTCCCATCTCTGTGTGCTAGGATTAGAGGTGTGAGCCACCACTCCTGGCTTGGTCTGTCATTTGATTCAGTCAGGATCCCCCCTAGGGAATGGTGTAGCCCATTCAGTGTGGTTCTTTGGAAATTACCTCAAGCCAAAGTTTGTCTCCTAGGAGATTGGAAAGCCTGTCAAGCTAACAAGTTAAGCATCACAGAAAGTCAGCATAACATCAGTTCCTGTCAGTGGGGCCCCAATGAACAGAAAAGTTCAGAACAGAGAAGCTGGAGCCTGGCGTGGTGATGCACGCCTTAGATCCCAGCATTGGGGAGGCAGAGGTAGGAGGATCGCTGCGAGTTTGAGGCCACTCTGAGACTACAGAGTGAATTCCAGGTCAGCCTGGGCTAGATCAAGAAACCAAGCTGGAGCTGAGCTGGAAACCTCCTCCCTGTGGACCAGCTGACAGAAAGCTGGAAAAAGCTATGCTGCATGCAGTCCTATGGGAGAGAAGACACCAGTGGACACTGCAAGAGTTAACTATGTCCACCCAGGGTGCAAACAGGGGCAGGTCTGTTATGGGGGAAACCAGCTGTTCTTTTAGTTGGACTGGAGGCCCACTCCACAGGAGGGAATACATACCTGGTACTGAAAACCTAATCATAAGGCTATGGTGTGGGAGGTCATGAGCCCTAGAGCGTAAGGCCTGCTCTTGCCTGGCTAAATGCACATATTATACTCACCAAACTGCCTGCCCTGTACTTTTCTTAAATGTTCATACCCATATATTAATGCTACTCTCACTTTTGGTTAAAGAAGTTTCTATTTTCAGATGGTAGTGACCACTGGGATGACTCAGAAGGCATCATAATGCTGAGAAATAGTGACAGAGGAGTGTCCAGCACTAAAACATCTCTCACACCTTCCTAGGCTCAGGGTCCACTGCAGAAGAGGTGGCAGAAAGAATGTAAGGGTCAAAAGAAGGCTAGGACTGCTTACAATGCAATCTTCACACACAAAATAGCACGGATTTCCATGACCTTGCAGTGCCTGGTACTACCTATACAAGACCCTCATAATAGGAGGAAAAGATGACATCAAACACACATCTTTAATGCCAGCACTTGGAAGGTAGAGGTAGGTGGATCGCCATGAATTCAAGGTCACCCTGAGACTACATAGTGAATTCAAGGTCAGCCCAGGCTAGTGAGATCCTACCGTGAAAAACCAAAAACCAAATAAAAGTTCAGATAATCACTTGAGTGCCCACTCATCTCAATGCTTAATTTATTCCACAGCACTAGAATCTATTAAATAATGCCGGGTGTGGTAATGCATGCCTTTAATCATAGCACTTGGGAGACACAGATAGAAGCACTGCCAAGAGTTCGAGGTAACCCTGAGACAACATAGTGAATCCCAGGTCAGCCTGAGCTGGCGTGAGACCCTACCTCGAAAAACCAAGACAAAAAACAAACAAAAATATATATAGTTATAAAGATCCTTAAAAATCTATATATTTCAGTTTTATCAATGAAATTTAAGAATTCCCTTTTTGTAGTGGAAAGCATTTCCATCTTCAATTTTACTAAGTGGCCAGTGTGAAAACTCTCTAGTCTACAAATAAACATTGGCAGAGGAGTGATTGGTAGTCAAGCACAATGTAATTTCTGAACTCTGGGCAGCAGCATCCCTGAGGACAAGATATTAGGAGGAAGCCAGTCAAAATTTAGATCAGCAGGAACCTCTACATAAATAAATGTAAATTTATAGGTTACATAAGTTGTATAGGTTATGTATAGGTTACATAAGTTCCTTATGTAAAATGGCTATCTTGTAAAGACCCTAGACATCTAAATTATCCTAAACAGTCAGGATAACATCGAAATCAGAGTAAGGACAGCCTGGTCATGTATTCCCAGCATCCACATTTCCTGTTAACTGTCCTAGGCTTCTCACTTTAGCTTTGTAGCCCTACTTTATCAGAACTGAGACAATTATACCCCCACCCAGCAAATGGTTTATATACCACTGTCTGGCAATCTAGGATCTCAGGATCATGCTGGGCTTTCCCAGTGCAATAAAGACTTTCTCCTTATCCTACCTTGTCTCCACTTGGCTCCTGATGTGAGCAAGCTGCCTTCTGCAGTCATACTTCAGGCTATATAGGGGCTAACCAAGGACAAGACCCCCCCCCCCCAAGTAGCATTCACCCAACCCTTAACCTTCCTTTATATTCTCACAGGCACTATTAGGCCTACATCTGGCTGCTCAATCATCAGGCTAAAAGATAGCATGCAACTAAAAACAACTCAGTATTCAAAAAGTCACAATGAACAATCACATCCAACAACTATCTCTTTCCATTCTCCAAACCAGTTGTTTGATAGCACAAGCCTATTAAAAATACCTCAGCACCAGGGCTGGAGAGATGGCTTAGTGGTTAAGTAGTTTGCTTGCAAAGCCAAAGGATATCAGTTCAATTCTCCAGGACCCACGTAAGCCAGATGCACAAGGGGGCAATGCATCTGGAGTTTGTTTGCAATGGCCGGAGGCCCTGGAACACCCACTCTCCCCAACCTTTCTCTCAAATAAAATACCTCAGCACACCATAGTTTTTGAAACCAGTACATTTATTATGATTGACAGCCAAAATTTTCAAGATGAGCTGGATGCTGCAACAGCTGCCCGCTTGGGTTTAGGTGTTGTTCCTTCACGGAATCCATGCCTGTCCCATGACAAAGAAAAGTTACCTTAGCAACATCAATATAGGGCTTACAATTTCTAGTAAACAGAATTTTAACATGCTTATCTCAGTTAAATGCTGAAATCAATATAGCATTCATATGTTCAGACATTTATTTTTATAACATCATTGATAAGCTGCTATTTTGTTTTGCTTAAGATACACTAGGTTATAGTTAGTTCTGGTTTTATGCTATTATTTTACTCCGTTTAAGATGCCCATGTTGAGGCGGGTGTGGTGGTGCACACCTTTAATCCCAGCACTCGGGAGGCAGAGGTAGGAGGACTGCTATGAGTTCAAGGCCACCCTGAGAATACAGAGTGAATTCCAAGTCAGCCTGGCCTAGAGTGAGACCCTACCTCGAAAAATCCAAAAGACACCCATGTTAATCAGACTAGATGTCCCTCAACTGATGAGTGGATAATGAAGACATGGCACTCTACTCAGTGGTAAAGAAAAATGAAATCATGAAATTTGCAGGAAAATGGATGGATCTGCAAGATTATACTTAGCAAGGTAACCCAGGCCCAGAAAGCCAAATATCACACGTTCTCTCATATGTAGATACTAGCTACAAATGATTGGACTTCTATGTGAGTAGGAATAAAACTCAGTAGTAGAAGCCAATAAGCTAGAAAGAGGATATAAAGGGAATAGAAAGGGAGGGAGAACTTAATAACATTAGAGGCTGTTGACGAGGCTCTTGGTTTCCCACCAGGAATAGATGCTAAGACCCTATTGCTGAAGACTCCACATACTTGGGCTGCAAGGTCACTGAGAAATCCTGTTGGAGCTGAGATGAAAACCTCCTCCATGTGGACCAGCTGACAGAAAGCTGGAAAAAGCTATGCTGCATGCAGTTCAATGAGAGAAATTACCAGTGGAGATACTCAACAGTGGACACTACAAGCCTTAAATTTGGCCAGCCAGGCCAAATGAGCCAACGGGTGCAATAGTAGCATGTCTGTTATGGAGGGAACCAACTGCTCTCTAATTGGACTGGAGGCCCGCTCCATGGGAGGGAACACATCCCTGATACTGAATACCTACAACAGGGGTAACAGGTGTAACATCTGCTGGTATCTGCCTAAATGTCCAGTAAGCACTTCTCTTAATGTTCATTCCCATATATTAATGCTACTCTCACTTTTGGTTAGAGAAGCTTCTCTTTTCAGATGGCAGTGACCTTGGGATGACTCATAAGGCACCATAGTACTGAGAAGTGACAGAGAAGTGCTCAGCACTGAAATAGCTCTATCACATCTTCCAAGGCTCAGCGTCCTTGAGGAAGAGGTGGCAGGAAGAATGTAAAAGCCAAAGGAAGGGCAGGACTCCTTACAATGTGCTCCTACAGACACAAAATGGCCTGGATATCCATGACCTCTCAGTGCCTGGCACTACCTATTATATAAGGGGAAAAGATGACATCACAATAAGAGACTGAGAAGGGGAGTGGATATGATGAAGAGTGGAGTTTCAAAAGAAAAGGGGGGGGGAAATGACAACGAATTACCATGGGTTATAGTATACAATTATGGAAGTTGTCAATAAAAAAAAATAAATTAAAAAAAGATACCCATGTTAAGCCAGGTATGGTGGTGCACTCCTTTAATCCCAGCACTTACAAGGCTGGGATAGAGGGACCATGGCGAGTTTGAGGCCACCCTCAGCTAGAGGAAGACCCTACAAAAAGACACCCATGGTAGGTTAACAGTTAACTATTTTCCTGGCTCAACAATCCCAGAAATGGGCCTTTATCTTGCTGCTTTTTATTAGACCCAACATGTCAGTAAAAAATGGTTCCTTACACTATGCAATAGACCTCTAGTATCTTTACCTTAGTAAGGCAAACACAAGACCAAGTTTATTCCCCCAAGGCAGGGTCGCTCTAGTACATGCTGACCTAGAATTCACTGTAAAAGGATGCACATGAAGGCCTTCAGGCACCATAAGCAAACTTCAGAGGCATGTGCCACCTCCTAACCTGCCTTAAGTAGGTATTGCATTCTTTAGCCACTGAACCATCTTTTCAGTTTTTAATAGAATTTTTTGTTTATTATTTACTTATTTATTTAAGAGTGATGGAGAGAGAAAGAGTGCACCAGGACCTCCAGCCACTGCAAACAAACTCCAAATGCATGTGTCCCCTTGTACATCTGGCTTATGTGTGTTCTTGGGAATTGAGCCTAGAACTGGGGTCCTTAGGCTTCACAGGCAAGCGCTTAACTGCTAAGCCTTCTCTCCAGGCCCCTTAATAGGATTTTTTATGGGAGAGAGACTATGGACACACTGGTGCCCATTCGTGGGTAAGTGCAGCATTTGCACCCTTGTGGCACTTTTTGTCTGGCTAAAGGTGGGACCTGGAGATACGAACCAGTATTCTTAGGCTTGGCAGGCAGGCGCCTTAACTGCCAAGCCATCTTTCCAGCCTGGATTTTTAATAAAAATTTATTTTAGAGAAACAGAGAAAGAAAGAAGCAGACAGAGAAAGAATGGGCACACCAGGGCCTCCAGCCTCTGCAAACGAACTCCAGATGCATGTGCCACCTTACGCATCTAGCTTAGGTGAGTACTGGGGAACCAAGCCTTGAACCAGAGTCCTTAGGCTTAACAGGCAAGCGCTAAACCGCTTAGCCATCTCTCCAGTTCTTTAATACAATTTTTTAATCTGCTTAACTAAGAGCTCACCTTCCAACTTAATATTCATACCCACTGCACTCATGAAGCCTAAAGTCCAGCGAGTTGCAGCACAGAAAGCAAATCAAGCTTTCACGGCAGTAACTCCTGTCAGTAAATCACTCAGCCCATAAAACTTAAACTATTTTAGCAGGGCGTGGTGGACACCCTTAATCCGAGCAATTGGGAGGAAGAGCTAAGAGTACAAGGCCAGCTTGGTCAAGAGTGAGAACCTACCTCAGGATAGAAATTTGGGGGGGGGGGGGTGTTTCAAGGTAGAGTCTCACTCTAGCTCAGGCTGACCTGGAATTCACTCTGTAGTCTCAGGGTGGCCTTGAACTTATGGCGATCCTCTTACCTCTGCCTCCCTGACACACCAAAACAAAAAAATTTTTTGGGTGGAGGGGCACTGCCCTACTGGAGTTGGCTCACTGATCAAAGGCATTTGCTTGCAAAGCCTGCTGGCCAGTATTTGATTCCCTAGTACCCACATAAAGCCAGATGCACTAAATGCACCTGCGGTTTGTTTAGGCTTGAGACCCAATTTCCAGCCCAGCAAAGGAAGCAGCACAGGCTGTGGTGTGCATCACTTTCAGCCGAGACACGACAGAGTTAAAGGTCTAGAGGCAGCTATTCAAACATGGGCTCTCAGCTAAGTCTGACAGGGGGCTGACAAGCTGCCCTAAAACCTCCCCACAACTGTTAAGGTATCTTATCTACAGCAGATGTGGCAAAACACTGACGTGAAGACCAAACTAAGTAAGCTGGCCTGCAGACCCCATTCAATCAAGGAGTATCGCCTTCACAAATTTTAGTTTTAATCATAGTGACAAGAAGGTGTTCCCAATGACCACTTTATGAAGACCAGGCTATGTTCCAGAGACTTAACTCATGTTATCTTAATAAAATCCAAACCCCCATCATTCCTAGCGGTTACCACGGCAGCAGGTCACAAATAAACATCAGGATTCTTAACCTATTCCTTAAGACCCAATTATGCTAAAAATTTTTTTTTACCTGAATCTCCGAAAGACAATTTTTAGGTGCCTCATTCGCCCAGTTCCGGTAGTGTTTCGCCTCTTAGCCTTGGCACTCCAATTATCTAAGGACACAAGATTCCAAATGGTTTTTCTCACTCGCCTTGTGCATTCATTGTCGATTTCATTAGAAGTTTTAGCCAGTTCAAACAATGTACACACGTCTTGTGACAGTTCAAAGTTATGCTCCCAATTAGGTACAGTGCTAAAAAACCACCACCACCACCAGCCCAGCCCGAATAACATCACTTACACTTTCTCTTGCGCTTGGCAGGGTAGCCACACTTGCCACAGGTCGACTTCTGAAGGTGATAGGCCTTAGAGCCACAGCGGCGGCACAGGGTGTGCGTCTTGTTGCGACGCTTCCCAAACGACGACGTTCCCTTCGTCTACGGGACAGACAGGCAGTTCCGAGAACTTAGCAAGCCATGCATCTAGGTCCGACGCTTCCACGAAACCAACTACTCGCTAGTGTTCCGATGCCTCCCTCAGAGACCCGAGAACCGCGGTCCCCGGAACCCTACACGGAACCACCACCTCCGGGGTCTCTGCAGCTAGGGCCCAACCTGTCCTCAGCACCGACGCCAGGGCAGACACGTGAGCCGCCCCAAGGCCCGGGATCTACAGCGGCCGCGGGACTCCCGCGTCGGCCCACCAGTCTTCCGACTTTTGTGGGTCCCTGCGTGCCCTTCGCCCGCCCATCAGCTCCCCTTATCCAAAACCTTGCCAGGAACCCTCGAAGAGCAGGTGAGGTGGCACAAGGAGCAAGGATGGAAAGCGATTCCCACGGGCCAGGTACAAAACTCACCATCTTGCTTCTGCCGCCGAGACCAAAGAGACCGGAAGAGGAAGCACTTCTGCTCTTCCGTACTCAGAAACGTCCGTCCAGAGAACTACTTCCGGCAAATGCGGTGCACCCTTCTCAAGTGTCCGGCGCCGTGGCATGGGCGGAGCTAAGAGGTGGTGCAGTGCCAGGCAGAGCCAATCGGGTGTCAGCGGCCGGCAGGGGGCGGAGCGGAGGCCTCCAGGCCCCGCCCATCCCGGGGCTCCAGCGGCCCGTGGGCCGCCCGGCTGCGTCTCGCCGTGGGTTTGCTGTCAGCCGCGTGTGGCGTGTGGATTCCCGTCGCAGATCTGCTGGAGGAGTGGAGGCAGCGCCCCACTGGGCCTGGGGCCCGATCCCGGCACCTCCGGCTAGTCTTCTTTTCGAAGGCGGAGCTAGCATCTGCTGCGCCGGAAAGGCCTCGTGGTTTTCGGGCTGTAATGCTTTAGAGGCGCGCGTGGACCTTTTTGTTCACTGGTTTCCAGTACCCTGCTCCTGGGAGATCTGATTCAGCAGCAGGGCCAGGAATCTGTACTTTACAAAATGCTTTCTAGATTCTGATATTGAGTTGGCAGTTCCCAGACCACCATCATAAATGTTAGTGCGGGTTTTTTTTTTTTTTTTTCCCGAGGTAAGAGTCTCACTCTAGCTCAGGCTGACCTGAAATTTCACCCTGTATACTCAGGGTGGCCTCGAACTCAAGGCGATCCTCCTACTTCTGCCTCCCGAGTGCTGGGATCAAAGGCATGCGCCACCACGCCCGGCTCTGTGCGTTTTTAACTTGTTATCCACAGCTCCCCGTGCCCTCGCCAAACAAACAAACAAACAAAAAATGTACCCAAACGTTTAAGAATAGGGGCAAAGGGGTTGGCGAGACGGCTTAGCGGTTAAGCCTTTTGCCTGCGAAGCCAAAGAATCCTGGTTTGATTCTCCAGGACCCACGTAAGCCAGATGCACAAGGGGCACGTGAATCTGGAGTTTGTTTGCAGTGGCTAGAGGCCCTGGTGTGCCCATTCTCTCTCTGTCTGCCTCTTTTCTCTCTCTTTCTCTCTCTCTCTGCTTGCAAATAAATAAATAAAAATTAAAAGAAAATACCATTAAAAGAATAGGGGCAGAGAGTTTCAACCACGCAACTGCCTGCTTTCTGACAACAGAACGAAGTGAACACTGGGAGTCTGGTTCGGTTTTCGGAAATAATCGACTGATTAGTGCCTAATAAATACAGTCTCTTCTAGGTGCAGGGAGTAGTACTGGGCATAGTCTTTATGGAAATAAATTCGGAATGGGGGAGGAAGTAAGGCAGCCAGGAGAGAAAGAAAACAAACATTTAACCAGGACACTGGGTGATGGGCTGTATTTTTCCTTGACAAATTGCTACAGACTTAGTAGCATAAAACCACAATTTTAGTCAACGGGTCCAAGGCCTCAGAATAAATAAATTCTAGAGGTCTGAGGTCCAGTATTGTACCTGCACATAATATTAAACTTAACAACTTAAAAATCTGTTAAGAGAATGGACTCATGTTAACCGTTTTAGCCTAATCATTAAAAACACATAATAGTTTTACCAGTTAGAGGCACTGAGCTAAAATTAAAATGTATCTGGGAGTGGTGGCACACACCTTTAGTCCCAACACTGGGGAGGCAGAGGTAGGGGGATTGCTGAGTACCAGGCCAGCCTGAGACTACATAGTGAATTTCAAATTAGCCTGGGCCAGAGCAAGACCTTCCCTTAAAAAAACAAACAAAATCAAAATAAAATGTAGGACTGTGCTGTAGCTCAGGGCATTCATTGGCTAGCACAGGAGTACAGGAAGTCCTGGGTTCAATCTTCAGCACCACCAACATACAATTAGGCAGGCGTGGTGGTGCACGCCTTTAATCCCAGGCAGAGGTAGGAGGAGCGCCATGAGTTTGAGGTCACACTGAGACTGCATAGTTAAATCCAGGTCAGCCTGGGCCAGAGTGAGATGCTACCTCGAAAAATCAAAATAATAATACAATTAAAATGTTGGCAGGATTGCTTTCCTTCCCTCTACTTGTGTGTGAGGGTTTTTTTTTTTTGTTGTTGTTGTTTTGTTTTGTTTTTTTTTCAAGACAGGGTCTCACTCTATCCTAAGCTGACCTGGAACTCACTCTATAGCTCCAGGCTGGCCTTCAACTCATGGAGACCCTCCTACCTCGGCCTCCTGAGTACTAGGACTACAGGTGTGTGCTGCCATACCCTGCTCCTTCCATATAACAGAAAATCTGTTCCATTTCCTTTTTCATACTCTAGGGGCTGGCCAATTCATTGACTGATTGTGCATTCCACCTTCCAGTAAGCGGCTATCTTGCATTTTCTGTCTGTCTTGTGTTTCCCTGTTCTACTTTCTAGGCCCCTGTGATTATATCGCCCACCTATGTAACCTCTGCATCTCAAGGTCTGCTAATTAGTAATATTAATATCACCTGCAATCTCATATTTGTCATAGACTGTGAGGATTAGAAAGCTATGTTTTATGGAAAGGGTTGGGAGACACCTATGAGATCTGAGAACTGAGTCAGGTGTCCTACGCGAGACACATCCCAAGCTGAAGACACAGAGAGTGAAATGTTTTTCCTTCTCCCTAAACTGAGGCGGTTTTTTTTTTTAGTGTGCTAAAACTACTTCAGTTTTTCCCTAGTTTTCCTTTTCCTGCTCCAGAAGCTTAGGAAAGTCCTTTAGAACCTTCAGGTTTCTATCCAACTGCCACGTTTAGGTAGGTTAGTGGTAGATAGACTTATCATCATCATTATTATTATTATTAAGTAGAAACTTGTAGGGAAACATATGTTAGTACGATCATTTCCCTCCTCCCTGCCCCCATTCCACTGAGGGCCCTCCTCAGAAGGATTGCTGGTATTCTGCCTAGGTTTGCTGGATCTAGATGTGAGAGCATCAGTCATTGTAAAGGGCAGGGGAGCACCTCCCCCCCATGCCTCTGGACATTCCCTTCCACTCTGTGTCTCTTACAATCTTTCTACCCCCTCTTCCGCAAAATTCCCTGAGCTGTGGTGAGTGTTAAGTCTACTTTAGTGTTGTGGTCTCAGCAGGTTCTGGATTTCTGCTTCGGTGCAGTTTGAGTATCCTCTGTGTCTGTCTCCATGACCGTGGTGCTGGTTGGTAGACTGGCCACGGAAGCAGCACCCTTGCTCATCTCGCCAATTCCTCTGTGGTTTCACCTGGGCCCTGGCTGATGTGCGAGGGTGGTTTATCTCCTCGGTTCTAGCTGCCTTCTGAAAAAGAAAAACAGATTCTCCAAAGGAGAATGAGGTCAGCATAGTAGCCCAGGCTGACCTGAGATTCACTCTATTCTCAGGGTGGCCTTGAACTCATAGCGATCCTCCTACCTCTGCCTCCCAAGTACTGGAGTGCTGGGGATTAAAGGCATGCACCACCATGCCCGGCTCATACTTCTTTTATTTTTATTTTATCATTATTATTATTATTATCATTATTATTATTGGTTTTTCGAGGTAGGGTTTCACTCTGGTCCAGGCTGACCTGGAATTAACTATGTAGTCTCAGGGTGGCCTAGAACTCATGGCAATCCTCCTACCTCTGCCTCCCGAGTGCTGGGATTAAAAGCCTGTGCCACCACGCCCGACTTCATTCTTCTTTTATTTTTTAAGATAGTATCTCACCTTGTTGCTCAGGCTGGTCTCAAACACCTTTGGTCAAGTGATCCTCCTGCCTCGGCCCCTCAAGTGCTGGGATTGAACATATATTCTACCACATTGAGTTTAGATTAATTTCTGAAACAAATTGTCAGAAATTTTAAGCCCAGGCAGTCACCTCTTATATTTTGCCTTCTAGCAGTGATAGGGACTATGTAAGTCCTGTAGCCATGGTCCCAGTAAAATCATGTGTTGACTAACATTGACCTTAGACCTAATTTTTCTACAAGAAATGAAATTACTGCTGAGCATGTTCTTTAAGAATCTCATGCTTTTTCTTAAAGGCATGTGCCACCATGTCCGGCTACAAATTACATTTCTTTTTTTCCCTTCTTTTTTTGTTTTTTGGAAGTAGGGTCTCGCTCTAGCTCAGGCTGACCTAGTGTGGCAGTTAAAAATGTGACAGGTGCAGCCAGATGTGGCTGACACAACAAAGCGGGTGTGGCTGACACAATAAAGCCGGTGGAAATGCTTCCGTGAGGTGCCAGAGTAAACCCTGAGTACACAGTGACAAATGACATCACCATCAGAGGGGGCTGAAGGACCATCCAGAAAGAGAACACCACAGACAGCCACCACGGGACCAATGGGGACATTGGGGCGATATAAAAAGCATGTACTTCCCTTAATAAATGAGTCCATTTTCACCACCTGCTGGACTCCTGGAGTTTGTGTCGTTGACTCTGCGCCAACTCGCCCCTGCCCCCGAGGGTCCTCATCGGACCACCGGCTACATCTGGCCCCCAGATGTGGGGCTCTTTCACCTGTGTGGGTGTAGGTATTGGGCCTGTTTGGGTCATTCCTCTCCTTTTCTTCTTCCTTTTTTTTTTTTTTTTTTTTTTTTTTTTGTACTCATTTTGCTCGCCTTTTGCTCTCTTTGCCTGGGTCCACATTGAGCCCCTCCTCCGTCTCGAGGCACAGCCAAGTGTCCCCATGGGCAGTTCTTTGGTGAGTTGGCCCCTACATGCTGTGTGTCCTTTGCCCTGCCGTGAGGTAAGCGTGCAGGGCCTCTTATCTCTTCCCTCTGCCTTGGTCTGTCTTGTGAGGGAGGCACATTCAAACTTTCGTTTTTCGGTTCGCCCGGTGTCTCCACACAAGGCTTGGCCACCCAGGAGACCAAACCACCGACTGGACTGCCTGAACGTCCTTTTGAGACCGAAGACACCGTGTGGGCCCATGGCCGCGGCCTAACGAACCATGGAAGTTCCCCATTAAGCACAAGACTCCTCGGCCTGATGCATACTCGTCCTCTTTCACTTTTGTCTCATCCTTTCCTAGCTTCATTATGGGTAATTTGCCTCCTCACTGTAGGGATCCCCAAATTAAGGCCCTGAAATCTCTCCTGGTGACTCACAGCCTCAAGGTTAAATCCTATGATATTGAAGCCTTCTGGGAAGAGGCCGCCACCCTAGCCCCCTGGACTTCCCCTGACCACATGTGGGATTTTGACCTCTGGATGCGGGTCCTCTTTTTAGCTAGAAAAAGAGAAGTTCAACAGGGACTCACCCCTCCCATGTCTTTTGTTCCCATCCTCCTTGGCATTATTGGCAGCCTAAAGTCCTCTTCTGCTGAGGAGGTTATTTCTGCTCATAATGAACATTGCAAAAGCCACAAACTCTGAATTGACTATTCAGGGTTTTCCTCCTGCCCCCTCCTTCTGTTCGGGAGGAGCCACCCACTGAGGCGTCCATGCCTCCTGCTCAACCTGTTAAATCTCCTCCTGCCCCTTCTCCCCCCACTCAGTCTACTGACCCTTCTCCCCCTACTCCCCTTACTGACCCACCACCCCTCTACCCATGGCGAGAGGTACAGGACCTTGCGGTGGGACCCCCCTCAGGTGGCACGCCCTCCCGGCCTCCACCTCGCCCGCCTGTTCTGTCCCTTAAGCACCACCCTGAGGCCTTCCTTGTTAACATTGGTGCCAATGCTGCCCAGCATCCTTGGATTCCTACCCCTTGGCTGACTTGGCCCTCATAAGGAAGGCAGCATCTGACTCCGGCCCTGACTCACCTTATTTTGAACAGGTCCTCCGCCAATGGGCTGTTCAAGTCCAAACCCACTATGATTGGTACATTCTACTTAAGGCAGTCCTAGAACCCTCAGCCTTTCTTAACTGGAGGTCTGCCTATGATGACCAGGCCGAAGCCCATCTCAACCTTCAGTGTGGCCTAAACATCACCTTGGATATGTTGACGGGCCATACATTGACCCCGTGTCACAGGCTATCATTGGGATATACGCCTACTTTCAGCAGGTTTCTGACCTCTCCTTTAGGGCACTTAAATCTTGCACTCCTAAAGACCCCTCCACCTACTTCCGTAACCTAATACAACAACCTGGGGACTCATTCACTGACTTCCTTACTCGTGTCATGGAAGCAATGGAATGGAGACTAGATCCAGGCCCTACAAGAGAATTAATGATAAAACAACTAACTTGGGAAGGACTTAATGCCCCTGACTAGACAGCCTATCTCCCAAGGTGGGCCTTCCTATCCCCTGGGAACATTGCCAGCCCGCCCCTCCCTCTGCCTTTGAGGGATACCCCCTATCGGACTCTAATCCCCCCCCCATATGCGGAGGTATTCTACTGACGAAGATGCTATCAACTCCCCCTACCTCTACAGATACCCATTTGATCATACTATTGATACAATTATGGGAAATTGGGACCTAAGCAACACCCTGGCCTGCTTAGATCTACGCCCCTTTATGTTTCTGAACGAAGGAAATCTCTTTAATGGAACTTACACACAAATTACTCTTACTTTCAGTCTCTTTATGGATATGCCACTCACTGGAATCCAAATGAATCAGCTAATGAGTCCATAACAAAGAAAATACCCTGGGCAACTACTCCCGCCTGGGTTAGGCCCCCTTTCTTCTTCCTGGTATCCAATGCTACTGGCATACATGACTCTCTTAATTGTTCTCTTCATACATTCCAACTGCAAGCATGCTGGGATGGAACCACCCAACTAGCCGTTCTGGTAAGACAGCCTGCAGTTATCTGGTACACAGTGGTAAATACTACTCACTTCCATGCTATCACCCTTATGGCTCAAACTCAATTAGAAGAATTACAAAGAATCAAAAGAGACTTCGGTATCACCATGGCTATAATTGCTGCCATTGTTCTCCAGGTGGGGAGGGGCTATGGCAGGAGTCATTGCTATGATACAGACAGCAACCACAGCAGAAACTTTGAATCAGGTCTTAACCAAGTCAGCCGAGGCCCTACACTCCCAAGAAACTATTAATCAGCATCTTTATCAGGCCATCCATATCTTACAACAAATTGACCTCCTAGCTGAGAAAATAACACTTCTGAGGGACATTTCCCTGTTGGCATGTGACTCACGCTATCAGGCCATTTGTCTAACTCCCTATATAAAGTTCATAACGCCGCCCTAGAGAGAATTAAATTAGCACAATACATTAAAGGTACCTGGTCTGAGAAATTTCTAAATTATTCAATCTTACTAAGAGAACAGATCCATCAATTAAACATCACCAAGTTCCCTGCTATGACCCTAGATGCTGATATTATGACCAGAGTATGGAATAATATTAAAAGACTTATTGACCCTTCGTGGATATTGACCTATGCCGTCTTAGGGGGAATTATAATTATATTAATAGTTCTGTTTAAGTGTCTATTACAGTATATTCACAGACAACACTCCATCAACAAGACAACCCTCCAAATCCTCATGGCACTAGAATGCCCTGGTCCTAAGCCACTGAGAGAAATTATCCAAATTTGGATGGCTAACCTTGACAGAGCCTCCACTTAAATGATAAAGATAACCCCTCTCTCGCATGTACAACTCAGATGAACAGCGCTTTGAGGCCTGGTAGCCAATGACAGGTAAGATTCCCCTAGGTCATGCCCACCTAAGACAGGACATAGATGACCACGTCCATGCTCCAAAGACGGGTAAAGGCTTGACCCTGAGGGGGACAACCTAAGACAGACACGGTCCACAATACTGGGTGTCATTTGAAGTGAGAGCAAAAATAAAAACAAAAGAGTGAAAATGTGGCAGTTAAAAATGTGATAGGTGCAGCCAGACATGGCTGACACAACAAAGCGGGTGTGGGTGCAAATGCGGTGGAAATGTGAGGTGTCAGAGAAACCCTGCCTGAGTACCCAGTGACAAATGACATCACCATCAGAGGGGCTGAAGGACCATCCAGCAAAGACAACAGCACAGACAGCCACCACGGGACCAATGGGGAACATTGGGGGGATATAAAAGCATGTACTTCCATCGGACCACCGGTACATCTTGGGGCTCTTTCATAAATGTTTGGGTCATTCCTCCTCCTTTTTTTTCTTTTTTTTTTTTTTTTTTTTTTTGAGTCCATTTGAGCCCCTCCTCCGCTCCCCGAGGCACAGCCAAGTGTCACCACCTGCTGACTCCTGAGTTTGTGTTGTTGACTTGGCCCCTGCCCCTGAGGGTCCTCATGCTACATCTGGCCCCCAGTGTGTCCTTTCACCTGTGGGTGTAGGTATTGGGCCTGTTTGCAGGGCTTTTCTTTTTTTTTTTCTACTCATTTTCTCTTGCCCTCTTTGCCTTGGTCTGTCTTGTGAGGCACAGAGGCATGGGCAGTTCAACATGCTGTGTGTCCTTTGCCCTTGAGGTTGCAGGGCCTCTTATCTCTTCCTCTGCCTTGGTCTGTCTCCACATTCAAAGGCTTGGCCAGGCTTGGCCACCCAGGAGACCAAACCACCGACTGGACTGCCTGAACGTCCTTTTGAGACCGAAGACACCGTGTGGGCCCATGGCCGCGGCCTAACGAACCATGGAAGTTCCCCATTAAGCACAAGACTCCTCGGCCTGATGCATACTCGTCCTCTTTCACTTTTGTCTCATCCTTTCCTAGCTTCATTATGGGTAATTTGCCTCCTCACTGTAGGGATCCCCAAATTAAGGCCCTGAAATCTCTCCTGGTGACTCACAGCCTCAAGGTTAAATCCTATGATATTGAAGCCTTCTGGGAAGAGGCCGCCACCCCTAGCCCCTGGACTTCCCTGACCACATGTGGATTTTGACCTCTGGATGCGGGTCCTCTTTTTAGCTAGAAAAAGAGAAGTTCAACAGGGACTCACCCCTCCCATGTCTTTTGTTCCCATCCTCCTTGGCATTATTGGCAGCCTAAAGTCCTCTTCTGCTGAGGAGGTTATTTCTGCTCATAATGAACATTGCAAAAGCCACAAACTCTGAATTGACTATTCAGGGTTTTCCTCCTGCCCCCTCCTTCTGTTCGGGAGGAGCCACCCACTGAGGCGTCCATGCCTCCTGCTCAACCTGTTAAATCTCCTCCTGCCCCTTCTCCCCCACTCAGTCTACTGACCCTTCTCCCCTACTCCCTTACTGACCCACCACCCCTCTACCCATGGCGAGAGGTACAGGACCTGGCGGTGGGACCCCCTCAGGTGGCACGCCCTCCCGGCCTCCACCTCGCCCGCCTGTTCTGTCCCTTAAGCACCACCCTGAGGCCTTCCTTGTTAACATTGGTGCCAATGCTGCCCAGCATCCTTGGATTCCCTACCCCTTGGCTGACTTGGCCCTCATAAGGAAGGCAGCATCTGACTCCGGCCCTGACTCACCTTATTTTGAACAGGTCCTCCGCCAATGGGCTGTTCAAGTCCAAACCCACTATGATTGGTACATTCTACTTAAGGCAGTCCTAGAACCCTCAGCCTTTCTTAACTGGAGGTCTGCCTATGATGACCAGGCCGAAGCCCATCTCAACCTTCAGTGTGGCCTAAACATCACCTTGGATATGTTGACGGGCCATACATTGACCCCGTGTCACAGGCTATCATTGGGATATACGCCTACTTTCAGCAGGTTTCTGACGCTCTCCTTTAGGGCACTTAAATCTTGCACTCCTAAAGACCCCTCCACCTACTTCCGTAACCTAATACAACAACCTGGGGACTCATTCACTGACTTCCTTACTCGTGTCATGGAAGCAATGGAATGGAGACTAGATCCAGGCCCTACAAGGGAATTAATGATAAAACAACTAACTTGGGAAGGACTTAATGCCCCTGACTAGACAGCCTATCTCCCAAGGTGGGCCTTCCTATCCCCTGGGAACATTGCCAGCCCGCCCCTCCCTCTGCCTTTGAGGGATACCCCCTATCGGACTCTAATCCCCCCCCCATATGCGGAGGTATTCTACTGACGAAGATGCTATCAACTCCCCCTACCTCTACAGATACCCATTTGATCATACTATTGATACAATTATGGGAAATTGGGACCTAAGCAACACCCTGGCCTGCTTAGATCTACGCCCCTTTATGTTTCTGAATGAAGGAAATCTCTTTAATGGAACTTACACACAAATTACTCTTACTTTCAGTCTCTTTATGGATATGCCACTCACTGGAATCCAAATGAATCAGCTAATGTGTCCATAACAAAGAAAATACCCTGGGCAACTACTCCCGCCTGCATTAGGCCCCCTTTCTTCTTCCTGGTATCCAATGCTACTGGCATACATGACTCTCTTAATTGTTCTCTTCATACATGCCAACTGCAAGCATGCTGGGATGGAACCACCCAACTAGCCGTTCTGGTAAGACAGCCTGCAGTTATCTGGTACACAGTGGTAAATACTACTCACTTCCATGCTATCACCCTTATGGCTCAAACTCGATTAGAAGAATTACAAAGACTCAAAAGAGACTTTGGTATCACCATGGCTATAATTGCTGCCATTGTTCTCCAGGTGGGGAGGGGCTATGGCTGGAGTCATTGCTATGATACAGACAGCAACCACAGCAGAAACTTTGAATCAGGTCTTAACCAAGTCAGCCGAGGCCCTACACTCCCAAGAAACTATTAATCAGCATCTTTATCAAGCCATCCATATCTTACAACAAATTCACCTCCTAGCTGAGAAAATAACACTTCTGAGGGACATTTCCCTGTTGGCATGTGACTCATGCTATCAGGCCATTTGCCTAACTCCCTATATAAAGTTCATAATGCCTCCCTAGAGAGAATTAAATTAGCACAATACATTAAAGGTAGCTGGCCTGAGAAATTTCTAAATTATTCAATCTTACTAAGAGAACAGATCCATCAATTAAACATCACCAAGTTCCCTGCTATGACCCTAGATGCTGATATTATGACCAGAGTATGGAATAATATTAAAAGACTTTTTGACCCTTCGTGAATATTGACCTATGCCGTCTTAGGGGGAATTATCATTATATTAATAGTTCTGTTTAAGTGTCTATTACAGTATATTCGCAGACAACACTCCATCAACAAGACAACCCTCCAAATCCTCATGGCACTAGAATGCCCTGGTCCTAAGCCACTGAGAGAAATTATCCAAATTTGGATGGCTAACCTTGACAGAGCCTCCACTTAAATGATAAAGATAACCCCTCTCTCGCATGTACAACTCAGATGAACAGCGCTTTGAGGCCTGGTAGCCAATGACAGGTAAGATTCCCCTAGGTCATGCCCACCTAAGACAGGACATAGATGACCACGTCCATGCTCCAAAGACGGGTAAAGGCTTGACCCTGAGGGGGACAACCTAAGACAGACACGGTCCACAATACTGGGTGTCATTTGAAGTGAGAGCAAAAAATAAAAACAAAAGAGTGAAAATGTGGCAGTTAAAAATGTGATAGGTGCAGCCAGACATGGCTGACACAACAAAGCGGGTGCAAATGCTTCCGTGAGGTGTCAAAGGAAACCCTGCCTGAGTACCCAGTGACAAATGACATCACCATCAGAGGGGGCTGAAGGACCATCCAGCAAGAGACAACAGCACAGACAGCCACCACGGGACCAATGGGGAACATTGGGGGGATATAAAAAGCATGTACTTCCCTTAATAAACGAGTCCATTTTCACCACCTCCTGGACTCCTTGGAGTCTGTGTCGTTGACTCTGTGCCAACTCGCCCCCACCCCCCAGGGTCTTCATCGGACCACCGACTCCAACCTAGAATTCACTATGTTGTCTCAGGGTGGCCTTGAACTCACAGCGATCCTCCTACCTCTGCCTCTCACGTGCTAAGACTAAAGGTGTGCGCCAACATGCCCGGCTACATTTCTTGATATTGTTTGAAGGGATACACTTCAAATCAGCACCTCTGGGGTGTATACAGAGGACAGAGGTCTGCTTGGTGATCCTTATCCTCTTGTCAACTCACTTCATTCCCATACAAAGCCTGTGCAACTTTCATATAAATATAAAATATTTTATTTATTTTTAAAAATATTTACTTAGCCGGGTGTGGTGACACATGCCTTTAATCCCAGCACTCAGGAGGCAGAGGTAGGAAGATTGCTGTGAGTTTGAGGCCACCCTGAGACTACATAGTGAATTCCAGGTCAGTCTGAACTATAGTGAGACCCTACCTTGGAAAACAAAACAAAACAAAAAAAGATTACTTATTTTGCGAGAGACATAGAGAAGAGAGAGAGAGAGCAAGAGCAAGAACGGATATGTCAGGGCCTCCAGCCACTGAAAATGAACTCCAGATACATGCACCACCTTGTGTATCTGGCTTACATGGGCACCGGGGAATTGAACATGGGTCCTTTAGCTTTGCAGATAGGCGCCTTAATTGTTAACCCATTATTCCAGCCCTTATTTATTTATTTTGCAAGGATACAGAAAGAGAGAGAGAAATTGACAGACCAGAGCCTCTTGCCACTGCAAACAAGCTCCAAATGTGTTGGGGTCCCCCCCAAGGCCAGCTCAGGAGGGACGGTAGGCTCTCTGCCGAGTCGGGGTGAGCAGCGCAGAGTCACGACACAGACTCCGGGAGTTGGGTGAAAGCAGGAAGCGAGCCTCCGCAAACTCGTTTATTTAGGAAAATGCACGTGGGTTTTAAGGGGCTTGGCTGGCTAATCCTTGTATGGGGTGGTCCCCTTTTTGTGACCAATGACAGCCTGTCTCTGGATAGGACATCTCGTAGCAGGCTTCTTGCGAGCATGGGACTGTAGTTGTTGTCACACCAAGCCTGCGCAGAACACCATGTTCACAGAAGCCACTTTCTGTTTTCTTCTGCCATGCGGTCTGGCTAGGACCAAGCCTATATTGTGCCATACATATCCTCCTTTTTGTTTTTATTATTGGCAACCCTGAGAGGTATGGTTTTTTGCCAAGACATTGTTGAACCCAGGCCCCAAAGGATCATCATACGTGCCTGTCTTAGGTTGTTCCATCTCATGGAATCTTACCCATCATTGGCTACTATGGCACAATACAAATGCATTTGCCACTTTGTGTATCTGGTTTTACATGGATGCTGGGGAACTGAACCTGAGTCAATATGCTTTGCAGGCAAGTGCCTTAACCACTGAATCACCTCTCTAGCCCCAACTTTCCTGTTAAGCACCAGCTTTGCGTGTGTGTGTGTGTGTGTGTGTGTGTGTGTGTGTGTTTCGAGGTAGGGTCTCACTCTAACTCAGGCTGACCTGGAATTCACTATGTAGTCAGAGGGTGGTCACAAACTCACCTCCTACCTCTGCCTCCCAAATGCTGGGATTAAAGGTGTGCGCCACCACGCCTGGCAAGCACCAGCTTTGAAATCTCCTGAGGCAGGTTATGTTGGAGGTGGAGTAGTGGAAGAGAGATGCAGTATATATATATTTGTTTTTTGTTTTTCAAGGTAGGGTCTGGCTCTAGTTCAGGCTGACCTGGAATTCACTATGTGGTCTCAGGCGGCCTTGAACTCACAGCAATTCTCCTACCTTTGCCTCCTGAGTGCTGGGATTAAAGGTGTGCACCACCACACCTGGCTAGGCCTACTATGTATTAAACTGAACAAAAAAAGATTGGAAAACTTTATGACATTGTCAGTCATATTGGGGACATGAGATAGGATGTATCTCTTGAAAGTCAGGATGGTCTTGACCTCACAGCAATCCTTCTTCTTCAGCCTCCCCAAAATTCTGATAGTAGTAGAGGCATGCACCACCATGCCTGGCTCTTACTGTTAACATTTATTCTGCAATTTCCCAATTTATAAAAATTAGATTATTTTTTATTTTGTGCCCTTATTAGTAATATTATAATGCAGATTCTTATATATACAACTTTCTTCATTCATCTGAGATAATCTCCTAAAATGCAATTGCTGGATTGAACAGAATTAAAAAAAAATTTATTTATAGCTGGGCGTGGTGGCACATGCCTTTAATCCCAGCACTTGGGAGGCAGAGGTAAGAGGATTGCCATGAGTTCGAGGCCACCCTGAGACTACTACAGAGTGACTTCCAGGTCAGCCTGAGCTAGAGTGAGACCCTACCTCGAAAAACCAACAAAAAATTATTTATTTATTTATTTATTTATTTATTTATTTATTTATTTATTGTTTTGGTTTTTCGAGGCAGGGTCTTGTTCTATCCCTGGCTGACCTGGAATTCACTATGTACAGAAAATTTTAAGGAAAAAGATAGAAAGTAGATCAGGTTGGGTATAAAGCTCAGTGACAGGTATGGCGTGCACACACACACACACACACACACACACACACACACACACAGATTGAGAGAGAGAGAGAGAATGTTAATGACAGGAAGTCAGGGAAGGAATGCTCGGGCTGCAGTTCCCTACTGTGCTTGTTTGTGTCTGTCCACTCCAAAACCGTGTGTCACTAATAGATTTTATCTTTGTCAAATAGACTTACTATCCCCTCCCCGCCCTTTTTTTTTTTTTTTTTTTTTGTAACTCTCAGTTGTTTATCTACCAGAATGACTTCATAATCTAGTTCCTGGTCTGGAAGAAACGGAGGCAATGGCTGCGGACGCTGCTCCCTCCGAGATCATAGAAAGACAGCGGACGGCGTTGCTTAAACTCCTGCAGCATGACCCTGATTCTGTCATAGACGCCTTAACTTCCCGGAGGCTGATCTCCGATGAAGAGTACGAGACCCTAGAGAAAGTCCCGGATGCTCTGAAGAAGTGTCGGAAGCTCTTAATTTTGGTACAGAAAAAGGGAGAGGTGACTTGTCAGTGTTTTCTCAAGTGTTTATTTAATGTATTTCCAGAGTCAGCTTTCACTGGTGAGTTCAATTTTCGCACTTTGGGGGAGAGAGGGAGGGATAGATTATCTGAAAAAGATAAAAGGAACGCCAGGCGTGGCCTTTAATCCTTTAACTCTGTAGCCCCAGCAGTCTGGCCTGAAGCTCATGTTGATCCTCCTACCTCTGCCTTCCAAGCGCTGGGACTAAAGGCATTTACACCATGCCTGGCTCTACTAGTTATTCTGAAATACTCATAAACCCTATCTTAGATAGTTCAAAAATTTAAGCCTGGCATGGTGGCGCATGCCTTTAATCCCAGCTCTCAGGAGGCAGAGGTAGGAGGATTGCTGTGAGTTCAAGGCCACCCTGAGACTACATAGTCCAGGTCAGGCTGGACTACAGCAAGACCCTGCCTCAAAAAAGGAAAAAAAAAAAATTCACCTTTTATTTTTGTCCTGCTCCCAGAGGAAATCGTGCTGAAATAGAAGGTAGCAGGAAAGCATACAGAGTTTGAAAAGTAGGGGACAATGGATCTCATTAGGTTAGGAGATTGCTAACTTGTTTAGAGGCCCGTATTTGTTTCCAGTTGTTTAAGCGGTTCAGTCAGGTGCTCGTCATTCTGACAGGGATAGACTCAACTCCCACAGTTGGAAAAAGAATACAGCTGATAAAGTGCAATATAGAGGATAGAGGTTGTTCCTCTCTCCCTTCTTCCCTCCCTCCCTTCTTCCCTCTCTCTCTTCTTTTCTTTTTTCTTTTTCTTTTTTTTTCTGTTCTGTTCTCTCTCTTTTTTTTTTCTTTGGTGAGTCAGGGTTTCATCCTACCCCAGGCTGACCTGGAACTCACTCTTATAGTCCCAGGAGCCTGGCCTCAAGCTCACATTGATCCTCCTACCTCTGCCTTCCAAGCGCTGGGACTAAAGGCATGTTACACCACCCCTGGCTCTACTAGTTATTCTGAAATACAAATTCTATCTTAGATAGTTCAAAAATATTAAGCCAGGCATGGTGGCTCACGCCTTTAATCCCAGCACTCAGGAGGTAGAGGTAGGAGTATTGCCATAAATTCTAGGCCAGCCTGAGACTATATAGTGAATTCCAGGTCATCTGGGCTGGAACAAGACCCTACCTTGAAAAACAAAACAAAGAGCCAGGCATGGTGGTGCATACCTTTAATCCCAGCACTCGGGAGGCAGAGGTAGGAGGATAGCCGTGAGTTCTAGGCCAGCCTGAGAATACAGAGTGAATTCCAGGCCAGAGTGAAACCCTACCTAGAAAAAAACCCCCCAAAAACAAAAAAACAAAACAGAAATCAAACAAAACAAAAATAACTAGTGGCCCTTGGTATATATCCAAATGTATAAAAACCAGCATATAGAAGAGATATCTGTATGTCCTTGTTTATTGAGGCAATTTTCACAATAGACAGCTTCTGGAATCAGCCTATTTGCCCATCACCAGATGACTGAATGAAGTGTAGTATATATACATAATAGAGTATAATTCAGCCATAAAGAATGAGAGCTGGGTGTGGTGGCTCCTGCCTATAATTCTAGCATCTGCAAGAGAGAGGCAGGAGGGTCAACAGTTATAGAGTAGCCTGGGTTATGCAGCAAATTCCAGGCCAGCCTAGGCTGCAGAGTGAGACCCCGGCTCCAACACAAAGAAGAGCAAAAATGAATGGGGCTATATATATGTTAAGGCGCTTGTCTGCAAAGCCTAAGGAGCTGGATTCTACTCCCTAGTACTCATGTAAAGCCAGATGCACAAGGTGGTGCATGCATCTGGAGCTTGTTTTCAGTGGCTAGAGCTCTGGTGCTCCCATCTACTCTCCATAAATAAAATAAAAAAAGAATTAAATCATGTTATATGTAGGAAAAATGGATGGAAGCTGGGCGTGGTGACTCACGCCTTGAAATCCCAGCCATTGGGAAGCTGAGATAGGAGATTACCATGAGTTTGTAGCCACTTACAGAGTTCCAGGACAGACTAAGCTAGAGACCGTACCTTGAGCTTGAAAAAAAAAAAAAAAACTGAAAAAAAAAATGGATGGAATTAGAGATCAAGAAATTAGCCAGACTCAGAAAGAGAAATATGTGGAACATATGTTAATGCTTATTAGAATATATACATGTATATACACACACACACATACATACATACAAGGGTATCTATTTGGGAGGAAGGAGACCAGCTAGAGAGGGAGGAAGGACAATAGAGGATAATGTGGGGGTGAATATTATCAAAGTATGTTATATGTACATGTGTGAAAATGCCATGATGACATGTACAGTTAATATGCGTTAATAAGATTTTAACATCTTGGAGAGTTGGCTTAGTGGTTAAGGCACTGGCCAGCAAAACCTAATGACCCAGGTTTGATTCCCCAGTACCCATATAGAGCCAGATGCACAAGGTGGCACATGTGTCTGGAGTTTGTTTGCAGTGGCTAGTGGACCTGGCATACTCATTCTTTGTCTCTCAAATAAATAAATACAATATTAAATAAATTTTGTGGGCCTGGAGAGATGGCTTAGCAGTTAAGTGCTTGTCTGTGAAGCCTAAGGACCCCCATTTGAGGCTTGATTCCCCAGGATCCATGTAAGCCAGATCACAAAGTGGTGCATGCATCTGGAGTTCATTTGCAGTGGCTGGAGGCCCTGGTGCGCCCATTCTCTATCTATTTCTCTGTCTGTCGCTCTCAAATAAATAAATAAAAAATAAACCAAAAAATTTGTAACATCTCAAAAAATAAATGACTTGTTAAACCAGGTGTGGTGGCGCATGCCTTTAATTCCAGGACTCAGGAGGCAGAGGTAGGAGGATCACCATGAGTTCAAGGACACCCTGAGACTACATAGTGAATTCCAGGTCAGCCTGGGCTATAGTGAGACCCTACAAAAAAAAAAAAAAAAAAAAGACTTGTTAAAAAAAATAGCAGTTGGGCTGGAGAGATGGCTTAGCAGTTAAGGCATTTGCCTGCAAAGCCAAAGGAGCCTGGTTCAACTCTCCAGGACCCACATAAGCCAGATGCACAAGGGGGTGCACGCATCTGAGTTCGTTTGCAGTGGCTGGAGGCCCTGGCATGCCCATTCTTTTTCTCTCTCAAATAAATAAATATTTTACAAAAAGTTTTTAATTTTTTTAAAATTTATTTTATTTTATTTATTTATTTGAGACAGAGAGACAGAGAGAGAGAGAGAGAGTGAGAATGGATGCGCCAGGGCCTTTAGCTACTGCAAACGAACTCCAGATGCATGCGCCACCATGTGCATCTGGCTTACGTGGGACCTGGAGAATTGAACCGGGGTCCTTAGGCTTCGCAAGCATATGCCTTAACCACTAAGACATCTCTCCAGCCCTTTTTTTTTTTTTTTGTTTTTCAAGGTAGGGTCTCACTCTAGCTCAGGCTGACCTGGAATTCACTATGTAGTTTCAGGGTGGCCTCGAACTCACAGCAGTCCTCCTACCTCTGCTTCCTGAGTGCTGGGATTAAAGACATGTGCCACCATGCCCTGCTTCTCTACCTCTTTCTGTCTCTCTTAAATAAATAAATAAAAAAAATATTAAAAAGAAAAAGAAAAAAGAGAAAAGGATGATGCTTTGAGGACTTGCAACTTACTCAAGTTGCTTTAAAATTCTCATTTTGCAAAAACAAACCTTCTCACTCTTTTTCAGAACTTTTGCAACATGAGAATACAGCACCTCAGTCCATGAGGCTAAGCACGAATTCAGAAGATACTGTATCCCCTGAGACTCCGGAGACCACAGTGTTCTCTGAAAAGAAAGAACACTTGGATTTGGAAACCACTGAGTTTTTCGGGGACAAGGAAAGCAGTGGTAGGGAAACTGCATTAACCTCCAGGGAGAATGAGAAGGAATGTGACCCACCGAACGTCATAGTGCCATATTCATTTGAAAGAGCTGGGTTTGAAGTGCCAGCAAGTATTACATATTTAAAGGCTGGGCAGAGATATGACGAGCCAGATGACTCCCTGTACTTAGAAGAGCCTCATCCAGTGTCTGCTGGGTGCTCTGAAGATGAAGAGCACATTGTGAAAGAGGGGCATCGGAATGACCTAGAGCACCTTGCACATGACGGTGAAGAGGAGGAGAATGCGGAAAACATGGGGTATGCCAGTGAAGAGAGCAGTTACGAAGATTCAGAAACGGACATCTCATTGGAGGAAGAGGAGAAAAGAATAGAAGGTATGCAGGCAAATCTGTGTAATTAATTGGGCAACTTATCACTAAGCTAATAAAGTTGCCATGGCCTATTTGGGAAGTGGGGATCACAGGGCGAATCAAGACATCAGACTTTCTTGTGTTTCTGTACCCTGGAGTATCTTCAGAGATAGCTATCTGATGAAGGAGCACACAGGACTGGGAATAGCTCAGCAGTCTTTCAGTATCCAGGGGAGATAACATTGATGATCTCCCTTGACTACCAAAATCATTGAATGCTTTATATCACTTATATGAAAATGACATAGTGAACCAGACCTGGTGGCCCATGTCTGTAATCCTAGCACTCAGGAGGATCACTGCAAGTTCAAGGTTAGTTTGGGGCACATAAGAATTTCAGGCTAGACAGTTGATAGGACTACAGACCAAGAACCTGTCTCAAAAACAAAAACAGCCGGGCATGTTGGCACACGCCTTTAATCCCAGCACTCGAGAGGCAGAGGTAGAAGGATCTCTGTGAGTTTGAGGCCACCCTGAGACTGCATAGTTAATTCCAGGTCAGCCTGGGCTAGAGTGAGACCCTACCTGGAAAACCCACAAAAAACAAAACAAAACAAAAAAGCCAGGTGGTGGTGCACCCCTTTGGTCCCAGCACTAGGGAGGAAGAGGTAGAAGGATTACTATGAGTTTAAGGCCAGCCTGGGTCTACAGAGTGAATTCCAGGTCAGCCTGGGCTAGAGTGAGACCATAACTGGAAAAAAAAAGGCTGGGTGTGGTGGCTCATGTTTAATGAAATATCATACTATGTTCCATCTATACAATTACTATGTACCAATTAAAAATAAAAATGTGGGCCGGGTGTGGTGGCGCACACCTTTAATCCAAGCACCTGGGAGACAAAGATGGTAGGATCACTGTGAGTTTGAGGCCACCCTGAGACTACGTAGTGAATTCCAGGTCAGCCTGGGCTAGAGCAAGACCCTACCTCCCCAAACCAAAAAACAAATAAATAAAATAAAATAAATAAATAATAAAAAAAGAAAGAAAAGGAAGGAAGAATGGCATGGTATTTGCATATATCCTCTATGCAAATAAAATACATTTTAATTTTATTTTGTTTTTCGTTTTTCGAGGTAGGGTTTCACTGAAGCTCAGGTTGATCTGGAATTTACTATGTAGCCTCAGGGTGGCCTCAAGCTCACAGTGATCCTCCTACCTGGGCACTACCACGCTTGGCTCTATGTTTTTATTTTATTTTAATTAATTAATTAATTAATTTATTTATTTTGGTTTTGCAAGGTAGGGTCTCACTCTGGTCCAGGCTGACCTGGAATTCACTATGTAGTCTCAGGGTGGCCTTGAACTCTCAGCAATCCTCTTACCTCTGCCTCCCAAGTGCATGGATTAAAGGTGTGCGCCACCACACCTGGCCCACATTTTTATTTTTAATTGGTACATAGTAATTGTATAGGTCGACCATAGTATGAAATTTCATTAAACGCATATGATGTGTAATAATAAGATCAGGGTTATTGGCAGCATTGAAAATCTTCTCACTGGTGGGTGGATGCATGCTTGTGTTCCTAGTACTTTGAAGGTGGAGGCAGGTAGACTGAGTCTGAGGTCAGCATGGGCTTCATAATGACACCCTCTCTCAAAAAATCCAGAAACAAAGCTGGGTATGGTGGCACACACCTTTGATCCCAGCACTTGGGAGGCAGAGGTAGGAGGATCACCGTGAGTTCGAGGCCACCCTGAGACTACATAGTGAATTCCAGGTCAGCCTGGGCTAGAGTGAGACCTTGCCTTGAAATCCCCCCACCAAAAAAAATAAGTTAAGTTTCTAAAATATTGCAATGTATCATAATTTGGTCCATATATCACCATCTTGATGAAGAGAAATATGTCAGTGCATATTTTGTATCTGGAATGCTAAAAACATTTATTTAACTAATTTTATTATTTATTAGAGAGAGAGAGGGAGAGAGGGAAATAGGCAGATAGAGAGAAAGAGAATGGGTGCGCCAGGGCGTCTAGCCACTGCAACTGAACTCCAGACACATGTGCTACCTTGTGCATCTGGCTTACATGGGCCTTGGGGAATTGAACCTGGGCCCTTTGGCTTTGCAGACAAGCACCTTAACCGCTAAGCCATCTCTCTAGCCCCTGTACCTGGATATTTTAATGAAAATTCAAAATATGAGGAATGATTCATTTAGATAGATGCTGTCTGGGAAAATATCATCAAATTCTGTGTAGGAAAAGTATCTACCATGTCACATTCAACTCTAATCCTGGGGATTAATAATCCATGCCTAGGTCTAAGTTCTTTTAAAAGGGAATTGAACATTTTATACTATGCAGGACATAGTGACATATGCCTGCAATTCCAGCATTTAGGAAATGAAGGCTGGAGGATCAAGGCCATCTTGGGCTTCATGGAAAGAGATCCTGGCTCAATAAAACAGAAGCAAAAGCAAGAAAATTCACAAGACTTTTATGTTTGCATACAAACATTAGCCAAAATAAAAATAAAGAGATGGGTGTGGTGGCATATGCCTTTAATCCCAGGAGTTGGGAGACAGATAGGTGGATTGCTATGAATTCAAGGCCAGTCTGGGACTACAGAGTGAGTTCCAGGTCAGTTCAGGCTAGAGTAAGACCCTACCTCAGAAAAAATAAAAATAAAAAATAAAAAGGGGAGCTAGGATGATGGCTCAGTTAGCAAAGTGCTTGCCATGTATGCATGAGGGCCTGAGATTGGAGCCTTAGCACCCATGTAAAGCCTGGGTGTGGCGATGCATACCTGTAATGGCGGTACTTGAGAGGCAGAGGTAGCTGGGTCCCCAGGGTAAGCTCGCTAGCTTAACTAGCCAAATTGGTGATCTCTGAGTTCAGTGAGACTCTGTTTCAATAAAATAGGGTGGAGAGTAATGGAGGAGATGTACAGAGTTGACCTGTGGTCTCCACACACACGTGCCCAGCATACATACATACACATGCAATAAATAAATAAATATTAAAAGGAAGCAAATTAGAGAATCTAAAATGATCATCCTAGTCAATGATTATGTAATTGTCCATCCAATATCTATTCAGAGAAGGGATGGGAGTCAAATATTCTATATCAAATTGATCTCTCTCTCTCTCTCTCTTTGGTATTTTCGAGGCAGGGTCTCTAGCCCATGCTGACTTGGAACTCACTCTGTAGTTCTAGGTTGGCCTCAAACTCACATCAATCCTCCTGCCTCTGCCCTCTGAGTGCTGGGATTAAAGGTGTGCACCATCACACCCGGGCTGATGTATCTTTTAGAAGGAACATGGGGCAAGCAGAGTGGTGAACAGAGAATTTACTTCAGTTTTTCTGTTTCAACTTTTGGCTGCAAAAATGTCAATGTTAAGTTAAAATGTTAATGTTAAGTTAGCGAAGAAAAGGATAATAAACATGGCATTTACTGAATACCTTCTTCGTTACAGAAAGAAAAGAGGTATTTAAACACATTCTGTCCTGTTTGAACATGGATAGAAGCAGAAAACTGCTCCCAGACTATGTTAAACAATTCTCCTTAGATCGAGGACGTAACTGGACACCCGAGACTCCTGGAGACTTAGCTTGGAGTTTCCTGATGAAAGTTCAAGCGCTGGATGTGGAGGCCAGAGATGCCATTCTCAGGCACAGGGTTGTGGTTGAAGACAGCAAGGAGGACTTGCTGACTGGAATGGAGAATCTGGAAATCAGAGACCTGCAAACCATTAATCCCCTTGATGTCCTCTGCGCCTGCATGCTGTGTTCAGACAGCTCTTTGCAGCGTGAAGTTGTGTCAAGCATGTATGAATGCCGCTTTGCTCTTCCCCTGCTCTTGCCTGATGCAGAAAACAACAGAAGCATCCTGATGCTGGGGGCCATGCGTGGTGTTGTAAAGAAGCCGTCAACACAGCCCTCAGGAGCGTCCACAGAGGACACGGAGCAGCGTCTGAGCCTCCTGAAGATGCCTGTCGCCTCTTTTGTACGCCTAGGACACTGTAGCTTCTCCAAGTCCAGAATCCTCAACACACTGCTAAGTCCTGCCCCAAAGAAGTCACACAAAGTCTTTCTCCATCAGGATGTGTCTCTTCCCGTGCTTCCTCGTCAGATCTCTGATGGTCTGATTGAAATCACGTGGTGTTTCCCTGACAGCCATGAGCCAAAGAAAAGCTCTCCTTTTTTCCAAAAGCCTGTCGCTATAGCCAACCTTCGTGGAGATCTAGAAAGCTTTTGGACTCAGTTTGGCTTTTTGGTGGAAGTTTCCTCAGCCATGTTTTTCTTCACCGACCACCTTGGTGAGAGGGAATGGGACTTGCTGATGTTTTTAGGAGAAGCTGTCTTGGAAAGATGTTTCTTTATCCTCAGTCCCCAGGCCCAGGAGAGTGAAGAGGCTCAGATTTTCCAAAGGATCCTGAAACTGAAGCCATCACAGCTGTTGTTTTGGGAAGGGGAGGAAACTGGGGACAGAGGGAAGAGCTTGGAGGCCCTTCAAGCTGCCTTCCAGGAAGTAATGTTCTCTTCTGTGAAATCTGTGTCCGTGGAGGACATGGCTTCTCTGGCCAGGGAGCTGGGCATTCAGGTAGACCAAGATTTTGAGATGGCTCAGGGGATACCAATTTCCCCTAGTAAGAATACAGCTAGGACTGATGAAAATGAGAAACAACAACGGCCAAGTCAGACAGAAAGTTCATCTGACAAGCAAGGTGCGTTGTCTGTAAGAGAGCATGGGGCTCAAGGTGAGGTCAGCCAGACTGCTCAGAATTTCCACCAGCTTCCTCACGTACAGTACCTCTTGCCTTTACCTACCCAAGTTGGTGTTAACTTTAACAGTGTTTCTTTAAATGCCCCTTGGGTTATGGGGACCCACTTTGGGTCAGAGCCCAGGGCTAAGTGGGTCAGTCCTTTGCCCTTTCAGAATACAAGAGCCCATGTTAGAGATAAAAACTTCCGGATTCATTACTTCAAACCCCAGAGATCTTATTCAGGTGAAAGATTTATGCAGTTTTCCAGAGCTGCTTGGGCATGGCCCTTGAATGGAACATTTTGGAGAGCACCTGGACTCGTGTCCCAGCATGTATGGACTCATTCTGACAGTCGACAAACAACTAGAGCCCTTCCAAGTTCTAGGGCAGCGGTGTCCTGCGCAGGTCACCTCCATTCTCTGGGTTCACAGCCAGCAAGAGCAGTAAGGACGCGGAGGCCTGGTAAAGCCCACGCCCAGGGAGCACAGCTCACCGAAACAACTGGGAATGCTGGGCAAACATCTCACGTTAAATACCCTCACCCTCAATGCTTTCAACAGCCAGCAGGAGCTGTACAAAAAGACCTGGTAAGACCTGCTTCTCATCAAGGAACCCGTGGGGTGATACAGGGAGGGCCTTCAAATTCCCATTCCATGCCTGGGAGTAAACTTTCCCTCACATCTCAGCCCAACTCCCAGCAGCCCAAACCCCAGGTCAATCACTTTCAGCCTAAGCCCTCCCAACCTGTTCTCTGTCAACCCATACCGTCTCAGCCCAAATCCCCTCATTCCCCGTCTTCCCAAGCGAAACCCTCTGTATCCAAACCCACTCATCCCCAGTCGTCCCAAACAAAATCTTCCCTGTCCAAACCTGCTTATTCCCAGTCCTCTCCAACTAAACCCTCTTCATCCAAGCCTGCCCATTCGCAATCCTCCCAAGCTAAACCCGCTCAGGCCAAGCGACGGCAGTCCCAATCAGCGCCTCCTCAGCCCAGGCCCACTCAACCTAAGTCATCCCAGGCCAGAGCTTCACAGACCAAAGCCTTCCAACCAAGAGCAGGGCCTAGGAGAGCGGGAAAGCCTTGAGGAGCAGACTTCAGAGACATCATGAAATGTGTTCGTTGCTGGGGCCACTCCTGTCACAAAGCCACTTGAAGAGTTTCAGTAAAGATTAAAGACTGCTGTCATTAACAAGACACAGACAAAAATGTATGCAAAGCCTAATTAGGCAGCATTAAAGAATCAGAGCTGTGTACCTAAATGAGGAAAAATACAAAGGTGATTAAGCAAGCAAGCACCTTAACCACTAAGCTATCTCCTCCAGCCCTGAAAGCAATTAAGAGTGTGATCTTATAGTGCACACATTAATTAACTCCACCTTTGACTATTAGGTAATGTCTGATTTGAATCCAGGGGATAGGGTGTGTGAGACAGCCCCACATGGAGAATACCGGGATTACAAATTAACTGCAAAGTGTAATGATGAAAGAGTTCAGGTTACCTGACCTCAGCATTGTAAGGAAAGCTGCTCCGGGAATGCCTTGATCAGAAATTTCTTGTTCAGGGATAGAGAGATGGCACAGTGGTTAAAGGCGCTTGCTTGCAAAGCCTAACAGCCTGGGTTCCAGTACCCACATAAAGCTAGACGCCCACAGTGATGGGAGATCCTAGCACACCATTCCCATTCTCTCCCTCTGCTTGTATATAAATAAAAACCATATTTTAATTTCTGGTTCAATGTCAACCACTGAGCCCTGCTTTGTTTGTCATATTTAAGTAAACTTACTTGTAATGGGCCTAATTTTGTTGTTGGTGTTGTTTTCAATGTAGGGTCTCACTCTAGCCCACGCTGACCTGGCGCTCATTCTGTAGTCCCAGGCTTGCTTCTACCTGGGACTCCTGAGTACTAGGATTAAAGGTGTACATCACCATGCCCAGCTATGGGCCCAATTTTTAAGGTTAATAAGTGTAAGGAAACTGTAAGAGAAAAGGAAAAGAGAACACTGGATTTGATCTCTACAGACAAGACTGTTTATTGAGAGAAAATAGAGAGGGGCCTCAGCTTTCCTGTGGGATGAAGGCTGAAGCACTGGGCCAGGCTGGGGTGCAAGCTTATAAGGGGGATCCTAAGACAGACTGTACCAGCTGCTGGTCTAAGGAAAGTAGAGGAACTGTAGTTCTTTGTGTCTTTCCTCAGAATAAGCATTTTTAGCCAAATTGTCTAGGGAGGATAACCCACCAGATGGTTCCTGTTCCTTCAAAGTTTTCTGAGCTAAGGGAAATTTAGTTTATCATCCGGGAGTAGACAGGCCTGTTAAGGCCATGCTTCTGAAATTTTAGGGCTTGTTGGTCTTAGGGATAGCCATTAACTCTTTAGTTCCCTCTAGTTTTCAGGAAGGCTGTTAACCATTCAATAAGACTATTTTATTTGACTCTTATATATGAACAACCAGTAAAATGAATCATTTTACATTAACTTTAGGGGTGATTTACACAGATTTCATAGTTAAAGTATGTATAATAATTAAACTTTGGTTCATTGGAAGATATTAACTTTATGATTTGAACTAAAATGTGTTATGGAGTTTTAAATTTTAGGGTTAAAGTTAAATTGAGAAGATTAAGTTTACAAAGTTTATTACAAGGATTGTAATGTTTAAGAGAACTTACGGGCTGGGGAGGTGGTGGAGATAGCTTAGTGGATAAAGCTGTTGCAGTGTGGCATGCCGATCTGAGTTCAGATGGCCAGAACCCACATAAAGTTGGACATGGTGACACACATCTACAACCCCAGTGCATCTACAGCAAGATGGAAGGTGGAGATCAGAGAATCCCCGGGAAGCTCACTGGCCAGCTAGCCTGGAGAACTTAGCCAAGAATGGGAGACCTGTCTCAAATAAGGTAGAAAGTGAGGAGAGATTTGTGAGATTGTCCTCTGACCTCCACACTCGTACCATGGCATACACATACCCACACTCCCACATACACCAACCTTGAAAATTTGAACTTCATAGTATCTTATAATTTTGTTAGATTTTTTTATTCTAAACATTTGAATAAGTTCTGTTAGCAATGTTAAGTAAAAAGACTGTATTAAATTTAAATATTTAAGTGAAGCTTATCTGTTTTAAATGATAGCAAATAATAAAAGGCTAATTTACCTGGGTATGCTAATACATGCCTATAATCCCAACACTTGGGAAACTGAGGCAGAAAAATCAAGGTTCAAAGCCAGCCTGGGCTACACAAACTTTCCCCTAGTTCCCACCCCCCAAAAAGCCACTTTAAGATAGATGTTAAAATTTGTTTGATTTCAAAATAAGATTTACATCTTGGCTGGACATGGTGGCGTACACCTTTAATCTCAGCACTTGGGAGGCAGAGGTAGGATTGCTGTGAGTTTGAGACTAGCCTGGAACTACAGAGTGAATTCAGGTCAGCCTGAGCTAAAGCAAGACCCTAACTCAAAAAAAAAAAAAAAAAAAAAAAAAAAAAAAGACTTATAAATTGAATTTAAAAAGTCCCCATTTTTGAGTTTTATAACTTTAATAAAATTAATTTTAAATATTAAAATAGCTTCAAGGAGTCTTTCCTAGGTTAACATTGCCTTTAGGTCCTCATAATCATATAGACAAATGGATGACTACTAATCACTGTGTGTATGTGTGTGTGCATGAGTGGAGGTTAAGGTTCATGTGTCTTCTTTTTTTTACTTTTTTTTTTATTTTGTTTTTCTAGGGTCACACTTTTTGATATTTATTTATATATTTATTTGAGAGAGAGATTAAAGAGAGCCACCAGAGGCTTTTTCTTTCTTTTTGAGTTTATTTAGAGAGAGAGAGAGAGAGAGAAAGAGAGAGGGAGAGAGAGAGGCAGAGAGAGAGAGGGAGAGAATGGGCATGCCAGGGCCTCCAGTTCAATTAGAGAGTGGTTGGTTTTTCCACACAACAGACATGCCACTATTGCACCCATTGGCTCATTTGGCCTGGCTGGCCAAACTTAGGGATTGCAGTGTCCACTGTTTTCACAACACTGATCATTTTTGTCATCCATAGGACTGCATTCAGCATAGCTTTTCCTGCTTTCTGTCAGCTGGTCTACAGGGAGGAGGTTTTCAGTTCAGTTCCAGCTTGATTTCTCAGTGACATTGAAGCTCCAGAATATGGAGTTTCAGCAGTATGACTCAGGCATTTTTGACAAAACTTCATACTTGAACCCCTAGCAGGCAGATCTCTGCTTTAGAGGGGTGTGTCACTGGGGCTGGATCTGAGTTCAGTTTTAAGGTGTGTTTGAAGGTGGATCTGATTCCAGATATACTAGGTTTGTTCAGAATACTTTGAGCTCTGTTCATTTGTGCTTGCTGGTGTTGGCCTTTCTCTCCCTGCTATGTTAATGCATGATGGATTGAGTCAGATTCTCTTGTCATTGATGGAACTTCCCATGGACACTGTAAGCCTGAAATAAACCCCTTTCCTCTCATAAGCTATGCCTGGTTGGATATTTGTCCCAGAAACATGGAACAGACTGCCAACAGTAATTTTGTACCAGAACTGGGGTTGTTGGTGTAATGAATCTGACCATGTGGGTCTTTGTCTTTTGGAATGTCTTTGCTGGACAAATATGGATGAACTTGATACTTGGTGTTGCAGAAATCTTACAGAGGGGTAAGCCAAATTTTATGGGCTACTCTGGCAAGAGTTTGAAAATTCTAAATGTAGAGAGAGTTGGGTTATGAGGCTTGGCTTATAAATTTTTTAAATAAATATTTATTTGTAAGTAGATAGAGAAGAGAGTGGGAGAGAATGGGTGGGGGTATGAGCACATCAGGATCTCCTGCCACTGTAAATGAATTCCAGATACATGCAACATTGTGCATCTGGCCTTATGTGGGTACTGGGGAATTGAGCCCAGGCTGTCAGGCTTTGCAAGTGAGCACCTTTAACTGCTGAGTCATCTCTCCAGATGATTTATTTGTTGTTTATATGGGGTAGAGTCTTAATCTAGCTTTGGTCAACCTGGATCTCATTCTGAAGTCCCAGGCTGGCCTCAAACTAAGCAATCCTCCTACCTCTGCTTCTTGACTGCTGGGATTAAAGGTGTGTGCCACCACACCTGGCATTGGCTTATGAACTTTCAAAAGGGAAGGAGAGACAGCAGAGATATTTTTTGGAATTAGGCAATATACAGATTTAATGCTATACCAATAAAAATACCAGCATCATTCTTCACAGAGATTGAAAAAATGCTCTCAAAATTCATATGGAATGGCATAAGGCCACAGATATCCAAACATATCCTCAGCAAAAAAATACCTCTGGAGGTATCACCATACCTGATCTAAAACTATATTACAGAGCCATAGTGACAAAACAGCATGGTACTGGAATAAAAACAGAAACATAGACCAATGGAACAGAATTGAAGACCCAGACCTTAGGTCAAGTAACTACAGCTGCTTGATCTTTGACAAGTTGCCAATAATGTAGATTGGAGAAAAGACAGCATCTTCAACAAATGGAGTCAGACAAATTGGATGACCATATGTAGAAAGATAAAATTAGACCCACTCATTTTGCCATATACAAAAATCAAGTCCAAATGGATTAAAGGCCTCAATATAAGGCCTGAAACTCTTCAACAACTGGAAGAAAAAAAAATAGGAGGCATTCTCTATGATATAGGACTTGGGAAAGACTTCCTGAACAAAACTCCAGTAGCCCAGGAAATTAAGCACTCAACCAGTGGGATCTCATGAAGCTAAAAAGCTTTTGCACAGACAAAAATACCATAAGCAGAACCAATAGATTACCCATTGAATGGGGGAAAATCTTTGTCAGCTATACCACTGACAGAGGCCTAATATCTAGAATCTACAAAGAACTCAAAAAACTAAACAACAACAACAACAACAACAACAAAAATTAAACAACTCAGTCCAAAAGTGGGACAGAGAAGTAAATAGGGAGTTCTTAGAGGAAGAATTCCAAATGGCTAATTCACGCTTAAGAAAATGTTCAACATACCCATCCATTAGGGAAATGCAAATTCAAGCAACTGTGAGATTTCACATTACCCCAGTAAGGATAGTAAACATTAAGAAATCAAATGAAAACAAATGTTGGTGAGGATGTGGAGAAATAGAAACACTCATTCACTGTTGGTGGGAATGTAAGCTGGTACAACCACTATGGAAATCAATATAGAGACTCCTGAAAAGGATGAATATAGAGTTACCAACAGACCCTGTGATTCACTTACTGGGCATTTACCTTAAAAGCTCCACATCTCAGTTCAGAGATACTTGCTCAACCATGTTTATAGCTGCTCAATTCATAATAGCTAAAAACTGAATCAACCCAGGTGCCCATCATTGGATGAATGGATAACCAAGATGTGGCATGTCTACACAATGGAATTCTACTCAGCACTAAGAAAAAAATGACACAATGAAATGTGTAGAAAAATGGTCAAACTTGGAACAGATAATTCTAAGTGAACTCACAAAATCACAAAAAGACAACTGTCACATGGTCTCACTTACCTGCAGTTCCTAACCTGGATCAGTTTGAGTTGCTGACAGATCTGAATAGTTGCTAACCTATCTCGAGGCTTGGACATAGGGAGGGTAGGGCTTGGGGGAAGGGAAAGGGAGGGCTACAGAAAAAGGAACCCAAATTGAACTAGTATCATGGAATACTGTATTCTGAAAGTTAGACTAAAAGGTGCAACCCTCAAGAGGACCTTAGGGGAACACTTGAATCAAAGGGCCCTTAAGAGGGTGAGACGAAACCTAACCTCAACTTTCTCCTGTTTTTCTTTCTTCTCTGTCTTTTTCTTTTTTTCTTTTCCCTTGGTGCTGGTCTATAACTCCCTGTACCAGAATGTGGTCTACATCCACAATGAGCTGTTGATTAGAGAGACCTACTAGATCTCCAAAAACAAACAAGACAGACTTTTGTCAGAGCACTTGATTACCCACCAG
The DNA here is from genome assembly GCA_036365145.1 of Orientallactaga sibirica. NCBI lineage: Eukaryota > Metazoa > Chordata > Mammalia > Rodentia > Dipodidae > Orientallactaga > Orientallactaga sibirica. Next base: position 26,299,522 of record JAEOAD010000005.1, read on the forward strand.
AAGTTAATGGTAAGACCCTACTGCTGAAGACACCATGCACCATCAGCACAGACCATAGAGAGACCTGCCTGGAATCTGGAAGAGAGCCAGTCCCCAGACAATTAGCCCATCTAGGGCTGGAAGGAGCTACATGAGCTATCGGGGGAAAGTGGCCAACATCTGTCCAAGCAACTCAAAGTCTAAGCTACTCAGAAGCAAACAACTTTACTCAGAAGCAAACAACTTGATGTGATGCTCACACAAGTGCAATAGTGGCACTCAGCCATGGTAGGTAACCAACTGCTCTTGGATTGGCTAACAGATCTGCTCACTGGAAAGGAAACTGTATTTGGAACTGGAAAACAAGCCAGTATCATATCCAGATAATGATTCTGCTTTCCATCGTCCTGCTTGCACTAAACTTAGACTCTAAGAGGGTCTACATCATTTTAATTATCTCTAAATTAATAATGGTTAACCCATTTAACCGGTGCTGACTTTATTCTCCGAGGGAAAATCTCCTTCTCTTTTTCAGATGGGAGCTGGACCTGAGGAGATAAACGACCCAGTGCACTGCACCCAGCTCCAGTGGAAACCACAGAGGAATTGGGGAAATGAGCAAGAGTTCTACTTTTTCCATGAATCTGATATCAGCACAAGGGTGAAGGAGGTAGACACTGTGGACACTCAACATCTACCAAAGCAGAGATCCAGAGGCTCCTCAGTGCCCATCACTGAAGAAGACTTAACATGCTCCCAACATTGGTTCAGAGAATTTTGCAGAAGAGGGGACGGAAAGATTGTTAGAGCCACAGGTTGGGACATTTTGCACAGAAACATTGCTTCTCTGCTTCCCCCATAATGTATGACCCACAATCCCCATGGGATTGATGTGCATCCCAAATGAGGAAGGCCTCATCAGAAAAGGGGCAAGGAGGTGGGAAAGAATAGAACCAACATGTGTTGTTTACATACTAAATATTTCCATATCTAATAAAAAACACAAAACAAATAAAAAGCATGAATAAGGGCTGCAGTGATGATGCGTGCAAGATGACCCAGAGTTCAAGGTACTTAGTACACAGCTAGCCTGGGCTACATGAAACTCTGTCTTAAAACAACAAAAACAAAGCCGGGCACATGCCTTTAATCCCAGCACTTGGGAAGCAGAAGTAGGAGGATTGCTGTGAGTTCAAGGCCACCCTGAGAACTACATAGTGAATTTCAGGTCAGCCAGAGCTAGAATGAGACCCTACCTTGAAAAACCCACCCCCAAAAACAAAAAACCCAAAAAACCAAACCCAACAAAAACAAAAACAAAAGGGCTGGAGAGATGGCTAAATAGTTAAAGGTGCTTGCTTGCAAAGCCTGATGACTTGGGTTTGATTTTTCAGTGCCCATGTAACTCCAGATGCACAAAGTGGCTCACTCTTTTCTAACCTCTGCTTGAAAATAAATAATAAAAATATTTCAGGGCTGGAGAGATGGCTTAGCAGTTAAGGCACTGGTCTGCACATCCTAAGGACTCAGATTTGATTCCCCGGTACCAACATAAAGCCAGGTGCTTATGTCTGGGGTTTGTTTGCAGTGGCTGGAGGCCCTAGCATACCCATTCTCTCTCTATCTGCCTTTCTTTCTCTCTCTCTCTCAAATAAATAAGTAAAAATAAAATATTTTTTAAACATTTCAAAAAACTTAAAGCAAAACCAAACACAACACACACACACAAAGAGAGAGAGAGAGAGAAAGAAGAAGAAGAAGAAGAAGAGAGATATGATAGATAATAAAAGTAGAAAAATAGCAGCAATCTTTAGACTTTGCAAGGACTTTTTGTTTTTCTCTGAGTGCTAACATTTTTAACATTACTATTCTGCCATCTTCTGGGCCTTTTGAGTATATACACATCCATATCAATGTATATTTAAATTAAAAAATTATTTATTAGAGAGAGAGAGAAAAAGAGACAGAGAAACGGAGAGAGAATGAGCATGCCTGGGCCTCTAGTCACTACAAATGAACTCCAGACACATGCCACCATGGCTCACATAGGATCTGGGGAATCAAACTTGAGTCCTTAGGCTTCAAAGGGAAGTATCTTATCCTCTAAGCCATCTCTCCAGCCCCAATGTAGATGTATATTTTGTTTGTTTTTATATTTATTTATTTATTTATTTATTTTTCAAGATAGGGTCTCACTCTAGTTCAGGCTGACCTGGAATTCATTATGTAGTCTCAGGGTGGCCTCGAACTCACAGTGATCCTCCTACCTCTGCCTCCCGAGTGCTGGGATTAAAGGTGTGCACCACCACTCTCGGCTTAGATGTTTTTTTAAAAGAAAGAATTATTGATTTATTTATTTGCAAGAGAGAAAGAGACAGATAGAAAGAGAGAATGATGCTCCAGGGCCTCCAGCCACTGCCAACAAGCTCCAGACCTAAGTATCACCTTGTGCATCTGGCTTATGTGGGGCCTGGGGAATCAACCCTGGGTTCTTAGGCTCCCCAGCCAAGGGTCTTAACTGTTAAGCCATCTCTCCTGCCCTCAGTGTAGATTTTTAAAGCTAGGCCTGTTTAACAATTTCTCACCTGAGGCTGACATATTTTCTATACAATGTTTTTCTTTATTTGCAAGGAGAGAGAGAGAGAGAAAGGGAGAGAGAGAATGAATGAGAATGGACATACTAGGGCCTCTTGATGCTATAAAGGGACTCCAGACATATGTGCCACTTAGTCCATCTCACTTTATTTATTTATTTTAAATATTTATTTATTTATTTGAGACAGAGAATAAGGCAGAGAGAGAGAGAGAGAATGGGTGTGCCAGGGCCATCTCACTTTATGTGGGTACTAGGGAATCGAACTGGAGCTTTCAGGCTTTGCAAGCAAGCCTCTTTAACTGCTGAGCCACTTCTCCAGCCCCAGAACATTTATTTTTTAACATATCAACCATGGAGGTTAAATATATTCTGCAGTCTGTTATTTTAATTTAATTTAATTTTTTTTTTTTTTGAGGTAGGGTCTCACACTAGCCTAGGTTGACCTAGAATTCACGATGTAGGCTCAGGCTGTCCTCCAACTCATAGACATCCTCCTACCTCTGCCTCCTGAGTGCTGGGATTAAAGGTGTGCGCCACCACGCTTGGCCAGTCTGTTATTTTTGTTTGTAGGGGAAGATAAAAAAACAAATGGTTTACCTTTATAAGTAATCCAGTAGGCTATTTTTTGACCATCAATTTCAATTTCTCCCCATTACTTGTTAGACTTTTAGACTAGGCTTGCCCGAAACTTGTGTAATCCTCCAACTTCTTTCTCCTAATGTTGGGAACGTAGGCGTACACCACCATGCCTGGCCATGGCAGACACTGACACAAGCAAAAGCTACATTTGAGTTCCTGCCAGCAGAACAGTGACACCCTCAGATTTTAGAAAGTGGCATATGAAGCAAGGAAATGTGACCTTGAACTTATACCCTCTATAAAACAAGTAAAGCAGTTTGTATAAGTTATCCTGTGCAGCGTCTACTCAAGAGAATTATAAATTAATAGAAAGAAAAAATTTAATTCTCTCAGCAACTCATGCCACACAGCTCTTTACAGTATAATATCCCTTTACATACATTCAATATTTAATTATGAAATACTTATTAGTCATGATAGTGACTATGGGGACTTCTTGAGTCTTTCCTATGCACCTAATGCCATTCTCAGTGCTTGGTATGTAATGAGCTGATCTTCTCGTGACTCTGGGAAGACATGTCAAGATAGTATTCCCACTGAATGAAATGAGAGTTAGAGACATCAATGAGTGGCTGCTACATATCACACAGTCAGAAAAGGGTCAAGTCAGGACTAGAGCCCAAATGTTTATCCATTCATGTGTTGTACTCTTTCTATTGTATGTAAACAAGTCAAAAGTACCTGGATGTGGTGGCTCATGTCTGTATCCGAGTAGCACTTGGATAGCTTGTGGTAGGAGGATGGTCATGAATTTGAGGCCAGCCTGGCCTAGAGAATTTCAGGTCAGCTTGAGCTAAAGTGAGACCCTGCCTCAAGCAAAAAAAAAGAAAAAAAAAAAAAGAAGAAGAAAAAGGGAAAAATATGCTTGCAAACTCCTGTATTAGAACACCTGGTAATGTACATGAAGTGCTTAGCATACTGGCACACAATGAATACTTAAGTGCAAATTTTGACTATATAATTCTTTTTTAAAAGCATTTAAAAATATTTTAAAAATTTATTTTTTATTTATTTATTCATTCATTCATTTATTTGACAGAGAAAGAGGGAGAGAGAGAGAGAATGGGTGCCCAGGGCCTCCAGCCACTGCAAATGAACTCCAGACACATGCACCCCCTTGTGCATTTTGCTAACGTGGGTCCTGGGGAATTGAACCTGGGTCCTTTGGCTTTGCAGGCAAATGCCTTAACCACTAAGCAATCTCTCCAGCCCTATATAACTCTTTATTATTAAGTTGAGAGGGAATAAAGGTATGACCTTCCCTCCCTGAGTGACACTGAAGCCTTCAATTGAAGTGTGGTTTTGTGTTTTCACACTAATAGTGCAGCTTTCTTCCCATGAGGGGCAGACCTGTGTCTGTCTTTGTACTTCTGTGTTCCTGAGCCAGATGAGAGCTTTGCTTACACTCCGTGCTCAGTAGACATTGCTGCAGAGGCTGTCAACCCTCGTGATTTGATTTTCTTTTCCCAATCTCTCTTTTTAAAGACATTGAACATCTTTTGAGTTTATTTTATTTATTTATTTGAGAAAAGGGGGGGGGAGAAAGAGAATGGGCACGCCAGGGTCTTCAGCCTCTGAAAAATGACTCCAGACACATGCACCACCTTGTACATCTGGCTTATATGGAGCCTGGGAAGTTGAATCTGGGTCCTTTGGCTTTGTAGGCAAGCACCTTAACCTCTAAGCCATCTCTCCAGCCTTTTTCTCTCTTCTCTTTTCTGATATGATATCATCCACTAAGCTTGTTTGTTGTTGTGTATAATTTGTGTGATATGTCATCAAGTCCTAACTTGTTTGCTATCACATATGATTTGTATGATATGATGTCATCGACTCCTAACTTGTTTGCTATCAGGTGTGATTTGCATGCTTTAGATGTGTGCTTCTCAAGCTGTTTTGGTTTATGGAGGCAGGTTCATCATTCTAATCCTCACTAATCAAGACTCACTCTGTATCCTGTTCTGGCCTTGCACTCACAACAATCCTTTTACTTCAGCCTCCTAAATACTACGATTATAGGCATTAGCCACCACACTCACTCTAGCTCAGGCTGACCTGGAACTCACTTTGTAGTCTCAGGCTGGGCTTGAACTCACTGTAATCCTCCTATTTCTGCCTCGTGGGTGCTGGATTTAAAGGTGTGTGCCACCATGCCCTGCAAAAATTTTTATTTATTGAATTAGAGATAGAGAGAGAGAAAAGGAGAGAGAGAGAGAGAGAGACTATGAGAATGGCTTTACTAGGGCCTCTTGGTGCAAATGAACTCCAGGTGTATCCACCTCTTTGTGCATCTGACTTTACACAGGTTCTGAATGATTGAACCTGTGCCAGCAGACTTTGTAAGCAGGTACCTTTAAGTGCTTAGTCATCTCTCCAGCTCCAGATAATTTTTATTTTATATTCTTAGACCCCTTTGCAAATTTGGTTTGTATAAGGCTGATAAAGCCGCATGCCAAAAAATAAAAATAAATAACAATAAAAGCCGGGCATGGCAGCACATGCCTTTAATCCCAGCACTTGGGAGGCAGAGGTAGAAGGATTGCCATGAGTTCACAGCCACTCTGAGACTACATAGTGTGTTCCAGGTCAGCCTGGGCTAGAGTGAAACCCTACCTTGAAAAACAAACAAAAAAATAAATAAAAATAAAAATAAAGCCATATGCATATGAAAATAAATAATGAAACTCTTAAGGGGTAGAATGGTCTTTTCTAGCTTGAGTTTTAGGGTATGACAAGGGTGAGATCATTTCTAAGAAGTTTCTTTTTTTTTTTTTTAAATTTTAATTCTTTTTATTTATTTAGTTTGAAATGCCTTGAGACATAAATTAGTATTATGCATTTGGCTACGTGGGTCCTGGAGACAGCCTTAACTGCAAGGGGAGTCATCTCTCCAGACTGGCTAGTACTTTTGTTTGAAATGCCTTGAGACATAAATTAGTATTATAGCCACACTTAACTGCAAGGGAGTCTCTCCTGACTGGCCTAGAATTCTCTATAGAGAGTAGACTAACTTCAAACTTGCAGGGTTCCTCCTGCCTCTGCCTCCCAATTGCTGGGATTATAGGCTTATGTTACCATACCTGGTCTATCAGTTACTTTCTTATTGCTGGAACAAAATACACAACCAGAAGCAGCTTATAGAAAAAAAAAAAGCTTATTTCAACTTACAGTTTAAAAAAATATTTTAATTTATTCTTTATTAGTTATGTACATACTTAGTGTGTGAACAGCACATGCTGGTACCATCCTTAGCCTCCTCCCTGTCCTCCCCCCTCTGAAGGGACCCTCCTCATTGGGGATGCCAGTTATCCCCATGGAGATTGTGGGTCATGCATTGTGGGGGTAGCCATCAGTTATGGGGAAGAGGCAATGTCTCTGTACATAATGTCCCAACTCGTGGCTCTAATAATCTTTCCACCCCTTCTTCCACGAATTTCTCTGAGCCATGTTGGGTTTGTTTTAGGTCTACTTCAGTGATGAGGTCTGGAGAGCTTCTGTTTCTCTGGATCTCTGGTTTGGAAGGAGTTATGTGTTCTTTGTGTCTATCACCTTCACCCTTGTGCTGATACCAGGTTCACCAAGAAAGCAGCATTCCTTAAAGGTTATCCATGTATCTTGCACTGACCTCACTCTCCATTGGAGAATCTGCTTCTCTTTCAGATGGACTCATATCCTGAGGAGAGAATCAGCCCATCGCACCTCACCAGGGCACTAGATGAAGCCATTGAGTTTTAGGGGAAATGAGCAAGAGTGCTGCTTTATTGGTGAACCTGGTAACAACACAAGGGCAAAGGAGATAGACACAAAGAACTCTCAACCCCTACCAAATCAGATATCCAGAGACACGGAGACTCACAAAACCTCGTCACTGAAATAGACCTAAAATGAACCCAACATGGCTCAGGGAAATTCGCGGAAGAGGGGGTGGAAAGATTGTTAGAGCCATGAGTTGAGTCATTTATACACAGCGTCATTGCCTCTCTCACATAACTGATGGCTGCCCACATAAGGCAAGATCCACATTACCCATGGGGGGAGGACAGGGAGAAGGCTAACGATGGTACCATCATGGCTGTATATATAGTATATACATAACTAATAAAAATATTAAAAAGGGCTGGAGAGATGGTTTAGCAGTTAAACGCTTGCCTGTGAAGCCTAAGGACCCCGGTTCGAGGCTCATTTCTCCAGGACCCAGGTAAGCCAGATGCACAAGGGGGTTCATGCATCTGGAGTTCGTTTGCAGTGGCTGAAGGCCCTGGCACTCCCATTCGCTCTCTCTCTACCTGCCTATTTCTGTATCTCTCTCTCAAATAAATAATAAAATATTTAAAAAAATATTAAAAAAAAGAAAGCAGCATTCTTGCTCATGGGACATGATTTTAGCTGGGCCCTGGTGAGGTACGATGGGCTGATTCTGTCCTCAGGTTCTGCGTCCATCTGAAAAAGAGAAGCAGATTCTCCAATGGAGAGTGAAGTCAGCGTCAGATAAATGGGATTACCATTATTAGTTTAGAGAGAATTTAATAGGTGTAGGCCCTCTTGTAGCCCAAAATTGGTGGGAGTTGATATTGGAGTACGAACTCATTTTTTGGATCTGGTTCTGACTTGTTTCCCACTTCCAGCTGTGGGTTCTGTTCCTGGTCTATCAGTTACTTTCTCATTGCTGAAACAAAATACATAGCCAGAAGCAGCTTATAGAAAAAAAGTTTATTTCAACTTACAGTTTTTTTAAAAATATTTTAGTAGGAGGATCACCATGACTTCAAGGCTACCCTGAGACTGCATAGTGAGTTCCAGGTCAGCCTGGACTAGAGCTAGACCCTACCTCGAAAAACCAAAAAAAAAAATTTATTTATTTATTTGAGAGAGAGAAATAGGCAAAGGAGGAGAGAGAGAAAGAGAGGGAGAGGGAGAGTGGGCATGCCAGGGCTTCCAGCCACTGCAAATGAACTCCAGATGCATGTGCCACCTTGTGCATCTGGCTTACATGGTCCTGGGGAATTGAACCTTGGTCCTTTGGCTTTTCAGGCAAGTACCTTAACCTCTCCAGACCCCTAATTTTAAATTATTTATTATTTATTATTTTTATTTATTTTTAAGTATATTTTTTATTTATTTATGAGAAAGGGAGATAGAGGCAGAGAGAGGAGAGAATGGGCATATCAGGGCCTCCAGCCACTGCACACTCTAGAATGTCACCTTGTACGTCTGGCTTATGTGGGTCCTGGGGAATCAAACCTGGGTCCTTTGGCTTTGCAGGCAAGTGCCTTATCTGCTAAGCCATCTCTCCAGCCCATCATTTTTTAATTTTTAATTTTTTAATGTATTAAGTTGACAGGGAGAGGAAGAAGAAGAAGAAGAAAAAGAGGAGGAGGAGGAAGAGGAGAGATTGGCAGATAGAGAATGGGCACGCCAGGGCCTCTAGCCACTGCAAACAAGCTTCAGATGCAAGTACCGCCTTGTGGGTCTGGGTTATGTGGGTCTTGAGGAATCAAACCTGGGTCCTTAGGCTTTGCAGGCAAGTGCTTTAACCACTAAGCCATTTCTCCAGTTCTCAACTTACTGTTTTGAGGGGAAGTATTCATCATGGCAGTGAAAGCATGACTGGAGCAGACAGCTAGGTGTAACATCTCCACAGCATCAGGGAGAAAGTAAAGAGAGAGACAGAAAGCTCTGTGCAACAAGAAATGCTGGGCTATAACACCCCAAGGCCTTCCCCCAGTGACACACCTCTTCCAGCAAGGCTCCACTTCCTAAAGGGTCCACACACTTCCCAAGCACCACCACTAACTAGGGATTAAGTATGCAAACACAAGAGTCTGTGGGGACATTTTACATTGAAACCACCACACCTGGCTTACTCTTTAAGTTGTATTACTATACAGTAAGGGGCAAAATGAGTATCAGAACACAAAAATCAGTCTCTGATACAATTATTATTAATTTAGAACAGTGTCAATTATTTTATCTATAGCTTATTCTTTGAAGTCCCAGTGCTCTAAAGCTTGCTATTGTTTTACTAGTTATATGTTTCACAGCCAGGAGGTAATGCTTCATGGGAAAGAAGCAAACATTTGTTTCTGGCAATGTGTCAGGCATGTGCCCACCACTTTGTACACCTGGCTTTTCATGGATACTGGGGAATCAAACCTGGGCCATCAGGCTTGGCAAGCAAGTGCTTTTAACCCTTGAAATATCTCTTCAGCCTCCCCATTCTATTATCATTCTATTATCTATGAAGAATAAGTAACAACAGCTAAAAAGATAAAGTTAAATAATTAAAAATTTTTTGGAGTGATAGGTAATGAGTTTATTGATATAATAAAAATACAAAATAGTATAAAAAGTCTTAGTCCCATCTCTTTTAAGAATATTTTATTTTTATTTATTTGACAGAGAGAAAGGGGGGAGGGAGGGAGGAGAGAGAGAGAGAGAGAGAGAGAGAGAGAGAATGGGCACATCAGGGCCCCCAGCCATTCCAAATGAACTCCATATGCATGCGCCACCTTGCACATCTGGCTAATGTGGGTCCTGGGGAATTGAACCTGGGTCCTTTGGCTTTGCAGGCAAATGCCTTAACCATTAAGCCATCCCTCCAGCCCCATTTTTTTTGTATAATTTATTTCTACCTCTTTACCTGGCTCCAATCCCACATGTATCCATAGTTATCTACTCATTTTTCATTCTTGTATATCCTTTCAGGATGTAGTCATGTAAATATAAATAAGACACACACACATATATGTACACACACACACACATATATGTATATATATTCTTTTTTTTTTTTTTCAAGGTAGGGTTTCCCTCTAGCTCAGGTTGACCTGGAATTCACTATGTAGTCTCAGGCCGTGAACTCATGACTATCCTCCTACCATTGTCTCCCTAGTGCTGGGATTAAAGGCATGCACCACTATGTCTGGTGCTTTTGTTTTCTTTTTAAAAATGTTTTTTAGTTTATTTATTTGAGAAAGAGAGCAAGAGGGAGCAGGGGAGACAGACAGGCAGAGAGACAGAGAGAGAAAGAGAGAGAGAGAGAGAGAGAGAGAGAGAGAGAGAGAGAGAGAGACGAATGCACCATCTTGTGCATCTGGCTTATGTGGGTAATGGAAAATTGAACCTGGGTCCTTAGGTTTCACAGACAAGTACCTTAACCACTAAGCCATCTCTCCAGCACCTAGTTCTTCCTTGTCATGTCCAAGTAACATACTGTTCTGTGTCTTTCTTCATCAGCATGTGTTCTAGCTTTTTCTATAATCAGTGAACAGAGAACCTCTTTAATTATATAATATTTCATTGAATGTGTATAAAATCAAGTTAATCCACTGCCAATGGATACTTGGGTTGTTTATAAGCTTTTACACACACATTAGCTCATATTTATTAGAGGCATCTTATTATAGTCCAGGTGTGATGAGCATTCCTTTACTTGTCTTCAGATCATAACCCTGTGAGTTATCTCCAGTTTTTAGGTAAGAAAATATGTGAATACGCCTATAATCCCATTGCTCTGGGGCCAAGGGAGAAGGATTTCTGTGGTTTTAAGGCCAGCTTGGTCTCCAAAATAAGGTACAGATCATGTGGGCTAGAGTGAGACCCTGCCTAAAACAACAATAAAAATGAAAGAAAAAAAAACCCAAACAAACAAAATCACATGATCAGAGAAGTTAAGTAACTTGTTCAAGATTTAAGTCCAGTGGGAATGTGCATCTGGCTTTATGTGGGTACTGGGTAACTGAACCTAGGTCCTTTGGCTTTGCCGGCAAGTGCCTTAACCACTAAGCCATCTCTCTAGTCCTTGTGATAGCTTTTCACTGGCTTCTAAGATGTATAATTTCTTTTTTTCAAAATTAACATTTATTTGCAAGCAGAGATAGATAGAGGGGGAGAGAGAGGGAGAATATAAACAAGCAACCAGGGCCTCTTGCTGCTACAAACCCCAGATGCACTCATCATTTTGTGCATTTGGCTTTACATGGGTACTGGGAAATCGAATCCTGGCTCTCTGGCTTTGCAATTAAGCACCTTTAACCACTAAGACATCCCCCTAGTTCTTCTTTTCTTTTCTTTTCTTTTCTTTTCTTTTCTTTTCTTTTCTTTTCTTTTCTTTTCTTTTCTTTTCTTTTTCTCTTCTCTTCTCTTCTCTTCTCTTCTCTTCTCTTCTCTTCTCTTCTCTTCTCTTCTCTTCTCTTCTCTTCTCTTCTCTTCCCTTCCCTTCCCTTCCCTTCCCTTCCCTTCCCTTTCCTTTTCTTTTTTCTTCTTTTCTTTTCTTTTCTTCTTTTGAAGCAGGGTCTCATTAGCCTAAGTTCACCTTAAAACTCACTCTGTTGCCCCAGGCTGACCTTGAACTGACAGTGATTCTCCAACTTCAGCCTCTAGAGTGCTGGGATTAAAGGAGTATACTACCATGCCCAGCAAGAATATATATATAGTTTTCATAAGCATGTAAAGAGGCTGTTGGAGGCTGCTGTCTTGCCTAAATGTTGCTGACAGCATGCTGTGTAGAAGTACCTTGAGTCCAGAGTGTTTATGATGTCAAAGCCAGATAACTAAACACGTATGCTGATGCAGGCTGAGGAATGCAGCTGACTGTGCCTCAAATTAGATATATTAAAAAAGTTCAATCCCAAACATAGGTCCCCATGCTCTGTTTACTACAGCCATATTCCTTCTTAGCAACCAAACCCTTTATCTTAAAAGTACATGCCATAATATCAAAGTTCTCTCAAGACAGTCTGTATTATGTAAAAATGGTTAATTATGATGCATAATTGGCTATTTGGGATACATACATAACCCTAAGAATAAAACCACAGTGGGCCAAGGTTGTGGGGGGCTCTCTCTTTAAGACAGAAAGCCTGGTGGTCCCCCCCTTTCAAGTTCCCCAAATTATCTTGAGTCTTCCTTAAGCCTGCCTGTTCCCCCTTTCAGGATTCCTAGAACTGTGCTGTGTGGGAACTGGCAAGAAGCTGTACAATTCATAATATTGCTTCTTCCTATCATTCTTCCTTCTTTCTCAGTTTACAGAATATATAATGATGACTGATATAAAAATATATCTATTTAAGGAGGCAAAGGGATAGGAAGATGGTTCAGTGGTTAAAAGAACTTGCTTGTAAAGTTTGCCGGCTGGGGTTCAACTCCCAAGCCTACATAAGCCAGACACAAATGGCATTCATCTGCAGTGGCAAGAGGCCCTGGCATGTCCCCTGCCACATATAAATAAATAAATAAATAAATAAATAAATAAATAAATAAATAAATAAATGTGTATGTTTAAAGACGTAATTATTAAGCTGGGCGTGGTGGCACATGCCTTTAATCCCAGCACTTGGGAGGCAGAGGTAGGAGGATCGCGATGAGTTCAAGGCCACCCTGAGACTACATAGTTAATTCCAGGTCAGCCTGGACCAGAGTGAGACCCTACCTCGAAAAACCAAAAAAAAAAAAAAAAAAAAAAAAAAAAAAAAAAAAAGACGTAATTATTAAAGTTATGGGAAGCTTGCCATTTTCTGAAGGTGATTGATTTTTATTTTAAGGATAAAAATAAACTTGGTCTGAGACCCTACCTCAGAAAAACTTGTGGTACCTAAGAAAAACCTTTGTTTGGTCTCACTCTAGTCCAGGCTGACCTGGCCTTGAACTCACGGCAATCCTCTTATCTCTGCCTCCCAAGTGCTGGGATTAAAGGTGTGTGTCCCTATGCCCAGTACCACAAGTTTTATGGATAGATGAAACAAATAACCTTGTGCTTTGACGGCACCATTCTTCTGCAGGACTCTCTGTAGTTCCCTCACACAGGCACTGACTTTGCATTTTACATCTTCCTCCTCAGAGCTGTTTCACTTAATTCAAATTTAAAGCAAATGAAATATATCTTGGACTTGCAGGCTACTGCCACACTGTACATTGCAGATAAAAAAAAAAAAAAAAAAAAACCTGGTGACATTCAACAAAACAAAACAAACCAAGAAAATAAAACAAATCCAAGCTTTCCTCTAAATTTAGCAAGTGCTGACCACTACTGAATACTGTCATGACAAAATGTCTCATTGTCTTCTGATTGTAATTTGATCTCTGCCATAGGCAGCCATCAGGGAAACCAGGGACAACGCTTGTCTAGTGTGGTCAAGAGCGTGACTTTTGTCCTAAAGGGAAATATGAGTCTCTATAAATATTTCTTAAAATATTTAAACTTCAGCAGAGCATGGTGGAGCATGCCTTTAATCCCAGCACTTGGGAGGCAGAGGTAGGAGGATCACCATGAGTTCAAGGTCACCCTGAGACTAGACTGAGACCCTACTTCAAAAAAAATTTATTTAAGCCGAGCATGGTGGCGCCGTCTTTAATCCCAGCATTCGGGAGGCAAAGGTAGGAGGATCGCCATGAGTTCGAGGCCACCCTGAGATTACATGGTGAATTCCAGGTCACCCTGGGCTAGAATGAGACTCTACTTTGAAAAACCGAAAAATGAAAAACCCCCAAAAAAAAAAAAAAAAAAAAGAGCAACATCTTTTTAGGTGTGAAGATAAAGCATTTAACAGCCATCAGTTTGCTGGAACCTTTCTTTGGTTAAAGCTTGCCCGGCAGCCATTTTTAATTCTCAATCAATTCAAACAGTGACACTTTAATGGGTAAAGGCTACCACCTGGAGTACCTACTCGATTAACATGCTTATGCCTTGGAGCCCAAGATTCACTGGTTAACTCTGATTTAGTTCTTTTACTTTGGGCCACTAGAGGGTGCTATTGCTTCTTTGCTCCAATTCCTGGTAAATTCAGGTCTGATCTGTCTCAACGCAGAAAAGGTTTCACTCTTTTTCAAAATTAAAAAATAAAAAAAACAATTGAATTTATTCCTCTTAAACTCTGAGATTCAGTTGAATATTTTTTAACTAAATTCTTACAGATTGGCCCTGAATTGAAAAGAGAAAATGATTAGTAAATGAAATAGTCATATCAAAATCTTTTCTTCAAATAGAATCTACATACCTACCTCTTATCTATCATCTATCTAGCTACCTATCACCCATCTATTTTCTCTCTCACTCATTCTCACTCTCTTGAATGACTGGAGACTTTTTTTTTTTTTTTGAGGTAGAGAACTCCCTCTGTAGTACCAGGCTGGCCTTGAACTCACAGTTATCCTCCTACCTCTGCTTCCTGAGTGCTAGGATTAAAGGTGTGCCATGAGCCAGCACACTTGGCTGGAGATATTTTATTTAAATTTATTTTTACTAGATATGGACATACTTACTATGTAAACAGCACATGCTGGTATCATCCTTTCTCTCCTCTCTGTCCCTTTTCTGAAGAGGCTCTCCTCACTGGGGATGCAGGTCAACCCCATGGGGATTGTGGGGGGGGTGCATCAGTCAGTTATGGGGGAGAGGAAATGTCTTTGTGCAAAATGTCCCAACTTGTGGCTCTAAAAGTCTTTCAGCCCCCTCTTCTGCAAAATTCCCTGAGCCACGCTGGGAGAATTTTAAGTCTACTTCAGTGATGGGCACTCAGGAGCCTCTGGATCTCTGCTTTGGGAAGTCTTGAGTATCCTCAAGGTCTATATCCTTCACCCTTGTGCAGATATCAGATCCACTAATAACGCAGCACTCTTGCTCATTTCCCCAATTCCTCTGTGGTTTCAGCTAGGGCTGGGGTGGAGTGCACTGGGTCATTTATCTCCTCAGGTCCAGCTCCCATCTGAAAGAGAGAAGCAGATTCTCCAACAGAGAATGAAGTCAGCACCAGTTAAATGGGAGAACCATTATGAATTTAGAGAGGATTTAAAGGGTGTGGACCCTCTTATAGTCTAAGGTTAGCGGGAGCTTGACATTGGAAAGCAAAATCGTTATCTGGATATGATTCTGATTTCTTTCTCAGTTCCAGTTCTTTTCCACTGAATAGATCTGTTAGCCAGTTCAAGAGCAGTTGGTTACCCACCATGGCTGTGTGCCACTGTTGTGTGAGCATCACATCAAGTTGTTTGCTTCTGAGTCGCTTGGACTTTGAGTTGCTTGGACAGATGTTTTCCCTGGTAGCTCATGTAGCACCTTCCAGCACTACATGGGCTAACTGTCTGGGGATTGGCTCTCCTCTGGATTCCAACCAGGTCTCTCCATGGTCTGTGCTGACAGCATAGGGAGTCTTCAGCAGTAGGGTAGAAGAGACATTTTTTTGTTTGTTTTTTTCCAGGTACGGTCTCACTCTAATTCAGGCTGACCTGTAATTCACTATGTAGTCTCAAGGTGGCCTTGAACTCATGATGATCCTCCTACCTCTGCCTTCTGAGTGCTGGGATTAAAGGCGTGCACCACCACGCCCGACTGAGACATTTTTTTTCAAGTGAAATCTTGTATGAAACAAGAAACTTCGTATGGGCTTGTAAGCCTTTTCAGAGTGGATATCTCTGAGATATCAGAACTGATCACCTGAAGTTTTAAAATTATCATGGATATACCCAAGTTATCCTCTAGATTAAGGGTAATCTATAAATGGGCAAATAGGTGCTTTTACACTTGTAAGAATGAAAGGAAGGATATAGCTCAATGCTTCTGCCTGTCAGAGCTCTTGGCCTACCAACCATGTTCAGTAAATATTTGCTGAATGTGGCATAGATGAACTTGTATGCATGAATGAAGAGCTCTGGAGGGAGGCAGAGCTTCTGATGCTTTGCATACTCTCTCAGCACTCCTACATGACGGAGGCACACACTGCAAGCTGGCAACTCTTTCCTTTTTTTTTTTGGCTACAAGTGTGTGCTCACCCCTCAGCCCCCAAACCTGGGCAAATTGGAAATGCCAGAGAACTGGTGAGTCTGGAAGCCACCTTCCTATGTAGCAGATAGATTATTGGACTAATGGCCCTTGATTGAACTAACCTGCAGCACACTCTGTGTTGTTTCCAGGGCTCCTCACCAGGACTGAGCTCTGATTGAGTAAAGTAATCTCTGGCCTGAAGTTCCCTTTGTTGACCTCCCACTCCGTGCTCCCAGCAGTGCTTTCCAGGGTCTCCTCTCAAAACATAACATAAAAACTACTTGACGGCTGGAAAGATGGCTTAGTGGTTAAGGTGCTTGCCTGCAAAACCAAAGGACCCAGGTTCAACTCCCCAGGACCCATGGGCTATGTGAAATCCGGTCTAAGACCCACCCACCCAAATTGTATTTGTGACTCATTGTGGAAGTTAAAAACAAAGGGATGGATATTGCACTATATTAGGCCATATTTTGTTACAGAAAGAAGTTAATTTCACAATATTCCATTTAAATTTTGAGTGACAGAACAACATTTAGATCTACTATGGTTTGAATTCATTCTCTAAAATTTATGTGCTGTAAACTTACTCCACAATGTCATATGTTAATGACACTTCAAGGCAGGGCCTTTGGGGAGTCCTTAGGGCTAGAGGAGGCCACGAGAGTGAGGCTTTCATTTAACCATTAGTAATTCTGTCTAATGAGGAAGAGAGATTTGAACTACCACATTTGTGCTGTTTCACTCTGTTTCCATCTTCCATGTTATGATGCAGAAAGACAGCCTTCACCAGATGCCCAGAGGATGCTGGCCCTAAGCTCCTGGACTTCCCAGTCTCCAGAAATGTGAGCCAAATAAACTCTTATTCATTATAAATGATCTAGTCTCAGGCATTCTGTTACAGAAACAGGAAATAGGAAGTAAAAGTAAGATAGATTTTTTTTTTTCTCTCACAAACTGTTTAATTTCACAGTCTGGTTTGTATCATCCTTCTTAAAGAGAAATCATGAAATCATGTACTCAGTTTCGTAGGCGAAACAGGAAGGAGGTTTATCCCTGTCTTCTTTGCTTAGAAATCACTTAAGGGCTGAACTGAGAACATTTGCTGTCTTTCCAAGATAACAAGATGCATTTTTCAGAAATTTATCTGCAATGTCCAGACTGTTCCAGCTGGTTGTAGCTAGGGCCTGAGTAACTGATAGAATGCATCTGGCCTGAAGGCACGTATCAAGTATACAGGCAGGCTCTTCTTGTCCCTTGAGAATCTGTTGTGGGTAGGAGCTAAGTCTCAGGACGATTTGCTCTATAAATGAGCAAGAGTAATCCAGAACAGGCAGGCAGAGGAGGAGACAGCCTGCCGGGCTTTTCTTGTGGTATAAGGCTCATCTGCCCTTACTGACAAGGTTTTCCTGTTCTCTTCTACCTAGAATGTTTTCCCAGACATGAAGGTAAGATAATAATTTATTACACTTGCAAATGATTTTTTTTTAAAGGGGAAGTTAATACTTAACTGAAAGAAGTAAGGTGAAGGACATGGGAAAATATACATGGAAAAGGTCTGGGGACTACTTTAAAAATCCTAATGTAGGTATATTTTTAATAATTCCATGAAAGTGAAAATGTTTTCTTGTTTTGCAGTTAGGTTATAGGCAGAGAGAGCCAGGAACAGGCAACTGAACAGTTTATGAAAGTCCTGAGAAAGCCACAAGAAAATGAAATAAAATTATTGTTATGTCTAAAGGAAAATTTTTCTTGAGTGCGAATGTTTATTTTTATTTGGAACCATGCAACCAGGCCCTGACTGGGCCCTATAAGAGCTTTATAGAAAAGTGAGTTTGTAGCTTTGGGACTCAAGTTTGGAATCCTGGATGAAAGAGTCAGGCCTGTGAGAGCAGACAACATAATTACTTGGGATGAAGCAGAAGTTTACCAAATACGCATGCTGGGGCAATGCAAAAGGGTCAAAATGTTTTTAAAAATGTTACTATGCAACCACAGGTGGAAATAAATTATCACAGATCGAGTTTCTAGGGCTGAAAATATCTTGAAGTTGCTATTATAAATTTATTGTTGCAGCTTTGATACTTAAATTAAAATTGTTGCATTGTGATAGTAGAGCAAAGATTTTTGCAGCCATGCCACTATGGGGCAGTGTCCACAGTCATGATGCTGGCCACTGCTATAAAGAATCCATGCTCACTCATAGTGGGCTTGGAGAATGAGCAATGTATAGGGCTCCAATGGCCCTTGCATTAAATAGTTAAAAATTAAGTGCAAATTGTAAGGTTAATGTGTTTAATGTTATAATATGAAATCACCGAGAAACTACAAAGTTAGAATTCTAACTCCACCAAAAGAAAAGCAACCAGCCAGCCAACCAGCCAACAGACCAACCAAAGAAAAAGCCGTAAATAAAAACAGCGGGAAATGCAGATCAGTGGCAGAGTGCCTACCTATCATGTGTGAGGCCCTAGGTTCAATGCCCAATATGGGGGAAAAAAGAAGAGTCAGAAAAAAAATACTCATAGCCTGTCCCATCCTTGTCTCCCTTTTCCCAAGTTGCACACAACTCTTGGATGTGGGCCTGTCCAGCTGTGGTAGTTTGAATGGATGTGCCCCAATAGATTCAGGAGTTTTATTCAAGCTTGTAACTTGGTGTCACTGTGGGTGGATCCTAGGTCCAGCCCTAAGGTGTGGGGGCAGATCTGGAATTCTAGACTAAAGACAGGCAGAGTGCTTGAGTTCTGCCTGGGGTTCCTGGAGTGTGCTTCCTTTGGTGGTGCTGGTGGTGGTTGATTTTTTTTCTCTGTGTAGCCCTGTGACCAGCTTCTTCCACCATTATGGAACTTCCCCTGGATCTGTAAGCTTCAATAAATCCCATTCCTCCCATAAACTTGTGTCTGGTTTGGAGGTTCATCCCAGCAATGTGAAGCTGAATATGACACCACCCTTCTGAACATGCCCTACAGGACAGAGGACTTAAAGATATATAGGAGTGTAAGATGTTGGTTCGTAAGACTGCGGGTTATTTGGAAGGCAAATGGAAGATTGGAAAAAAAATGTTGGGAAGATGTTCCATAGGTACATAGAGGAAAAAAGCTTGGAGGTCACGTGGAAGACAAAGAATCCTGGCTCCTTGAAATGTGGGATGTAAATTTTTTATACCAAGTTACAAACTGGATACTTTAAATATTTTATTTATTTATTATTATTAGAGAGAGAGAGATAGAGGCAGATTGGGAGTAAAAGAATGGGTACACCAGGGCCTCTAGCCACTACAAAAAAACTCCAGAGGCACCTTGTGTGTCTGGCTTATGTGGGTACCGGGGAATCAAACCTGGGTCCTTAGGCTTCACAGGCAAACACCTTAACTGCTAAGCCATCTCTCTAGTCCCAAACTCAATACTTTTGATATACTTAGAAGGTCATTAGTAAAGATTTGGCTTTTATTTATGACCCCCACTTTCACTTCCCTCACCTTTAATTGTCAGTAAAATTAGAACACATAGAAATGAAAGAATATTACAATAACACAATATAAGTTTATAACAGAAATAAACTATTATCTATTGTTATTATTTCTTTCCAGATTAGTTTTAATACATGTTTGACTTTTCAAATGAAATCTACATTCATTTTTGTAAACTGTCAGATTTCTCTCTCTCTTTTTTTTTTTTTTTTTTTTTTTTTTTTTGTTTTTTTGAGGTAGGGTTTCACTCTAGTCCAGGCTGACCTGGAACTCACTATGTAGTCTCAGGGTGGCCTTGAACTCACAGCGATCCTCCTACCTCTGCCTCCCGAGTGCTGGGATTAAAGGTGTGTGCCACCACACCTGGCTAGATTCTCAATAAGTAGGCTTGTGGTATCACATAAAGATGATTATAAAAGGTCTTGGAGTGTTTTTAATGTAGAGGGTGCTGTCTACAGAACTGAGGAATAAGATGAGAGTTCCTGGCCCCAGCCTATGACATGCATCAAACTTTTTTGTTTTGTTTTGTTTTTTTAAGGTAGAGTCTCACTCTAGCCCAAGGTGAGCTGGAATTCACTATGTAGTCTCAGGTTTGCCTCATACTCACAACCACCCTCCTACCTCTGCCTCCCAGGAGCTGGGGTTAGAGGTATGCACCATGGCACAGTCATATTCCTTTTAACTCCTCACATATCAGCCCTGTTGCATCTTCCTGGCTTCCTTTCTCTCAGTGTCCCCACAGGTGGTTCTGAAGTTAGGGAGAGGAGTGTGGAGAAAGGAATTAAGATTATGGAACCCTAATACAATGCTTGAGGCCATTTAACTCCATTGAGGCTTTTCAGTTTGTCTGTGGTAAATCCCAAACCCTAGTAGTATTTTTGGAAATAAACACTCAGAGGTGTGGTTCATAGAATGGTATCAATTATTATCTTATTTTAAAAATTTATTTTGTAAATTAACAAGGAGGGGGCTGGAGAAATGGCTTAGTGGTTAAGGCGTTTGCCTGCGAAGCCAAAGGATCCCGGTTCGATTCTCCAAGACCCATGTAAGCCGGATGCACAAGTGGTGCATGCATCTGGAGTTCCTTTGCAGTGGCTGGAGGCCCTGGTGTGCCTGTTCTCTCTCTGTCTGACTCTCTTTTATCTCTCTTTCTGCTTGCAAATAAATAAATAAAAATTAAAAAAATAAAAAAATTAACAAGGAGGGATGATATATATTTATGCACATATGTTTTAAAATATGTACATGTAGCAGTTACTTTCTCATTGCTAGGATAAAGCACCCACCTAAAAGCAGCTGATTGGAGGAACATTGTTTATTTGGGCTTACAGTCTCTAGGGGAAGCTCCATGATGGCAGGGGAAAGCATGGCACGAGCAGAGGCTGGACATCACCTCTGCCCAACAGCTGGCGGAAAACAGCAGCAGGAAAGTGAGCCGAGTTCTGGCAAGAGGGAGCTGTCTATAACTCCTTTGAGTCTGCCCCCAACAACATACCTCCTCCCAAAAGCCTTCACCTCCCAAACTGCCATCAGCTTAGGATCAAGCATTTAAAACACACGACTTTATAGGGAACATCTGATTTAAACCATGACTCCATACACTTGGTGGAAGGGCTCGATTGAGCTAATAACATATCTGTTATTTCATAGACTTACATTTGTGGTGAGAACACTTAAAATCTATCTGTAGCAATTTTCAAGCCATTCAGTTTATTAAGTGTAGCCACCGTGTTGGACAATAGACATCCTGAACTTATTATTTCCATCTGAATTAGTTACTTTCTTCTGTCTAGAAATAAACACCTGGCCAGAAACCATTTCAGTTCTGGCTTATAGTTTTGAGGGTAGACATTCTATCATGGCAGGGAAGGCATGGCAGTGGGAGATGACATATTACGTCTATGATCAGAAAGCAGAAAGAAAATAGAAAGTGGGATGTTGCCTATAAAACCTTAAGGCCCATCCCCAGTAACTCTCTTCTTCCAACAAGGCTCTATCCTCTTAACCTTCCCAAGCAGTATCAGCCATGCTGGGAGCCTCTGGGGGACATTTTACATTCAAACCACATCACAATCTAACTGAAAATTTATGTCTATTTTTTTTTTTTTCCGAGGTAGGGTGTCACTCCAGCCCAGGCTAACCTGGATTCACTATGTCGTCTCAGGCTTGCCTTGAATTCATAGTGATCTTTCTGTTCATCAATTTTAGATTCCACTTATAAATGAGGTAGCCTGTGGTATCTCTCTTTGTGCATGGCTTATTTCATTTAACATACTACCTTCTAAGTTTATCTGTGTTGTTGCAAATGGCAGGTTTTTCTTTTTTCTTGCTTTTCTTTTCTTTCTTTCTTTTTTTTTTTTTTTGGTTTTTTGAGGTAGGGTGTCACTCTATCCCAGGCTGACCTGGAATTCACTATGTAGTCTCAGGCTGGCCTGGAACCCACAGTGATCCTCCTACCTCTGCCTCCTGAGTGCTGGGATTAAAGGCATGTGCCACCATGCCTGGCTTAGGTTTTTCTTTTTTAAGGTTCAGTCGTATTCCATTGTGTATGCATTTCCTTCCTTCCCTCTTTCCTCCCTCCCTCCCCGCTCTCTCTTTCTAACTCTCATGAAAGTTAGGCAAGTACTATTAATCTATACTTCTAATCCCCTCTTATTACATTTTATTAATTCTTCCATCCAATTATGGACACTTTAGCTGATTTTCTCCCTTAGCTATTATGACTAATGCTGCAATAAAATGGGAGTGCAGATACGATTTTAGCATACTGATTTCATTTCCTTGAGACATATAGCTGGTAGTAGGATTGCTGGATAATATGGAGGTTCTCTCTTTTTTTTTATTTCTTATTTTTTATTTACTTGAGGCAGGGAGGGGGGAGGGAGAGAGTGACAGAGGAAGAGAAAGAGAGAGACTGAGAAGTGTACCAGGGCCTCTAGCCACTGCAAATGAACTCCAGATGCATTTGCCACCTTGTGCATATGGCTTACATGGGTAACGGAGAATCAAACCTGCACCCTTTGGCTTCACAGGCAAGTGCTTTAACCACTAAGCCATCTCTCCAGTCCCACCGTTTTTTGAGGTAGGGTGTCACCACCACAAGTGATCCTCCTACCTTGGCTCCTGAGTGCTGGTATTAAAGGCATGTGCCCCTCCTGGCTGTAGCTCTTTTATTATTATTTTTAAAAGACCTTTCAAGCTTCTATTTAAAACACAATCTTAAGAGAAAAGCAGAGTAATTTATCCTTCTATATGGAGTCTTTCACTCTTTCTACTCTCAACTGACAAATCTAGACCTGTACTGGTTTTCAATTCATTGAACAAAATGAAAGCTAAATTATTTTATTTTTTGCTTTGCAGGCAATAAGCGTATTCATTTTGGTAGGATTTATAGGAGAGTTTCAAGTTTTTGCAAGGTAAGAATTCTTTCAAATGGTCTAATTTTTATATTGTATATTGAGTGTTTATGTTTTGTCTATATTTTTAGAAAAATCAATAACAAAAATGTTCTTTATTCTTTTTCTTATTTTACTTTATTTTTTTTCTCCCTGTAAGAAAGAAAGGTGAAACTTAAAAACTACCTCAAGGTTTTGTCACAGTGCTATGGTCTTACCTGTAATTCAGGGAGGAACAGTAAACCTGTAACAGTATTTAATTTTTAGATATAATCCTTACAAAATATTCTCCAGTCTTTAAAGATTGAGAGTACTGCCTTTGGCTTTTGAGATCTGGACCAAAGCCAGCACCATTGAGCCATGACCTTGTTTTGTTCCTTCTGTTGGACTGATGGGAACAGGTCAGGTCACTTGAATAGGTGTCAATAGCTATGCTAGGGCCTGGGGACACGAAGAGGAGTGAGATGACATGAAGTTCCCATGGGGTGGCTCAGGTCTTGAGACTGTTCATTGCAATATGAGTGCTGTAAAGTCTCTGCACAGGGTGATGAAGGCGACGGAGGAGGGAGGGAAGCTTCATGTTCGGGGTATGTTCGGGGTGGGCCTTTGCTTTTTCCTGGGTCACAATGTAGGCAAGTATAAGTTTAGACTGGTCAGGGGTTAAACATACCCCAACACTGGGGCACTGACGCCACATAGAAAAGTTGCAAAGCAAAACAAAAACAAACAATCAAAAAATGATTTTAAGAAAAAGGGCTGGAGATATGGCTTAGCAGTTAAAGTGTTTGCTTGTGAAGCCAAAGGACCCAGGTTCGGTTTCTCAGTGCCAATGCAAGCCAGATGCACATGTGTCTGGAGTTCATTTAGAGCAGCTGAAGGTCCTGGTGTGGCCATTTTCTCTCCCTCTCTCTATTGTGCCTTTTCTTTCTTTCTCTATCATTATCTTTCTCTGTCTCAAATAAATAAAATAAAAAATTTACACGAAAAGAAAAATTGCAAAGCACCTGAGGCATATACACACTCCAGAGTGGGATTCCTGACTTTTGGGGTCATCTGACAGTTTTTTTTTATTGACAACTTCTATACTTATATACAAAAAAGTATGATATTTCCCTCCCCTCCCCCCATTCCCCTTAAGAACTCCACTCTCCGTCTTATCCCCACCCTCACTCCATTAGTCTCTCTTTTAATTTGATGTCATCATCTTTTCTTCTATTATGAGGGTCTTGCGAAGGTATTGCTAGGCACTGCAAGGTCATAGATATCTTAAGATGCAGGACTCACCTTGACCCAGGATGCCTTCCAGCCTAAGAATGGGATGAGAGTCCTCAAATCAGGAATGTAGGCTCCTCATCTTCTCACAAGTGTTCCTGAGCCCATTAGGCTAGCCCAGCGATTCTCCTCCACAGTTAATGTTGAGTGTCACACGGGAGTCAATTCTACTTTGCACAAGCACCTCATATGAGTACAATTATTTGCACTCATTTGCCCCACCTGACTGTGTACTTGAAAAGTGGCCCAAGTGAACATCAGGGATATTTAAATATAAAATACTGTCCGCTTGACCTCTGCTTATGTTTATAATGTCTACTTCTTGTAGGGGCTTAGAGCCGCTTGTCTACCATGTTTCTGGATAATGCTTCAACTTGTCACTCAGTTTCTTCACAGATATGATACCTTCCTCCTGGAGGTTCTTACCTACCCTCTCAACACTCCTCTATCTATATTTTCATAACACATTCTATTGCAACATCTGTTATAAAATATATCAAATTAGATAACTTGCATTCTGATTGTTTGTCTCTGACTTTCTCTGTATCAATAGCCTATGGTATGTATTATGTGAACGACTAGGTGAAGGGACATTACTTTGTACATAAAAGATGTTTAAGGGCTGGAAAGATGGCTTAGTAGTTGAGGCATTTGCCTGCAAAGCCAAATGACCAAGGTGCAATTCTGCAGATAGAGGAGAGCAAGAGAGAGAGAGACAGAGAGAGAGAGAAAGAGCAGAGAGAAAATGGGTGTGCCAGGGCCTCCAGCTGCTACAAATGAACTCCAGATGCATGTGGCACTTTGTGCATCTGGCTTTATGTGGTTACTGGGGAACTGAACCTGGGCCATTAGGCTTTACAAGCAAGTTCCTTAACCACTGAGCAATCTCTCCAGCCCCCCAATTCATTTTTTCTTGAAACATTTTTGTTTTTAAATTTGAGACCGGGTATCATGTCGCCCAGGCTGGATGTGAACTTACTATGTAGTTGAAGTTGACCTTGAACTTTTGATCCTCCTGCCTCCATCCCCTAAGTGCTGGGATTACAGATGTGCACCATGACACTCAGCTGAAGTACTTTTTTTTTTTCAAGGTAGGGTCTCACTCTAGCCCAGGCTGACCTGAAATTCACTATGTAGTCTCAGGGTGGCCTCGAACTCTGGGAGATACTCCTTCCTCAGCCTCTCGAGTGCTGGGATTAAAGGCATGCGCCACCATGCCCGTCCTGTCTATTTTTTTTTTTTTTTTTTTTTGGTGTTTTGAGGTAGTGTTTCACTCTGGTCCAGGCTGACCTGGAATTAACTATGTAGTCTCAGGGTGGCCTCGAACTCACAGCGATCCTCCTACCTCTGCCTCCCGAGTGCTGGGATTAAAGGCGTGCGCCACCACGCCCGGCTCCTGTCTATTCTTTTAAAAAATATTTTATTTATTTATTTTTTACTTATTTGAGACAGAGAGAGAGAGAGAGAGAGAGAGAGAGAGAGAGAGAGAGAGAGGTAGATAGAGAAAATAGGCATCCCAGAGCCTCTAGCCACTGCAAAAGAACTCCAGATGCATGCACCACCTTGTGTGGCTTATCTGGCTTATGTAGGTAATGGGGAATCCAACCTGCATCCTTAGGCTTCTCAAGCAAGTGCTTTAACCACTAAGCTGTATCTCCAGCCTTGTCTTTGTATATTCTTTGTGTCCCAGTTCTCACCTCCCCACCTGATTTCTCATGGACAATTTGGTATTATGACAGCAATGCCTCTCCAGTCAACTGCCTGTGGGACTCTTATGGCCCTTGGTCAGAATGCAGTGGCTGTACCAAGACTCAGGTAGGCTCCCATAAGTTTTTTTAATTGCATAATTATTGTAGTTTTAATTTTTAAAAATATTTATTTGCCTGAGAGAGAGAGAGAGAGAGAGAGAGAGAGAGAGAAAGACACTGAGTGAAAATGGGCCAAGGCCTCTTGCTGCTGCAAATGATCTCCAGATAAGTGAGCTACTTTGTAGGTCTGGCTTTATGTGGATGTGGGGAACTGAACTTGAGCTAGTAAGCTATGTAAGCAAGTATCTTAATCTACCATTATAGCATAAGCATGAACTTGTAACAGGTGCAGTATATTCCATTTGTAAATATACCCATACTAGTTACCTATTTTCCAGTTATGTCACAGTTTGTTTTCAATTCTTTCTTTGCTTTGAAACAGGGTCTCCTTATGTAGCCCAGGCTGGCCTCAAATTCATGATCTTCTGCCTTCTGAGTGCTGGATCTAATTTTGTTAATTATAAATTAAAGAAGTTTTAGAATTTTATTTTTTACTTTAATTAATTTTTATTTAATTATTTTCAAGGAGAAAGAGAGAGAGAGAGAGAGAGAGATTGAATTAATGGGCCTCTTGTTAATGTAAGTGAACTCCAGATACATGTACCACTTTGTGCGTCTGGCTTTACATGGGTACTGGGGAATTGAACCTGGTCTGTCAGACTTTGCAAGCAAGTGCCTTTAACTGCTGAGCCATTTCTCCAGCACAATTTTTATTGAATGGTAAAGTATGTTAAATAGCTCAGTTTGGGTAGAATATATTAAAATCATCTTACCCTATTAAAACAACAGCACCGTCCCTTGGTCTTTAAGATAGATCAAGTGTAAACTAACAGAATCATATTATATGATAAAGAAAAAGTTATCTTTAGAAGAATCATCATAATTACTTACCCCCCCCTTTTTCTTTGCAGTGTTTTTGGTCATTTCTAGAACCTTGAACATGCTAGATAAGCACTCTAACCATCAAGCTATCTCTCAGTCCCATCCTTGTCTTTTTGTGTGTTTGCTTTGCCTTTTTTTTTTTTTTTGCTTTTTCGAGGTAGGGTTTCACTCTGGTCCAGGCTGACCTGGAATTAACTATGTAGTCTCAGGGTGGCCTAGAACTCACGGTGATCCTCCTACCTCCGCCTCCCAAGTGCTGGGATTAAAGGCGTGAGCCACCACGCCCGGCTAACTTTTTTTTTTTTTTTTTTTTACAATCTCATTTTATGGTTGGCCTTGAATTCATGGCATCCCCCCTTAGAGCTGGGATTACAGGTATGAGCCATCATTTTTATTACTCATTTATTTAATGACAATTTCATACATGAATATAATACATTTTTCTTATTTTGGTTTTTCAAGGTAGGGTCTTGCTCTAGCCCAGGCTGACCTGGAATTCTGTATATAGTCTCAGGATGGTGATCCTCCTACCTCTGTCTCCCAAGTGCTGGGATTAAAGGCGTGTGCCACTATTCCAGTCTAAATATCATACATTTAATCCCACTGCCCCTCTAACTGCCTCATCTTCTCTCTTCCCCTCCCACTAAACCCTTTCTCCCCATTATATCCTCATTATATATATTATTATATTATATTATATTATATTATATTATATTATATTATATTATATTATATTATATCCTCATTCTACTTCTGGGCCTTGCTATTTATTTATTTTGACTCATTGAGTTAAATTGGGGTTGCTTGCATAATCATGGGTGGGAGGTCATTTACTGGAAACTGGGCAGTGGCAATACCTTTAAATGATATGACTTCCCCTATCCTAGCAATCATCATTTCTACTATTTACTCTGGGAGGTGTGTGGTCTTATCTATAACAAGATATTGACATGCTTCATCACGTACAGGAACTCTTTTGCAGTGAGTATTTAACTTGTGAAGCTGACTTGTCGTATCCCGAAGCAGCATTCTGTAGCCCCACGTCCCGTCCTCCAGCTCCTACATTCTTTCTGCTCCCTCTTCTCCGAGGTTTCCTGAGCCTTGGACGGTGTAGTTTAAGTGTCACGTTTGAACTGAGCACAACCTCGTTGCTTATTCTTGGTAACTTTTCCATCTATATTAGCTATCATTTTTTCTTTTTTTTATTAAGTAGAAACTTTGTGTGGACATCTCATGTGTTGGTACCATCATTTCCCTCCTCCATGCCCCCATTGCACTGAGGGCCCTCCACAGTGGGATTGCTGGAATTCACCATAGGGTTGAGGGTTTTGAGTCTTGGCTGGGGGGTGGGAAATGTCTCAGGATATTCCCTCCCACCCTGTGGCTTTTATAATCTTTCCACCCTTTAGCTATAATTTTTTATCTGGTGTTTATTATTTACATGAGTTTTATTTTATTTTTATGTATTTATTTTGAGAAAGAGATATAGAGAAGCAGATAGATAGATAGATAGAGAGAGAGAGAGAGAGAGAGAGAGAGGGTGTATGAGGGCCTTGAGCTGTTGTAAATGAACTCCAGATGCATGTGCTACCTTGTGTATCTGGCTTAACCATGTCCTGGGAATTTGAACCTGGGTCCTTCGGCTTTGCAGGCAAGCACCTTAACTATTAAGCCATCTGTCTAGCTCAAGTTCTATTTTACAAGTAAGTTACCCAAATGAAGAATTTGGCATCTACTAAATGTCATAGATCACAACTCTGACTTAGGCAAAAGTACATGAATAATGAGGCAGAAGTAAAAGAAACATTATGCATAGAAACAATTATTATAATTTATAATCAAGATAAATTCTAAATAGAATGAGGGTATTTTCTATATCAGTAATTATTTTCTTTGGTGAAGGCCTTCAGGCAGTGGATACATCCCAGATAATAAATCAAAAAATGTATTCAGAAAGAGATAGGTGAAAATGAAAAAAAGGAATCACAGGTTCAGAATTTGAAAAGTGAGAATGGGTCCGTGGAGAGTGGGCAGTCATCAGGGGCAGGCTGAGAACCCAGAGAGGGAAAACATCCCCTGTGATAATGACATGACCTGTGCTTAGAACCTCAGCAAAGAACTTGTTGGTAAGTCTCCACTAGTTAAAAAGAGAAACTAGGAGCTGGAGAGAAGGGTCAGGTGTTAAAATTCTTTCAAAGCCCAGGTTTGATTCCCTAATCACCCACATAAAGCTGGTCAGGCATTCGTTTGTAGCAGCAAGAGACCCTAACATGCCCACTCCCATACACAGGTGCAAACTAATAAAATACTTTATTTTTAATTTATTTTTTTTGGTTTTCAAGGTAAGGTCTTGCTCTAGCCCAGGCTGACCTGGAATTCACTCTGTATTCTCAGGGTGGCCTCAAACTCATGGTGATCCTTCTACCTCTGCCTCCCAAGTGCTGGGATTAAATGCATGTGCCACCATGCCCAGCTAAGATACTTTTTAAAAAAAGAGAAATTAAAAGCATATCGAGGAACCTGACTGGATTCACCCTTCAGTTACAGCTGAGTTACAGTGAGGCTGAGGTGGATGCAAAGTTCCTGAGTTCAGATTTCACTGGTGTGACAGTTTGTCTCAAGGAATTCCCCACTTCTCTCCCAATTTAGGATGGATGAGGATTTTCAAAATTGGTTTATATACCAACTCTTCACTCCTGATCGTCACTCAAAGTGGTTTGTATTAATGGAGAAGGGACGAGTACAAGAAGAAGCCTAAAAGATGCTCCTTGGCTACCAATAGGGAGAAAAAGGATTTTGCAAGTCTTCGCTTTTGTTAAGTGTCAGAAATACGCTTTCAGATTGAAGGAGAATTTAGTGATTTTAGGACAAATTAGTTGTTTCTCATTCAGCTTGATGCATCAGTTTTCTTTTTTCTCTCAGAAGCATGTCCCCCCCCCCCCACCAGGTAGGGTCTTGTTCTAGCCCAGGCTGACCTTGGAATTCACTATGTAGTTTCAGGGTGCCTTAAACTCCTCCTACCTCTGCCTCCCGAGTGCTGGGATTAAAGGTGTGCTCTACCACACCCAGTTTAAAGCATGTTTTTTTTTTTTTTAAATTTTACTTTTTTATTGACAACTTCTATACTTACAGAAAATAAATCATGATATTTCTCTCCCCTCCCCCATTCCCCTTTAGAACTCCACTCTCCATCACATCCCCACCTCTCTCCATTTGTCTCTCTTTCTCTCTCTTTTTCTTTTTTTTTTTTGAGGTAGGGTCTCAGTCTAGCTCAGGCTGACCTGGAATTCACTATGTAGTCTCAGGGTGAACTTGAACTCAAGGCGATCCTCCTACCTCTGCCTTCCAAGTGCTGGGATTAAAGGTGTGTGCCACCACGCCCGGCAGTCTCTCTCTTAATTTGATGTCATCATCTTTTTCTTCTATTATGAGGGTCTTGTGAAGGTTGCGAGGTCATGGATATCGAGGCCAATTTCTGTCTGGACAGTTGCATTGTAAGGAGTGGTACCCTTCCTGTGGCTTTGACATTCTTTCTGCCACCTCTTCCACAATGGACCCTGAGCCTTGGAGGGTGTATAGAGATGTTTCAGTGTTTCCCTTCTGTTCAGCACTATGTTGCCTTTTGGGTCATCCCAGTGGTCATTGCCATCTGAAAAGAGAAGCTTGACGCATGTTTTTAATGTGTCTCAGAGATCACCCTTTCTGGTCATCTAATAAAATCCATTGTGAATATAGTTTTCTTTTGGAGTTGCCAGGCTTCTCCTATTTTGTGCAAGCTTGACCTCCATGTTGGTATGCTTCTTTCTGGTTTTTTTTTCCTTGCCCACCATCTTTGAGGAGGCCCGTGGCTCAGATCAGTCACCACTACATTCGTTAATAGCCCTATTCACTTACTGGTAGCCTTATTTACCTTTTGGCCAAATGCATTTCACCTTTTCTACTTCACTTTTGGAATGCAACTTTGGTCAAAACATTAATCATTCTATATTGCGTTATATTTGCTTAATGTGTCTATCCTATTAAACTTCACTTTTTCAAAGGTTCACTAAAAAAGTTTTCCCCACTCAACACTGAAAGCAAATATATAGCTGGAAGCTCTCTATCAGTAGTAATCTGTCACCAAACTCAAAGGTACGAGGGCCTGTAACTTCAGAGTTTATAGGTTTTATTTCTGTAGAAAACCAGAACACGTTCCTAGATGTTGTTTTTCAAATTGTACTTCTTAGATTTTATTACTAAAAATAAAACAAAACAAAAAATCTGGAAAAAAGAGAATACCTGAAACAACTGAAAACTAGAATGAAGTAAAAACAGACTTTGGCCGGGCGTGGTGGCGCACGCCTTTAATCCTAGCACTTGGGAGGCAGAGGTAGGAGGATCGCCGAGAGTTCGAGGCCACCCTGAGACTACATAGTGAATTCCAGGTCAGCCTGGACCAGAGTGAGACCCTACCTCAGGGGAAAAAAAAACAAAAAAAAACAGACTTTGTTTTGTGTGTAGACCCGCAGGCGGTCAGTGGCTGTTTATGGACAATACGGAGGCCACCCATGTGTTGGAAGTGCTTTTGAAACGCAATCCTGTGAACCTACACGAGGGTGTCCATCGGAAGAGGGCTGTGGAGAGCGATTCAGGTGTTTTTCAGGTAATTTGTTTTCCATGGGCTCAGCATGCAGATTATAAATTCAAATGCAGTTTGTAACTTGCTCAGTATATACTTGTTGAATTTATATTGGTCTGTAAATTAATTTTCTCCAAATATCAGCAATATGTTTTTTAAAAATAATATTTTATTTATTTGCAAGCAGAGAGATACAGAGGGAGGGAGGATAGAGAGAGAGAGGGAGAGAGAATGGGCTCACCAGAACATCTAGCCACTGCAAACGAACTCCAGATGCACGTGCTACTCTGTGCATTTGGTTTTATGTGTGTACTAGGGAATTGAACCCGGGTTGTTAGCCTTTGCAAGCAAGTGCTTTAACCTCTGAGCCATCTCTCCAGCCCAGCGATATGTTTTTGTTGGTATAGTAGTCACATACTCAGATATAATTCTTTTAAGTGCAAGAGTCAGCTAGCTCTTTAATAGAATTATAGCTATTAACAGGCCCCAATAGTTCTTCTTTGTACAATTTGTTTATCTGAGAGAGAGAAAGGCAGGCAAACTATAAGTGCTATAAGTGAACTCCACATGCATGTATCACTTTGTGCATTTAGCTTTACTTGGGTACTGGAGAACTGAACCTAGACCAGCAGACTTTGTAAGCAATGCCTCTAACTGCTAAGACAGCTTCCCAGTTCCCAGACAGTTCTTAACAATGTATTTTTTTTTTTTTTTTTGAGATAGTGTCTCACTCTGGCCCAGGCTGACCTGGAATTCACTCTGTATTCTCAGGCTGGCCTCAAATTCACAGCATTCCCCCTATCTCTGCCTCCTGAGTACTGGGATTAAAGGCATGCGCCACTACGCCCGGCTTAACATTGCATTTTTGTTGAAAATGCAGAGGGATTCTGCTTTACACATGAATTGGTCAAAAACAACGTCCATTCCCAACTTATTATACTTACATGAAAAGCAACACTAACCAGCTAACAGAAGAGCAAGACAATTCTCCCATATGCGTGGAGTGATAGACACACAGCTCTAGCTTTGAATAGTATTGCTTTATTTTTTATGCTACATGTGTATAGTCAGATAGCTTTAGCAACTCTCTTGTTATGATCCAAATATAGTGTTAGAAATACTCTTCTCTCAAAAATATAAGAATTTCATAGGCAGAATAGTCTATAAAGAATATCTGTGTTAGAACTGTTCTTAAAAAACACATGCTGCTAGACATTGTAGCGCATGCCTTTAATCCTAACATTTGTGAGGCAGAGGTAGGAGTATTGCTTTGAGTTTGAGGCTAGCCTGGGATTGCAGAATGACTTTCAGGTCAGCCTGGACTAGAGGGAGACCTTACCTTGAAAAAACAAAAAAGAACAAACAAACAAACAAACAAACAAACAAACAAAAAAAACACCCCCGCCCCCGACATGCCAAGCTCCTATATTAGGTTGAAAAGTCCCAATCAGATGACAGCTGCTTTTAGAAGCCTTTCCCAAACTCCAAGCTGTTAGGGTTAACAAATCCCTTCCCTCTGCTCCTATGTACCTTGGACTCTCTGTATCCGGATTATTTGTCGGTATGAAGATTTCTCTTGATAGACTCCAACTTCTTTGATGACATAGGCTTTATTTGAATTTCTTTTATGTGGAATGCCTGGCACATAGTAGACTCCCCAAAATATTTGCTGCATTGCTTTGAGTGACACTGTTGTGGACTACATGCTATATATGAGGACAGTTGTGCCAAAGCATCCTATGAATATCCAGAAAATGAGCATTATTCTTTGTCTATGGGACAGGGATGGTTTTCCAAGAAGGGTTAGTATGTAAGTTGATTCTTTTTAAAAATTTTAAAAATTCATTTATTTATAAGAGCGAGAGTGAGAGCGAGAGAGGAAGAGAGAGACACAGAGAGAGAATTGTCATGCCAGGGCCTCTATTCACTGCAATCAAACTCCAGACGCGTGCACCACCTTGTGTGGCATGCATTACCTTGTGCA
The DNA here is from genome assembly GCA_036365145.1 of Orientallactaga sibirica. Lineage (NCBI taxonomy): Eukaryota > Metazoa > Chordata > Mammalia > Rodentia > Dipodidae > Orientallactaga > Orientallactaga sibirica. Next base: position 26,332,918 of record JAEOAD010000005.1, read on the forward strand.
TCTGGCTTATGTGGGTTCTAGAGAGTTGAACCTGGGTAATTAGGCTTTGCTGGCAAGTACCTTAACTGCTAAGCATCTTTCTAGTCCTTTAACTTGATTCTTGAAGGACAGGTAGGAGAAGGGTAGAGAAAACCTTTCTAGACTGAGAGAATGATGTATTAGATCACAAGAGGTGACAAATGAAAATGATCACTGTGAAGAGGGTGTAGGAAACGGTTGGGACAAAGGGTTGAAGGGTGATTGGGAGGAGGCAAGGGCTATATCATCTGGGACCCTTCAGTGTTTTCTTAGCACTCTGAGCATATGGCTGTTATAAAGGTTATATTGCTGACTTATTTGTGCCTTCATAATCATTCCTAGGAGGTTAGGCAGCATGTGAAGAGTCAGGTAAAGGCTGTTTTTATTCATGTCGGTGCCTCAGCACTAGCATGTGGGTCTTGCATAGACTAGATACTGAAGAAATTCTCAGTGTCAAACTTATGATTCAGCTTTCATGCTTGCAAAGAATGCAAATCGAAATCACCAAAAACACACAAGTTTGGCATCATGGTTAATGATAACAGAAACAAGATCAAAAGTTGAAGGTCAGGACATCAATCTACCTGACCAGTAATTGGTACTGTATGGATTTTGGAAGATTGAGATAAAAAAAAATCCTTGATGATAATTGGAGAGAGTCTAGAATTTCTAGTTCAGGTCCTGTTTTTAATTTTGTCTGTCAGAGATAAGGGTCAATTCTGTGCTTTACAAAAACAGAGACCAAGGGGCTGGAGAGATGGCTCGGCAGTTAAGGTACTTGCCTGCAAAGTCTAATGACCTGGGTTCAATTCCCCAGTATCCATGTAAAGCCAGATGCACAAAGTGGCGAATTCATCTGGAGCTTGTTTCCAGTGCCTAGAGGCCCTGGCGCATCCACATTCATTCATTCTCTCTTTCTCTTTGCAAATCAATCAATCTGCATATTTTAAAGAGACCAAGCTGGGTGTTGTGGCACATGCCTTTAATCCCAGCATTCAGGAGGCAGAGGTAGGAGGATCACTGTGAGTTCAATGCCACCCTGAGACTACATAATGAATTCCAGGTCAGCCTGGGCTAGAGCGAGACCTTACCTCAAAAAAAAAAAAACAAAAACAAAAACAAAAACAAAAACAAAAAACAATAAAAAAGAGATGAAAATCATCACTAGTCATTTCCTAGACACTCCGAGGGTTTATCGGGAGCCTGTGTGTGGGTTATCAGCGCATTGCTGGAGGTGACCTCAGCTTGCCCTCCTTGTGTCTGCCTGGGGGACTTTCTCTTGTCCAGGTCAGTGCATCAGCAAATCACTGGTCTGCAATGGGGATACTGACTGTGAAGAGGATGGTGCTGATGAAGACAGATGCGAGGACGCAGAAAGCAGACCCTCCTGCGATGTCCTTAAACCTCCTCCCAACATAGAACTTACTGGCCATGGGTAAGGAGCTCAGGGGACTTTGGGGTATCTTAATGGGCTGTGGGTTTTACTTTTGTTTTGTGGTTTGGCAAGTCCAATCATATATCACCCAACAGCCAAGACTTCTTATTGGCTCAGAGCTCTTTGCCACAGCTTGAAAAACTTTAGAGAATTCATACTTAAATACATGTAGTAAGATAAAGTGAGCTGTTATGGCAGATAGGCTTGGCTTTAGCATTTGAAGTCCCACATCCTGGGAAACCTCTCGGAAACCTGTAGGAAAAGGGAGGGGACGAGGGAGGAGGGGACGAGGGAGGAAGAGAGAGGGAGAGCTGGGAGTATGAGTAAGAGTGAGATTCTTTTGTCTTCTTTTTTTTTTTTTTTTTTTTTTCAAGGTAGGGTCTCACTTTAGCCCAGGCTGACCTGGAATTCACTATATAGTCTCAGGCTGGCCTGGAACTCACAGCGATCCTCCTACCTCTGCCTCCCGAGTGCTGGGATTAAAGGCGTGCACCACCACGCCCAGCTTAAGCTGCTATCTTTAAGATAATCAAGTTTAGAGAGATAGATGAGATTGTTCCTATAATATTTAAAATTTATTAGCACAAAAATAGGATGAAGTTACTTTAAGGAGTGTTCTGCTTGCTAAGAGAATCATTTGAAAATTCATTATAAAAGCACTGTCTCCTCCTAGCTACCTTAATTGTATTGATTTTATCCATAGATTCAATTTAAAAGCAGCTGTTGCCATAGATACAACAGGCCTGTGTTTCTCAAATATGTTCTTAGGCTGAGAGCATGTTGGGTTTTTCCAGCAATCAGCGGTGACTATTTTACCACGAGGAGAAGCTGGAGAATGAGTGGCGGGTATGAGGGTGCTGGTCTCTATGTGCATTTTTCTCAAGTGCTGAACTGTAGTGTAGTTTAAGACTTTCTAGAGGCCTCTAATGTTTTTTTTTTTTCAGTAGTACTGTTTCTGATTTTCAACTGTATTTTCTTCCCCTTCCTCCTCCATATCCTTTTTCTTCTTTTTACAGCTACAATGCCCTTACTGGTCAGTTCAGAAACAAAGTCATCAACACCAAAAGTTTTGGTGGCTACTGCAGAAAAGTATTCAGTGGGGATGGAAATGATTATTACAGACTGAGTGGAAATATCCTCTCCTATACCTTTCAGGTACTTAATTATATCAATATTGTTGATTTTTAATCTCTTCCTTGTCTGAGTTTGTCATATGCAAGAGTTTTTAGTATATGTTGAGAATTAGTTATGGCCTAATACATGGTTAGTTTATGTAAATGTTTTAAGTGAACTTAAAAAGAATCTATATTCCTTAATTCTTAGGTACAGGGCAATGATAGTTTTAATTTATGTCATCAAGCTGATGGCTCATTTTCAGTATCCTGTGTGAGCTCAGAACCTTTATCATCTGTCCCTTATTGTGTGGTAAAAGTTAGGAAATGACTATTGTGTGGCTATAATGACATCTTTACTGTCTCACAGTGACAGTTATTTTAAAACTTTTTATTTATTAGAAGAAGATCAATAAGACAAATATCCATATATACCCACCTACTGTAAGCAGGATATAGCCAGTGTGTCAGTTATTTTCTCATTGCTGTGAGTAAATGCCTGACTAGAAGCAACTTAGGAAAGGGAAGAGTTTATTTTGGCTTACAGTTCCAGAGGGTAGAATCCATTATGGTGGAGAAGGCATGGCAGAAGCAGGGAGCTTTTGCTTCACATGGTCAGGCAGAAAGCAGAGAAAGAATGTCCAGTGTATCGGGGGAGGTTTACAAAGCTTCAAGGTTCGCCTGCAGTTACCCACTTCCTCTAGTAAGGCTCTACCTCCTGAGGGTTCCACACCCTTCCCAGACAGTATCCCTAACAGGGAGCCATGTGTTCAAATACATGAACCTATGGGGAATGTTTTACATTCAAACCAAAGCAAGAGACTTAGAGGCTCCTATATACATAATGTGCCACATATTGTGCATTAATAAGCATAACTAATTAAGTTATTAAATATAATTAGTAAACTAATAAGCACCAATAAGCTTTCTATAAGTGTTTATTATATATGCATCTAGATGAATATTTCTGTGTCCTAGTAATTTTCTCATTGCTATGACCAAATACCTAACACAGAGCAACTTAAGGTAAGAAAAGATTGATTTTGGGTTACATTTCCAGGGGTACAGTCCATCACAGTGAGGAAGGCATGGTGGCAGCCGGTCACACTGAACATGCTGAGGAAACAGAGAGTGACGAATCCTGGTGTTCAGCCACGTCTCACCTTTGTTATACACTCTAGTTCATGGCATGGTGCTGCCCAGAGTTAAGGCATGTCTGCTCTGTTTTAGGCTGTTGGTTTAGATTTAATCCTTACAATATTACCAAAGGTGATATTTTATTATTTTATATGTATGTACAAACTTAAGATTCAGAGAAAGTCAGCTATCTTACTTCATATCAAAAATCAAAGAAGCAAGGTACCCCGGATCTAGCACATCAGTTGCCATAGCCCTTTATTTTTTCTATTACATTTTTTACTCTATTTCTTTCTTTTAATTTGTTTTTCCAATTCTAAAGTCTATGTGAATAATATATATTATAGTTTAACCCTTGGTTGGAAGGAAGAATTGAGATAGGTATATGTAGATAATTACTATTGTTCTTCTCTCCCTGGGAGGATGTGTTGCTAATTCTCTCATAATTATATGGAGGAGGAATTGCATGTACATTTTCTGAAGGGTCCAATTTAGAAAGTTGCAGTCCAGAGGAAATAATGAGGAAGAGCCTTTGTGATTTAGCTAGAAGGTAGACATGCAAATAGCCAGCGTCTTCTGAAGAGAAACTTTTCCTGACATTCATTTTCATTGGTGGGGCTTGGTTTGGGGATTGACATTTGAAATCCCTTTCCAGTCACTGGAAGTAAAGGTGTTTGTCTGAGGCAGAGAGAAACCATAGCCTGCTGTTGAGTGGACATTTGAGAGCCAGCCTGACGTGAGTGAGGTGGAGACAGCAGGTAGTGAGGCAGTCATCCAAGTGCTAAACCCAGATGTGGAAGAGTCAGGTCATGTCCCCAGAAGTTCAAGTGCATTGACCTAGGGCTCACTGAGTATTCAATTCTCTGCAAGGTAGAAGAGGACTTCTGGCTTACTGGAATGTCAGTATTAATAAACATAACGAATCAATCTCACTTATGATCTTTATCATAGCTGTCAGCAATATGAGTTTTCTAGGACAAACCTGTTTCTTTTCTTGGTTAAGCCACTTACTTTGTCATGAACATTCTGTTTATTCATATACTTTAAAAAAGATTTTATTTTTGTTTATTTATTTATTAGAGACAGAGAGAGGACACACACACACACACACACACACACACACACACAGGGAGGGGGATGGGGATGGGCACACCAGGACCTCTAGCCACTGCAAATGAACTCCAGACCCATGCACCACCACGTGCATCTGGCTTCCATGGGACTTGGAGAATCAAACTGGGGTCCTTAAGCTTCATAGGCAAATGCCTTACCCACTAAGCCATCTCTCCAGCCCCAGACTTTAAATTTTTTTAAAAAATATTCTATTTATTTAATAGAAAGGGAGAGAGAGAGAGAGAGAGAGAGACAGAGAGAAAGAGACAGAGAATGGGTGCCTTTAGCTGCTGCAAACAACCCCCAGATGCATGCGCCACCCTGTGCATCTAGTTTACGTGGGTCCTAGGGAATTGAACCTGGGTCCTTTGGCTTTATGGGCAAGTGCCTTAACTGCTAAGCCATGTCTCCAGTCCTGTTCGTTTATACTATTATACAACATGAAAGGTCTTCAGAACCTAAGCATGGTGCTGCTCCACAGTTGCTTAGGAAGGTGCTGCTTTGCTTTGTCTAGCCTGGGAGAACACATGGGAGACTTGTGTTCACTTTCAGCATGTGATGACAGGGGTTACAGACCAAGCTGGAGACACTTGATGAATGCTACCCTCTGGTCAAGAATGTACTATAGGAACATATCAAGTGAATAATAACAACAAAAAGGCAGTTTAAAAAAATCTGTATGATTTCTGATATTTATTTATTTATTTATTTATTTATTTATTTATTTATTTTTTTTTCAAGATAAGGTCTTGCTGTAGCCCAGGCTGACCTGGAATTCACTATATAGTCTCAGGGTGGCAATTCTCCTACCTCTGCTTTCTAAGTGCTGGGATTAAAGCCATGCGCCAATATGTTTGGCTTTATTTTTTAATGTTTATTTATTTACTTGTGTGAGAGAGATAGAAAGATACAGAGAAAGAACTTGGGTGTACCAGGGGCACTTACCACTGCAAACAAACTCCAGCTGCATGCACCACTTTGTGCATGGGCTTTACGTGAATTCTGAGGAATTTAATCCCAGGCCAGCAGGCTTTGCAGTCCAAGGCAGTTTTAATTAGTGCCAACTTTTCTAACTCTATTGATACGAAGATTACACCTGAGATTCCCCCACCTACTTTTTTTTTATTGGCAACTTCTATACTTACATACAAAAAACACATGATATTTCCCTCCCCTTCCCCCATTCCCCTTTAGAGCTCCAATCAGCATTGCATCCCTTCCCTCTCTCCATTAGTCTCTCTTTTAATTTGATGTCATCATCTTTTACTTCTATTTTGAGGGTCTTGCGGAGGTATTGCTAGGCACCGCAAGGTCATGGATATCGAGGCCAATTTCTGTCTGGGCAATTGCATTGTAAGGAGTCATACCCTTCCTTTGGCTCTTCCATTCTATCCACCCCCTCTTCTGCAATGGTCCCCGAGCCTTGGAGGGTGTGACAGAGGTGTTTCAGGGCTGGGCACTCCTCCATCCCTTCTTCTCAGCACTGTGTTGCCTTTTGGGTCATCCCAGTGGTCTTTGCCATCTGAAAAGAGAAACTTCTCTAACCAGAAGTGAGAGTAGCATTAATATGTGAATATGAACATTAAACATAGTGCTTTCAGGGTAGCTTGGTGGGAATAATATATACATGTAACCAGACAAGCGCAGGCTTTATACCCCTAAGCTCATGACCTCCCTTGCCATAGACTTTTGCTTAGGTTTTTCAGTACCAGGCATGTATTCCCTCCCATAGAGAGGGCCTTCAGTCCAATTAGGGAGCAGTTGGTTACCCCAAGAGCAGACATGCCACTATTGCACCCGTTCAGTCATTGGGCCTGTATGGCCAAACTTGAATTTTCAGTGTCCAGTGTTTTCACTGCTGATGACTTCTGTCTCCCATAGGGCTGCATGCACTGCAGCTTTTTTCCAGCTTTCATTTGGCTGGTCTACAGGGAGAAGGTTTTCTGCTCACTACCAGCTTGCTTTCTCAGTGACCTTACCTCTCAGGCAAGAGATGTCTTCAGCAATAGGGTCTTACTATCTGTTTCTCAAGGGCAACCAAGGGCTTTGGAAATAGCCTTTAATGTTTTGGAGGCTACCGGGACCTCCTTGGCCAATCCCCCACCTACTTTTAACCAGGAATAATTTGAGTGATGATTAAAAAAAACACTTCACACAGAAGAACCTTTGTAGTGGTCTAAGCACTGTTCCAAGAGCTTCAAATGGGTCTTTTTCTCCTTATACACATTGAGCATCCTTCATCTGAAAAATCTTTAATTCAAAGGGTTACTGTAGCAGACAGCTTCAGGTTCCCTGAGATGAACTTCCAGACCAGGCACAGTTATGGAGGAATATATTGGGGGACATATATTCAAACTACCACAGTTACCAAGTCTGAAACTTCTTGAGTACTGACATTAAGCCACAGAGGAAAATTCAATACTCTGAAAGTATGTCTCAAATGCAAAATTATTAAAAAATATTGTGAAACATTATCTTCAGGCTATGTATGTAAGGTGTATATGAAACAAATTTTGTGTTCAGGTATGTCCCATCCATAACATTATATCTATATCTAGGTCTGTCTGTGTCTATGTCCATGGAAAAAAAACCTTTGCCAGCTATAACTTTGACAGAGGTCTAATATCTAGAATCTATAAAGAACTTAAAAAAACTAAGCAACAAGGTTGGAGAGATGGCTTAGTGGTTAAGGCACTTGTCTGCAAAGCCAAAAGACCCAGGTTCCATTCCCCAGGACCCATGTGGTTCCTGAGGTCCCCATGGCCGTGGTTTCCTGGAGATGTCCAGGCAATTGTGGAACAGGGTCTTGAGTGGCCATGAGTGCAACAGGAAGAAACACCGGGGAGGCAGCATCAGAGGGCAGCTTGTTTATTGTCAGGGGAACGGGTTTATAAGTGTTTGTGAAAGAGCGGGAAGAGGTACAGGTCATAAAGGGATTGGTTAGTACAGAGGACCCACTGATGCCTAATTAGCATGTAGGGACTTTGGGTGAGCAGGAAAGGGTCACATGGTCTAAGTAGTGGTGGGAAAAGGTATAGGGTACAGGTCATAGGGGGATTGGCTGTATGAAGGCTGCTGGCTGATACCTCAATAACATATAGGGACATAAGCAGACAAAGGTCACCAGGCTCTGGAGAAAATGAAACCTAAGTCTTATCAGGATGTCCAGGTGCCCTGGGCCAGGGGAAGGGGAGGCCTCACTCCTGCTGGTCTCAAGGCGAGACTGTTGGGGTCTAGGCTCACTGCAGCCTCAGGGTCCGGGGCCCTTAGTCATTCCTGACAGCTCAGGTCTGCCTAAACCTCCAGTAGCCCAGGAGTCTTCAACCATGCCCTACAGACCCAGGTAAGCCATCTGGATGTATAAGGTGATGCATGCATCTGGAGTTCATTTGCAGTGGCTTGGAGGTCCAGGCATATCCATTCTCTCTTTCTCTCTTTATCTGCCTCTCTCAAATAAAAAAAAAAATTAAAAAACCAAAAAAAAAACCAAAACCCCAAAATCTAAGCAACAATAACAAAAAAATCAAACAATACACTAAAGGGCCAGAGAACTGAACAGAGAATTCTCAAAAGAGGAAATACAAGTGACGAATACTCACTTAAAGCTATGCTCAACATCCCTAGACATCAGTCTCAAGATTCATGAGGAACTACAGAAGGCCTTGGACATCAAAACTATCCCTCGTGAAAGAAACACTGCAGGAAATTAAATTAAAACAATTTTGAGATTCCATCTTACTCCCTGTTTTTTTCCTCAGTCATTTTTAGAGTTTCAGGTTTTATGTTGAGATCCTTAATCCATTTGGAGTTGACTTTTGTGCATGGTGAAAATAGTGGGTCTAGTTTAATTTTTCTTTGTTTAAGTTTTTTTATTTGAGAGCAACAGACAGAGAAAGAGTCAAAGAGAGAGAGAGAGAGAGAGAGAGAGAGAGAGAGAGGGATAATGGGGCACCAGGGCCTCTAGCCACTGCAAATGAACTCCAGATGCATGCACCACCTTGTGCATCTGGCTTATGTGGGTACTGGGGAATTGAGCTTCGACCTATGGTCCTTAGGTTTCACAGGCAAGCACTTAACCACTAAGCCATCTCTCCAGCTCCTAGTTTAATTTTTCTACCTGTGGTTATCCGATTTTTCCAGCATCATTTGTCAAAAATGCTGTCTTTTCTCCATTGTGCATTGTTGGCTCCTTTGCCAAAGATCAGGTAGCTGTGGTTATTTGAACTAAGGCCTGGGTCTTCCATTCTGTTCCATTGAACTATATGTCTGTTTTTGTGCCAGTACCATTCTGTTTTTATTACTATGGCTTTGGAGTATAATTTGAAGTCAGGTATGGTGATACCTCCTGAAGTCTGTCTGCCTTTCTTTTCTTCCTTCCTTTTTTCCTTTCTTTCTTTATTTTTTATATTTTTGGTTTTTCAAGGTAGGGTTTTGCTATAGCCCAGAGTGACCTGGAATTCACAATGTAGTGTCAGGCTGGCCTTAAACTCATGGTGATCCTCCTACCTCTGCCTCCCAAATCCTGGGATTAAAGGAGTGCACTGCCACGCCTGGCTTGCCCTCCTTCCTCCCTCCCTCCCTCCCTCCCTCCCTCCCTCCTTCCTTCCTTCCTTCCTTCCTTCCTTCCTTCCTTCCTTCCTTCCTTCCTTCCTTCCTCTCTCCTTCCTCCCTCCCTTCCTCCTTCCCTCGCTTTCTTCTTTCTTTCTTTCTTTCTTTCTTTCTTTCTTTCTTTCTTTCTTTCTTTCTTTCTTTCTTTCTTTCTTTCTTGAAACAGTCTTTCCTATTAAAGTGAGTATTTTTAAATATTTTATTTATTTATTTGAGAGAGAGAAGAGAAAGAGGCAGATAGAGACAGATATATATAGAGAAAGAATGGGCCTGTCAGGGCCTCCTAGAGTTCCAGATGCATGGACCACTTTTGGCTTTTTGTGGGTGCTGGGGAATTGAACCCAGGTCCTTAGCCTTTGCAGGCAAACACCATAACTGCTGAGCCATCTCTCTAGCCCTTTTATTAAGTTTTATACTAGCATACAAAACAATTCATTATCTATATTTATGTGTAGGTCTATACCACATTTTCTTTTTTAAAAAAATTATATATATTCATTTATTTATCTGAGGGAGGTGAAGAATGGGTGTTCCAAGGCCTCTGGCCACTGCAAATGAACTCCAGATGCATGCGCCTCCATGTGCATCTGGCTTATGTAGGTTCTGGGGAATTTGCAGGCAAGCGCCTTAATCACTAAGCCATTTCTCCAGCCCTATATCACCTTTTCTTTACAAAGTCATCTGTTGATGGCTGATGAGGCTGTCTGCACGTCTTGGTGATTGTGGATGGTGTCTCAGTGAACACAGATGTGCAGGCATCTCTGAAGCGTGCTAGCTTAGGTTCTTTCAGAGGTGGTAGTATGCAGTCATGTGGGAGTTCTACGTTTATTTTTATTTTATTTTAGTTTTTGGTTTTTCGAGGTAAAATTTCACTCTAGCCCAGGCTGACCTGGAATTAACTATGTAGTCTCAGGTGGCCTCGAACTCACAGTGATCCTCCTACCTCTGCCTCCCAACTGCTGGGATTAAAGGAGTGTACCACCATGCCCAGTTTATTATTATTTAAAAATATCTTTTATTTATTTATTTATTTGAGAAAGAGAGAAAGAGGCAGAGAGAGAGAGAGAGAGAGAGAGAGAGAGAGAGAGAGAGAGAGAGAATGGGCATGCCAGGGCCTCCAGCCACTGCAAAAGAACTCCAGATACATGTGCCCCCTTGTGCATCTGGCTTATGTAGGTCTTGGGGAGTTGAACCAGGATCCTTTGGCTTTGCAGGCAAATACCTTAACCGCTAAGCCATCTCTCCAGCCCCCTACTTTTAGCTTTTTTGAGGGAAATTTCTACTGATTTTCAATTTACATTCTCATAGCAGTTCTTGTAAGGGTGAGAGATGGAATCTCAATGCAGTTTTGGGTTACATTTCCTTTAGGACAAAGGGAGTTGAACATGTTTCCTCCCCTTTTTGCACTTTTTGTTTTTAGTTGTTGGATTAATTCACTTACCTATTTGTTGATTGAATTTTTTCTTGTTTAGTTTTGTTGAGTTCTTTATATACTATAGATATTAATCCCCCATCAGATGTAGCTATGGCAGAGAGTTCCTCTCACCATGAAGGTTGTCTCCCCTGTTGGCTGATTGTTTCCCTTGAGGTGCAGTGCAGCATTTGAATTTCAGTGTGTGCCTAATTTCAACATATGGTAAAAGTCACATAATGTTTTCTGCCCTTTTGGGCCTATTTTCTTCTAGTCTTTTAAAAAAAATATTTATTTATTTAAGAGAGAGAGGGAAAAAAGAGAAAGAGAGAGAAACAGAGAGGGAGGAGAGAGAATGAGCATGCCAGGGTTTATAGCCACTGCAAATGAACTCCAGATGCATGTATCACCTTGTGCATGTGACTTACATGGATACTGGGAAATCTAACCTGGGTCCTTAGGCTTCACAGACAAGCACCTTAGCCACTAAGCCATCTCTCCAACTGCTCTTCTAGTCTTTTTAAAACTTGGCTACATACTTGCATAGTTATAACTATATAACTTATATCTCTCTCTTTCATTAAATCCAACAGCATGAATGTTCTATCTTCACAAGCATTATTTAGCATGGCTGCATAATTTTCTGTCATCTTTCCTTTCAGTTTTGTTTTAAGGGTACATATTTTCTATCATTTCTGTTTTCTCTGTGCTGATTTGTGTCTTGATCTCAATCAAACACAGATGTGTATACATAAAAACACAAATGTTTGTGGAAGAAGAGTTCCCAATTTGAATATTTATAGGAAGTAGAAATTATAAAAGGGAGTCCTTTAATATGCTCTGTTTTACTCCATAGGGACTGACAGTTTTAGCAAATTTATTGCCTATAATGAAAAAAATAAAAAAGATCAAGAGACTTTACAAAATGATTAATTTGAAAAACAAGTTAAAAAAAAGTTCACCATTCTTTAATAGAGGAGTTGTAAACAGTGTGATTGTTGGCTGGATTTAATTGTGGGGTTCTCTTTTTCCATCAGAGGTAACCAATGTTTGCTAGCTCCCCCATGTGCAAATAAAGGTAAATGAATGATTGTTCCTATGAGAAGCTGGAAGCTGGTGGGATCTTTCTCAGCCACATGTGACTAACCTGTTGTCTGCTGTAAAATTATTTTAGTATTTTTTTGTTTATTTATTTATTTGAGAGAGAGGAAGATACAGAAATAGGCAGGTAGAGAGAGAGAGAGAGAGAGAGAGAGAGAGAGAGAGAGAGAGAGAGAGAGAGAGAATGGGTGCGCCAGGGCCTCCAGCCACTGCAAATGAACTCCAGATGCATGCACCCCCTTATGCATCTGGCTGATGTGGGTCCTGGAGAATCGAGCCTTGAACTGGGGTCCTTAGGCTCCACAGGCAAGCATTTAACCGCTAAGCCATCTCTCCAGCCCCTATTTTAGTATTTTTAAAATTTTATTTATTTATTTATTTGACAGAGAAAGAGGGAGGGAGGGAGGGATGGAGAGGGAGGGAGAGAGAGAGAGAGAGAAAATGGGCACTCCTGGGCCTCTAGCCACTGCAAACAAACTCCAGACATATGCGCCCCCTTGTGCATCTGGCTAATGTGGGACCTGGGGAATCGAACCTGGGTCCTTTGGCTTTGCAGGCAAATGCCTTAACTGATAAGCCATTCCTCCAGCCCTAAAATTATTTTAGGATACTCCTTTCTTCTATTATTTAGTGTAAGAAAAAAATTGAATTTTAACATTAATCCAATAGACTTAGCTAAATCTACTATCATACGTATCACAAAGTGTAAATGATCTAACTGCTTCCTATCACCCATTTTTCTCTTTTCTTTTCTCTTTCTCTTTCTCTTTCTTTCTCTTTCTCTTCCCTTCCCTTCCCTTCCCTTCCCTTCCCTTCCCTTCCCTTCTCTTTTCTTTTCTTTTCTTTTCTTTTTTTGAGACAGGTTCTCACTCTAACCCAAGATGACCTGGAATTCATTCTGTGTCCCACACTGGCCTTGAACACACAACGATTCGATTCTTCCTTATCTCAGCTTCCTGAGTGCTGAGATTAAAGGCATGTACAACCACGCCTGGCTCCTATAACCTATTTGTAGCTCTGTTCCCATGATTATACGGAAAACCAGGAGCCAAATGCTTCATAGTTCTCTGAGTGAATTTGCTCTGTTGTAGGCTAAATGCTGACATTCAAGGAAAATGTAATTTGTGTACAAATGTGTTTTGTGAATCAGTAGTGGTTGCTGCCATGGCTACCATGTTTTCTGCTTAACAAAGTAGTAGTTGTAGGACCAGTGCTTTCAATAGGCTGGCCCTACCTTCAGTGTGAGTCACAGCTATTTTATGTTGGTGCAGATTTGTCTCCTTGGGAAGGCTGAGTGAACAAAGCATGCATATTAAGGGTCCATAACAAAAATATCTTGGAAGTATCCAAGGCCTTAATTTGGTCATAGCAAAATTTTTCGTTTTCTCATAGGTTAAAGTAAATAATGATTTTAACTATGAGTTTTACAATAGTAGCTGGTCTTACGTAAAGCATACGTCGACAGAGCATACATCATCTAGTCGGAAGAGAAATTTTTTTAAGTCATCATCATCTCAGGACCGCAGTTATACTTCAAACATCAAGGAAAGCCATACGAAAAAGGTTAGTATGAAACACGAGGTAACATTTCCTTTTTATTTTTTTAGTGGTTTTAAGTGTTGCAAACATTAACAAAGGCATGTTTACCCAAATGCCAGCTTTCTTTTTTGTTTTATTTCTTATCTATGTATGTTTTTGAAGTAGGGTTTCATTCTAGCACAGGCTGACCTAGAACTCACTCTGTAGCTCAGGCTGTCCTTGAATTCACAGAAATTATTCTACTTATGCCTCCTGAGTGCTGAGATTAAAGGCTTGTGCCACCATTCCTGGCAGTTTTCCTATTTAAATTAAGCCAATAGTATATCCTTTAATAGATAATGCAATATATTTCTATTTTAAAAACATTATTTATTTATTTATTTATTTTAGAGACGAGAGAGAGAGAGAGAGAGAGAGAGAGAGAGAGAGAGAGAGAGAATGGGCACACCAGGGCTCTAGCACTGCAAACGAACTCCAGAGGCATGCACCAGCTTGTGTATCAGGCTTATGTGGGTACTGGAGAATCAAATCTGGGTCCTAAGACATCACGAGCAATCACCTTAACTGCTAAGCTACCTATCCAGCCCCTAATTCTATTTTTAAAAATTAAATTGTGCTCCCCACACACATTATAGCAGGTTATACTCTTTTATCCCATCACCCCTGTTCTCATTTCCCTGGGGTCCTCCTCAGTGGGGTTCTGGTATTTACTGTGAGGTCATGAAGGCCTCAATCAGTCCTAGTAGGGTAGCAGAGGGACTGTGCCTCAGGGTATTCCTACCTTGGCTGTGTCTCTTACAATCTTTCCTTCCCATCTTTTGTCATGTTCCCAGAGCCATGGCAGGCCTTTTGGTAGTCTGATTTACTGTTGAGTTCTCTGTAGCCTCTGGATTTATGCTTTCTTGAATTTTCATTGATCACTGTGTCTGTCACCATTGCCCTGGAGCTGGTTGTCAGGCTAGCACTAAGAGAAATATTTGTGTTGTTTCTGCTTCTGCAATTTCTCTGGACTGATTCCAGGCCTAGCTATTGTGAATGGAGCAGCAACCAACATGGATCTACTTTCATCATTTTTTGAGTCTCCATAATCATCTCTGTAGTAGAGTGTTCAACAAGAGCCCGAGGGGAGATTTTAGGGTGGATGAGAGAGACAAACAGACACAAAGAAGGAGACTAAGCCTAATACCTGGTCAAAGTCTCAAATTTTTATTTTTAATAGGGAGGCAGGAGGAAGGTAAACTAGAAACTGGATGTTATAAGGTTTGTCATGGGATCTACTTTCATTCATTTTTAAGGTTAGATCAGTCTCCCCATAATCATTTCCATGGTGGTTGTATCAGTTTGCTCTTCTGACCAGTAAAGTGTGGGCAGCTGGGGCAATTCTGATCCTAAGGCCTTTTGAGTCCATTCCTCTTTCCCCACAGCCTTGCCAGCATTTGTTGTCATTCAATTTTTTGATGAATGCCATCCTGACTAGAGTGAGATGAAATCTCAAAGTTGTTTTAATTTGCATTTATTTGATGACTAAAGGTGCTAAGCATTTCTTTAAGTAGATAATGGCCATTTGTATTTCTTCCTTTGAGAATTTTCTATTCAATTCTCTACCCTATGTTTTGATTGCTGTGTTTGATTTTTTTATTGTTTAGTTCAATTAATGTTCAATTTTGTTAGAGGTGTTTATCTTTAATTGTAAGGTGGCATTTTTGTAGACAGCAAGTGGATGGATCCAGATTAGCCCATGTCTTTTGATTGGGGATTTGAGTGCATCAATGTTCTGAGGTATAATTGTGAGGTGTGAGTTAATTCCTGTCATGTTGAATGTTTTGTGGAGTTTGTTCTTAGTCTTTGCCTGCTTTTATGCTCATTCTGGTTTGTGTTATTTCTTTTTTTCTTTTTTTGGTTTTTCAAGGTAGGGTCTCACTCTGGTCCAAGCTGACCGGGAATTAACTATGTAGTCTCAAGGTGGTCTTGAACTCTCAGCGATCCTCCTACCTTTGGGTACTGGGATTAAAGGCGTGTGCCACCATGCCCGGCTGTGTTATTTCTTTTTCTCTCCTCACGTGCATGTTAGTTTATCTCCCAAATGTGAAGTATTCCATCTAGTGTTTCTGAGGGTTGGCTTGGTGCTCATGTAATCATAAAGCTGGTTTATATTGTGATAGATTTTCTTTCACCTTTTATTATGTGTGATAATTTTTCTGAGTATAGTACTTTGGGCTGACAGCCATGGTCATTTAGCTTCTGAAATGCTCTGTTTCTAGCTCTTCTGGCTTTAAGAGTTTCACTTGAAAAATCTGAAGTAATTATGATGGGCTTACCTCTGTATATAATAGGCTGTTTTCCTCTTACAGCTTTTAGTACTCTCTCCTTGTTTTCTGTGTTTAGTGTTTTGATTATTATGTGACACAAGGAATCTGTTCTCTGGTCCTTCTAGTTCATGTTTTGTGCACCTCCTGTACCTGGATTAATTTCTCTTTTGTAAGGTTGGGAAAATTTTCTTCAACAATTTTGTTGAAGATATTCTCTATGCCCTTGGCTTTTATTTCTTCTCATTCTTGTATGCTTATGATCTAAATATTTGTTCTTTTTAAGGTGTCCCAACAGTTCCCTCATGTTCTTTTCACACATTTTTTTGAACTTTACATTGTTTTTAGAGACCTGATCTAATTCTTCTGTCTTGTTTTCGAGTTCAGAAATTCTGTCTTCCATGTGGTCAACAACACAATATATTTTCTTAAATGCACAAATTGTGGGAATGGAGAGATGGCTCAGGAGTTGAGAGTACTTCTCTGCAAGCATAAGGGTCTAGTGACACATGAGAGACTTCTTAAATTCAATGCCTAGGACCCCCACACACATCAGTATCCACAGTCTGTAGGGGAGCAGAGACTGTAGCATCACAAGAGCTCACAAAAACTGGTGAGCTCTGTGATCAATATGAGACTCAGCCTCAAGTAAGAAAGGAAAGAAGAGCAATGGAGCAGGATACCTGATGTTCTATTCTGGCCATCATGGGGAGGTACCACATGGCCACATACATGTGCATTCACTACACACATATCAACACACACACACACATACACACATACACACACACCAAAAAGGCATAGATTGTCTTGTTAATTTTCTGTGACAATATTTATTTACATTTTAATAATTATTTTATTTTATTTTTTTGTTTTTCAAGGCAGGGTCTCACTCTGGCCCAGGCTGACCTGGAATTCACTATGTCGTCTCAGGATGGCCTTGAACTCATAGCGATCCTCTTACCTTTGCCTCCCAAGTGCTGGGATTAAAGGTGTACACCATCACACCCAGCTCACATTTTAATACTTTTTGTAACTTATATTTTTGTTTCTCATTCAAGTTCTTTTCTCACTCTCATTTTTATTTTATTTTATTTTATTTTATTTTTTTATTTATTTTATTTTATTTTTGAGGCAAGCTTTTACATAGGCCATGCTGGCTTGAACATCCTATTATAGAAGATGAACTTGCACTCCTGATCCTCCTGTCCCCACCCTCCAAATGCTGGGATAACAGATGTGCCATCATGTCTACTTAATTTTTCTTTTGAATTTTTTTCATTTATTGAGATAGGGTCTCATGGCCTTGAGGTTGCTCTGTATCTGAAATGACTTCATTGCTCATTCTCTTGTTTCTGCCTCCCAGGTATTGCGAGTCCAGGCACCACCATGATGCCTGGTTTGTTTGAAAATCATGAAAGAAAACTTACCTTGAAATCTTCTATCTTAAATTACCCTATATTTTCATTCATGATTACTAATGCTACTATTTTAAGATTTATATGCAATGCCAAAGGACTGTGGTTTGATTCTCCAGGACCCATGTAAGCCAGATGCACAAGGTGGCACATGTGTCTGGAGTTCGTTTGTAGCAGCTAGAGGCCCTCATGCACCTATTCTCAGTCTTTCTCTACCTCTTTCTCTCTCAAGCAAGCAAACAAACAAACAAATAAATAGTATATTTTAAAAAGTCCATTAACTTGGAAATACCAATTATTTGGAAATACAAAATATTTCTTTTGAGCCGGGCGTGGTGGCACGCGCCTTTAATCCCATCACTCGGGAGGCAGAGGTAGAAGGATCGCCAAGAGTTCAAGGCCACCCTGAGACTACATAGTTAATTCCAGGTCAGCCTGGGCCAGAGTGAGACCCTACCTTGCAAAACCAAAAAAAAAAAAAAAAAAAAAAAAAAATATATATATATATATATATATATATATATTTCTTTTGAATAATTTTACACATTTAAAAACTCTTTGTTGTTTTCATGTTCTAAAACTTTCACATTGGAAAACAGAACACTTCAGATGGGCTGTCCTAATATATATATATAGAGTCTCCCAGGCTGTCCTCAAACTCCTGATCCTCCTGCATCTGCATTTCAAGTACTTGGCTGATTCTTAGAGTTAGTAGTTTGTCTAATCATGAAAACAGGATGAAAGTATCTTGATTTTATTTATTTTATAACTAAGATTTTGACTGTGTGAATGAGTTGTTAAAAATTTATCATCCTGACACTCAACACCTACCAAACCAGAGATCCAGAGGCTCCTGAGTACCCATCACTGAAGTAGACTTAAAATGCTCCCAGCGTGGCTCAGGGAAATTTGCAGAAGAAGGGGTGGAAAGATTGTCAGAACTACAAGTTGGGACATTTTGCACAGAGACATTGCCTCTCCCCCATAACTGATGGCTACCCCCACAATGCATGTCCCACAGTCCCCATGGGGTTGACCTGCATCCCCAGTGAGGAAGGTGTCTTCAGAAAAGGGGCAGGGAGAGGGAAAGGATGGTACCAACATGTGTTGTTTACATACTAAATATGTCCATATCTAATAAAAATAAATTAAAAAATTTATCATCTTTCTGAGCAAGAGTGCTGCTTCTAGGGTAAGCCTAACAACCTGTGCCAGTGTGATGCCCATAGACACTGAGCATATTCAAAATGCACCAAAGCAGAAATCTAGAAGCTTCTGAGAGCTCAACACTAAAGTAGACTTAAAGCACCCCCACCAAGGCTCAGGGAATTTTGTGGAAGAGGGGGCGGAAAGAACGTAAGAGCCACGGGGTGGGAGGGAATATCCAGAGGCATTGCCCCCCCCCAGTGAGCTGCTCTCACACCTCCATGGTGAATACTAGTTATCCTCCTCAGGGGGCCTCAGTGGAGAGAGGGCAGGGAGGACGGGAATGATGGTAACAACACTTGATATATCCATACAAAGTTTCAACTTAAAAAAAGGAAAAAATTGATATCTTTCAATTACATTGTTTACTTGGTGAGGTTTTAGTAAAAGATCTGTCTTGAATGTTATTAAAACATGCTTAGGAAGTATTGAAAAGCTCTCACTATAAAGCTTAACCTGTAAATACAGTCTAGGAAATGAATGATACCATCTCTTTCTACATTATAATCAAGATGTCACCCTATGGACACATTATTTTGTATACTTATTTGTGAGTTTGTTTAGGAGCCAATGAACTTACTTTTCTTTTTCTAGTTGAGGAAGTCATGCAAACTTGGCCTTGGGGCTTTAGGGTTCATATATGAAAGCGACTACCATTTTATTGCTCATATGCCATTTCATATTGGGGCTCCAGAATCCCTCAGATTGTTTTGTGAGTTGTGATTAGAGAAGAGAGCACATCATGCAGACAAACAAAAGTTACACAGTCTAGATGGTTGGAAGTGGCATTGGATAGGGATGTTGGATAGGCAATATTTTTATTATTTTTAATAATTTCTAAAACTGCTTTTACATTTCTTTTCTTACAGAGTTACAAGTTGTTGGTTATTCAGAACAGTGTTGAAGTGGCTCAGTTCATTAACAACAATCCAGAATTTTTACAGCTTTCTGAGCCATTCTGGAAGGAACTATCCCTTCTCCCCTCTCTATATGACTACAGTGCCTACCGAAGATTAATTGACCAGTATGGAACACATTATCTGCAGTCTGGGTCCTTAGGAGGAGAATATAAAGTTCTGTTTTATTTGGACTCAGGAACTACCAAAGACAATGGTACAGTATTAAGAAATTGGTATTTTAAAAGCATTCCAAGTATTTTAGTGGATGAATCACATGTGGTTAAACTTTTAATCTTCAAAATTTATTTTTTTGTTTATTTGCGTGCATGCATGTGTGTATTGATGCATCAGAGTCTTGATACCACTACAAATGAACACCAGATTCATACCCTACGTTTTGTGTCTGGCTTTATGTGGGTGGCTGGCAAACTTTTCAGGCAAGTGCTTTTAAGTACTAAGACATCTCCCTAACCCCTTAGGTTTTAAAATTTGATAGAGATTCAAGCTGCAAAGGATTCAGTTGCAGTTACCTTCCTATTGCTGGGACAAACACTTGATCAGAAGCAGCTTGTATGAGGAAAGGATTTATTTTAGGCTTGCAGTGTCCAGGGGAAGCTTCATCGTGGAAAAACTGGCTCCATTCATCATTCATCCATAGCAGAGAGAATGAGAGAAGCCAGAGTTCAAGCTGGCTCAGAGCACCTTAGGGCTGGACTACAGATTTGGTCCCAGTGACACACCTCCTACAACAAGGCTCCACCAGCTGGGGACTAAGTAAGCAGCTTAATCAAACATGCCTGAGGCTATGAGGGACATTTACATTCAAACTACCACAGTATCCAAAATCATTAGGATCTACTCTACTCTACTCAAATTCTTCCACGGTTTAAGAAATGTCTGCCTGCTTTTCTGAACAATACCCTGAGTTAAGCCATTATCATCATCAGCTGTCTTCAAAGGATATTAGATTTTTAGACTATTTTATAATATTTCTTATTTCAAAGATTAGACAGTAGTTTTTCAACTAGCATTTTAAGTTAGCATACAAAGTAATGCACTTCATTATGAGTTTTTCATAGTTGCTTTGTTTTTATTTGCCACTCTCCTTTTCCCAGCTCCCCTCTTGCTGGAGCCTTTCCTTCCCCATGTGCCCCTTCGATTTTTCCACGACATGTATCTCATCACTTCCTTGCCCCAAGAAGATAGACCTCTTCTCTTCTTATGGTCCCTGTTTTTGTTTTATAAGACACACACACACACACACACACACACACACACACACACACACACACTTAAATCTAGGTTCTGTATATAAGAGGAAACATCTGGTACTTATACGAGTTCCATTTGTTTTGTTTACCATAAAAATTTCCAGTTCCTTCATGTCATAATTTCAGTTTTTCTTATGGCTGAATAAAATTCCATTGTCCATATCTACCACAAATTTTTTTTTTACCCATTCATCTGCTGTTGAACATCTATGTTGAGGCAGGGTCTCTCAGTTGGACCCAGAGCCTGAGGATTCAGCTAGTCAAGCTAGCTAGCTTGTTCTTGGGACTCAAGCCCACCTGGGTCATTTACATTGATGGTGAGGATCTGAACTCATCTTGCCCTCATGATATGGGACTCTGGGATGCCTTTGAGAGAGATGGAGCTTTTCTCAGCTCTTGGTAGGGCTGTAACTCAGGAGTTAGGGTGCTAGATGCTCACGGTCACGCAAAGCTTCCACTGAGTCAGTGGCCTTCTGGTTCTGATGAATGCATGAAATTCCTAGGCCATAGAGGGTGAAATTTAGAAAGATTTTATTACGGAGTTTAAAGAAATAGAGCTTATTGAGGTAGCGCTTATAGAGCTTAAGAGAAGGCAAGAAGACCAAGCTCCTGCTGTAAAGCACGAGCCGGGTTCCTGGAAATGGAAAAGCTTGCCTGGTGACACGGATTGGGATCTTTTATGGGAATTTCCTCCATGGGGGCTGAGCTGGTCAGTCCAGACCTCATCCAGGCACTGCCAGGTTTCCAGGAAAGGGAGTAATGGCATTTACATCCCCAGGAAAGGGAATAATTTGTCTTAATTTTCTCTTCTAGGAAAGTAAGAGACAAGGAAAAATCAGATTCCTGCCTTGTTTCTGGCTTCCAGCAAGAGGTGGCAGTGAGGACTCCTTTAGAGAGAAAGAGATCAGGAAAAATCAGATTTTCCCTTAGAGGCTTAAGGGAATTTCTCACTTTGACTTTTGGAGGCCCTATCACTCCTAAACTGCCTCACTCATACTTACGGGGGCAAACACTTTACCCACTGAGTGTCCCTCCAGCTCAAGTAATACTTCTTCCTAAAATTCACAGGAGAACTTGCTTTTCTTTAGGGGGAACTATAATACATATGTTTCCATTGGGCTTTTTCTTTTTCATTTCCCTACCAGATGAATGTAAATGTAATTTTAACTTTTCTAGTTTCATAGGTTGAAAGTGAATGCACAAACTTTTTTTTTTTTTTTGAGGTAGGGTGTTTCTCCATGTCAGGCATACTGGAATTCACTTTTTATCTCTCACAGCTATCCTCCCCAGTGCTCAGGTTAAAGGCCTGTGCCACCATGCCTGGCACAAACTCTTTTTTTTGTGTGTGTATTTTTGTAGCAAATAGAGGCATAAAACCAATCCAGCAAGTGGCTTGATCTAAACTCAGTTTCCCTCCCATGCCTCCATTTTCATAACATTTCAAGGCAAATTAAACCTACAGATTACATCTGACCCCAGTCAGAATGGCAGTCATTAAGAAAACAAGTAAGAAATCCTGGTGAGGATATGGACAAAAGGGAACCCTTATACACTTGGGTGAGAATGTAAACTAGTCTAGTCATCAATCAAGGAAATAAGTATGGAGCTTCCTCAAAAATAAGACAAAAAGCCAGGCGCGGGGGTGCATGCCTTTAATCCTAGCACTCGGGAGGCAGAGATAGGAGGATTGCTGTGAGTTGGAGGCTACCCTGAGACTACAGAGTGAATTCCAGGTCAGCCTGGGCTAGAGTGAGGCCCTACCTTGAAAAACTAAAAACAAAAACAAAACAAAAACAACTAGAAAACCAAAACAGAACAAAACAAAACAAAAGCAAAAACCAAAACCAAAACCCACAAAATAGATCTATTGTATAGCCCAACTTTAGCATGCCCGGGCTTTTACTCAGAAGAGTCCAAGTCCGCGTATCACAGATACGTGCCCATTGGTGGTTATTGCAGCAGTACTATTCACAATAGCTAAGTTATGGACTCATCTAAGGTGCTCAAGAACTGAGGGATAAAAAAAATAAATCACACACACACACACACACACACACACACACACACACACGAATTGTTTTCAGCCATAAAAAGAAGAATGCAGTTGTGTTCTTTGTAGGAAAATGGATGCAACTGGAAATAACTAGATTAAGCCAGTCTCAGACATATAATGTGCATTTTCTGTCATTTGTTTATCCCAAATTCTACAGGGATATATAAAAATTATATATGTAGGGCTGGAGAGATGGCTTAGCAGTTAAAGATGCTTGCTTGAAAAGCCAGACACCTGGGTTTGATTCCCTAGTACCCATGTAAATCCAGGTGCCCAGAAAGGCACATGTGCCGGGACTTTGTTTGCATTGGCAGGAGTATCTTTCTCTGCCTGCCTCTCTTTCAAATAAATAAAAATCATGTATGTATGTATGTATGTATGTATGTATGTATCTTATGAGAGTAGAAGTGACATTGGGGAATGAAGGGCACTAATGGCAGGAGAGCAGTGAGAACAGGGAGGGTAGAAGAATTTGTCCCAATTACACCATATATGTATGTATATATATATATGTATATATATATATATATATTTTGTTTTGAGGTAATGTCTTACTCTAGTCAAGGCTGACCTGGAGTTCAATATGTAGTCTCAGGGTGTCCTCAAACTCACAGTGACCCTCCTACCTCTGGCTCCTGAGTGCTGGGGTTAAAGGCGTGCACCACCACCCCTGGCTTACATTATATATTTTTATTAGATGTCCTTGTGAAGCCCAGTACTACTTTACAATGAATATATATCAGTAAACAAAGAAATGCACAGTATTTTTTAAAAAAAATTCAACTCAGTAAAATTTAAGTTTGAAGTAAAATTTTTACTCAAGCAGAATATGTTGTTCTTAAAGTTGTAATTTAAATATAATAAAACTGTCTGGGGTATAATTTATGATAATTATTCTTAAAAATATTAATACTAGTTGGGTGTAGTTGCACAAACCTTTAATCTCAGAACTCAGAGGAGGAGATAGAAAGATTGTTGTGAGTTTGAAGCCAGTCTAGAACCCGGGAATTCCAGATCAGGCAGGACTCGAGTGAGACCCTAACTCAAAAACAAAATAAAACAAAAGAAATATTGACACTATTCTAGTATAGTCAGTAAAATTACATAAGAAAAATATATTTTCACATTTATTTTTTTCCAGAGCTAGGGATTGAACCCTTGTGTATATTCTATACATGTCAGAATTGAATATGCCCCAGCACATTTCTTTTTAAATTTAAATTTTAGTTTTATTTATTTATTTGAGAAAGAGAAGGAGAGAGGCAGATGGATAGAGAGAGAATAGGCACGCCAGGGCTTCTAGCCACTGCAAATGAACTCCAGATGCATGTGCCACCTTGTGAATCTGACTTACGTAGGTCCTGGGGAATTGAACCTGGGTCTTTTGGCTTTGCAGGGAGATGCCTTAACCACTAAGCTCTCTCAGCCTCACATGTGTTATTTGCTATCCTACCTTAAAACATGTATTCATAAAGCCAGGTATGGTGGTGCACGCCTTTAATTCTAGCACTAGGGAGGCAGAGGTAGGAGGATCACCGTGAGTTCGAGGCCACCCTGAGAGTACATAGTGAATTCCAAATCAGCCTGGGTTAGAGCAAGACCTACCTCAAAGAACAAAGTAACAAAACAAACAAAAATGTATTTATAAAACCTTTTTTTTAGTGATGAAGAGATATTGTATGATGTCATGTGTCATGGGGAGGGAGGTGTTAGGAACCACAGATATTGATGGAGAGGCTGAGTTAATGGAACTAGGAGTTTAGAAGTTTATATAGAATCAGAACTAAAATTTGAGAATCTTCAGTAAGTGGGCTGGAAGCCACCATTCAATGATGCTTATCTATTTGTTTTATGCCTAAAACCTGACTTTGAGTAAGTGAGAGATATTCTTTGGGGCAAGTGTTCAGTTTCTGCTCCTTCTGCCCATTTATGTGAAAATTACTAGGGCTTCTTCCTCTCTCCAAAGCTCTTAGGAGGAAAATCACAAAATACAAATATCCCTTTTTATGAATTTGTACCCTTTGGAGCACTTGAAAATGTACATAGCCAATCATTCTTTATTAAGTGACCATAGTCTGACTGCATCCCATGGGAAACCTTCAGTGAATGTGGGAATTAAGCACACTGCCTTTGCATTTCTCCCAGGTTTTGGTTCAAAACAGAAGAAAGAATGTACAGCTTCAGATTTATGGTTTATCTTTGGATCATCATCAAAGCACAAATGTGAAGAACTGGACAAGACTTTAAAATCAGCTTCAGGTAGATGAGAACAGGCACAATTTACATTATAAACTTCTGTTACTCTTATGGTTAATTCTTTATCTCCAAAGACTTTTGAAGTGTTAGCAGGTAGGTGTTCTATGTAAAAAAAAATTGCCAATTTTTGTTTTGGTGTATTTCTATTATTGAATTATTGTTATTTTTCTTTTTAAAAAGTCATGCCTTCCTCCCATTTCTTTTAATCCTCTGATTTTTAAAAATGTTTATTTTCAAGCAGAGAGAGGAGAGAAAGAGAGAGAGAGATAAAGAGACAGACAGAGGGAGAGAATGAGAATGGGCACACCAGGGCCTTCAGCCATTGCAAATGAACTCCAGATGCATGTTTTGCTTTGTGTTAACCACGGAGTCACCTCTCCAATGCCTATTATTATTATTAATTATTATTATTATTGAGGTATTTTATTATTTGAGAAAGAGAGAGAAAGAGGCAGATAGAGAATGGGTGTGACAAGGACTCTAGCCACTGCAAACAAACTCCAGACACATGTGCCACCTTGTGCATCTGGCTTTAAGTGGGTACTGGAAAATCAAACCTAGGTCCTAATGCTTTGCAAGCAAGTGCCTTAACCGCTAAGCTATCTCTCCAGCCCCTGACTGTTTTTTTTTTTTTTTTGGAGAGAGACACAGAGAGAGACAGAGGGGAGGGAGAGGGAGAGGAGGACAGATAGAGATGGACTCTCCAGCAGCCTCTCAGCTGCTGCGAACAAAATCCAGATGCGTGCATCCCCTTGTGGTCAAGTGCAGCATTGCGCCCTTGCATCACTGCATCTGGCTAAATGTGGGACCTGGAAATTGGAACCACTGGAGATTGGAACCAGCATTCTTAGACTTAGGAGGCAGGTGCCTTAACCGCTAAGCCATCTCTCCAGCTCCCTTGACTGTATTTTAAATATATTCTTAGTATAGAGCACCTTCCCTTTTTATAAAGGGCACATAAGTATAGAAAAGTGATCATTTCAAAGGAAACTTCCATTCTGCTTTGTGGCAGAGATACTTGGTTCAGTTAAGGATTTTGGTTAATGTTGGTGGTACTGGTGGGGAGAGAAGGTGGCTGAAGGATACCTTCAGGCCAGCTGATGTAGACTGTGAGCACTATGTTACACAGCTAGCAAGAACCAGATATGAGAGGCAAAGGCATGGGGTCTGGCTAGACAGTCTTGGCTCTTGGTGCTGCACTGTACAGAGTTTGCTAGAGAAAAGAGCCTGAGCAGAAGGGTCACGGGGTCCTGGAGAAGGGGCCACAGGCTTCAAAATAATGCTGATTTCTTAGAATCTGCACTTCTTTATGTGATGTGTCAGTCAGGTAAGACGATGATTCTCAGACTTCAGTGTGCATGAGGAACATCTGGGAAGCCTGTTAAAATGTGTATTCCAAGGATTACACTCTCAGAAGTTCTTTTATACGTCTTGGCTGGGGCTTAGAAATATGCAGTGGGCTGGTTGTGATTCAGTAGTGCAGGGCCTGGACTTTGTGATATATACACTGAAAGGGCTACTATTTGCATATCAAAAACATAACTAACAATGAAGACAAGGAAGCACTCAGGTAATTTATTAAAAAATCAGGCTTTCATAATTTATCATTATAAAAGTACAGTGTGTTCATTTTATAAAATAGCAAAATTTGGACAGTTACAAAAAAGGAAATGGAAATCACTCAAAATTTGGTCTATAAGATTAGAAATTCTAGTCATGACCTTTGTAAGAACCAGTTATAAATGGAGATAAAAATAAGACTGTGGTACATAAATGGAAAAAAAAGAATTCAATTAGCATTCAAACATTTTAGAACACTTTCATGTGTTAGGTAATGTATTCCCATTAATTCACAGCTTTAAAAAATTGTAACAGGTGGCGCACGCCTTTAATCCCAGCACTCGGGAGGCAGAGGTAGGAGGATCGCTGAGAGTTCAAGGCCACCCTGAGACTACATAGTGAATTCCAGGTCAGCCTGAGCCAGAGTGAGACCCTACCTCGAAAAACCAAAAAAAAAAAAAAAAAAAAAAAAAAAAAAAAAAAAAAAAAAATTGTAACATATGAGACGCAAGGACCATTTTCAACATTCTCTTAAAAAATTTCAAATATACAAAAATTTAAAGAATATCACAGTAAGTAACATAACACCTATATACAACAATCACTACTTTGACTTTTTGCTATATATGTGTAATGTTTATATTATTGACTATTTAGCAGTACATAAATAATCACACATGTAAAATACTTATGATATTTGTGGAATTAATTGAAAGTGAGTTTCAGATTTCAGGATACTTCATCCTTAATTGCATGCACATATCCTCTAAGAAGGACTTTCTTCTGCAAAGCATGAGTAATACTCATGGTGAACTAAGATTGATAATTAACAATTTTTTTTTTTTTGGTTTTTCGAGGTAGGGTCTCACTCTAGCTCAGGCTGACCTGGAATTCACTCTGTAGTCCCAGGGTGGCCTTGAACTCACGGTGATCCTCCTACCTCTGCCTCCCGAGTGCTGGGATTAAAGGCGTGCACCACCACGCCTGGCAACAATTTTTCTAATATCTACTATTAAGCAATGAAATTTTTCCTTTATTTTTCTTTTCAACATTCTTTTATAGCATCTGAAATTCCCAGCACAGTCGAGAAGAAAATGTAGAGATTTGTCATATACTTCCTGTACCCCGTCACCCCCAAGCCTTTCCAACATGCCAATTAGAGTGAAACATTTGTTAAAATTGACTAGTCTCTGCTGACCTCCTTTCCTTCAACTCTAGTTTACATTAGGGTTTTCTCCTGGTGTTGTGTTTCATGTGGGTTGTGTTGAGCATATAGTGGTGTATATCTACCACTGTAGTGTTATTCAGAATAGTTCTAGTGCCTGAATGTCCTGTGCGTACTTCCTGTTCATCTTCCCACCCTGTTTCCATCATTACTCATCACCATGTCTTCCTGGTTTGGTTTTTCCCAGAATGCCATAGTTTGATGGAGTTTTAGAAACTTGCCCTTTCACTTTTACATTTTCATTTGTTTGTGTGCACTGACTTATTTCACCATCCTTTTCTGTAGGAACCAAGAACAGTATACTGACAGGAGAACCGTTTGTCAGAGGGGGAAGTCCAGGCGCCATAGCCCTCCTTGGTTACTTAGACCTGGCCAATCCTGCTGGAAACAAGCAGCGATATTCTGACTGGGCAGAGTCTGTAACTAAATTTCCCCAAGTCATAAAACAAAAGGTATGTGATGTCCTGTTTGAAGCTGTTGGAAACAGTCACGTTTATTTTTCATGGGAAAATGAAATGAAATCAAAGTGGTTGCAATTAGCATGTACTGTATCCCAATTATGTTTTATATAATAAAATGAATGCATACATAATAATTAGAAACAGAAGGTGTGTTATCTGAGATATTCATATTTCAGCAATACGGTTTAAATTTTTTTGTAAATCTCAGTAGAAATTAATGATGTATTATACATTTTTAACTTTTACCAAAATTTGATTCTATTGATCTTTGTTTCTAGTTCAGAGGAGCTCCAGATTTTTGCAAGAGGGCAGCATTTAGACTTGCATGTTGTTGTTTGTGTCCGATCACTTTTCCTTTGACTATGTGTCATGTGCTCCTGAAGTTATGTAAATTACAATAGCATCAAATTGACTGGCAGAACTTGGGGTGTTTAATGGAAAATACATAAGCCCAAAAGTCTTATGGGAAAATTAGGTTAGGGTCACAACCTAATTTCAACTATGATATTGGTATTTTTTTTTTTTTTTTTTGAGGTAGAGTCTTGCTCTAGCCCAGGCTACCTGGAATTCACTGTGTAGTCTCATGGTGGCCTTGAACTGACAGTGATCCTAGAGCCCCACTAGTGCTGGGATTAAAGGTGTATGCCACCATGCCTGGCTCAAATACTGTCTTAATACCATATTGTACCCATTCATCTCCACAGAAAGCTGAGGGTAGGTTTCTCTTGGAAACTTACTGTAGAGTACCATCTTTAGTATTCAGAATGGGTCCAATGTCCTATGCAGAATTTATTTAGTTAGTTATTTTTGAGTTTTAAAATATATGAACATATTGCAAATTGGTCAACTTTCCATGAGGTTTTTTTTTTTTTTTTTGAGGTAGGGTCTCACTCTAGCCCAGGCTGATCTGGAATGTCTCTGGTTGGCCTTGAACTCATGGAAATCCTTCTACCTCTGCCTCCTGAGTGCTGGTATTAAAGGCATGTGTCACCACACCCAGCCCCATCAGGTTTTATGCCTCTTCTTCCTATGAGTTCTGAGAGAAACCCTAAATTGTTGATTGGAGGAAAACATCCTTTTGCAGATTCAGCTATGTAATTTTCCACAAGGGACCACAGACTGTCATAGTCTGCCTGTTTACTAGTTGAACAGGAAAGGAATAACATAAGAACAGACATGTATGTCATAACCATTCAAGGCCAGTCTACTCAGAAGAGCCCAGTTCCCAAGGGCGAATGAGATGTGTCTCTTTCCAGTTTCATACTTGGTGACAGTAAGAGTGGTTGTTTGAAATTGACCATGATGAAAGTATGCTGGAGAAATTAGCAAATGCTACAAGTGGATCCTCTGTACTCTTGGGAGAGTGGCTATCAAAGCTTATGCAGGACACCTGGGATTTCAAGGTTGCCTTTCTTCTAAGAAATGAGACACAAACTAAAATGTCTACCTGTTTTAAATTTCTTCAAGAGAATCTGTGGTCTCCACTTAAAAGATATTAAGTCTCCCAGAGTCAGGAAGTCTCATTCTAAATTTAATTGCACTTGCTTTTTGTAGAATAATTTATGTGTATTTTCTCCTATCCTCTGTGGGGGTGGGGAAATGTATTGTCTTCAAAATAGTCTTCCATTCACTATAAATGAATGTTCTATGTTCTTTAATTTTTTTAATTTTAAAAAATTAATTAATTAATTAATTAATTAAAGAGAGAAGAAGATGCATGCCAGGGCCTTTAGCCACTGCAAACAAACTCCAGATACATGTGCCCCCTTTGTGCATCTGGCTTATGTGGGTCCTGGGGAATCGAACCAGGGTCCTTAGGCTTCCAAGACAAACGCCTTAATCACTAAGCCATTTCCCTAGCCTCTTCTTTAAATTTTATGCTTGCACACAGTTATAAAATTACATTTATCCTCTCTGAATCTAATTTTACTGAGGTTTGTCTTGATTTTGTTGCAAGCAGATTAAATTGTCTTCTTTTTTTCATATAAACAAGAAAAAAAACTTGTAGCTTGTCTCTCTACATCAAGAATTTAAATTGCCTCAGTTTTAGATCCACCATGATCTGAAGATAGTATGTGGAAACTTTCAGAAATAATTCACGATTTTTAAATGAGTTTTATTGTAGCACATAGTTATAATGCTTTATAATTAATTATTTTTTAATCTCTCATTGTGCCTAATTTATAAATTAAACTTTATCAGAGGTACATATGCATAGGAAAAAAGCCCAGCATGTGTAGGATTTTCTGATTCTGAGTCATTTTTTTGTTTGTTTGTTTTAGCATATGCTAGGGGTTTTGAGACAGTCATGTGGACTATGCAGGCTATTGTAATGAACATAAGAGTTATTTTGTTTTAAACATTAATTTAATTTAATTTATTTGTGTGTGTGTATGTGTGTGTCAGAGAGAGAGAGAGAGAGAGAGAGAGAGAGAGAGAGAGAGAGAGGGCCTCTAGCCACTGCAAACAAACTCCTGACATATGCACCACCACATGCATCTGCCTTATGTGGGTACTGGAGAATTCAACCTAGGTCCTTAGGCTTCACAGGAAAGCACCTTAGCCACTAAGGCATCTCTCCAGCCTCAAGAGTGAATTTTGATTTTGTTTCATTGGGATTATGTCTACATGTGAAAAGAAATGTGTTCCCACCTAAAGCTCAGAACACTGACTATGATAAATTTACTTGTGTAGCTAACGCCCTTACATGAGCTGGTAAAGGAAGTGCCTTGTGCTTCTGTGAAAAGATTGTACCTGCAACGGGCTCTTGAGGAGTATCTGGATGAATTTGACTCCTGCCATTGCCGGCCTTGCCAAAACGGTGGCATTGCTACTGTTGTGGGGACACAGTGTCAGTGCCATTGCAAACCGTACACATTTGGAGTGGCATGTGAACAAGGAGTCCTTGTGGGGAATCAAGCAGGTCAGTGTGTTAAAGATTTAGTTGTTCTAATGGGACACATTGAAAAGGGAATTACCCTTTTTCCCTGGTCCTGGAGATGTGCTGCTTTGTGTATAAAGAACTAAAGTTGCATTGGACTTAGAAGTTTCTTCCCCCCTTTCACCGTCCAATTATAGCTACTAAGGTTAAAACTTTCTGCTTCCTCTCTTTTCACTCATCTGAACTAACAAACCCACTGTGGTGTTGACTCCCCTTTCTCTATCAGAATAGAATTAGGACTAAAATGTATTCCATCTTCTCATTGTCATCTCAGTAAGTTTATTTTTAATTTTATTTTAAATTTTTATTTATTTATTTGATATAGATACAGAGAGAAAGAGACAGATAGAGACAAAGAGAGAGAGAATGGGCATACCTAGCCACTGCGAACGAACTCCAGATGCATGCACCACCTTGTGCATCTGGCTTATGTAGGTCCTGGGGAATTGAACCTGGGTTCTTAGGCTTTGCAGGCATGTGCCTTAACTGCTGAGCCATCTCTCCAGCCCAAGTTTTGTTCTAATGAAGGTGCTTGTATTTGTTGACTAGCATTTCTAACAGCAAGCATTTTGAAATAGCTCTACTATTTTATAGTCCATACCATTAACCAACTTTCACAAATATTTGTTGAACACCTATTATTTGCAAAGCCTGCGGACACTGACTTTGGCCTGTTCCCCAGTAAGCACATGAGCAGGAAGCATGGCACTATGCTTTCAAAGGCTTCTTTTCCCAAAACTTAGTGAAGAGCCTCTTTCTTCCCTTACAGGAGGGGTGGATGGAGGTTGGAGTTGCTGGTCCTCTTGGGGCCCCTGTGTTGAAGGGAAGAGAACAAGGAGCCGAGAATGCAATAACCCCCCTCCCAGTGGGGGTGGGAAGTCCTGTATTGGAGAAACAACTGAAAGCAGGCAATGTGAAGACAAGGACTTGGAGAATTTGCGGTAATGGAGGCCGTATCTCTGGGCAGTTATATAGAGAAGTGCACGCACGCTAAACAGGAGGCTGGCGATAGCTGCTATGGAAAGATTTAGCAACTAAGTAGTGACTTTTATTAGAGATTTTTGTTTCCCCTCAGCACTGTGGTAAATGCAGAAGGGGGGCATGCTGGCTTGGGGGCTTTAGGTTTGCTTGACACCAGTGTCACCCAGGGATGGTAACTAGAGTAGCCCAGCTGAGGGCACAGTAGCAACAGCTTTGGCAGCAGTCAAATATGCTGCCTATGTGCTTTGTAGCCCTGGCAGGGTACTTACCACGCTCACAATATTACAATAGTCGTAGTAGGTTACCAGTAATAAAATTCTGTAAGAGTTGAATATGGTTGTTCATGTAAATTGAACAGCACAATGCCTGGCCCGTGGTGTGTATTCAGTAAAGTTTGTGTTACTTTTCAGATATTCTGTTGCCTCGTACATACTTATTTTCTGAATTAAGCTTGAATCCACATGCTTGAGGCGAAAGATATTTTTCTCAGTCGGCGTGGTGAACGTTTAGCACTAACTTCACATTTGCAAGGATTTTGCAAAACTCTCAAAAGTGCTTAGTTGACCCCCAATGATGTCCCTGTGTCTGAATTCTTTTTTTTTTTTTTTGAGGTAGGGTTTTGCTCTAGCCCAGGCTGACCTGGAATTCACTATGTAGTCTCAAGGTGGCCTTGAACTCATGGCTGTCCTCCTACCTCTGCCTCCCAAGTGCTGGGATTAAAGGTGTGTGCCACATCTGGCTTACATGGGTACTGAGGGAACCAAACCTGTGTCTTTAGGCTTTGCAAGAAGGCTCCCTAACAGCTAAGACATTTCTCCTACCCCTTAATTTTTTATTTTTAAATTATTTTTAATTTTTTAAAATTTGAGAGAAAGAGAGAGAGAGAGAGAGAGAGAGAGGCAGATAGAGAACGGGTGTTTCAGGGCCTCTAGCCCCTGCAAAGGAACTCCAGACATGCACAAGGTGGCAAATGCATTGGAGTTTGTTTATAGTGGCTGAAGGCCCTGATGCATGCATTCTCTCTCTCTATTTGCCTCTTCCTCTCTCTTAAATAAATAAATAAATAAATAAATAAATAAATAAATAAAAATATTTTTAAAAAAGTTTTCAGAACTCAACAATAAGAGAAAAAGTAATTCTGAGACAAGTGACCTATAGAAATCATGTAATATAGTTGGATTGAAAGACATGTATTTTTGCTTCTCATTTGACTGCTTTTGTATTTGTTAAAACCACTCTGTTGATAGATTGGGTTTATACTTCAGTGTTAGCACCTACTTGGTTCTGAGAATGATAACAGTATATAACAATGTACTTGTGTTTTCTGCTTACATACCTTCAGATGCAAAGGAAAAATCAAGGGAATACAAAATATCTACTGAACGGTAGAAATCAGCATAGCAATTTCCTTTTGTTTCTGTTTTTCTTTCAGATTGCTAGAACCGCATTGCTTTCCTTTGTCCTTGGTTCCAAGAGAATTCTGTCCATCACCTCCTGCCTTAAAAGATGGATTTGTTCAAGTTGGTTATGAAGGCTTTTGTTTACTTTATAATACTCCAAGTTCTATCACTCCACATGGCCATAACCTATGACCTTTGTCAGTGGTGACATAGTGCTGAAACATCTGTATGTGCATTTTAGTTTGGTAGTCAAATATTGAGTTTGTAGCTCTTCTTCTTTGGCCCAAGGTGATTGAAAATCTGCAGAAGGCAACGTCCCTTCTGTGCCACGGGAAATCAATTAGAAATGCAATCATGCCACAGTGCAGCTCAGCATCACCTTTTATCTATAGTGTAAGGGAAAAAGGTCACTCGAACGGTGTCCACTTACATACTTTTACTAAAATGCTTATTACTACATCTTATATTTTGGGAGCAATCAGTACATTACAGTATGCTGTCATTAGTGCTTTTATTTCTGTTAGTGGTAGTGCCGGTGTGATTGAAAAAGTGTTGTAGGCAATTTTCTAAATTACTTGTTTGAATGTAGGCTGCCTGATGATTAAAGTAAGCTATGATTTGTAGGCCAAATAAAACTAAAGACATATCTTATCAATGCAACAGGAATGGACAAACTCAAGCCCTCTCCATGCTTTACTTCCACTTAGGGGGAAGATGCCATGTTTCCTGTTGGGAAGAATATAATATACACTTGTAATGAAGGGTACTCTCTTGTTGGAGACCCTGTTGCCAGATGTGGAGAAGACTTACAGTGGCTTGTCGGGAAAATGCATTGTCAGAGTGAGTGGCCTTAGTTATAATTGTAACTAAAATGAGAGAGTAGTTGAGAGAGAGATAAAGATAAGTAACAACCCATGTGAACTCGCATCCTGATCTCCCCTTCCTGATTGGCTAGTATGACCCTAGTTTCATGATGAATGACTCCAGTACATCCTCAGGTTTTACCAGTTGCCAGTGCTCCATTGTGAGGCCAGTTTTAAAGTTTATTGTGCAACATAAAATATGACAGGGAGGCTGGACAGGTAGCTTAGTGATTAAGGCTTAGGCTTTGCAGGCATGCACCTTAACTGCTAAGCCATCCCACTAGCCCCCTTTTTAATGTTTTATTTGACTTCTTAATTTTTGAGCTCTGCATATACTTTTCTGCTTTTTATACTTAGTGCTTTCTTGAAATTATCTTGTTTTTTTAAAAAACGTTTTATATTGACAACTTCAATAATTATAGAGAATAACTCATGCTAATACCCTCTCTCCCCCACTTTTCCCTTTGCAACTCCACTCTCCATCATACATTATCCCTTCTTAATCAGTCTCTCTTTTATTTTGATGTCATCATCTTTTCCTCCTATTATGATGGTCTTGTGTAGGTAGTGTCAAGTACTGCGAATCATGGATATCCAGGCCATTTTGTGTCTGGAGGAGTGCATTGTAAGGAGTCCTACCCTGCCTTTGGCTCTTACGTTCTTTCTGCCACCTCTTCCGCAATGGACTCGGAGCCTTGGAAGGTGTGATAAAGATGTTTCAGTGATGGGCTCTCATCTGTCCCTTCTTCTCAGCACCATGGTGCCTTCTGAGTCATCCCAAGGTCACCACCATTGCAAACAGAAGCTTCTCTAGCCAAAAGTGAGAGTAGCATTAATATATGCGTATGAACATTAAGAGAAGTGCTTACTGGGCACTTTGGTGAGCACATTATATACATTTAGCCAGACACCAGCAGACATTATACCCTTAGGGCTCATGAGTACCCCTGTTGTAGGTTTTCAGTTTCAGGCATGTATTCCCTCCTGGGGAGCAGGCCTCTAGTCCAATGAGAGAGTAGTTGGTTTCCCCTATAATAGACATGCCACTATTGTACCCATTGGCTCATTTGGCCTGACTGGCTAAATTAAATTTAAGGTTTGCAGTGTTGAGTATCTCTACTGGTGATTTCTCTCTCTCCTGTTGAACTGAATGCAGTGTAGCTATTTTCAGCTTTCTGTTAGCTGGTCTACATGGAGGAGGTTTTCAGCTCAGCTTCAGCAGGATTTCTCAGTGACCTTGCAGCCCAAGTATGTGGAGTCTTCAGCAATGGGGTCTTACCATCTATTCCTGGTGGGAAACCAAGAGCCTTGGCAATGGCCTGTAATTTTGGGCGGGGGGAGCATCAGTGACATCCCTGGCCAACAACTCACTGTAGCAATCTAAGGCTTCTGTGTGTTCCACTGTCCAAAAAAGTAGGTTTCCAAATGACTTATTTATATCCTCTTAGATTTTGGTTAGCCCTCCCTCCACCTTTCCTTTACTCAATCTCTTCCCCTGACCTCACTTAGGCCTTTCCACCTCCATTAATCTGTCCTTCTACTTACATGTATGCAATGCCACCCTATTAAGTCCCCCCTCCCTCCCTTTCTATTTCCTTTATAACCCCTTTCTACTTTATTGGCCTCTGCTACTGAGTTTTATTCCAACTCACATAGATGTCTAATTATTTGTAGCTAGGTTCCACATATGAGAGAGAACATGTGACCTTTTGCTATCTGAGCCTGGGTTACCTCACTAAGTATAATCCTTTCCAGGTCCATCCATTTTCCTGCAAATTTCATAATTTCATATTTTTTTTCCCACTGTGTAGAACTCTATTGTATAAATGTGCTACATCTTCATTATCCACTCATCAGTTGAGGAACATCTAGGCTGGTTCCATTTCCTAGCTATTGTGAATAGAGTGGCAATAAACATAGTTGAGCAAGTATCTCTAAGCTAGTGAGACAAGTCCTTAGGATATATGCCTAGGAGTGGTATAGCTGGGTCATATGGTAAATCTATTTTTAGCTGTCTCAGGAACCTCCACACTGATTTCCACAATGACTATACAAGATTGCATTCCCTACAACAGTGTAGAAGGGTTCCTCTTTTTCCACTTCCCTGCCAGCATTTATTGTCATTTGTTTTCTTGATGGTAGCCATTCTGAC
The DNA here is from genome assembly GCA_036365145.1 of Orientallactaga sibirica. Taxonomy (NCBI): domain Eukaryota; kingdom Metazoa; phylum Chordata; class Mammalia; order Rodentia; family Dipodidae; genus Orientallactaga; species Orientallactaga sibirica. The sequence goes on from JAEOAD010000005.1 coordinate 26,369,384, forward strand.
AGGAGTGAGATGGAATCTCAAAGTAGTTTTAATTTGCATTTCCCTAATGGCTAGTGATGTAGAACATTTTTTTAGATGTTTATATGCCATCTGTATTTCTTCTTTTGAGAACTCTCTATTTAGTTCCATAGCCCATTTTTAAAATAATAAGTATTTTTTATTTATTTGAGAGTGACAGACAGACAGAGAGAGAAAGGGGCAGATAGATAGAGAATGGGTGTGCAGGCCCTCCTGCCACTGCAAATGAGCTCCAGATGCATGTGACACCTTGTGTATCTGGCTTAAGTGGGTCCTGGGGAATCGAGCCTTGAACTGGGGTCCTTAGGCTTCAAAGGCAAGAGCTTAATTGCTAAGCCATCTCTCCAAGTCCCCATAGCCCATTTTTAATTGGGTTGTTTGATTTCTTATTATTTAGTTTTTTGAGTTCTTTGTATATACTGGATATTAACCCTCTGTCAGAATAACTGGCAAATATTTTCTCCCATTCTCTGGTTGCCTCTTTGCTCTATTCACAGTGTCCTTTGCTGTATAAAAGCTTTGTAATTTCATGAGGTCCCAGCAGTTGATCAGTGCTTTTATTTCCTGAGCGACTGCAGTTATAGTCACAAAGTCATTGCCTAGACCAATATGTTGAAGGGTTTCTCCTACTTTTTCCTCTAGCAGTTTGAGAGTTTTGGGCCTGAAAATAGTGTCTTTGATCCATTTGGACTTAATTCTTGTGCATGGAGAGAGATAAGGATCTATTTTCATCCTTCTACAGATACATATCCAGTTTCTCCAACATCATTTGCTGAAGAGGCTGTCTTTTCTCCAATGAGTATTTTTGGCACTTTTGTCAAAGATCAGGTGGCTGTAGCTACCCAAACTTGCATTTGGGTCCTCTATTCTGTTCCATTGGTCTACATGTCTGTTTTTAGTGCCACTACCATGTGGTTTTGTTACTATGGCTCTGTAATATAGGTTAAAATGTGGTATGGTGATACCATCAGACTTTTTTTTTGTGGCTCAAAATTGTTTTAGATATTCAAGCTTTTTTTGTGCTTCCAAATGAATTTTTTTTTTCTATTTCTATGAAGAATGCTATTGGAATTTTGATGGGGATTGCATTAAATGTGTAGATTGCTTTTGGTAAGATTGCCATTTTCACAATATTGATTCTTTCAATCCAAGAACAAGGGATGTCTTTTCATTTCCTAGTGTCTTCTTCAATTTCTGTCTTGAGTGTTTAAAGTTTTCCTTGTAGAGATCCTTCACTTCCTTGGCTAGGTTTATTCCAAGATAATTTATTATTATTTTTATTTGATGCAATTGTGAAGGGGAATGATTATCTGATTTCATCCTCTGCATGTTTGTTGTTAGCATATAGGAAGGCAACTGATTTCTGTGTGTTTATTTTGTATCTTGTTTCATTGCTATAAGTGTTCATCAGCTCTCAAGCTGGTAGAGTCTTTAGGGTCCTTTTATGTATAGAATCATATCATTTACAAATAATGATAATTTTATCTCTTCCTTTCCTATTTGTATCCCTTTTATGTGTGTCTCTTGCCTTATTACTATGGCTAAGATTTCTAGTAGCATGTTAAAAAAAAGTAGGAACAGTGGACACCCTTGTCTTAGTCCTGAATTTAGTGGAAAAGCTTCAAGTTTTTCTCCATTTAGCATTATGTTGGCTGTAGGTTTGTCATAGTCTTTATTATGTTGAGATATGTTCCTTCTATTCCCAGGTTCTGTAGGATTTTTATCATGAAGGGATGTTGGATTTTGTCAAATGCTTTTCTGTATCTAATGAGAGCAACATGTATTTTTGTCCAGTTCATTTATATAATGTATTACATTTATTAATTTGAACATGTTGAACCATCCCTATATCTCTGGTATAAAGCCTCCTTTTTCATGGTGAATGATCTTTCTGATATATTATTCTTGTATTCTGTTTGCCAATATTTTTTTAAAGAATTTTGTATCTATGTTCATGAGAGAGATTGGTCTGTAATTTTCTTTTTCTTCTTCTTCTTTTTTTTTTTTTTTTTTTGGTTTTTTTGAGGTAGGGTCTCACTGTAGCTCAGGCTGACCTGGAGTTCACTGCTCAGCTGTCCCTGTTGTCTTCTTCAGGAGCTGCTCAGCTGTTCCTTGTTGTCTTCTTCAGGAGCTGCTCAGCTGTCCCTGTTGTCTTCTTCAGGAGCTGCTCAGCTGTTCCTTGTTGTCTTCTTCAGGAGCTGCTCAGCCGTCCCTGTTGTCTTCTTCAGGAGCTGCTCAGCCGTTCCTTGTTGTCTTCTTCAGGAGCTGCTCAGCCGTCCTTGTTGTCTTCTTCAGGAGCTGCTCAGCCGTCCCTGTTGTCTTCTTCAGGAGCTGCTCAGCTGTTCCTTGTTGTCTTCTTCAGGAGCTGCTCAGCCGTCCTTGTTGTCTTCTTCAGGAGCTGTTCAGCCGTCCTTGTTGTCTTCTTCAGGAGCTGCTCAGCTGTCCCTGTTGTCTTCTTCAGGAGCTGCTCAGCCGTTCCTTGTTGTCTTCTTCAGGAGCTGCTCAGCCGTCCTTGTTGTCTTCTTCAGGAGCTGCTCAGCTGTTCCTTGTTGTCTTCTTCAGGAACTGCTCAGCCGTCCCTGTTGTCTTCTTCAGGAGCTGCTCAGCTGTCCCTGTTGTCTTCTTCAGGAGCTGCTCAGCTGTCCTTGTTGTCTTCTTCAGGAGCTGCTCAGCTGTCCTTGTTGTCTTCTTCAGGAGCTGCTCAGCCGTCCCTGTTGTCTTCTTCAGGAGCTGCTCAGCTGTTCCTTGTTGTCTTCTTCAGGAGCTGCTCAGCTGTCCTTGTTGTCTTCTTCAGGAGCTGCTCAGCTGTCCCTGTTGTCTTCTTCAGGAGCTGCTCAGCCGTTCCTTGTTGTCTTCTTCAGGAGCTGCTCAGCTGTCCTTGTTGTCTTCTTCAGGAGCTGCTCAGCTGTCCCTGTTGTCTTCTTCAGGAGCTGCTCAGCTGTCCCTGTTGTCTTCTTCAGGAGCTGCTCAGCTGTCCTTGTTGTCTTCTTCAGGAGCTGCTCAGCTGTCCTTGTTGTCTTCTTCAGGAGCTGCTCAGCTGTCCCTGTTGTCTTCTTCAGGAGCTGCTCAGCCGTCCCTGTTGTCTTCTTCAGGAGCTGCTCAGCTGTCCTTGTTGTCTTCTTCAGGAGCTGCTCAGCTGTCCTTGTTGTCTTCTTCAGGAGCTGCTCAGCCGTCCCTGTTGTCTTCTTCAGGAGCTGCTCAGCCGTCCCTGTTGGCTTCTTCAGGAGCTGCTCAGCCGTCCCTGTTGTCTTCTTCAGGAGCTGCTCAGCTGTCCTGTTGTCTTCTTCAGGAGCTGCTCAGCTGTCCTGTTGTCTTCTTCAGGAGCTGCTCAGCTCTTCGTTGTTGTCTTCTTCAGGAGCTGCTCAGCCGTTCCTTGTTGTCTTCTTCAGGAGCTGCTCAGCCGTCCCTGTTGTCTTCTTCAGGAGCTGCTCAGCTGTTCCTTGTTGTCCTCCCCTTCAGGTTTTTTGACTTTGTGGGTTTGGTGGGAGTGGAGAATCCCTTCATCACAGTTCAGCTCTTGATGGCTCAGTCAGGGTCAGGGGAGTAGCTCTTCCCGGTTAACTGCTGGAGTTGATTCTGGCTAGTTGTGTGGTTTCTAGCAGCTCTGGGTCTCTCCTGCTTCTCTGCTGGGGTTAATAATTCCTTATACACCTTCACTTTTTGGTAGAAGAGTGTATTGTGCTCTTTTTCTGTCTTTCATCCCCCCACCCAGGTTGCTTTGGCTTGGATACTATGCTGCCATCTTAGCAGAAAGTCTGTTGTTGGATTTTGAATATATATGTATTTAAAATTTGAGAGAGAGAGAGAGAGAGAGAGAGAGAGAGAGAGAGAATGGGGAGCACCAGGGCCTCTAGCTACTGCAAACAAAGCACAGAAGCATGTCCCACCTTGTGCATTTGGGTTTATGTGAGTACTGGAGAATCAAACTTGGGTTTGATTCTGGGCAAGTGCCTTAACTGCTGAGTCATCTCTCCAGGCTTATTCTTATATTTTTGAATGCTAGCTTACTTTTGGTTAATTTTCAGACTCCACATATGAAAATTAAAGACATATTTTGAGGCTTTGATGATATTATCTTTAGCAGATAAGTTTTGTCTCTGGCAAGCAATGAAGCTGGTTTATATCTTGTTAACCTTTATTCTAAATGTATATCTAGCAATAAGTGACTCCAATCAAAAGTATGGGCTTTCTATGTTCATCTCTCCTTTTTGACAGGACTGCTCTCCAAGTTTTATCCCCTAGCCCTGTGACACTGTTATAAACTATATGAACTCTTCAGCTTATGAGCTGAGTTTCTACGTTTAGTCTCTTTTAGCTATGTTCCCTGTCTCTATCTTTCTCTCTCTCTCTCTTCAAGGAGAAAATCATTGGCAACTATTATAATCACTATCTGAGATTTCTCTTCTCTCTGAAATCTTGGACTAGCAAACTTGTACTAGTTTGACAGTTCTTTGTGTCTCAAAATTTTTCTTTTGAATTTATTTATTTATTTGAGAGACTGAGAGAGAATGGGTGCTCCAGGGCTTCTAGCCACTACAAATGAGCTCCAGATGCATGCATGTGTATCTGGCTTACATGGGTTCTAGGGAAGTGAACCTGGGATCTTAGGCTTTGCAGGCAAGTTCCTTAATCACTAATCCATCTCTGGAGAGTGCTTGTAAACTAATCTCACAATAGATTTGCCAAATCAATCATGATATGAAACCAATACCAGGTTACTAGCATTTTGAAGACAGAATGTGTGATTTGTACCTTGTTTTTTTCTCTACCAGCACACAGCATACATGGCAAAATATTGGCACCCAATAAATGATAAACTCTATTTTTGAGTAAGTGAGTGAATGGTTTGCCTGACAAAGACAGTGCAGAAATGGAGCAATGTCTTGTTCAGTATTATCCAAAATTTATGAGGGATATTGCAAAGAATTTTGCTTTAAGTCATGAATTCTGATCTGTTCTCTATAGTTATGTATATTTCTCATTTCATAAACTTTTAAAAAATAGTCAGTGAATGTCATTGATTAAGCAAAGAATAAAATGGTAAACCAAAGAACATTTAATACTTTTATAGTTTTATGGTTAAAGGTGGAATGTGGTAGTTTAAATATATGTCCCCCAATATATTCAGTGTTTTATTAGTTTTAGTTTACATCTTCATTCACCTTGCTAGAGGCAATGTCACTGGGGGCTGGTCTTAAGGTGTGGGTTTGAGATTCCATTGTAAAAATATGCAAATGTGCCTAGCAGGAGTTCCTGAAGTGTGCTGTGTGACCTTTTGGCTGTAGTTTTGCTCTGTGTGCTGTGGTGGCTGGTTGGTTTCTCTCTCTCTCTGCTTGGCCCTGTGGAGAGCAGGCCGATTCTCTTGCCATTATGGAACTTCCCCTGGATCTGTAAGCTTCAATAAATAATATCCCTTCCTCCATAACTGTGCCCGGTCTGGAAGTTCATCTCAGCGAACCTTTAAAATTTTCAGATAAGGACATATCTAATTGGAGCTAATGATATTCAAATGAGCATAGCTCTTGGGAAAATTCTCGTGGGTTATCACCACACTGTAGAGATAAGTGGCAGCTGTGAAGTGTGATTTTCACAGCATCCTGGGCTTTGGGTCTTTATTTGTAGGCTTGTTCATTTTAGTTTGTCACATTGCTTTGAGGTCAAGGGAGGCAGATGACAGCTGCTTTGTCTTCAGTTACTCATTGGTCAATTACATGCCAGGCACTGTGGAACAGGTCTTTCAGAGCACTCTTAAGAGTAGACTCTGCTTTTCCTGCCTGTTGTCTGATGTGAAACAGTGGAACAAGTATATTAGCACAATTTGAGACTGTTTGTTTAAAAAGGTATTTAAGAAAGCAATGACCCTTGCAAGTTGCTATCTTTTATCCTTAGAAATTACCTGCGTTCTACCTCCACTGATGAATGGCCTGCAGAGTCATCCCCAGAAATCGTTCTACGCAGTTGGTGAGAAAGTGACCCTTTCTTGTCCAGGAGGCATGGCCTTAGAGGGTCCTTCATCATTTCTTTGTGGCTCCAGCCTTAAATGGACTCCTGACATGAAGACTGCCCAGTGTGTGCAGAAAGGTGAGTGCCTTCTGGTTCTCTTCAAGGTCACCTGTGCTCAGCAGGTGAGAGTCCTTCATGGCTTCAGCAGGTGAGAGCAGCTTCATGGCCTTGGGTCACCATGCACCATTCTCTCCATCCTGCAACCTGGGAGAAGTAGGCTAGCATGTGGAATGTAAAACAGTTATTTATGTGGCGCAATACAGTCATGAAATGTAGGGACAGCTAAGGATGGCCCTGATTATTCTGAAACATTGAACTTAAATTCTCCATGTGAAAGAGTAGCTTTATATCAGTTAGAGTGCCAAGAAAATGAAGACTCTTTAATAGCTGGCTTTTTGTTTTCTACCGATGTATTAAGGTACAGGGTTTAAGATAATAACTTTAAAAAATTCTATGTTTTATTTCTGGACTCCCAGAGTTTATTGCTATTATTGAAAGTGTAAATTTATAGAGCAATTGCATCTAACTTTGCAGAATAAGTATTATGAGAAGAAAAGAAGCACGGCTTGTCAAGCTTTTAGTAGTGGAAATTCAACCATCCAGTATCTTAAACACCAGGCAAATTAAAATATTTTTGAGAGCTTGATTGGAGGTTCTAGCAGGGGAGCTCAGCTACTGTGTACCCTCAACAGAAACCAGTCGTCATTTATCTGGGAAAGGTTGTCTTCTACATAGGCCAAGCATACAGCTTTGGGAGCCTCAATGGCAATGTGAGAAGAAGGGGTCATCTGCCTTCTGAATCAACCCTAGAAATTAGTGGGGTGACAGATATCAGAGCTAGATCATTCTCACATGCAAATGTCCTTTGAAGAAGCCAGATAAGGGCTGGGAATATAGCTCCATTGGTAGAATGCTTGCCTTGAATATGGGAAGTCAGCACCCAGGAGGCAGAGGTAGGAGGATCCAGTGAGTACACACACACACACACACACACACACACACACACGTAAGTAAACAAACGCTTTTCAAGAACCAAGAAAGTACTGCTCACCAAACTATATTCCTTATTGAGATATCATGTATTTTCCTCAGGGTTCTGTGATGTTCTAAGTTGCACTTAAGCTTCTGCATTGCATTTGGGTGACAGTGTTTCAAACTGAAGAATGTAGAGAATGAGTGTGCAGTATTGAAATTCCTCGCCATGGAGGGCACGCTTCATATTCCTGTAAATTTCATGAATTGCTTACAAGATTATACCATCTCTTCTAAATCTTTCACACTTTTCAAAGTAAGGAAGTATTCCACCATTATTATATTCATAAAGCTATATTTACTTCATATTAAATCGTTTTATGTTTCAAAGTATATGCTAATGATTTCCATCACAATGAAGCTGATAGAAAGATGGAAAAAATGAGGGTGTTTTAGAACGTTCACATTATAGTCTGTCGTGGCTTTTATTATATAAGCTGGACTAAGAAGCTTTCTGTGTTAGTTATTTCCTCATTGATATGAAACAATACCTGACCAGAAGCAAATTAGAGAAGGAAAAGAATTTATTTTGTCTTACAGTTCTACAGGATAAAGTTCATTGTGTCAGGGAAGGCATGGCAGGAGCAGGAAGCCTGCATCACATCTTTACACCAGCTGACAGGAAGGAGACAGAGACAGAGAGAGAGAGAGAGAGAGAGAGAGAGAGAGAGAGAGAGAGAGAAAGAGCATACAAATGGGGCCTGTCTATAATCCCTCTACCCATCTGTGAAAGTTCAGAAAGTCTCTACTTCCCAAAGGTTTATCAACCTTTCAAATAGCTGGGGACCAAGTGTTCAAACACATTAGCCTATGAGGGAAGTTTTACATTCAAACCATCACATATCCCATCAAAACTCAAATAATAGTTTTCTTTCCTAAAAACTCATTTATAGAAAGCTCAAAGTAATGTGAAGAATTTTATTAATATAACTATTTACAAACACTGGCATACTGTTGAGTGAAGACCACCTGGAAATTTACTTGCGATAGGTTATAGATCTCCTTGAGGAGAATGCTCTAGTATAATCTTATCACAACTTTTTGTCCTATGATAAGCTCAGTGGGAAACATGCAATCCAAATCATACACAGTTTGTAGCCATCACCTTCTTCAAAGGGAGCATGATTTACTAGCCTTGGATTCAGACAATGTGGATTTAATCCCACTTGGACAGATTTGTACATTTCTGAACTAGCACTCATTTCCAAAATTTTCTGATCTTTAGATTTTTCATCTCTTAAATGGGCATTTTTTAGTAAGGATTAACTATCACCATATATAAATATGCATGACCAATTGTAAATGCTTAAGAAATGGTGTTTATCACCAACACAATTGCTTCTAGCATTCCTCTGAAACATGTTTTATCATATATGTGTATATATATATGGTGTTAAAAACTGTACAGTTTAGCATTGGCAGATCTTGGCTAAATAGTTAGAATATCTTTATTTTGTTGTGAGGAAATTTTCCATCCTTTACTGATTGCATCTCCCTGTGCTTTGCTTTTAGACACCCCTTTAACAACAGCAGTGCCTGAATGTCAGCGCTGGGAGAAATTGCAGAATTCAAGATGTGTTTGTAAAATGCCCTATGAATGTGGGTAAGCTCTGTCTTTGATCACCTTTCTGTTTTATTCTATCCAAGGCAAACGGAACGGCTTCTTAGATGACCTAGTGTCTGTTGAATTGAAGGTGTAGCTTAGTAACAGTTAAAGGCTTTCTCATTTTGGTCTGACCCAATTGCTGCCTTTGGCTGACAGCTATGGTGTTATGTGGGGTTCTAATCTGGCTGGGGAGAAAAGCAGAAGGCTTCCTTGAGCAATGGGTGTTCTACATACAAAGTGGAGCAGAATGACAAAACTGTACCTGAGCATTTAGGTGTCAGAGGATTAAGCTGAAATTCGCTTGGGACACAAACATTTAAACGAAAAGAACAGCTACCTTTTTGGTTCTTGGAGCAGCTTCTCTAGAGCTGCATTGCAACACTGCTACCAACTTCAGATCTGTTTTTGCAGGAGGATATTTGCCACCAGCTTCCGATGTCTTCTTGCAGGAGGATATGTGAAGTAGCTACTGGATGTCCGTATCATGATCCTAGTAGGGCACGTGTAGTGAAATTCAGTCAGGACAAGAAACGCTTCAGTAGTCTGACTCTTTACAAAAGTGCGGGCACAGTAAAGGAAACAACAGCTTGGCCATATATCCACATCCAGTCTTGAAGGAGGGGACAGGAGCATTATGAGACTTGCAGACAGAGAGGGCTATGTGAGGTTGGCTGCCGAGGAAGAGCTGACTTTCCTTTTAGGGTTCTCTGAGATCCAACAGGAGTGATCCAGGGGCATGGGTCCTCCTTTTCACTGTGCCCTACTAAAATCTCCCACCAGTGCTCCTCACTGACCAAGTCTATCCAAAGATAGAGGACAAGGATACCCCGATATAGTCCTTCCATGCCTACCTCCCAGGAACATGGAGAAGAGGAGAGAAAGAGAGAGAGAGAGAGAGAGAGAGAGAGAGAGAGAGTGTTCTGGGAAGAAATAGAAGATAATCCAACTTTTGAGCTTATGTATGTTCCATCTTTAAGAATCAAAACAGGGCCCGGGGGAGATGGCTCAGTACATAAAGCACTTGCCATGTAAACTTGACCAGGTGAATTGGATCCCCAGAATCCCACATAAAAAGCTGGAGATGCCGTAATGTGAGAATCTGTAATTCCAGTGCACCTCGGGTGAGAAGTCAGGTAGAGGCAGGAATTGTCTGGAAGCTTACAGATCAGCTAGATTAGAGAACACAGAATGAACAACAGAGTCCCTGCCTCAGATAAGGCAGAAGGCAGGGACTAACACCTGAAGTTGTCCTGTTACCTCCACATGGGCGGTGTTGCACACACACATAGCTGCACACGCACACCAAAAAAAAAAAAAAAAAAAAATAGTACGTTACTGAGTAATTTCTTTCTTTGCAATTGTTACGGTCATCAAAACTATATCCAACTTTGAAAACCTGTAGAGTAGGTAATAGTGATTGTGGATCATAACACCTGGTCTTTAGAAAATAAATAACCAGTGTAAATGGAAGTCATGGTCAGCCCAGGTACATTCTTTAAAAAAATGTTTATTTTATTTATTTTTTATTTGAGAGAGAGAGAGAGAGAGAGAGAGAGAGAGAGAGAATATGCCAGGGCCTCTAGATAATGCAAATGAACTCCAGATGCGTGCGCCACCTTGTACATCTGGCTTACGTGGGTACTAGGGAATTGAACCTGGGTCCTTAGGGTTCTCAGGCAAGCTCCTTAACCACTAAGCCCTCTCTCCAGCCCAGCCCAGGTACATTCTGATTCTTGTGTTACCAACTCTGCCTATACTCTTTTGTAGTCATAACTTCTCCAGCTCTTTTAATATATCTTCAAACTGTCCTTTACAGGTGTCACATGAGTTTCAATGTCATTTCATAGTGTTGGGTCCTGATAACACATGACATATAAAATATCTGCCCTTGCAGATCTAAACAGTTCTACTGAAAGTTTAATAGAGCAAAAGATGTCCACAAACCCCAAACACGTTTTTGTTATATAAATAATTCCAGGTAAATTTAGCTGTTGGATAAGGACAAAAATATTAGAGCTAAATAAAACAAGGGGATGTAAAATCTTTCTGACTCCATCTGGCATGCAAAAATGCTTTATTGGGGCTGGAGAGATGGTTCAGCGGTTAAGGTGCCTGCCTCATAAGCCTAAGAACGCCGGTTCCGATCTCCAGGTCCCACATTTAGCCAGATGCAGTGATACAAGGGCGCAATGCCACACTTGACCACAAGGGGGTGCACACATCTGGATTTCGTTCACAGCAGCTTAGACGCTGCTGGCGTGCCCATCTCTATCTGTCTTCTTCTCCCTCTCTCTCTGTCTCTCTCAAAAAAAAAAAAAAAAAAAAAAAAAAGCTTCATTGTCCAATTATTTACTTACAGGTCTCAGAAATGGAGGGTTTTGGAGAGTGTGGGGTTGAGAGGGCCTCATGTGTCTGAGGCTGGCCTCAGACTCACTTTGCATGTAAGGCTGGCTTTGAACTACTGATCCTCCACTCTCTACCTTGCAAGTGCTGGGATTACAGGTGTATGCTACCATGCCTAGTTTATGGAGGGTGTGTGTGTGTGTGTGACTTGTAAATAGCTACTGTCTACTATTCTAGTACTAATGCTTAAGACAAATGTAGCCTATTTAGTAGAAATATTGCTAATGTACTTTGTAAACAGAAACTTTTGAAAAGAGCATTGAGAAAGTTTCATCTTCACTTGATTATCCAAGATCATTAATTAGTGGACAGTGCTGATTTATGACCTCCCGTGGCTGCTGCACTAGAGCCCTGCTTTCACTTGCTCTCTTTGAGTGTTTGATTTTGCTGCTTTTCTGTTTCCTTAGTGGTCTGCAGCTGCCAGTGGACCTCACTTCATCTGGTTTTCTGTATCTGATTTGTCCTGGAGGAGATAAATCAGCACGGGGTGTCTAGCTTTATAAAATCTATGGACTCATAGAATAAATATTCTTTTTGGAGATCTTAGGAATTTGGTCACTAGGAATGAAAGGGATTTGAGTTCATGTTCTCTATTTTATTGCTGCTGTTAAGATTGGGCATCATTTTCCCCTTCTCTTTCTGTGTGCCTAATGGGAAAAAAAAACATCTTATAAGTAATGTAATTAAAACATTCTTTTTCAGCTCTTCCTTGGACGTTTGTGCTCGAGATGAGAGAAGCAAAAGGACACTGTCTCTGACAGTTTGCAAGATGCACGTTCTTCACTGTCAGGGTAGAAATTACACTCTTTCCGGTAAGGACAGCTGCACGCTGTCTGCCTCTGCCGAGAAGGCCTGTGGTGCCTGTCCACTGTGGAGGAAATGTGATGGTAAGGAGTAGTTCTTTATAACTGTGACAGTGCTAAAGTGACAATACTGAGCTTTCAACACAGGTTGTTTCTAGTTTAGCAGTGGATCAAAGCAGATACCTGAGGATGTCAAACTTCACACTGGTTTAAGAGTAAACTACCCCATGACTTCCCTCCTTGATGCGGGGCGAGTATCGTGTGCTTACAAGGACATGAAACCATTCCTGGCCCCCTCTAACTCTGATAATTCTCATTCCACCTGATGAGTTTGCTCTGTCTGTATTATCCATGTTGAGTATCCTTTTTTTCCTTAAGCATGGTCTCGCTGTAGGCCAAGCTGACCTGAAACTCCCTCTGTCGTCCAGGATGGCATTGAACTCATGGTGATCCTTGTACTTTAGCCTCCCAAGTGCTGCGATTATAGGTAATTAATTATATGTATATAATATGTTATAGGTAGTTAATTATAAATACTCATAAACTCACTCATGAAAAAATAAGTTTCTAAATTTGTAACCTAATATTACATACTTCAAAGGAAATATCAGTAATCATAAGTATAAAGTATCCTTAAAAATACATTTGGAGCCAGGCGTGGTGGAGCACACCTTTAATCTCAGCACTCGGGACGCAGAGGTAGGAGGATTGCCGTGAGTTTGAGGCCACCCTGAGACTACATAGTGAATTCCAGGTCAGCCTGAACTAGAGTGAGACCCTACCTCAAAAACAAAAAAAAAAAAAAAAAAAAAAAAAAAAAAATTGGAACAAATCAAAGTTGAAGATTTGATCCAGATGCTGCTCTGAGATTGACAATGATCTATGGATTTTTTTAAAAAAAACATTTATTTATTTTTATTTATTTGAGAGAGAGAAAGAGAGAGAGAGAGAGAGAGAGAGGCAGACAGAGAGAGAATTGGTGCACGAGATTCAGCCACTTGCAGACGAACTCCACATGCATGTGCCACCTTGTGTATCTGGCTTATGTGGGTCCTGGGGAATCGAAACTAGGTCCTTTGGTTTTGCAGGCAAGAGCTTAACTGCTAAGCCATTTCTCCAGCCCTGGACTTCTTTTTTTTTTTAAGGTAGTGTCTCACTCTAGGCCAAGCTGACCTGGAATTCACTATGTAGTCTCAGACTGGCCTCAAACTCATGGTGATCCCCCTACCTTTGCCTCCTGAGTGCTGGGATTAAAGGCATGCACTACCATGCCCAGCCTTTTTTTCATTAGGTAGATGGACACATCATGTGTTGGTACCATCATTTCCCTCCTCCCTGCCCCCATTCCACTGAGGGCCCTCCTCAGCGGGGGTGCTGGTATTCACCGTGGTGCTGTGGGCTATTTGTTGTGAGGAGCGGTCAGTCACTGTGGGTGGACAATGCTCCTGGATGTTCTCTCCCACCTGTGGCTCTTACCATCCTTCCACCCTCTCTTCAGCAAAATCCCCTGAGCCTTGTTGGGTGTGTTGTAAGTTTACTTTATGTTGAGCTCTGGATTTCTGCTGTGGCGTGTTTTGAGTATCCTCAGTGTGTGTCTCCTTCACCCTGGCTCACTGTAGATGCAGCACTCTTGCTCATCTCGCCACTTCCTCTGCGGTGTCACCTGAGCCCTAGCTGTGATGCATCTAATGATGGGGAGTGAGCTATCTTCTTGTCTAGTTGATGTATTTTGGTTGTCCTTGGTTTTCATAGCCTTCTGTAAAAGAAAAACAAGAAAAAAAATGTGAGTGAGTTAAGTACAGATTAAAGGGGATAAGCATTGTTGATTTAGAGAGATTTGATGGGGGTAGGCTCTCCTTTGGCCAAAGACTAGTGGGAGCTTCTTACTGGAGCCTGGCATGCTGGACTCCATCGGATTCTGACTTGGTTCCCAGTACCAACTCTGGGTTCCTTTCCACTGAGCCGGGCTCTTAGCCAATCACCTAGGCTGGGAACCACTAGTGCCAGGTGTGTACATCATGCTTTTGTATAGCAGTGTCCCCTGCTTGCTCACAGTGTTGTTGGCCATTTTCCCCTAGCAGCTCATGTAGTGCTTTCCAGCACTTTATGGGCTGACATTGTTCTTCCTTCTCTGGAGATACCTGGTTGATATATTCTAGCCATAGCCCTCTCTCACATTTCCTCCTCACTTATGATTTTGTTTTTATAGGAGGTATAGGTCCTCTTCCTCCTTCCCTCTCTCTGTTTATGTGTGTGTGTTGTATGCATACGTATGTGTGGCTCCCTGTACACACGTCTATGGCGGTTGAAAAGGGTCATTGCATGCCCCTCTATCATTCTTCCATCTAGAGTCAGCATCTCTTACTGATGCCCAAACTTGATGTGTGTGTGTGTGTGTGTGTGTGTGTGTGTGTGTGACTGTGTCTGGTGACAGACCCCTAACAATTCTCCAGTTCCCACTCCTTACAGGAGCAAGGTTATAGACATGTGTCACCATGACTAGCTTTATGTGGATCCTGCAAATCGAATTTGAGTGACCCGTTAGGCCTCTTTGGGCCCCCATGCTTATACAGGAAGTACTCTTAACCCCTGAAGAATCTCTCTAGCCCAGATGTAACCTCTTCAGTGCCATGCTTTCTCTCTCAAAAGAAGTTTACTTCTTTTCTTTCTATGTGTCTGAGCCTTACTCTCCATTCTCTGAAGTTTTCTCATTTGGTCTTGTGGATGAAGGATTGCACTTGATTTATAGATCCCATCGATGGCAACAAGGATGAGGAAAGACATGAAGAGTTCTTGACTGAGTAGAACAGTTTCATGTTGCCCTAACCAGTAGAAAGCCTGGCATTTATTTCAAAGCTCATTTATTCTCAGTAGAGCAAAATGGCTCAGTTTCCTGGTCCTACTGTTCTTCCAGGGGACAGTTTCTTGTCTTGCTCAAGATAGGAGTTCTCTAATTGCCACATGATTACTGTGGAGGTAATATACTCTGACATTTCTTCTTGAATGATGAACTATTAAGCCTCTTTCAACTTATTTTTTTTCCAGCTCAGAGCAACAAATGTGTCTGCAGAGAAGCATCGGAGTGCCAGGAGGAAGGGTTCAGCATCTGTGTGGAAGTGAATGGCGAGGAACACACAATGTCCGAGTGTGAGGCAGGAACCCTGAGATGCAAGGGACAGCAGGTCTCCATAACCAGCATAAAGCCCTGTGTTGCAGAAACCTTGTAGCTCCAGGCAGCCTTGAGCATCATGTTCACTGCTCAATGGGCATCTGGGGCTCAGTTAAAATGACTGTGTAACTAGGCACTTAGACTGCCTTCCCACCATTCTTTCTTTTTCTTCCTCTCCAGTATATACTTCTTCCCACTGTGTTCAGCCACCTTGTAAACAAACCCTTTCCTTGCAAGATTTGATTCTACATACTTTCTCATCTTTTTAAAACAAATGTATGAAGAATACTCCTGAATTATTACATCAACTAATTGTGTGTTTTTGGAAAAATTTTATGGACTTTCACTTACTTTTTTTGTCTATGAAGTTACAGGACTGCACTACAGACACTTCCATATTCCATGCATACCTGTGATTAATCTAGACCAGGGGTCAGAACACCCTCTCTGCATTGATTAGGAAAGCAGAAAGAACACAATTTCCTCATTAGAGACATTATCTTTCCTCAATGAAATCAAATACAAAAAGGATATGGGATGAAAAGAGACAGATACAATTATTTCTATCCTGAGTTGTAATGTCATGTTTCACCCTACTGAGTCACCCCCACGTATAAAAAGCTCTATCTTGTCAGGAGATTGAACCACTTAAATATCAGAACAGAATCCATCATGCTGTGGGCATAGAGCACTGTCTACTTTCTTGTCTAAGAACAAATAGGATGCAACTCCCTGTTTTTTTTTCCATATGTATCAAAATTAAGACCTACAAAACACTCTATTTTTTAAAAAAGTATCATTAGTTTATGCATGAACTATTTTTTTATTTGAGAGAGACAGAGAAAGAGAGAGAGAGAGAGAGAGAGAGAGAGAGAGAGAGAGAGAGAATGGATGCGCCAGCGGCCTCTCAGCCACTGTGAATGAACTCCAGATGCGTGCACCCGGTTGTAGGAAAGTGTGGCATTGCGCCCTTGCATCACTTTATGTCTGCCTAAATGTGGAACATAGAGATTGGAACTGGTGTTCTTAGGCTTGGTAGGCAGGCGCCTTAACTGCCAAGCCATCTCTCCAGCCCTATGTACAAACTATTGAATGATGCATATATGAGAACAATCTAATGTGGATGTACACCTAGATTTTTCCAGAGGTATACAATTTGAAGAATTGCCTTCTATTTATTTCTTATTCGTCTTTCATCATAATAAAAAAGTGGGTTTGAATAGAATTTAAAATGTGCTTTAGGTACAAATACTATCTGTATTTTTCTGAGGTTCATAAATATATTTCAAATAAACTTTAAGATGATAAGATTTTGAAAGCTCATTCAGGATACTGTTCTTTAGTGGTTTTGATCCATTTGATAGTTTTGATTTGGTTTTAGTAAATATTTCCCTGAAGAAAGGTTAATGTGTTCTTGCCTGAAATTTTATGTCTAATCCCAGTTTAGCCTTTTATATCAAAGTATCCCTTGAGGGTAGCTGCAGATGTCCATTATGGAAGCTATAAGGATGCAGGTTTAAATTTCTTGAAAACAATAACATTTAGAGATGTTAACTACACTTATTGGAGATTATTATGTATTGAATTTCTACCCTGGCCATTGTTATAGATTTGAAAATGCCAGGCCAGAGTGTCCACTCTGATATAAAGACTTAAACTAGGAATTCATTTGGGAGAAGCTATCTTGATATCCTTTCAATAACATCTCCTGTTTACTTAGGCTAATATGGAGTTGGATTTCTGTTGATTATGATTTTTTTTTGTTTCTTTTTCAAGGCAGGGTCTCGGTCTAGCTCAGGCTGACCTGGGATTCACTATGTAGTCTCAGGGTGGCTTCGAACTCATGGTGATCCTCCTACCTCTGCCTCCCGAATGTGATTATGAATGTTTTTAATCTGCAAATCCAAAATATGAATGATTTGAAATCTATAACTTTTGAATGCTGACATGATGCTACCAATGGAAAATTTTACACCTGACATCATATAATAGGTTGTAGTTAAAAGACAGGGGCACTAAGCCGGGCGTGGTGGTGCACACCTTTTATCCCAGCACTTGAGAGGTAGAGGTAGGAGGATCGCTGTGAGTTCAAGGCCACCCTGAGACTACATAGTGAGTTCCGGATCAGCCTAGGCTAGAGTGAAACCCTACCTCGAAAAACCAAAAAAAAAAAAAAAAAAAAAAAAAAAAAAAAAAGAAAAAGACAGGCACTAAAAATTATATAAATTTACCTTCAGGCTACATGCATAAAGTGTATATCAGGCAAATGAATTTTGTGTTTAGGTTTGGGTTCTTTCTTCAAATATCTCACTATATATACACAAATACTATAAAACCCCAAAATATTTGAAATTGGAAATTTATGGTCTGAGCATTCTGAATATGAAATGCTCTACCTGTAGCAAATTTAATGCTAAGAGATTTGAGAAAGAGATTGCAACAGAGTTATTAAAGGAGACATAGGATTCATGAGTCACTGTGAAGGAGGTGAGAAGTAAATGTAGTTTTAGAGAGATATTATTTTTAAATACTATATTTTGTGTCTCTTTATTTTTGAAGATTTTTTCATACATCCCTATCCCAAAGTCAGATAAGAACATTCACAATTACCTATAGAAAGTAGAAAGAAGAAAGTCACTTTTGATATTGAGTCTTTAAAAATTTCAAAATTAGCTCTATAAACAAGGGTGTGAGGAAAACCAGGGGAACTATTTATGTCCTAAAAAGAAACTGCAAGAAGACTTTATTTGGGGGAATGTGAGGATCCCCTCTGCCTGCCTTACCCCCAGCCTTGGACCTCGTGAGGGCCACCTGGGTGAAGGCTGAAGCAGCTCTGAGATTAAGGCCACCTGGAGCTAGGAGCAAATTGGTGAATTATCTGTCACTAGTTTTAGGGGGCCACACAGGAGGCAGGCATACCTTCAAGACCTTTACTCATCATTGGTAGAGACACTACAAGTTACTGAACAGAGAGGCTGCCCCATTGACCTCTCACCCACACGTTTATTTAAGATTCGTATATCACCTTGAAACACAGAAAGAGATCACACTGAGGTGTGGTAGAGTATGGAGCAGGAAATAGCAAAGGCTGACAAATGATTTGGGCACTACCCAGGTAACTGATCAGTTGATGGAGGGATTCCCTGTCAGCTGGGAAGATCATGGCAGGGTTCAGCTTTCTCAGAGTCCACTTTCCTCTTAATGAAAATGCATATTGATCAATATATCTGGACCCTGTGGTTTGTTGCTTGTTCCATATTTTCTTTCTCTTTCAACCTGACTTTTATCTTTTTGCTTGTTTTTAGCCCCTGTTCAGCCACTTGTGTAAACAAACCATTTTCTGCCCCCTCTTCTGCAATGTTCCCCCAAGCCCAGCAGGTGTGATGAAATGTCTTGTTCAGTGCTAAGACCTGGCTTTCTCTAGATGCAAGTGCCACCTTGTGCATTATGTGGGTCCTGGGGAATTGAACCTTTGGCTTTGCATGCAAGCGCCTTAACTGCTAAGCCATCTCTCCAGCCCTGGATTTCTCTTCTTGTAATTTTGCTGAATCTTGGGTCTCTTCTGTATTTGTTGCCATCTATAAAAAGAAGGTTCTCTAACCAAAAGTGAGAACATCATTAATCAAAGGGGATAAGCATAGACATTTAGAGGACTTTTGATGGGTACAACCTCTCTATTTATATTTATTTATTTATTTATTTGAGACAGAGAAGCAGAGATAGAGAGAGATAGAGAGAGAAATGGGCATGCCAGGTCCTCCAGCCACTGCAAACAAACTCCAGACACAAGAGAATTGGTGCACCAGGGCCTCTAGCCACTGCAAACAGACTCCAGATACATGTGTCACTTTGTGCATCTAGTTTTATGTAGGCATTGGAGAATCAAATTTGGGTTGTTAGGCTTGCCTTAAAGTTGGACTGAATGCATTGCGTTTTACATCATGGGTTATTATCAGTTTATGGAGGTCAGGGTTGGAATGTGGTGGTTTGATTCATGTGTCCCCCATAAACTCATGTATTCTGAATGCTGGGTCCCCAGCTGGTGGCAATCTGGGAGGTGGAGCCTTGCTGGAGGAGACGTGTCATTGAGGGTGGATCCTGAAGTTTATTAACCCTGTTTGCCAGTGTTAGTTAGTCTTACTGTTCTGCTGCTATTGTCCACCTGATGTTGGCCAGGAAGTGATGTCCAGCCTCTGCTCATGCCATGTTTTTCTACTGCCAGCATGCCCTCTTGAGTCTACAAGCCAAAATAAATCTTTTCCTCCCATAAGCTGCTTTTGGTTGTATACTTTCTTCCAGCAAAGACAAGGCAACTACACCACCCTCCAAAATCCCTTCCAGCTTCTCCTTCATCAAGCCTCCTTGAGCTTCCTCATCACTAATACTGATGCGTACTGCAACACACAAATAAATCTAATTATTCCAAGTTAGGATCTGTTTTGAGAGGGAACATGGGACAGGTTACTTATTTTTTCAGGTCACAATTGTTTTAGTTTTTTTTTTTTTTTTTTTTTTTTTGAGGCAAGCTCAACAACAGATTGGCCTTTTTTCATTTTTTATGAGAGAGAGCAAGAGTGAG
The DNA here is from genome assembly GCA_036365145.1 of Orientallactaga sibirica. NCBI lineage: Eukaryota > Metazoa > Chordata > Mammalia > Rodentia > Dipodidae > Orientallactaga > Orientallactaga sibirica. The sequence continues at coordinate 26,388,997 of JAEOAD010000005.1, forward strand.
TGAAAAAGAGAGAATTGGCATGCCAGGGCCTCCAGCCACTGTAATCAAACTCCAGCTGTGTGTGCCCCCTTGTGCACATGTGCAACCTTGCTCATGTGTCACCTTGTGCATCTGGCTTAGGTGGGATCTGGGGAGTCAAACATGGTACCTTAGGCTTTGCAGGCAAGCCCCTTAACTGCTAAGCCATATCTCCAGCCCTGTTTCTGGTTTTGATTATTGTTCTCCCCCCACCGGAAGCCTCTTTAGTATGTTTATTCTTCTCTTCAGTGCACAGTATTCTATCCAGTATCCTCTGTAGGGCTGGCCTAATGCTGATAGACTCATCTAGCCACCTTTTATCTGACTTTACATGGGCACTGGGGAATTGAACCCAGGCCATCAGGCTTTGCAAGCAAGAACTTCCAACTGCTGAACCATCTCTCCAGCCCTCTTCATGTTGTCTTTGAATTCATTGACTTGTATGTTGAGTTCTTTTGTTGATTCTCTTTCATTTCATTCAGGCTTATGTTCATGTTCTCTCTGAGTTTGTTGTAACTAATTTTCACATTCATGTTGTGGGATTCTTTGTGTGGCATTTCCTCGAAGTGGTTCTCATTAGATGCTTTAACTATGGGACTAGGCATACTTGGTGGGGATATCTTGCCTTGGTTTCTCATCTTACTTGTGTTGGATGCTCCTACATGAGACAAAGTTCCTTTATCTTGCTGAGAATGTAGCAACACTGGATCCAGTGGAGGATGCAGGGTAGGTTGGGGGTTGAGACTCATCTACTAACAGACACATGCCTGGACAGAAACAGCACTAGGCCTAGGCTCCCTGGCTACTTATTCAGTCTAGAGTGGGGGAAGGATTGTGCTGCTTGGGAGCTCACTGGGGATGAGGGGCAGGGACTGACTAGTTGGCGAGCAACCCATGTCTAGTGCCTGGGCCTGTTCTCAGCCTGGTGCTTTCCCCATGGTTCCCTGGCTAGCAACCTACCCTTATCTCAGAGCCCAGTGAACTGCCTGGAGTTTTCTGCCTGGAGTTTTCTGCTGGCTGGTGATCCCAACTTTCTTACATATATACAATACATAGGTAAAAACCTCTATTAGCAACCTTCCCATTATTATAAAAATATTTGAGGTAGTGAATTATAAAAAGAAAAGATTCAGGCTGGAGAGAGGGCTTAGCGGTTAAGGCGCCTGCCTCCTAAGCCTAAGAACGCTGGTTCCAATCTCCAGCGGTTCCAATCTCCAGGTTCCATGTTTAGCCAGATGCAAAGTGATGCAAGGGTGCAATGCTGCACTTGACCACAAGGGGGCGCACACACCTGGATTTCGTTCACAGCAGCTGAGAGGTTGCTGGCGTGCCCATCTCTATCTTCCTCTCCCTCTCTCCAAAAAAAAAAAAAAAAAAAAAAAAAAAAAAAAAAAAAAAAGAAGAAGAAAAGATTCATTTTGGTTTTTGAGGCTCCATTCCAATATTGACTGGCTCCATGAATTTGAACTTCTGGCAAGGGTGTTACCTCCATGGCAGCGTATGTGGCAGAACAAAAACACTTCAAGAGCTTAAATACAAAGAAAAGAGAGGAGAAGACTGAGATCACACATTTTCCTTTAAGGATATGCCTCCAATGCACTTTGCATCAGGCCCCACTTACCAAAGCACCACCCCGGGAATCAAGTCTTTATCACATGGACCTTTTGGAAAACACTCACCCAAACCATAGCCACGACTATACACATTTGGATTATTTGTGAAGACAATGTGAAAGCTAGTGGCATGATCATGATCAACTTGAAGGTGAATTTCGTGCTGCATCCTCTGGCCACAAGATGAGGTGGATGTTCAGTGATGTAGGAAGGTATTGTAATCACCTCCACAACGCTTGGATGAAACTCCAAACCAGATACAGTTTATGGGAGGAAAGGAATTTATTTCAGGCTTACAGATCCAGGGCAAGTTCTGTAATGGCAGAAGAAGCTGACCCCTTTCACAGGTCCATGCAGAGAGAAAAATCACCACCAGCACCCACAAAGCAACCAGTAACAAAACACTGACAGCAAACTAGCAGGGACCCAGGCAGAACTCACTCTGCAAACCTTAGGCTGGAAATAAATCTGCCCCTGGTGACACCTTAGGGCTGGACCCCAGCATCTGCCACAGTGACCCCTCTTCCAGTCAGGTGGCTGGGAATCCAAGGTACAGTTTTGATAAAACATTTGAGTCTATTGAGGGACAAATTCAAACTACCACAGAAGGGACAGACAAAAAAAAGGTCAATAGAAGATGGGGGAAGAGTGAGGGAGAGAAGGAGTTAGAACTGAACTACATTAGCCATACTAACTATCACTCCACTGAGATTTGTCTTCAGTGATGGACTGGTTAAAGTGTGCTTGATATTTGTGTTGGAAACAGAGCAGCCAGTTTCCCTTCAGAATACCAAGCCAGAAAGCAACCTCAGTAGGAGGCAATTTCCTTTAATATCTTAGAAACCAAAGAGGCATAAGCCTGCCTTTCAATTACAAGGTCTTTCAGGCAGTTCATGTATTTGGAGACAAGAAAGCTGATGGCATGATAGGAGTCCCTGCTGTGACAATGAAAGACCTGCAATTTGTCTTTTTATTTATTCCTGTTGGGCTCTGAAGGCAGGGCTCCAGATTTATCCTCAAAACATTAGTCCCATAGAAAAACTTGCTTCATTAGCCAAGGGTTGACAAGACCAGATGGAAAGGCTGTCTTTGTTTCTGAGGGGGTGGGCTAGAGGTAAGAAGGTGGGCACAAGAAGAAAGAATATTTCATTCACAGGCAGAGGGCAATTTCCTATGAAAGGGTAAACATACGGAACTGCTTTGCTTCACTACCGCTGTGATTCTTCATGCTTGAGAGACTTGTTACTGAATTCCAAGGGCAGGCCTTAGATATATAACGAAGAAAGGAAAGAGTTTCCTGGAAAAATTGAGTTTATGTAATGCATGCTTGAAGGTCCACTACTGAAGCTGATCAAGTGATCTGCGAACATTTTTGGCAATAGAGAAATAGAATTTTCCCACCAAAAAAATTCTCAAGAGAAAGTGCTTAACATGAAAGGGTCAGGCTTAGTTTATTACCAGTCCATATACCAACCTAAGTACATTATGATAATATTTAATCTGTGACCAAAACTGAGTTTAATGTCCAGAGTTCTCGGTTTTCTCTGCACAGATGGTCCCATGAGCAATCCCTGAAGCCAGGTTTGATATAAAATCATAGTCAAACCCTCTCATGAGACCCTTCTGGCCATACAGGGTTAAATATTGTTGATATGATAGGAAACCATCCAAAGAATCCCATGTTTCTTATTTCAGCTTTTTATTGACAGCCTCTTTACATTCAGACATTATCCTTTTCCTCCTCCCAAGCCTCCCTGTCCCGACCCATTCTCTTTCAAAGTAGTTTCTCTTTTATCTTGATGTCATAACTTTCCACCTCCAATCGAGCAGGCCTTGAGTAGGAAGCGTCAGCCACTGTGAAGTCATCAATTTCTAGACCACTTTGTTGCCTGGAAGACAGTATTGCACAGCACCCCTCCCCGTGCTTTGGCTCTTACAGTTTTGCTGCCACCTCTTCGGCCATGGTCCTTGAGCCTTGGTGGGTGTCATAAAGATGTCTCACTTAGTGGTGAACGCTCACTCCACCGTCACTTCTTCTCAGCACTTTGATGAATTGTGAGTCACCCCACTGGTCACTACCATCTGAAAAGAGAAGCTTCTCTAACCAAAAGTTAGAGTAACATTAATATATGGACATAAACATCATTTAGCTCAGGGATAATTCCAGAAGAGGTGGTGGAAAGAAGGTAAGAGCCAGAGGAAGGGAGAAGTGCTTACAATGCAATCTTCCAGATACAAAGTGACCTTGATATTCTTGACTTCACAGTGGTTGACACTACCTACTCAAGACCTCTATATTAGGAAGAAAAAAAAAAAACAGATGGCATCAAAGTAGAAGTAGAAGAGAGATTTCTTGATGATAGCCTTTCTGACAGGAGTGAGACAAAATCTTAAAGTAGTTTGGATTTATTTATTTATTTATTTATTTATTTATTTATTTATTTATTTATTTTGGTTTTGCGAGGTAGGGTCTCACTCTGGTCCAGGCTGACCTGGAATTAACTATGTATTCTCAGGGTGGCCTCGAACTCTCGGTGATCCTCCTACCTCTGCTTCCCAAGTGCTGGGATTAAAGGTGTGCGCCACCACGCCCGGCTAGTTTGGATTTATTGACCATTTGTATTTCTTATTTTGAGAACTCTCTATTTAGTTTCATGGCCTTTTTTTTTTTTTTTTTTTTTAGCCAGGCTGACCTGGGATTTACTCTGTATTCTCAGGGTGGCCTCGAACTCATGGCAATCCTCCTACCTCTGCCTCCTGAGTGCTGGGATTAAAGGCCTGCGCCACCATGCCCAGCTCCATAGCCCATTTTTTGACTGGGTTATTTGATTTCTTATTTAGTTTTTTTTTTAATTCTTTGTATATCATAGATACTAATCTTCTGTTCGATATATAGCTGACAAATATTTTCTCGCATTCTCTGTAGGCTGCCTCTGCTCTATTCCCAGTGTCCTTTGCTATACAAAAGGTTTTTAATTTCATGAGGTCCAATGGTTGATTAATGGTTTTACTTCCTGACTGACTGGGGTTCTATTCAGCAAGTCCTTGCCTATGCAAATATGTTGATGTTTCCTCCCCTACTTTTTTCTGTAGCACATTGTCATGATTTTATCCCTGAGCCTGGCTCTGAGGATGGGCTGTGAATGAGGGTTTTTTCATATTCCCCTGGAAACAGGGTAAAGCTTGATCCCAACCTTTCCTTACTTCTATGCAGAGTTAAAAACGTCCCAGTAAACTGGTCCTGAAGTCAAAGCATCCCCTTTCCCTGGTTCTTCATCTCCCAAATAGAGCCTCTTTTTGACCCCTTTGCATTTCCGAATTGATTCTGGGAACTGGTTAATTTAATCCTCAGGCCTTGCCTCTGAGAATTTTTAGAGGAAGTGGCAGATAATGTAGAAGGATTTCTTATCTTTTATTTTTTGGTGGCTTTAAAATTGAAACGGAAATGTGATTCACATGTATTTGAAATATTAGGTTCTCCAAATTTATCTTGCCTTCAGGATAACCTACGTAACTTAATGAATATAATCCAAGACACTTTGTCTAGGAGGGATACCAGAAGTCAGAGTGTTTTGTGGTATAAAGTTTGACATAGTAGAGTAGGAGGAGGTTCCAGTTTTTGGAGACATAACTTGGCGACCACAAATTTTTTGTAAAGAATTCTACCATACCTTCCTCAGGTTTCTCTTGATTCTATCATGTGTCCTGATATGAGTATAAAAAAAAAAGGCTTATTAGGAAAATCTGTTAGGAAAGTTAACTTCTGTTGAAGGCCTCTGATTAGCTCCCAGGCCACTATCATCATATCTAATTGAACACATTTTTTCATATTCCACATTTAGGTGATTTGAAGGATAATGGAGGGGTTAAAGACTGTATCAAGTAGTAACAACACATCTAAAAACACAAGATAAGAAATCCTTCTACATTGTGGAATCTATGGAGCATACCACAAGAAATACTTCTCTTTGGATTTTATCCTTTGAAACTATGGCAATGAATGGACATTTCCAGTTAAGCAATTTCTCTGGCATCTTTTTACTAGAAATCTATTTATTCCTTCCCATCTGTAAATTTTATTCTCTTTTCCGGTAAAACTGCCTTCATAGCTGCATCAGCCAAGCTAAACATCTGTAATTTATCAGCAGAACACTGGCTTTCATGATTGGGTTCCAGGGCAATGCACAGAGTTCAAAATAACATGATCCTAGTCTTCCAAAAACAGTGCCAGACCTTTGGGCAGTCTATGAACACACTATAATTTCTAACCTACAATAAATATAAGCTGAAAAATGATTACATGTGCAGATGGTGTAAAGGAAAAACAAGAGTGAGACAAAAAGTGATCAGTGGTTTTTTCAGAGGAACTTCAACGCCTTTTCCTCTGTGTATCTGAGGCCCTGAGACCTGCAAGGGTCTTCCCCCATCAGTAATGCCTGTGTTTAAACTATCCAGAAGGCTTTTGGAGCATTGACTGGGCAGATGGATGGTGACTTCCTGGGGCAATTACATTTGTTGGGAGGGCTTAATGAAAGTCATTGTTGTGAGGGAAAGGTGATCTAAGCTTGACTGGCTTATTCTGTGTATTAGTCAGTCTGTGAGAAATGATTTTTATTGGATGCAAAGATAGGTGGACAATACTGTATCAAAAAACTATCAGATGGAGCTAGGTGTGGTGGCGCATGCCTTTAATCCCAGCACTAGGGAGGCAGTGCTAGAAGGATCACTGTTGGAGCTCGAGGCCACCCTGAGACTAGCGTGTGGTAGTTTGAATAGATGGCCCCAATATATTCAGTGTTTTAATAGTTTGTAGTTTGCATCTGCATCCACCTGGCTGGAGGCAATGTCACTGGGCAGATCTGAAGGTGTGGTGGTGGGTTTGAGATTTCAATCTAAAGATATGCAAAGTGTGTCTAGCTGGAGTTCCTGAGGTGTGCTGTGTGTGTGGCTTTTGGCTTGTGACTTCTTTCTCTGTGTTTGGTCTTGTGAAGGCAGGCCAACTTCTTCTGCCATTATGGAACTTCCCCTGGATCTATAAGTGTCAATAAATCCCTTCCTCCCTAACAGTGCCTGGTCTCAAAGTTCATCTCAATGAACCTGAAACTGTCTGCTACATAGTGAATTCCAGGCCAGCTTGGGCTACAGTGAGACCCTACCTTGAAAAACTAAAAAAAGAAAAAAAAAAAGTATCAGATGAAGTGCTATGTCAAATTTATGTTACCCTTGTAGATTACCTTATGTGGCAAATCAAATTCTGCTTTTGTTTTTAAAATTTTAAGACAGGGTCTCATGTAGTTCAGGCTGGCCTTGAACATGCTATACAGCTGTGGATGACCTTGAATTTCTGATCTTGCCATTTGTACTTTCAGAGTTTTGGTATTATAGGCATGCTTTGCCATACTCTGCTCAAAGCAAATTCTGTTGAGCATTTTATTTGTCTCACATCCTGAAGCTATCCATGCATTGTTACAATGACAAGGTATACATGGATATTCAATTAAAATTGAGACTAGATAAAATTAAAGTTAAAATTCTCACATTTCTCAAGTCACCTTCCAGTGCTCAGTGCATTGCTTCATGGCTACCATATCAGTCAGTGTAGAAAGAAAAAAATGTTCTTCACCATTGAAGAAAGTTCCATTAGACAGTGCTATGTGGAAAAGTTATTTGGCTTAAAATAACCTGCCAAAAGAGGTCAATTAAGCCCATATTTCTGTCTTCTTTTTCTTATTCTGATTCATATATATATATAGTGCTTAGGAATAGATTCTGACTCCATTAAGAATTTAATGAAGGCCATTACCCAGAAAATCCACCTATGCAATTATGCATAGGAATTTGTATACAATTTTGGTGGGATCATGGACTCTCTGTGCAATAGTTATCTAGTGGTGCAGAACAAATTACCTCAAAACTTAATGGTTTAAGACACCAAACATTTATCTCACACAGTTTTTGTGGCTCAGGAATTTGGGAGTAATTTAGCTTAGTTCTGGCTTTAACCTCTCATCAGATTGCACTGTTTTCTATCAGTGACTTGGTAGAGCACAATGTCTTTTAAATCCGTGTCTGAGAAGTCACATTCCATCATTTCTGAAACATTCTATTGATTGTCAATCTTATTCATTGTGGGAAGGGACTCCACAGGGTCATGGATACCAGTAAACCAGAAGCTGGTTCCATCCTCTGGAATGAATTGAAAGATTCCATAGAGTTTAAGCTCCATGAGGATAGTATCAAAAAGTTAATTGTTTTTTTGCATTATTGTCCTAGTGGCTGTAATGAAGCCATAAACATGGTAGATTCTCCAGCCAGGCAAGATGAACCCACTTGTGCAATAATGACACATATAGTTATGGTGGTAATAACTGCTCTCTGATGGGATATGAGGCTCTGCAGAGTGGGGGAAATTCATGCCTGGCACAGAGAAGCCTATGGCTTGGAAGGTCATATACCATAGATAGAAGCTTCTACTGTTCTTTGGCTAAAATTAGAGGTTATTTCTGTAAAAAAGTCTTATAAATGCCCATGTTTACACCCTTAGATCCATACTTCTCTTACTCTTGGTTGGAGAATCTGCTGTTTAGAGATGGCGGTGAATACCAGGGAGACCCAAGTACTTAGCACAGGCTGAGTCATCTCTACCGTACCCACCAGAACTCAGAAAAACACTGCGGAGGAAGTGATTGATGAAACATGAGTGCTGCTCTCATGGCTAGCTTGAGAACCTCCTCCAGAGAGATGGTGGTACACACTGAGGAAACTCAAAACTTGTCCAAACAGAGTATCAGAGGGTGTAAAGCTTTCAGCACCAAAGGGGGCCATCCAGGTTCAGAGAACATTGTTGAAGAGAGAGCAGAAAAATTTTAAGAGCCATAGGGTGAGAAGGTGTATCCTGAGGAATTATCCCTGCCCCTCCACAGTGATCACTTATAAACCCACTGAAGAGGACCTTCACTGGAATAGGGGTGAGGGAAAGGGGACATCAGAATATAACCTGATGGGACAACGACCAATTTGCAGTGTGTTCATATATTATAAAGGGCTTGAAAGATGGCTTAGCCGTTAAGGCACTTGCCTGCAAAGCCAAGGGACCCAGGTTTGATTCCCCAGTAACCATGTAAAGCCAGATGCATAAGGTGGTTCATGTGTCTGGAGTTCATTTGCAGTGGCTAGAGGCCCTGGTGCACCCATTCTCTCTCTTTCTCTCTGCATCTGTCTTTCTCTTTCTCTCAAATAAATAAAATATTTTTAAAATTTCTCAATAAAAATTTTAAAATGTGAGCACTCAATGAAGGGGAGAGAAAGGGGCATGTCAGGGCTACCTGCCACTGCAAATGAACTCCACTTCCATGTACGAAACTTTGTGCATCTGGTTATAAGTAGGTAATGGGGAATTGAACCTGAGCTGTCAGGCTTTGCCATCAAGTGCCTTTAACTGCTGAGCCATATCCCCAGCCCATTCAATGAATATTTAAGTGAATGGATAAGAGGATTCAAGTCCAGGATCTTTGACTCCCCAAAACTGCATTGGTCTGTAGGTTTTGTAAGAGCAAAAGATGTTTTCTCAAAGAGTTTGAAGCTAAAGAGATTGTGTGAATAAGTAACAGGAATTTTTAAGAACATTCTGGAGAGCTGTATCATATAATATTGCTAATAAATGGTTGTGTAGGTCTCTAACGTGTATGTTAGAAACTTCTTTCTATGAAACTAATTTTATGAATATAACCTTTAATTTGAACATCATAGAAATAGTAAAGAATTGTAATCTCACGTATGAGGAACATTGACATATGCACACACATGTATACAGATATGCAATGCATATGCACACAGTATTGCTTAAGTTTAAAAGATGGAAGGAAACCGTAAGATTTAGTAGAGTATCGAAAAAGGTCTTCTGTAGAAAAGTACTTGGCATAGTCTTGATTTATAAATTACAATCGAGGAGACAACAACAGACTTAAGTTTATCTTACAATGATGATACTTTACAAACAGAAGAGTGTGGATAGTAATTAAAAGCAGACAAAGATGGCTGGAGAGATGGCTTAGTGGTTAAGGCGCCTGCCTCCTACGCCTAAGAACTCTGGTTCCAATCTCCAGTGGTTCCAATCTCCAGGTCCCATGTTTAGCCAGATGCCAAGTGACGCAAGGGCGCAATGCTGCACTTGACCACAAGGGGGCTCACGCATCTGGATTTCGTTCACAGCAGCTGAGAGACTGCTGGTGCACCCATCTCTATCTGTCTTTCTCTCCCTATCTCTCTCTCTCTCTCAAAAAAAAAAAAAAAAAGCAGACAAAGATATAAGAAGAAATGGCAATGCATGGAAAATATCAGTAGCCTCTTCTTTTTTTCTTTCTTTCTTAAAAATTTCTTTATTAGTTATGTATACTATGTATGTAGTATAAATACAGCCATGATGGTACCATCTTTAGCCTTCTCCCTGTCCTCCCCCCATGGGTAATGTAGGTCTTTCCTTATGGGGGTAGCCATCAGTTTTGTGGGAGAGGCAATGACTGTATAATGACCCAACTCATGGCTCTAACAATCTTTCCTCCCCCTCTTCCGTGAATTTCCCTGAGCCATGTTGGGTTCATTTTAGGTCTATTTCAGTGACGAGGTTTTGGGAGTCTCTGTGTCTTTGGATATCTGATTTGGTAGGGGTTGAGTGTTCTCAGTGTCTATCTCCTTCACCCTTGTGCTGGTATCAGGTTCACTGAGAAAGCAGCACTCTTGCGCATTTCCCCTATGACTCTCTGGCTTCAGCTGGTGCCCTGGTGAGGTGCGATGAGTAGCCCTCTTCTTACTGGAAGTGTCAGGTTCTGCCATGTTTAGACATCTGCTGGGATGTACCACTCAAATAACAGGTTATCCCTAATGTGAATTTATAAGATTTACCTTTTACTGACAAAAGCCACCAGGGATATTCTCAAGAGTAAGAAATATACCTCACCTCCATTCCAAGATTCTCATCCTTGGCACCATGTCTGTCCTTAAGATGCTGAAAGTTTGTGAGTTCATAGGACAAAGACAGGAGTCCATTTTAGAAAAAGCCTAGCAGTTTATTTCTCGATTGTTACAATGGGATGCCGGTCTCTCTACACCTTCTCAGGAGGGTCTGTAAGGTAGCTTCTGCTGCTCTCTGGACACTGATACAGGAGTCCTGCTGAAGTGCTTGGAGGCCTAAGATGGAAAGAATGACAAAGCTCAGTGGGCAAGTAGAACCGGAGCCCAGTAGAAGGAGCAAGCTACTCCGATGTCCAGTTTATGCGGCACTGCCAGGGTGTGGCCCAGGTTCCAATGTTCTTCATGCTGAAAGATTGATTTTGGACTGACAGTTGAGACAGTATTTTAACAATTACCTAAGAGAGGAGGAGCTGGGGAGGTTGCTCGGTGGTAGAGTGTATGCTTAGACAGTATAAACTTATACCATGCTGTGCACACGTGTGCATGTACACACACACACACACACACACACACACACACACACACACACACGGGGAAGGGGAGACAGACAGACAGAGAAAGACAGAGAGAAGGAAGTAGGTAGGATCTTGCCCTTGTGACAATCCTAGCCTGTTGGGAATTCTGCCTGTGAAGGATGGGAGCTGCTGTATGTTTTGTAGAAATTCCAGGTATAGAAAGCTTCAGAGATGGCAACTGCATGCTAAGATTGTCTATTTCTGGGCTCATATCAACTTGGAGCAACAGTGATTTCTCTTACTCTAAAACACAGCAAAGTTATGAGTACAGACTGAGTTTGGTACTTACGTAGGGTCAGTTGTTCTTTGTCTAATAACTCCACATATTGGTTAGTCAAATTGAGAATAATGGCATCTAGAATCATCAAGAAAGTTACTGGTTACACAGTAGGTCAAAAATGGATCATGCCACCCTACACCTAATCAGAAGACAAATGATCTGGTTAGCAATGGAGCAATTTATATAAATCCCCTGCAGCCCCGAGGATGACGTGAGGGGTCACCTCAGCTGGGTCTTCAGTACTGTGTCTGGGCGTGGTCACACATCCAAAGGATACTTGCAGAGGCTTTCTAACTGGCCTCCTGGGGATGAAGGGAAGGTGCTGTCAGGTTTCATCCTGCATAAAGTATGATTCCTGTATTCCATGCATTCATAATATAGTTGAGGCAATGATAGGTGTGATTCAATAAGAAACCTTTAATTAAAAAAAAATTTTTTTTTTTTTAATTGTACTCCCTGTTGCAGTCAGGTTCACGTTGCTGGCAGAAAACGCCCAACCAAGAGCAGCTTGTGGGATAAAAGGGTTTATTTTGGTTTATAGATTCAAGGGGAAGCTCCATGATGACAGGGAATAATGATGGCATGAGCAGAGGGTGGACATCACCTGGCCAACATCAGGTGGACAACAGCAGCAGGAGAGTGTGCCCTAGGTTTGCACTGGGTTTTAAAGGTGTCATGTCAGTAGGCCTGTTCACTGTGGGACGGTTGGCGGTGGATGAACAGGATTCATGAGTAGACTTAGGATTTCATAACAGCAGTCCTCACTGATTCACTTGTTTTTGTTTCATGGCACTAATAGGAAGTGACATCTGGGGTGAACTGTCCCAAGTCACAAAGAAGGGCCAAGGTCTGTGGATCATGCAGCTGTTCTGGTTCTGAGCAAAGAGTGTTGAGGGTGGTTCATAGGCAGGGATGAGGTGGAGCACAGGAGCTATTCTGAGATATTCTAAGCCAGCAGGCTAGGAACAAAGACTTGGGAGCAGAAAGATCATTGGCTTGGAAGCAGGGGTGAACAGTCAGGTGTGGGAAACAGTGAGCATTTGCGTCACTGAAGCAGTAAGTTTTTCTTTTCAAAGGAAGATGTCACAGACATAAGATGAATGTCTTCCTGTACTGTTTCCCCCTCCCCCTTTCTGGTCACATGGCTTCCGTATCAGTGCAGCAGGCACGTGTGAGTGGGGCCTGTGGGCGTGAGCTCACCTGTGAGTTTGACAGCTGCGCTCCTGATTGTCTCCCAGCTGCTTGTGAAGAAAGTGAACGAGTGTGTGTGGAGGATCCACAGAATTTCCTGGTTTTTCTTTGCCTAGAAAAGATGTATATTACTCAAAGAGAGCAACAGGAAAGTGACCCTTTACAACATTTGTCATCCTGTAGATTCTCATAAGGGAACACTAAAGGCCAGCTGACACCCACAGCCATTGATTGATTGACTGAACATTGTCTTATTGTTAAACAGGAAGACACTGGGGCTTAAAGGAAATAGTGAACAGGTATAGTTTCAGGAACATAGGAGGGCCAATCCTACGTGGACCTTGTGAGAGGAGCAGAGGACAAGGTGGGAGGCTACCAGGAACCACTGCCAAGCTTCCATCTCAGTCCTGGCTCTGACCAGAGAGTCCTTACCATGCGGTTTCATTCACCTTTTGGAACTTGTCCAGACTCCTGTCCTTCATTCTGGAGGCCACATCTGCCATATACTTACCAGTTTCACACAGAATTGTCTGTAGAAGTCCCTGGCCTTTGGCAAGTCCTGTTCAAGAAGATGATCTAATACCCCATAGAGCTCCTGAAGGCACAGGAAAGGGATACAGATGACCAAGACATCACGGCAAGCCTAGAAAACAGAGGATTCCGTATTACAGCCTCATAAGGCTGAGATCCTTTTCCTAAAGGGAATATTGCTCAATCATATAAGGAAAAGGGCAGTGAAAGATAGGGGTTTGAAGAGCTTCGAGTTATTGTTGATATCTTTCCAGGTTCAAGGATGGAGGAAAAAGTTGAGAAGGACTGATAGGAACTCTGAATTGGGGAAGTAGGTGGGGTTCCCTTCTGAGGGGTGACTAGAGACCTGGCCTCTAGTGCAATAAGATCAGGCTTACTGTTGCTTCTCAGACGTGGGGAGAGGGAGGAGGCAACGGTGTCTGTGGAAGACCACTTACAGCTCCAATCTTGGGGTTTGGATCCCAGAGATGGAGAAGGAATGAAATCATGCTCTTTTTTATTTCTTCAGCAAAAAATATCTTCCACCTTCTTCCTGTTAGGGATGCCAGATCCTCAAATAAGAAGATGGCAGTCAGTCTCACATCATCTTGCTCCTGTGGTGACAAAAGTATCTTTTCATAGGACATTTCTGCCACAACCCATCTCCCCTTCCCCCACTTTAGCAAAGGAGGACTGGAACCTGGGCACTGGTGCATTCTTGTCACAGCCTCTATTTGTTCCAAGCAATCTCTCACTTTTTAAAATAGAAGCTCTTCCCTCACCCCATAATGAGTTAAAAAAACAAACCACAGACCTGGGTTTTGGGTGATGAAAAGTGAAGGAGTATAGGTTATTCTTAGACACAGTGGAGAAGCAGGAGAGACCAAGTTCCACCAGAAAGGAGGAAAATGGACAGAATCCCACTAAGGAGCTTGTGGCTGCCTGATCCGCACCATCTGCGTGCCTGGCACTGCCTGCCAGGTGTGCCGAGCAGCAGCAGCAGCAGAGACCAAACAAGGGGATTTTCCAACCTCATTACTCTCCTTGCAAAGTCAAGAAATCTGAAGGAAAGACAGCTGAGATCAACTAAGGAGCTACTGAAAGATAGAGGTGGGACTACATGAGCAACTCCAGACTTCCTGAACTCATCCATTCCCCAACCTCAGAACCACGAACCTTTGACATTCAGCCCCTGTGGCAGTGCATGCAGCACAGCTGAACAGAACTCCAGCTCCACAGCACAACATGGAGGGACTGAGGTTGGCACTCAGCATTGGTGAGATTGGAAGCCACACCAAAAGGTAATGAAGCTGACTGACAAAAACAACAACAACAACAACAACAAAAATAGGTACATAGGCCTGCATCGGAAGTGCTAATTTCTCTTTCCATGTCAGGGCAGGTTATGGGTTACATATTTTTGGAAAAGAAGAGATCAAGTTATCATTATTTGCAGACGATATGATTCTATACATAAAGGACCCTAAAGACTCTACTAGCAACTGTTAGAGCTGATAAATACTTTTAGTAATGTAGCAGGATACAAAATAAACACCCATAAATCAGTAGCCTTCCCATACACTAACAACAAACATGCAGAGGATGAAATTAGGGAATCTCTCTCATTCACAATTGCCTCAAAAAAAAAAAAAAATAAAGTACCTTAGAATAAACTTAACTAAGGAAGTGAAGGATCTCTACGATGAGAACTTTAAAACACTTAAGTGAGAAATTGCATAAGACACAAGGAAATGGAAAGACATCACATGTTCTTGGGTTGGAAGAATCAATATTGTGAAAATGTCAATCTTACCAAAAGCAATCTAGACATTTAATGCAATCCCTTTTAAAATTCCAATGGCATTCTTCACAGAAATAGAAAAAACAATCCTGAAATTCATTTGGAAGCACAAACAACCTTGAATAATCAAAACAATTTTGAGCAACAAATATCAGGCTGGTGGTATCACCATACTGTTTTTTTAGCTATATTACAAAGCCATAGTAACAAAAACAGCATGGTACTGGCACAAAGACAGACATGTAGATCAATGGAACAGAATAGCGGACCCAGATGTTAATCCAGGCATCTACAGCCATATGATTTTTGAAAAAAATGCCAAAAATATTCATTGGAGAAAAGACAGCCTCATCAACAAGTGGTGTTGGGAAAACTGGATATATATATATGTAGAAGTATGAAAAAAAAAACCTTGTCTTTCTCCATGCACAAGAATCAAGTTCAAGTGTATCAGGGATCTTAATATTGGACCTGAAATGCTGAAATTGCTAGAGGAAAAGATAGGGGAAACACTTCAACATATTGGCGTAGGCAATGACTTTCTGAATATAACCCCAATTGCTCAGGAAATAAAACCACCAATCAACCACTGGGATCTCATGATATTACAAAGCTTTTGTACAGCAAAGGAAACTGTGAATAGAGCAAAGAGACAACATACAGAATGGGAGAAAACTATTTTTCAGCTACACATCTGACAGAGGATTAATATTCATAATATACAAAGAACTCAAAAAACAAAACAATAAGAAATTAAACACCCAATTAAAAAAATGGGTTATGGAACTAAATAGAGCATTCTCATCAGAGGAAATACAGATGCCATATAAACATCTTAAAAAGTGTTCTACATCCTTAGCCATCAGGGAAATACAAATTAAAACTACTCTGAGATTCCATCTCACTCCTGTCAGAATGGCCACTATCAAGAAAACAAATGACAATAAATGTTGGCGAGGATGCGGAAAAAGAGGAACCCTTCTATACTGTTGGTGGGAATGTAGTCTGGTACAGCCATTGTGGAAATCAGTGTGGAGGTTCTTGACACAGCTAAAAATAGATTTACCATATGATCCAGCTATAGCATTCCTAGGCATATATCCTAATGACTATTCTCACTACATTAGAGATAGTTGCTCATCCATGTTTATTGCTGCTCTATTCACAATAGCTAGGAAATGGAACCTGCCTAGATGTCCCTCCACAGATGAATGGATAATAAATATGTGGTACATTTACACAATAGAGTTCTATTCAGTGATAAAGAAAAATGAAATTATGAAATTTGCAGGGAAATAGATGGATCTGGAAAGGATTATACTAAGTGAGGTAACCCAGGCCCAGAAAACCAATTGTCACATGTTCTCTCTCATATGTGGATCCTAGCTACAAATGTATAGACTTCTGTGTGAGCTGGAACCAAAAATCGGTAGCAGAGGCCAGTAAGCTAGAAAAAAGCTATAAGGGGGTGAGGAGAGGGAAGGACTTTAGGGGATGATATTGTATATATGTAAGTAGAAGAACAGATTACAGGGAGGGGAAAGGTCTAAGTGAGGCCAGGGGAAGCTGGATCATGTGTAAAAAAAGGTGGTGGTGGGGGCAGTCAATCAAAATTCAAGATATTTTGAATAAAACATATGATAACCTACTTTTTTGAATAATGGCACATCCAGAAGCCATAAATTGTTACTAGAAAATTTTCAGTGCCAGGGATGGGATACCTTCCAGCGAGTAGTTGGCCAGGGAAGTCCCTGTTGCCTCCAAAATATTGCAGGGTATTGCCAAGGCCCTTGGTTTCCCTTGAGAAACAGATGTTAAGACCCTGTTGATGAAGACTTCATTTCCTTGAGTGGCAAGATCACTGAGAAATCAAGCTGGTACTGAGCAGAAAACCTTCTCCCTGTAGACCAGCCAACTGAAAGCTGGAAAAAGCTGCACTGCATGCAGCCCTATGGGAGACAGATGTCATCAGCAGTAAAAACAGTGAACACTGGAAAATTCAAGTTTGGCCATACAGGCCCAATGACCAAACAGGTGCAATAGTGGCATGTCTGCTCTGGGGAAACCAACTGCTCTCTACTTGGACTGAAGGCCCACTCTATGGGAAGGAATACATATCTGGTACAGAAAACCTAATCAAAAGTCTATGGCAGGAGAGGTCATGAGCCTTAGGGGTATAAAGCCTGCTCTTGTCTGGTTAAGCATATATATTATTCCTACCAAAGCACTACACTTAATGTTCATATTCATATATTAATGCTACTCTCACTTCTGGTTGGAGAAGCTTCTCTTTTCAGGTGGCAATTGACCACTGGGATGACCCAAAAGGCAACACAGTGCTAAGAAGAAGGGTTGGAGGAGTGTCCAGCCCTGAAACATCTCTATCACACCCTCCAGGGCTCAGGGTCCATTGTGGAAGAGCTGGCGGAAAGAATGTAAGAGCCAAAGGGAGGGTGCCACTCCTTACAATGCATCTGTCCAGACAGAGATTGGCCTCGATATCCATGACCTCGCAGTACCTTCACAAGACTCTCATAATAGGAGAAAAAATGATGACATCAAATTAAAGGAGAGACTAATGAGAGGGATGGGAATTCTGAAGGGGGATAGGGTAGGGGAGGGAAATATCATGGTTTATTGTCTGTAAGTATAGAAGTTATCAATAAAAAAACAAAAAAAATATCTAAAGAACAGGAAAATTAGGTTTATAGTGAACAATGAAGGAACTAATGACTCTTCAGTCTGGAGACTGGACAGTAAACAAGCAAATTTTACAGGCACTGAGACTTTCCTAGAGGACCTTGAGAGGGGGATTTAGGTTAAAGTAAACGATTTAGGAGGTGAGTCTAGCAAGCATGCCCAGGGAATGGGAATGAGACAGGGAAGGGAGCAAACTAAAGATGGAATGTTTGTAAGGTTATAACCTGCATGGACAAGTGTTCCAACCTTCTGTGGTGTGAGGAACCTCAGGGATTTGTCTACAAGCTAGTATTTCCTACCTCATCAGTTCTGCCCCACCCTGCTTAGATCAGTCATGGTTTCTGGGCCGGGGCACAAGTAGGTGTATTAGAAATCCTGGGTGGGAGTTGCTTGTTGGTGCCTTCTGGGTTGGCCATGGCTGGGACACTAACTCTTTATTTTATTTTTTTGAGGCAAGGTCTTTATTTTATATAACATAACCTGACCTGGAATTCACTGTGTACTATCAGGCTGGCCTCAAACTTATAGCAATTCTCCTACTTGTGCTTCCTGAGTGGTGTGATTAAAGGCATGTGCCACCATGCCTGCTGACTCTGTTTTTTTTTAAATTATATTTATAGATTTTATTTTTTAGAGAGAGAGAGTGTGAGAGAGAGACAGAGAGAGAGGGGGATAAAGAGAGAGAATTGGTGCACCGGGGCCTCAGCCATTGCAATTGAACTCCAGATGCTTGCGCCACCTAGAAGGCATGTTGTACCTTGCTCTTGCCTCACCTTCTGTTCATCTGGCTTACTTGGGATCTGGAGAGTAGAACATGGGTCCTTATCCACTAAGCCATCTCTCCAGCCCACTGACTCTGTTTTTTTTTTTTTTTTTTTGGTTTTGCAAGGTAGGGTCTCACTCTGGTCCAGGCTGACCTGGAATTAACTATGTAGTCTCAGGGTGGCCTTGAACTCTCGGCAATCCTCCTACCTCTGCCTCCCGAGTGCTGGGATTAAAGGCGTGCGCCACCACGCCCGGCTTGACTCTGTTTTTTAATGCATGACCTGAACCGCCTTTTACTGACTTCTGGGGAAGGGATTTTCCTAAGCAGGCGTACTTACATCTTCAAAGAAGGTTCGTGTTTGTAGCACTATTTCCTTGAAGTAGAAGTTCACATCTTTGTCTGTGAGCAACTCCAGGATCTTTTTGAGCGCCTTCAAGCTTTCAGAGACGACTTCAGTGCGAGCCAAGTGATACAGGCCTCTGATGATAGATTCTAACATCATCTGCTTGTGCTTCTTAACCTGTTTTGAAATTAGGTCTTTTATTCTTTAAAATGATTCTATGTATATCTGGAATACAGTAGGGGTTTTCAGACAAGATTGAAATGCTGTTCGGCTCACATTTACTTCAACTCAACAACTACTATTTCAGCAAGGTATTGGGTTTTTCACGTCCAGATGTAGGTCAGTAAATTATTATTTTGAAACTCTATTTAAATGAATTATTTCCCCCCAATTATGCTTCTTACCTTGTGAGGAGCTCCAGTTGCTGTGTTACCTAGTCCTCGGATAGCCATTTGCCTCAGAGTGGCATTGGAGTCCCAGGCGCTCTGACCCATGAAGACCAGTACATCTCGCAGATTTCCATGCTTCCAAAGGATTTGCTCCTTCATAAGCTGAAATCAACACACTCTTTCCCTTTACTTAATTCACTTAAGTTAGTGGCCTCCCTTCAGAATAGTTACCAAAGGCATCATAACTAAAAGAGAGGTCTCTTTTGTTGTGGAGCAGAGGAGAAAGCCCTTGGGAGACTGGGCAAATTTTGTAGAGGCCGAGCCCACAGGTCAAAGTTAGAATACCTAGATAAGAGGGTGTTCAGGGTCTCAATGGAAAACTGAAGGAGGAAAACAAGAAATTACAACTGATGTTCCTTCTGTGGACTGGCTAGTCCTCATGGCAGAGTTGGAAAGGTCAGTGATATGTTTGTTGCTTACTTTGTATTTTGTCCCTCTCAGGTTTATTCTCTTTCCCTCTTTTCCCTGAAAGTTCAACAGGACGGGAGATGGTTGGGAGAGATGCTTCCTTTCTCGTCTGTTCCCTGCTTGTACATTTCTGGCAGGAATGGATCCCTCTACTACTAAGGTCCCTTTTCTAGGTCTTTCACGTTCACTGAGCTTCAGACCCTATGAGAAATATCCTAAGGGGCCCCGCGAGCATGCTCTGATGGCTGCTCTTCCTTGCCTCGGAGAAGAAAGCTGTGCCGGTTATCCGGTAGTTCTCTGAGGAAGAGGTGAGAGATGGGAGCAGGTATTCCATGATGTTCAGAATGACTCCATGTTGCCAGACTGCCATGCTCCTGGAAAATGCAAATTTTTGCAGAGACCTTTTCCCCGTCTCAGTGGAGGAAATATTGGTCTATTTGTTCCTCAAGCAAATAATTCATCTAAAAAGAAATGCTAGGTGAAAGACTACCAAGGCTTAAACTTCACAACAGCCCATCCCAGTATCCAGTATAGATACAGTTTATCCAAGGATTCCACTTGAATACTTGCTTTCTTGAGGGAAGTGGTGAATTTGGAACAGACCTCACCATCTCTTTTTCCCCAGACCCTTGATCTTTCTTCCCTTATGTTCTTTGACTATGAATCCTAGGTGACTGGATTTTTTGCCATGAAGCTGACTGAATGGCATTTTAATTCTTTAAAAATATTTTAGTTATATTTATTTGAGAAAGAGAAACAGGGAGGAGAAAAGAGAGAGAGAGGGAGAAAGAGATTGAGAGAGAGAGAGAGTGAGAGAATGGGCATGCCAGCTCCAACCACTGTAAACGAACTCCAGACACATGTGCCCCCTTGTGCATCTGGCTTATGTGGGTCCTGGGGAAGTGAACCTGGGTCCTTTGGCTTTGCAGGCAAACACCTTAAATACTAAGCTCTCTCTCTAGTCCCATTTTATTCTTTGCCTTGTGTTTTTCTCCTTAGAGTCTTGTTCTAGACAACCCATATGTTACCTGGCCAGTGCACACACTCCTTTGTGATGGGAATCAGGACTGCTAAGTAGGGTCCACAAATTGTCCCCTTCATCAGACTCTTTGGCAAGGCCTTCTCTCATGGCTTGTGCTTGCAGGCATTTCAGACTTGTTGTTGAGAGCCTAAGGGAGACAAAAGACTTCTGAAAACTAAGTCTGCAATATGTAGGAAATTTTATATTCTCAAGTTCATTTTTCCTGCTCCTTATAATGCTCTCCCAATCCTGGGCTAATACATGTTGTGCAAGCAGGGAAAGAAGCAGCCCTGTTCTTACACTTCAATCTTGGAGTCAAAGGGGACATCCAGATGACATGACCCAGTAGATA
Organism: Orientallactaga sibirica; assembly: GCA_036365145.1. Taxonomy (NCBI): domain Eukaryota; kingdom Metazoa; phylum Chordata; class Mammalia; order Rodentia; family Dipodidae; genus Orientallactaga; species Orientallactaga sibirica. The sequence continues at coordinate 26,409,934 of JAEOAD010000005.1, forward strand.
ATAACACAAATTCTTATCAAAAACCCATGGAAAAGAAAACCCTAAGGATGGAAAATGAAAAATACCATATTTTACTTGTTCTAAAATAGCATCCATTTTGCAGTGGATGGTAAACTACAATTACTGTTGACTATCTGTATTTGTGAGGCTGTTAGTATTGTCTGCATGCTCAGATGTACATGCTTCCACTCAGTATGGCTTTTTATACACACTGTTGTCATTTTAGCACAGTTATATGTACTATTGGAACAAGATGGAATTCTGTATTCTATTTAAAATGCTGGTGAGGTCATGAGCCTTAGGGGTATAAAACCTGCTCTTGTCTGACTAAATGTATATATTTTTCCCACCAAGCTGCCCTGAAAGCACTACACTTAATGTTCATATTCACATATTAACGCTACTCTCACTTCTGGTTGGAGAAGCTCTTCTTTTCAGATGGCGGTGGCAATGACCACTGGGATGACCCAAAAGGCAACATAGTGCTGAGAAGGGATGGGGAGGAGTGCCTAGCACTGAAACACCTCTGTCACACCCTCCAAGGCTCAGGGACCATTGCAGAAGAGGGGGCGGATAGAATGGAAGAGCCAAAGGAAGGGTATGACTCCTTACAATGCAACTGCCCAGACAGAAATTGGCCTCGGTATCCATGAACTTGCAGTGCCTAGCAATATCTTCGCAAGACCCTCAAAATGGAAGAAAAAGATGATGATATCAAATTAAAACAGAGACTAATGAATAGAAGGAGGGGATATGATGGACATTGGAGTTCTAAAGTGGAATGGGGGGAGGGAAATATGTGTTTTTTGTATGTAAGTATAGAAGTTGTCAATAAAAAAAATGAACAGAAAAAAAACAACTGATAGGGCTGGAGGGATGGCTTGGTGGTTAAGGCACTTCCCTGCAAAGCCAAAGGAGCAGGTTCAATTCCTCAGGACCCATGTAAGACAGATGCAGAAGGGGGCGCATGTGTCTGGAATTTGTTTGCAGTTGCTGGAGGTCCTGGCATGCCCATTCTCTCTCTCTCTCTCTCTCAAATCAATAAAAAACTTAGAAAATAAAATAAAATCCTGCAGTATGATTTGCTAGTGGAATGAGAAGGCATGCAAAAGGTCAAGGAGAGAGATAGATAGATAGATAGATAGATAGATAGAGAGATGTGATATAGGTGAAAATCTATATCTACTAAGTTCAAAGAGCTTTTTTATAAGAATAAAGCAAAAATTTGAAAATATAAGAAAGCTTTACTTAGGGTTTTATTGAAAACTTCATTTTATCAATAGTGTAAAAATTAACATTGCTTCTTTCAACTTCTGAAATCTTAGACTTGGTAAAATATGGTATTTGTTTTTGCTCCTTTCCTGGTGGCCTTGAATATTACAGAGTTTCAACTTTCCCAGAAAGATCTCAGCCAAGGACACAGTGTGGTACTCTAGGGGAGACACACACCATCATTCCTTATGTGCTCATCCCAGGCAGCTGCACTGGGTATCGGCTCCGAATGTGGTCTACAAAGTACAAAGCTGGGTTATCACAGTTTAAGGTTGATCGACGCTTTTTTTTTTTTTTTTTTTTTTTTTTTTTTTTTTCTTCACAAGCATTTGATGCCAAGCCAACAGGCACAGAGCCTGGTTTCTGCAGCCCCTCTTTTAGGAGTGATGGATCAAGAGAGTCAAGGAAGACTTCTTGCTGGGCTGTTACCTGCAGGGGTCTGGGATCTGCTGCTTTTCCCCCTGCTGCAGCACACGTCGCCTGGAGTTCAAGGTGGAAATGGGAATCTTCTGCCCCAGTGTGCAGCTGACCAGCTTCAAGAGGAGAGTGAACAGTTCTGGATACAAGGGAGTGATATGGACTCCTGTTAAGATCACTTCATATATAGCACAGGCCACCTGTGGACACACACACACACACAAAAAGAAACCTTTTGGGCAGACAGTCTTCTTTCCCCCAAGACCATTTCCCCCCAGTCTCCTCCCCAAGCTTGTTTTCCAAGCAGAGAATACTCATGGTGAAAACAGAAAAGGGAGGGCATGCTGGTCTATAAACTTCTAAACATCAGGCTTTCTTTCTCTCAGGAATGCAAGATGCAGCAGTCATGGGAAGTGAAATGAAATATTTGTCAGCTTTGGGAGTTTTCAACAGAAAGAGTTCTCTGGGTATATTGAAGACTAACTTGGAAACCCAGAAAATTACATTTTCTTTGGAGCTGATGAGAAATTGACTTCCAAAAAATGATCAGTTTCAGATAGCACTGCTGCCGTGTTTGCCTAATGTGAATGGGAAGAGAGTTACTGTTATGGCACGAGGAGAGAAGAGCTGTGGTTAATGCTATAGCACAGGCCTGGGTGGAAACAAATCATGGAGCAGGGCCCAGATCCAAGCACGGAATGGACTGTCCAACTCACTGAAGTTGCCTCTATCCCGGCGATGTCATCATCTAACCCAGCCTCCAGCTTGCCTATCAAGGCCCGTATGAGTTTCCCACTGGAGGCTGGGTTTTCAGCCAGAGCCTTCCATAATGTCTTTGTGTCCCTAGGGTGGCAAGGCAGGAAATTGAGAGATAAGGCACAACTCTTTGGACTATGAACTTTGCCATTGGTCTAAGATCACATTATGACTGATCAGTGACAATGTGGTGCTGTGTCTGGAGATAATAAAGATGTTCTATTTAGCAATGCAGCATTTTGACCTTGGGTTAGTGAGGCTGATTATTGTCTGAAGTGATGGAAACTGCTTACATTGGTGCATTCTAGGCAATCAGAAAGAGGAAACATATTCACTTTCTAATATTCACTTGCTCTATATGTAGTGTATGTATATTTTAAGAATAGTTCATTTATCATTCAATACGATTACTTATAAAAACATTGCCTGGTTTCAAATGCCATTTTTTGGTATCTGTGTGTGTATGTGTGTGCATGTGTGTGCGCAGGAGCACATGAACTTTCAGTGTAGAGGTCAATGTTGTCTTCCACAATCACTCTCCACCTTATTTTATTTTATTTTTGGCTTTTCGAGATAGGGTCTCACTCTAGTGCAGACTGACTTGGAATTCACTCTGTATACTCAGGGTAGCCTTGAACTCATGGGGATCCTCCTACTTCTGCCTCCCGAATGCTGGGATTAAAGGCATGCACCACCATGCCTGGCTCCACCTTATTTTTAAAGACAGGGTCTTTCACTGAATCCAGAATTCACTGACTCAGCTAGTCTATCTAGTCAGCTTGCCCCAGCAATCTGCCTGTCTGCCTCCCAAGCACTGAGATTAGAGCTGCACACCACCAGCCCAGCATTTACATGGGTGCTGGGGATCTGAACTCAGGACCCCATCCTTATGTGGCAAATTCTTTACCAACTGAGCCATCCCCTCAGCTCTTCAAATCATCAGTTTTTAAGTTGTTTAGGTGGAAACGTTTTCAAATTTGCTATTTTTCTCTCAAACGATATGGCCTCCCGGTGCCCTTTGGAGGGGTAGGAGCCACCTGTCAAAAGGCAGTGGCTTCTGTAGAAGGTTGACAACAACTGAATCCATGTGAAAGCAGGCAATCTGGGAGATGGCTTCTAGGATAAACTGGAAACTTTCCTCCTTTTGTCTGAGGACTGGCATGTGATGATAAATAGTGCCCAGGATCTCCAACAGCTAAAAAAAAAGCCAAATAAAACATCAAATTGTTAAGTCACTCTCTACATAAGCATCCCAGCACTGTGTCAATTCGCACATTGTCAATAATGTTAAACAACAGTCAATTCTTCGACTCTTATTTGAGAAGGTTGTTTGAATATCTGTTCTTAGTCCAGTGTAGTGAACATCAGTCAAAGTGTACACTATACCCGATGCTGTGTACTGGGGGGGGGAAATACTGAAAAAGAAAGTGAGGCAGCCCTTCTGTGACAGTAAACGAGTAATATAGTTACAGGATATCAGCTATATACCCAAAGGAATGAGTGCCAGGTGGCATAAGGAAAATGGTGAACCAGGGGCAGCTGAGTCATTTTGGAGGCGCATTTGGTCTGGATCATAAGTATATGTAGCAATTTCAAAGAAGGCACAGATGGTGGTGATGAGGCCAGTCTTGTCAGAAAGAGCACAGGTGAAGATGTAAAACTGAGACCGAGGTAATGACAGGAAATGACCTCATAGAAAAATGAAGCTCCAAGAGGGCACTGAAGGCTGCTTTTTTTGAATTTGGCTGTTAATGTGTGGGTAGTGAGGAATGATATTATACATTAAAATTTTGTTTTTGCATACATGTGTGTTGAGTATATGTGACATGCATGTTATATACGTGTGTGTAGATGTACATGCGGTGTGTGTTAGTGAGACAGCCAGATGAGAATTTCACTCAACTGCGAACTTCCTGAGATGGGGTCTGCAACTTGGAGTTGCTGTGTTCTGTTCGGTGAGCCCCAGTGATTCTCCAATCTGCAACCCCTGCTAACCAGAATTATAGCTGTGTGTATGTGTAGCCATGCCAAGATATTTATATGAGGCCTGAGGATCCTAAATATAGTCTAAATATAGTCTCAGGTCCTTCCAAGCCCTCAAGCTTAAACAGCAAGTGCTCTTAAGTGCTGGGCTATCTACCATCCCCATACACTTGAATTTTGACATGAAATTCTGTGCTTCTATTAGAATTTGTATAGTTTAGAATGTACTATTAAACCATATATTTATTTTAAACATAACATTTATCTCCACTATTAACATACTAAGATATCACAAACATCCCTTAAAATGATTATCATAGAAACCTTGTTCAATAATATTCTGAGAGGCTTTAATTCACCTTTGGAGGTCTTTATCACATTGTGTGAACACATTTCTGTAGACTAAACACACCACACACATTTATTCTATATTTACCAATTGTACTTTCCCCATTTCAACCCTAGTGTCTAAAACATTTTGCTGCTTTTAAAATGTCTTATTAGAAAGCAGTTTTTTTTTTTGTTGTTATTTGAGAGGTAGAGAGAGAGACAGAGACAGAGACAGAGAGGAAGAGAAGACAGCAAGAGAATGGGTGTACTAGTGGCCTCTTAGTCACTGTGAATGAATGCCAGATGTGTGCGTGGGCAAGTGTGGGCATTACGCACTTATGTCACTTTTTGTGTCTGGCTAAATGTGGGACCTGGAGAATTGAACAGGCATTCTTAGGCTTGGCAGGCAGGTGTCTTAACTGCTAAACCATCTCTCCAGCCCTGGAAAGCCATTTTGACAGGAGTGACATGTAATGTCCCTACTCAAAAATCATGAAGAACTTTGAAATTTATGGTTGACTCTGAGCTACCATGATAAAAACTTCTCCCCCCTGAGATGTTTCCATTTAGCTCAACTTTCTTTTTTACTTATTACTCTTTGAGTAGCTTATAGTCTGCTTTTGGGTCCCAGATTCAGGATAGAGTCCACTCCCTCTGAAATTCTTAACTAAGCTTCCTGAATTTAAATTTTGTTCATACTGCTTAAATCTCTAGCTGGGACAACCCATTGGCAGCCTTGCTTACCAGACAACATACCCTGATGGGGTGTGAAAGACCCAAGGGTATCAGTCCAGTGGAGAATGGTGGCCTTTTTCAGAAGCATCTACCTGCCCACTCCCACCCTGGATCTACCAAAACACGTTTGATCCTCTGGCCAGAAAATGCACCCATTTCATGAATTAAAAAAGTTATTTATTTATTTGATAGAGAGAGAGAGAGAGAGAGAGAATGGGCATGTCAGGGTCTCCAGCCACTGTAAACAAACTCCAGATGCGTGCGCCTCCTTGTGCATCTGGCTAACGTGGGTCCTGGGGAATTGAATCTGGGTCCTTTGGCTTTGCAGGGAAATGCTTTAGCCACTAAGCAATCCCTCCAGCTTCACTTCATGAATTTTTATGATCAAAGACTTATATAGGCAACTGAGACAACAGGAGCCTTGTTAACACATAGCTTAGGCCCCTTGAAGGGTCTGAGGCTCTTCCCTGCTGCTCATCAAGGCAGATGCAAAGTGTGCCTGACCTGGCATTTCAGAAGAACTAAGATTTTGCTCAGTTACCCAGATGGTTGTCACTTTACCTGGTTTTCCAGGGTAGCCCCGTGCTCCTTCAGGGTTGCAATCATCCATATGCCACAGGCCTTCGTGCACATGGGGTTGAGAGTTTCCAAGCCATCCAGCATTTCCTCCAAGAACATCTGGATCTCTTCACTGGGGATGAATCGGCAGACAATCTGAGTATGAAGCCAGAAGTACTCATGTTATCAGACATCTCACTTTATATCTGGACACCTAAAGCTGCCGCTGCTCCTTGTTTTAGTCCTCAGAAACCATGGGCTTGCCAAATGGTCAGCATGTGACTAAGGCCACAGAAACAAGAGGAAATAGGACTTTCTTCATGTTTTGTTTCATTTCATTTATTTGAGAGAGAGAGAGAGAGAGCAAGAGAGAGAGAGAGAGAATCAGAATGGGTGAATTGGGGTCTCTAGCCACTGCAAATGAACTCCAGATGCGTGCAACTTTGTGCATCTTGCTTACATGGGTCTTGGGGAACTGAGCCTGGGTCCTTTGGCTTTGTAGACAAGTGCCTTAACCACTAAGCCATTTCTCCAGCCCCTATGACCTTTTATCTGTGAGCAAACTTTCCCTGGGATGGCCTTTTTGATCATTTCAAATTGTCTAAATCTCAAGCTTGCTATAGCAATTTCCTTTCCAATCCTAAAGTTATATCATGTTACATAAGGGCCAAAGAATGGTTAACATTTACATAACAATTTTAATATTGTAATAATACTTCACATGCATTTCATATATTGTTGAAATAAATCTCAAATCCAACAAAGAATAGTCATGAGAATTCAGGAAAATCTGTCACATATGTTAAGTGCCATGATATCCAAGTCACTAATGGTGGTATTATATGGAATGTGGATTATTATAGTATATTACAGATTTATTTTATTTTGCTCTTCCGTGTTACTATATTAATACCAGTTAAGGAAAGGTCAAGAAAATAAAAATTGTAATTTTGGTCTTGAGGCATAAGAACCTTATAGAACGTTTGGTTGCTAGCAGTATGTGAACATGAATGTCTTTTCTGTATATGTGTGCCAATGAAAGAGGGCATGCAGACTGGTGAAAGCTGGCAGTTTGAATGAGTTCCAGGAGCATCGCCTGGGGCTTTAAACATTGTGTGATGGTTATGATCTATACACGAGAACATTCCTACTCACAGCGGACTCCAGCCCACAGCATTGAATGGTCTGGTGAGGTTTCATTGAGTCAAAGGAGCTCTTTTCCATGAATAGCTGCTCCTGTGTTTTCTGAGTTGCTATTGTTTCAAGAGCAAGGCATTAGGCACCTGCTTCTTTGCTTGCTTCTCTTCCTGATTCTCAGAACCTTTAGGGTCCCTGTTGCTGCCCCCTTGATCCCAGCCATCTCATCTAACAACCAGAGTCCTGTAGTTTTCTTCAAACGGACTTCACTAATTTTGTTCTTACTTCTGCTTCCCACAATAAGTGATGGCCATTTTGAAATACAAGCCTGATCTCTCAGAATCACTACTAGCCCATAGAGGCCTTTGAAAATGTGAAAAATGCACCCTATCTTCCAGATAGTTTTCTTCCCTCTGCAAATATATTGTCACAATATGCATTTTACTGGATGTTTTATTTCTCTACAGAAGCATCTCTCTCTTCCTTATTCCTTTACTGAACCATATTATTTTCTTAGTTATTACTGATACTGCATTTATTTTTCAGACTTTTTTTTTTTTTTTTTGGTTTATGAGGTAGGGTCTCACTCTAGCTCAGGCTGACCTGGAATTCACTATGTCGTCTCAGGGTGGCCTCGAACTCATGGCCAGAACGCCCGGCCAGACTTTCTTTACTAGTATGCAATATGCCAAACACTGCAAGCATGGGTTTTGTCTTTTTCTACCCTTTGAGCTAAGAATTGATCTTGGCAAATGCTGGGTGCTTGGGAGCAAGTAGTGAATGAATGCAGGATTGAACAAATGACTGACTTGATTGGTCAGCCTCCCCTGTAAGAAATAAGCTATGATCTTTCCAGGGTTGTTTGAAGAAGAGATATAAAGTGGACTTCAAGCAGTGTACACAGAACACATTTGACAGCACAGCTCTTGTTCCTTCCAATCCACTCCACTCCCTCCCACCTCCTGAGTCCACTTGGTTCAGAATGTTTCCCATGGTGTAGATTGTCAATAGTAGCTTCTGACTGACTAGGTACATGAACCCAACATTAATAAGTGACAGGACAAGAGATCTCTAATTTAGCTTGAATTATCACCTTCCTGCCTTTATGGTTGGGGAGTCCTTAGCTTGCTTACATGGAAATCAGCCCAGGATCATCTCTACCTTCCTTGGCTACACTCATTACCTTAGCTATCTTGGAGGAAATCTTGATATGGATCTGCTCATCACCACATTCCAGCCCTTCCTGTAAGCTCTGCAGTCTTTCCATTTCCAGGTGGATACCTACAGTCAGCAAGGGGAGAAATACAGGAATTCAAAGATTCAAAAGCAGTAGGAGAGGATGGCTATGCTGTGATGTGACAATAATTCAACTGCTGGATGCCTTTACCAAGCACACAAAAGACTTCCTGATCTGCTATGACACAAGAGTGTTTCTACAGGTAGCGCCCAGCTAAATACTCCGCATGCAATGATCGCATTTACATTCAGAGATCGGCTGAGGTGTGCTCTCCTTTTCCTCTTTCTATGTTTACAGGTGAGGCTCGGGCAGAGAAATGAGAAGCCATTTGCTCAAAGTGATGCAGTTAGTAAAAATAGGGCGGTCCAAATGTGAATCCTGGTCTGTCTCACGTACATGCCAGGATTTTTTATCTTAGCCGAGAAGTAAATGCCAGGATTTTTAAATTATGAGTTTGCCATTTACTAGCTGTGTGATGTTAAGCAGGTTTCTTTGCTTTTCTTCTTCTTCTTCTTTTTTTTTTTTTTTGAGAGAGAGCAAGCTAGAGAGCTAGAGAGCTAGAGAGAGAGACAGAGAGAGAGAGGGAGACAGATAGAGAATGGGGGGTACCAGCAGCCTCTCAGCTGCTGTGAAAGAACTCCAGATGTGTGTGCCCCCTTGTGGGCAAGTGTGGCATTGCACCTTGTATCACTTTTTTGTGTCTGGCTAAACGTGGGACCTGGAGATTGGAACCGGCATGCTTAGGCTTGGCAGGCAGGTGCCTTAACTGCCAAGCCATCTCTCCAGCCCTCCCTTTTTTAGTGGTGAGGATTTTAATATATGAACATAGTATAATTTTATCATATTCCACTTTTGTTGCTCTTTTTTCCCTCCTCCTCACCACTATTCCACTGACTCTCTCCTCTTTCCAAGCAGAGCTTCTTTAGGTTCTATTAAAAAGTTATTTATTTATGAGAGAGACAGAAAGAGAGGAAGAGAGAGACAGACAATGGGCACACTAGGGCCTGTTGCCACTGCAAATGAACTCCAGACACATATGCCACTCTGTGCATTTTGCTTTGTGTGGGTCCTGGGGAATGGAACCCAGGCCATCAGGCTTTGTAAGCAAGGGCCTTTAACTGCTGAACCATCTCTTCAGTCTCCTTCTTTTGTTTTGATGTCTCATTCTTTTTGTTCTCTTTTGTCCTTTGTGTCACATTGTTGATGGGCAGCCATATTTTTTAAAAAAGATTCTTTAGTTTTCTGATATTGACAGTTATTCACATGTAATTGGACAGCTAAGGATGGAGGTGGGTCCTGATTTGTAAATTGGAAAAAAAAAAAAACTGCCTAGAGTTCTCTTTTAGGAAACTTTGGAAGTTATTTAGCATCACAATAGAGCAATTTTCTCCCCAAGAAAATCAAATGACAGAGAAAACACTGCTCATATACCCAATTGCTCAGAGATTTAAGTGGGAGGCTTTCAAAACATTTTACCTATTTTAATAGATCATTGTACTGCTTTGATGTTCATCTTAAAAACAAAAAAAAATTAGCAAAACAGCCACTGAGGAAAAATATGACTTATTTCAGATCCGAGAGGTAATGAACCCTAGGATAAAATTAAAATGATGGAACTGAGTAATACAGAACTGGAGAGGTAGGCGTTGGTTAGGAACAGGGAGAGTCATGAAAGGAGAGGAAAGGAAGAGGCAGATGTAGCAGGAGAAAACCAGGGACTGAAGAAAATAGGCGTCTATCTCCTTGATGATTCCTGCCTTTCTCTCACCTTTTGCTCGGAACAGACCAATAGAGGCGCTGACAGCTGCCTGACGGATAGTGGGCAGGGTATCACAGGAGTGAGGAGTGAAAAGTCCGAGGAGTGACCCAATTTTGAAGTTCTCTGGCGCCTGCAGAACAAAAGAGGCACCCAATGTGAAGGGGTGGGTTGATGCTCTATGAGAGTATTCGTCACCCAACCTCAAGTCCTTTATTTTCCTCTTCAGGCCCTCAAGGTGAGACTCATCTCCTGAAAGGGGTCCAATTCCTTAAGGGCAGCGGAAAAAGTGAGTGAGTGAGTGAGTGAGTGAGTGAGTGAGTGAGTGAATGAGCAGACATGCAAAGAAGCTGGGGTGCTTGCTGACTGGGAGCTGGAAAAATCACACTCAGGACTCTGCATTGCCACCTGGCATGTGAGATCCTGCGGGCAGGTGTTTTGGTTTCAGGAGGCCTCAGGAGACCCTGTGGTTCACAAGTGTGGCAGTTTGAATATCAAAAGTCCCCTATAGCTTCCAATGTTATTTAATGAAGCCTCCTAATGCCGAGCAGGAGGAGCCTTTGGCAGGTGGAGTTTTCCTGGGAGTGGTGTGCCACACGTGGGCCGCGAGGCTCATCTGGTGAGCGTTCTGAGCTAGCTCGCTCTTACTGTCCTCTCTGCGGCTGATACACGGAGATGCCATGCCTTCCCCACCACGATGGAGCTTCCCCTGGCTTCTGGACGCCTAAAATAAACCCCTTTCTCTCATAAGCTGCTTCTGGTTGGCGTTTTGTTACAGCAAAAAGAGACCAACTACTACAACAAACAATGAAACCCGTTTTGTTTAGGGGATTACTTGCCTCAATATCATTTGCCAACACGTTTGCAGTGATCTGGAAGGCTCGTTCTCTTTCCCACTCTTTATGTGAAACAAGCCACATTCGGAGAAGCTGTTGGTCAGAGAATAAACGTCCATGACTAGTATTCTTCACTTCCATTGGATCTCTCACCCTAGCCCTTGCTGTCCCCTTTCTTTCTCCGCTGTCCCTCTTCTGTCAGGGCGCTGATTTAAAGTACACCTTTTCCAAAAGAAGACTGACTGTAAATGGGGTAAGTGGGTCATGCTGGATGAAAGATGGTTGGTGTGAGATACTAGCAGACATTAGGGAGCTGGCTCATCAGGGTGAGTGGCCTTACTCACATTAAACATTTCTTCACAGTTCTGTGCATCCACATTATCCCACATCATGGACCTCAAAAGTTTCCCTAGGGCATCCATAGATCGTTCGTAGAGGAACTGCAATCAAATGGGACTGTTAGCCTCAGGCTGCAGGGAGAAAGTCCCACCACAGCTTTTCATTCTTATCAGTTACCCGGCCACGTACCTTAATGTGTTGCTTGTCCTTGTCTGTCTCGCCTTCATCTTTAAGTTGCTCCAGAGGAGGAAGTGGCAGCAGCCTCCGGATGTTCTCTTCAAGGATATGAAGGTGGTCATTGAATGACAGCTGAGGTTTCAGTTTGCTGAAACAAGAACCACAGGGAGGAATGGACACTGTAACTGCAAGCAGAACCTACCTGCCAGAGGGCTCAAGATCTGCCAGTCAAATCCGAACATGCGACAAGTATGAAATATTGGGACATTAGGGAGGCAGTGCCAAAGAGACAGACAAGGGGATCCAACTCTCCCTAGGGCACTAGGCAGGTATTTAGCACCATTAAAGCAATGCTAATGTCTGTTAAAGTCACTCTTGGTGTTATGATAACTTCTTTAAGTTCTTGTTATATGCGCTCTTTCTGATGTTCAATTTCCTATAAATGAGCAATGATGGTGGTGGTGTGTATGGGGGAGCAATTAGACTTCCTAATTGGTAGCTGCTGGACTCTGTCTTATTGCCCTAACTGCCTTGAACAAAAAGACTGTCAAACAGCCAGCTGGATTACTCTGATGTCAGTACCAGCCATCTTGTGACTTCCACAGATGCCACAAGAAAACTTCACAGCAATTGCAGCGAAGAACTCTGGCTCCTGAAGGCGCAGAAATGGTTGGCACCAGAGACTCTTTGCTATCACAAACCTTGGTGAACTCCAGAGGACCCTTGCAACCATTTCCACCATGGCCTGAGGGAGACTACTTCCCCTGGTGGCCTAGCAGGACTGCTGTGCTGTGCTGGCAGGTAAAGTATATAAGCAGGCTTTCAGCTAGGAGGCACCCTCCCGTGCTGCCTCTTCTGGTGTCACAAAACTAAACTAACCAAGAGGCTTTTTGCAAGTTTTTTTTTTTTTTTTCTTGCCTACTTCCACTAGTGGAGTGAACTGGTAATTTAAGAAGACAATCAGCAGACAAGAGTGGCAGCCATGGCAGGGACAGCTAAGTGGCAGTGGCAGCCACAGCTGGGCAGCTGCAGGCAGAGCTGTGAAAGCAGCAGGACCATTCAGCTGTGTGACAGGTGAAATAGCATTAGCTGCAGAGTTTGAGCAGACAGGGCAGAGAAAAGGGTGGAAGAAGCAGAGAGATGGTGGGAGGGGTGGAGAGGAGACCACAGAAGGAGCAAAGGCCGTGAGAAGAGAACCTATATGCTGAAAGAATGGCAGAGATTGCCGCATCCTAAGGTCCAAAGGTCTCAGACTCTGGCTTCCTGAGCCTGCATCAGAGTTCTAATACTGGTGCTGTCAAGGGCTGAGGAATGCTGACGCTTACTTGGGCCTACCTGGAGTCCTTACTTAGGTCTCCATGAAAGCTGAAATGCCTGTCGAGCTGAGTCCAATACCTAAGGCCTGCATGATGACTTCAACACTTAAAGACACCCCTTACTGTTGCTCTGTTGCCCTAACTGCTAGGGCTCACTGCTGCTAAGCACCAAGGGAAATAGAAAGAGCCAAAGACAAACCCTTGAAGAACTTCTCCTTGCCCACCCCTGATTTCTATCTGGGTGGAGCACCCACACCTTAGCCAGCTGGCATAACAAGCATAGGTTGAGATTTGGGAATCAGACTGCCTTGGTGAGCATGGTCAATATGCCTCAATCCTAATTTAGTAGAAGGATGCACAAATTACCACTCATTTTACATGACATATATAACATTTTGTTATAGATAACTTATAATGATACCTACTCATTTTCTTCATCATGTGTGTATGAGAGATAGCTTTATGCATGTGTGAAAGGAGAGAGAGAGAGAGAGAGAGAGAGAGAGAGGGAGAGAGAGAAAGAGATATCTACAAGTAGATTCTCAGTCTTAGGCTGTGAATTGTTTCAATTTCGTAAGTCCTTTTACTTTTAGGCAGTGCCACATGTACTATAGATTCTTATGAAAGCATCTGTGTATACATGATGTAGGAATCTTCCTCCTTCTCTCCTTTTTTCTCTTTTTCCTTTCTCCCTTTCCTAATTTCTTTTAGACATTTACTATAGATATCAGGAAAATCAAAACAAAACTTAAGCCGGGCACGGTGGCATATGCTTTTTGTTCCAACACTTAGGAGGCAGAGGCAGGAGGATCATCATGAGTTGGAGGCCAGTCTGAGACTACAGAGTGAGTTGTAGGTGAGTCTGGTGAGTGATAGATACCCTACCCAAAACAATAACGCACACGCACACACACACACACACACAAAATTTCATGACTTGGGAAAATGCAAATATTTTCTCAACATGAAAAACCAATTTGTCATTAAGTAAAATATGAATTAAGATAATAAGATAGTACTTCTGAGCTACCAAATTAGCAAAGAAATAAGAACATGCTGATGTTGTTATGACAATGTGAAAGGACCTTGAAGGATTATGATTCAATTTTAGCTTGAAAAGCCATAGGTAGAGTCTTTCTATGTTTACTGTCTGGCTGCTTAAAAAAAAAAAAAAAAAAAAAAAACAAACAAACCTCATTGAGGGAAAATACTAACATAAACTGCATCCATTTAAGGTGAGTATATTAATGAGCTGTGACAGATGTACACTCCCATGAAAACACCAACATGACTAACAGAGCATTCCTATCCTCCTTCAGGTTTTCTTTGCATGTCATCTTTCCCTTCACCTTGACCCGAGAGATGACACTTAGCTTTGTGTCATTTAAGATCAGTCTTAGTTCTACACTGCCTTTTCTGAGTAGGGTGACCATTAGCCATGTGGGGCTTTGGAGCACAAGCATTATGGTGGGTCTGAACTAAGATGCCACATGAGTGTGAAATACTGGATTTTGAACATTTGGAATGAAAGATAATGTAGTTGTTTAAGATAAATATGTGCTGAAATGCCAATAAAATTGACATATTGGGCTGAACAAAACAAAGCATGTTATTAAAATTAATTTAGCTTTTTTCCTCTTTAAGTGCTAGGGAATCAAGCCCAATGCATATTAGACAAGCACTTCACAAGCACTCCACCACTGCTTTATATCCCCAGCCCTAACCTGTTTCGTTTTGCTTTAAAAATCAATAATAGACTTTTTTTTTTGTTTTTCTTTTTTCCAAGGTAGGGTCTTACTCTAGCCCAGGTTGACCTGGAACTCCCTCAGTAGTTCCAGGTTGGCCTCAAAATCACAATGATCCTCCTACCTCTGCCACTCAAGTGCTGGGATTAAAGGCTCGTGCCACCATGCCCAGAAGTAACAGGCAATTTTAAATGACATATAGTATCTTGTGTTTCTACCTGACAACACTGCTGTAGAGCCTACCTTCATCTATTTTTAAGATTTATTTGACATTTCTACAAGTCTCATTCATTTTTTAAAACATGATATGGTGGTTTGAACCAGGTGTCCCCCCCAAACTTATGTGTTCCGAATGCTTAGGTCCCTGGCTGGTGGCAATTTGGGATATAGATCCTCCTGGAGGCAATGTATTATTGGGGGCAGGCTTATGTGTGTTATAACCAGCTTTCCTTTGCCAGTGTTTGGCATACTCTTCTGGTGCTATTGTTCACCTGATATTGGTCAGGAGGTGACATTCACTCTCTGCTCATGCCATTTTTTTCCTCTGCCATCCTGGAGCTTCCCCTTAAGTCTGTACAAAATAAATCCTTTTGTCTGACAAGCTGATCTTCATCAGGTGTTTTCTGACAGCAGTGCAAAACTGACTGCAACACATGGTAGCCTGTGCCTTTTCTTACACTGTCTTTTATTACATTTTGGAAAAATTGTGCGGGTCAGTTTCACTTCTGTTTTCTTCTAATAGACAAAACTCCTTCAGGGAAGAGCCACAGTCTATTGATAAGTGCTCGATGACTCATGTGACATGCACAACACTCAATAGTAAGTGCTGAAAATAGTGCCAGCTATTATTATCCTTGTGTTCAGAAAACACTCTGTCCTAAAGTATTGATCAAAATATTACTGGCAGATTTTTACAAAAAAGCAAACAATAGTGAAATACAGCAATAGGAACTTGTGTCAGTACAACAAGGCATACTTTTAAGCCACCATTAAAAATAGTGATTGTCAGCTGTGTATGGTGGCACATGCCTTTAATCCTAACACTTGGGAGGCAGAGGTAGGAGGTAGGAGGATTGCTGAGAGTTTGAGGCCACCCTGAGACTACATAGTGAATTCCAGGTCAGCTCTCAGCTAGAGTGAGACCCTACCTTGGAAAACCAAAAACAAACAATCAATCAAACAAACAAACAAACAAACAAACAGGTGCTCGTCACAAAAAACCATGAAGAGCCAAAACAATTTTGAGCAACAAAAAATAAGGCTGGCGGTATCACCATACCCAATTTTAAGC
Organism: Orientallactaga sibirica; assembly: GCA_036365145.1. NCBI lineage: Eukaryota > Metazoa > Chordata > Mammalia > Rodentia > Dipodidae > Orientallactaga > Orientallactaga sibirica. The sequence goes on from JAEOAD010000005.1 coordinate 26,425,819, forward strand.
TACATGACAAAGCCATAGTAACAAAAACAGCATGGTACTGGCACAAAGACGTGTAGATCAATGGAACAGAACAGAACACCCAGATGCTAATCCAGGCAGCTACAGCCATCTGAGTTTTGACAAAAATACCAAAAATAATCATTGGAGAAAAGATAGCCTCTTCAACAAGTGGTGCTGGGAAAACTGATATCTATATGTAGAAGGATGAAAATAGATCCTTGTCTTTCTCCATGCACAAGAATCAAGTTCAAGTGTATCAGGGATCTTAATATTGGACCTGAAATGCTGAAATTGCTAGAGGAAAAGATAGGGGAAACACTTCAACATATTGTCGTAGGCAATGACTTTCTGAATATAACCCCAATTGCTCAGGAAATAAAACCACTGATCAACCCCTGGGATATCATTAAAGTACAAAGCTTTTGTACAGCAAAGGACACTGTGACTAGAGCAAAGAGACAAACTACAGAATGGGAGAAAACGTTTTCCAGCTACACATCTGACAGAGGATTAATATCAAGAATATACAAAGAACTCAAAAAAACAAAACAATAAGAAATCAAACAACCCAATTAAAAATGGGCTATGGAACTAAATAGAGAGTTCTCATTGGAAGATGGCATATAAATATCTAAAAAAGTATTCTACATCCTTAGCTATCAGGGAAATGCAAATTAAAACTACTTTGAGATTCTATATCACTCCTGTCAGAATGGCTACCATCAAGCAAATAAATGACAATAAATGTTGGTGAGGATGCGGAAAAAGGGGAACCCTTCTACACTGTTGGTGGGAATGTAATCTGGTACAGCCATTGTGGAAATCAGTGTGGAGGTTCTTGACACAGCTAAAAATAGATTTACCATATGATCCATCTATAGCACTCCTAGGCATATATCCTAATGACTCTTCTCACTGCCTTAGAGATATTTGCACAGTCATGTTTATTGCTGCTCTATTCACAATAGCTAGGAAATGGAACCAGCCTAGATGTCCCTCCACAGATGAATGGATAATAAAGATGTGGCACATTTACACAATGGAATTCTATTCAGTGGTAAAGAAAAATGAAATTATGAAATTTGCAGGGAAATAGATGGATCTGGAAAGGATTATATTACGTGAGGTAACTCAGGCCCAGAAAACCAAAGTTGCATGTTCTCTCTCATATGTGGATCCTAGCTACAAATGTATAGACTTGTATGTGAGCTGGAACCAAAAATCAGTAGCAGAGGCCAGTAAGCTAGAAAAAGGCTATAAGGAAGGGAGGATAGGGAAGGACTTAAGTGGATGGTATTGTATATATGTAAGTAGAAGAACAGATTACAGGGAGGGGAAAAGCCTAAGTGAGGCCAGGAGAAGAGACTGTGTAAAATAAGGGTGGGGGGGAGGGTCAATCAAAATTCAAGATATTCTGAATAAGACATATGAAAACCTACTTTTTTGAATAATAGCACATCCAGAAGCCATAGCTTGTTACTAGAAAAATTTTAATGCCAGGGATGGGATTCCTTCTAGTGAGTTATTGGCTGGGGAGGTCCCTGTTGCCTCCAAAACATTATAGGCTATCGTCAAGGTCCTTGGTTTCCCTTGAGAAATTGATGGTAAGACCTGTTGCTGAAGACTTCACATGCCTGGGAGGCAAGGTCACTGAGAAATCAAGCTGGTGCTGAGTGGGAAACCTTCTCCCTGTAGACCATCCAACTGAAAGCTGGAAAAGGCTGCACTGATGCAGCTGTATGGGAGACAGAAATCATAAGCAGTGAAAGCAGTGGACACTGGAAGCTTCAAATTTGGCCATACAGGCCAAATGACCAAACGAGTACAATAGTGGCATGTCTGCTCTGAGGAAACCAACTGCTCTATACTTGGACTGGAGGGAATACATGCCTGGTACTGAAAACCTATTTAAAAGCCTATGGCAGGGGAGGTCATGAGCCTTAGGGGTATAAAGCCTGCTCTTGTCTGGCTAAATGTATATATTATTCTGACCAACCTGCCCTGAAAGAACTATACTTAATGTTCCTATTTATATATTAATGCTACTCTCACTTCTGGTTAGAGAAGCTTCTCTTTTCAGATGGCGATGACCACTGGGATGACCCAAAAGGCAGCATAGTGCTGAAAAGAAGGGACGGAGGAGAGTCCAGCATTGAAACATTTCTATCACACCCTCCAAGGCTCAGGGTCCATTGTGGAAGAGGTGGCAGAAAGAATGTATGAGCCAAAGGAAGGGTATGACTTCTTACAATGCAACTGCCCAGACAGAAGTTGGCCTTGATATCCATGACCTGGCAGTGCCTAGCAATACCTTCACAAGACCCTTAAAATAGAAGAAAAAGATGATGACATCAAATTAAGAGAGAGACTAATAGAGAGAGGAAAGGGATATGATGGAGAGCTGAGTTGTGAAGGGGAAAGTTGGGGGGGGAGGGAAATATCATGGTAATTGTCAATAAATAATTGTCAATAAATAAATTAAAAAATAAAAAAGATAAAAAATGGTGCTTGTTTCTCTTTACCATAAGAAGTGCCACATATTAAAAGCTCATTAACATGGTATTCTATGGTGACAGATTAGAAAAGCTCCCTCTAAGACCAGGAACAAACATGGATACCAATTTTCACTTTTACTTAACATAGTATTAGAAATTTTACTTCAAACAATTATATAGGAAAAAGCAGCAAAGGATATTTAAACTGGAAAAGAATAATTATCTTTTTTTGCTCATAGATACCTAGATATATGCCCTGAAGTATTGAAAACAGGGTCATGAGGAGGTATTTGTAGATTCATGTTCTAACATTATTCACTCTGCCCAAAAGGTGGAAGCAATCTGCATGTTCACTGATAGGTCAATGGGTGATATATACATAAAACAGAACAATATTCAGCCTTGAGAAGAAGGGGATTCTGCTATTCTGCTCACAGTGGCTGAATCTTGAGCACATGTAGCTAAGTGAAATAAGTCAGTCACACGGAGACAAATATTGTTCTATTTCACTTATATGATTAGCAGAGGAGAAAAATTCACAGAGAAAGAAAATAAGATAGTGGTTATCAGTGACTGGGAGGCAGAAAGAATGAGAAGTCATTCAATGGGAACGGAGTTCTGATTTTACAAAATGCAAAGGGTTCAAGAACTTGATTACACAGTGACAGAACACTACCGAGCAGTGCAACTAAAGGTGGCTAAGATGAGACATTCCATGTTTTATATTTTACTACAATTAAATATAAGCATAAATTTTTAAAAGAAAAAAATGTTTCTGAAGAATTGATAATAATGTGGGAGCACACAACATCAACTCTGATAGTTCTCCACTGGAAACAGACTTGAAGGGATACGTGTCACCATGTGTCAATAGGGGGATTTTTATTTATTTGAGACACAGAAAGAGAGAGAAAGAGAAAAGGCGGGGAGACACACAGAGAGAATGTGTGCATCAGGGTCTCTAGCCACTGCAAACAAACTCGGGACACATATGCCACCTTGTGCATCTGGCTTACTTGGGGCCTAGAGAATCAAACCTGGGTCCTTAAGCTTTGCAGGCAAGTGTCTTAACCATCAAGCAACCTCTCCAGCCCATGGGTGATCTTTTTATTTAACGTTTGCCTCTAACTTCCAGATTTTAACAGTAAACTTCTATTTTTTGACTGCAGTGGGGAATGTGATTATAGCAACTAGCACTGCTTTATTATCTTCAGGTTTATCGCTGCCAACCAACTAGAATGTGATTAAAACTCACATACATTTTTAATTGAGAGATTAATTTTTGCTTGTAGGCCAAGATCTAGGCAGAGAAGCTTCCTTTTGTCTCATATGTCTATATATAAATCTGATTTCCCTAAGTAGCTGGTTGGCCCTGCGAGTCATCAGTTTATCAGTGTGCTAGTTTGGTAACTCCTTGAAGTCTTGTGAGCTCATCTTGGGGACCCTGCACTGATACACTCGTCAGGTAATCAGAAGGCTGAAGGGGAGGAAATACACGGTCAGTAAGAATAACTGGTGCTGGAGAGATGGCTCAGTGGTGAAAGGTGTTTGATTGCAAAACCTGATGGCGCAGGTTCAATTCTGTCCTCATGTAAACAGCCAAATGCACAAGGTGGCTCATATGTATGAAGTTTGTCTGCAATGGCAGGAGGCCCTGGCATGACCATACTCTATCTCCCTCTCAGATAAATAAAAATATACTTAGAAAATAATAACAAAGATTCATTCTACCTCAGGTATCTGATGGCGATTAAAGCTTTCCACCGAATAGGACTGGCTAAGGAATTCAGGGGTTCATCCCTTATCATGTCCTGAAACACACAAAAGGAAAAATCTTTCAGAAATTCTCTGCGCAGTTCCTATAGTCCGATTCCACTTCCTTGGGCCGTTGGGTCCCTTAGGTCAGAAAGATGGCAGAGAAGTGTCATGGGACAGTGCTGGGTTTCACGTTTGGATCGAATCTCCAGGTCCTTGTTGCTTCCTCCTTCACACACTCACCAGCATGTAACCAATTAGCATCTCCTTGTAGGAAAACTGGAAATGGAGGTCCTCAGCATCTTGGACAGCGATGCCTACTTCAGTAATGCTTCTTGTGAAACTCATTTGCAGATCCATGTCCTAAAGCACAATAAGCCCCAGTGAAGCCGCGGTCTTAGACATCATGGCCGCCTTTACAAATGTGTGACCTAGGGTTGACACATGTGACCGTACAGGCCCAGCAATCTTTGTTTCTTGTGCTATCTCCATCCCTGCTTTGGATCTAAGTTGTAGGGAAGTTTGGGACATGAAGATTACTCTGTTCCTACTGCCACTAATCATAGATTGACATTTCTCTAAAGCAGTGGTTTTCAAAATTTTTTGACCACAAACTATATAGAAGGAAATGGTTTACCATTCCACTTAGGACTGATGTGCACAAAATAATAAATAACTGATATAAAAGTTTAATATTACTATTGCGATGTGCAATATAGTCTGCAATTTTTTCTCTTTTACTATATTTCATTTTTGTTGTTTGAGACCTATTAACTTGATTTCATGGTGCACTGGGGGTAATAACCCACAAGGTGACAAGAACAGCTGTGGTTTACAGCTCAACTTCCACACCACCTGGAGCAGGAATACAGCTCCTTGCTTTTAGGTTTATGCCTTCTACTTCAGAACTGGGGTAATTAGTTATGTGTTGGGGTTTGTTCCAATGGAGTTGAGTCAAGAAGCCATCTATGCTTGGAATACTTCCATGGAGCCTAGTTTTTCTGTCATTATCTATTGATCTATGTATCTATCATCATCTAATCAATCATGTGTCATCTATCGATCATTTCATACCTTGTTCATCACCGTCACACCCAGAACCTGAAAAATTAAAGGTAAAAGTAGATCCTCAATGAGCAACAATCAGAGACACCCCCACCCCAAGGAACCCACCCTTCATCCTGAACTCGAGCCCTGCATGGAGTCTCGTCTCCCTGGAGGGTGTAAGTCATGACAAACAACAGTAGGCAGCTTAAAGACTACAAACTAGGTTTTTCAGGATTCACAGTCAGAATAAAGAGGCTCTAGTCAAGTTTGGTTAGAAGAAAAGATTATAGACTCTTGGGAAAAGTGCAGTAAAAAGCTATAAAATGAAAAGTCACAGGTAGCTGACCAGGGAAGTCATATCTGAAGTAAAGCTGGTTTTGAAAATGCAAATTTGTCCTGTGAGATTGATACATTTAGGAACATTTTTAGTACGACACAATTTTATGCTTGCTTTTGTGCAGCTTTATCTGGGAGATGAAAGATGTGTGGATGAAGTGAGAGCCATGTAAGAACACACAAAGTGCAAATGTGTGCACACAGACCCAGCTACCTGTGGACTCAGTTGACAGTATGCTGGGAGCCACGCCCATCTGAATCTGGTCCTGAAACTGTCCACTGGACTTCAGAAAACCCTCCTTCCCTCTAGTGCTTCATAGCTTTTGACATTTACCACTGAATTCAGTTGCTTTAAGGTAAAATGCAAAAATCTTCATATTCAGTATTTTTTAATTTTAATTTTATTAATTTACTTGAGAGAGAGAGAGAATGGGAGAATGGGAGAATGGACACACCAGGACCTCTAGCCACTGCAAATGAATTCCAGATGCATGTGCCGCCTTGTGCATCTGGCTTACATGGGTCCGGGGGAATCAATCCCATTTCCTTTGGCTTTTCAGACAAGTGCCTTGATCACTATGCAATCTCTCCAGCCTGTATTCAGTAATTAAAAAAAATTGTTTGTGTATGTATGCATGGTATATGTGTGTATGCATTTCCTCCCTCCTTTCTTTCTTTCTTTCTTTCTTTCTTTCTTTCTTTCTTTCTTTCTTCCTTTCTCTTTCTTTCTTTCGTTTCTTTGCAAGGGGAGAGGGAGAAAGAGAGAGAGAGAGAAAGAAAACGAGAATGGGCATGCCAGGGCCTCTAGCCCCTGCAAACAAACTCCAGATGCATGCACTACTTTGTGCTTCTCACTTTAAGTAGGTACTGGCAAATGGAGCTTGGGTAGTTAGGTTTTCAGGGAAGCACTTTAAGTGCTGAACCATTTCAGCAGCCCCTGCATTCTCATATATGTGGGCACACATATGTGTGGATGCATGTGCATATGTATGCACATGTGTGTAGAGGCTAGAGGTTGACATCAGGTATCTTCCTCAATGGTTCTTCACCATAGTTTAAAAAATACATTTCATTTATTTATTTGCATGCTGAGAAAGAGACAGAGAGAGGAGAAAGAGCGGGGGGGGGGGGAGAGAATGGACACACCCAGGATCCCCAGCCACTGCAAACAAACTCCAGATGCATGTGCCACTTTGTGCATCTGGCTTACATGGGTACCGGGGACTCAGATCCCAGTCGTTAGGCTTTGCAGGCAAGCGCCTTCACCACTAAGCTTTCTCTCCAGCCCTCCACCTTAGTTTTTGAGACAGAGTCTCACTGAATCCAGAACTCACCAATCTGGCTAGACCAGTTGGCCAGCAAGCTCCAGGGATCCTACTGTCTCTGCCTCTCCAGTTCTGGCATTACAGGTGCCTGGCCCCCACCATGTATGGGTGGGTTCTGGAGAGCCAAACTTGCGTCCTTATGCTTGTATGACGAGCACTTTACTGACGGGCCGTCTCCCCAGTATTCTCTAAGTTCAATTTTTTTCTTTTTAAATTTCCTTATTTCCTTGAGACAGGATCTTGGTAGGCTGACCTCAAACTTTCTTTTCTATTAATTATTTTGGTTAGCAAAGAAATGGGTTTCACTGTGACTTCTTCATTCATATATCATTACACTTAGTGATTATTTCCTCCCCCACTGTCCTCCCACATTCCCCTTTTCTCTCCTTTTAGCTGATCTCTCCCAATAATCATCCCTTCTGCTTCATGATGCATATATTTAATCACCTTCTATCGAACCCTAATCCGCTCTGTAGATCTGTTCTTCATCTCTCATTGTTCCCTTTCTACTTTCATGTCCTACGTATACATAGATATGCAACATATAAATATATACAAGTATATATATGTAAATATTTATCTTTCCGAGTTTGGCTTTTTTTTTTCACTTAACACAATCTCCGTTTTCTTCCATTTTTTTCTGTGAATATAAGGATTTTATTCTTCATTACAGCAGATACAGTGTGTATCATGACATTTTCTTTATCCTTTCATCTGCAAATGGAGATCTAGGCTGAATGATTACTTTGGCTGTCATGAATGGCAGTGCAAGGATCTCTGTGGTGTGCTGGTTTATATTCCTCTGAGTATATACCCAGGAGTGATATAGCTGGATCATACAGCAGTTCCAATTTTTGTTTGTTTGTGGAACCTCCCTACTGACTTCCCTAGGGGCTGCACGAGTGTACTTTCCCACAAGCAGAACACAAAGGTTCCTCTTTCCCCATGTCTCTACTAGCATTTGTTGTCTCTTTTAAAAAATATTTTTATTTTTATTTATGGAGAGAGACACAGAAAGAGACAGACAGAGAGGGAGAGGGGGACAGATAGATGGGAGTGCCAGCAGCCTCTCAGCTGCTGTGAATGAAATCCAGATGTGTGCGCCCCCTTGTGGTCAAGTGCAGCATTGCGCTCTTGCATCACTTTGCATCTGGCTAACCATGGGACCTGGAGATTGGAGCCGCTGGAGATTGGAACCAGCGTTCTTAGGCTTAGGAGGCAGGAACCTTAACCGCTAAGCCATCTCTCCAGCTTTTTTTTTTTTTTTTTTTAATGATAGCTATTCTCCTTGGGGTGAGATGGAATCTCAAAGAAGCTTTTCATTTGTATGTCCTTGCTGGTTAAGGTTATTGAAAACTTTTTCAGATATCTAGTGGCCATTTAGTGTATTTGTTCCTTTGAGAACTATTTAGTTCATTAGATAACTTATTGGATGACTTGTGGCTTTGCTGTTTTTTTGGGAGGGTTCTTTATAGATTTTAAATATTAATCCCCTATCAGAGAGATAGTTCACGAAGATTTTCTTCCATAGTGTGGGATGTCTTTTCCTTTTATGGATTGTTTCTTTAACTGTACTGAATATTTCACGCCAATCCTCTTTGTCAGTTTTTGGGATTATTTCTTTCATTATTACAGTCCTGACATTATGACGTTCCTCTGCGTATATAAGTGATCTGCAGATGTTTTTCTCTAGCAGCTAGAAATTTCAGAGTAGGCATATGTTGTATTCAAGCAGAATTCCTTATCTGTTTAAAATTTTTAAAAATTTATTTTTATTTGAGACAGAGAGAGAGGGAGGGAGAGAAAGAGAGAGCACTCGAGAGAGAATGGGTGCCAGGGCCTCTAGCCATTGTGAACCCCAGACACATGTGCCACCTTGTGCATCTGGCTTATGTGGGACCTAGAGAATTGATCCTGGGTCCTTAGGCTTTGCAGGCAAGCACCTTAACTGGCAAGCCATCTCTCCAGCCCCAAATTTCTTATCTTTTCAAAATATCTTTATTTGCCTTTTATTTATAATGTTTCCTTAATTGCTTACTAAAAATTAATATAAGAAAACATTTTTATTATTTTTAAAAATTATCATTGTGGCTTGTTAGCTTTGGAGGCATCAGGGTCAGTTCCTGAGTCCCTGAACCCCCAGCCCATCTTACTAGGTTTTGTCTCTCTCTGTCTGTACCTTGTCACTAATTGTTTTTTTTTTTTTTTTCTCCTGACTCACTCTCTTCAGTAGTTACCTTGGATTCAAGAAATGACAAAATTGATCAATAAACTCTTTTGGGACAAGAGACAGGAACTATTCCTAAGCAACAATGAGCCTCACCCAATTGATTACCCCCAAAATGAAGACAAGTGCCCATGACGGCGAGGAAGTTCCCAGAGCAGGGGGGATGACCTCATGAAACTGGATTCCTCCCCTCAAGTGATGCGGTGACCATGACTTCCTCATGAGCCCTTGTGGAGCCAGAGCTGGAAATGACCCAGCAGACCATGGGCCTGATGCAGATCACCTGCTCTGTCAGCTGTTTTAAACCTGGCCATTTCCTTTGTCTCCTTCTCCTATAAAACCTTAAGACTTCCTGTCAGCCCCTCGAAGGTACACTTGAGGTGGCTGATTCTCCCTGCCTGTTCATCCCAAGGTGTATATATCACCCTGAAATTGGTAACACAAGGAATGTGCTGAAAAATCCACATTCAGTGATCCATTTCTACAGACTGAGTTAATAGTCATTTCTGTTTTTAATAGACCCTTCTGGCATTTGCTGACATCTATGATTTTATGAACTACATATGAATATGTTATTATCATTTACATATATGAATGAGATATCCCACAGGCTCAAGTTTTGAAGACCTGATCTCAGCTGGCGGCATTATTTTGGAAAGTTCTGGGAACTATAGGAAGTGGGCCATAACTGGATTGAGTAGTTAATTAGGAATGGGCCCTTGGGAGTATCTTATCCTTAGTCTCTTTCTCTGCCCACCTTTCCTTCCTGCATACTACGAGGAAAACTTCACCACCACACACTCCTGCTGCCATCATTTTCTGTCCAACAACCACTCAGTGAATTCTCTGTGCCCATGAGCAAAATTAAATTTTTTATTCTCTTATTTCTTTGAAGTATTTTGGTTGCAGTAATGCAACCATCTGATCAACAGAAGCATAAATGGATCAAATATGTAGTTCATAGAGTCCCTAAGAGCTGACAATATAAGGGGAGAAGCAAATGCAAGTGTAATCAATGAAAGTTCTTCCCCATTCTGGCCTCCAGATAGGAATAACATAACCTACTTACTCACCTTCCTGGAAAACCACACTGGGCAGCTGAACACTGAACCCCACCCCAGATGCTTCTTAGATGGCCACTCTGACACCTGACAGCAGAGTGATTTTGAATTGAGAATATGTGTGAGGCAGTTTATTAAAGAGATGAAGAAAGTGCTTTGGGGGTGGGAAGTGTTAGATAAAGTCCATTTTGATGGCTCTGCAAGTTCTTGGAACTGTTGAAAAGCGTTAGGAGGATCAGGGTGGATGGGATGAATGCAGAGGGGAAGATGATGTGGCCTGAGGTGGACTGAGTCGCTTGAAGAACACTACCTGAGAACACTGGTTATAGAGAAGCAGGATTTGGGCCATGATGTCTTGATTGAGTCTGGCGAGAAGTTGCTGCTTGGGAGCATGGAGGGCCACAGCTCCATAGATCACTATGAGGTCAGTCTTGGTCAGGCTCTTTTTCCCAGAAAAAATACCCTAAAGATCAGGAAAGAGAGACTTAAAAAAATGAGACAGAAGGAATTTCCTTTTCTCTCATGTTTTTTCCTAATGTCATGGACAACTCCAGGGTTAAGAAACTGGACAGTGGGTGTGTTTTTAGACGACTTCAGTGAAAAGCACTCAAGAACTTCTGGATTTCTGCTTTGGTATGTGCTGAGTATCCTCAGCATGTCTCTTTCACCCTGGCACTGATTGTTGGGTTCACCATGGAAGCAGCTCTCTTGCTCATCTCATCAATTCACCTGTTGTTTCACTCGGGCCTTGGCTGAAGTATGAGGGGTAGTTTAGCTCCTTGGGTCTTGCTCCACCATGGCTCAGGGAATTTTGTGGAAGATGGGGTGGAATGATTGTAAGAGCCACTGGTTGGGGTGGCATACCCAGAGGCATTGCGCCCCCTCCCCAATGACTGACTGCTGCTCTCACAACTCATAACCCACAACACCATGGGCAATACCAGCAACCCCACTGAGGAGGGCCCTCAATGGAATGGAGGTAGGGAGGGAAATGATGGCGCCAACACATGATGTGTCCATACAAAGTATAGTCATAATAAAAAAACTGGACAGGAAGGTTTAACATAAATCTAAAACTGACATGCTTTCACAACAGCCAGCACAGTTCTGGGATGATCAGGCTGTAATTCATTGATGCACTCATAGGGAACATAGTATACGCGGTTCAGTTGTGTGTGAGGCCGGAATAGGTAGTGGTAGGCCCTTCCAGGTCAACACTAGTGACAGAAAAAGTGGTGTAGACTTCTGGTATAGTTGCTCATTCCATAGGACCTACACTTGGACAGTTCTGCCTTGGAATAAGGAACTTGCAATAAGGCATAAGAAACAGTATGGAAAGAAGACATTCGCTAAAGAAATAACATTTTTTCCCTTGTGGTGACCAAGGGTTTTAAAGAAGATTATATATATATATTTACCTTACATCGATTCATAAAAAACTTCTCCTTATCTTGGAATGTTTTAAGAGCTTTTAAAACAATATCCAAATGGTTCTCGGCACAGTGTCCTACAATAGATATTATTCCCTGAAATTGGAAGAAGCATGAGATTTTGAGCATAATCGTTCATTCACTAAATGTTTTATTAAGCAACATTTTTCTGGTCATTGGGGACATAGCAGACAAAACACACACAAATCCCAGTCCTCAGGAATGCACAGCTAGGCACACTGGGGAAGCAATAGGGATGTGAAATGAGTATAGTGGGTCAGAGGCTGACAAGTGTTATAGAGATAAGAAAAGTACGGGCTGGGGAGATGGCTCACTTGCAAACCCTGCCAAAGCTGGTTTAATTCCCCAGTCACCTATGTAAAGTTGGAGGGTAATTCATTTGTAGTGGCAACAGACCTTCGTGTTTGTATGCATACGTGGATTCACACACATACAAATAAGTAAATAAAAATTGAAAAAAAAAAAAAACTGAAAAGTAGGAGAGGGGAATGGACCGGGGGAGGGTGGCAATGTATATGGGGTAGTTAGAGATTCGTGAACAAACAGGCCCTGAACTTCGTGAGGGGTGAGCTTCTGGGAGACCTCCACCAGAAACTATGTGCAAAGGCGTTGAGGTTCACTGCAGAAAGAGAATGTTCATAAAGGAGGCTGGTGAAAATGAGCTCTCTGGGAGTTGGGGTTGGTTTGAGCAGGGCTTTTTAGGTGATGCTTAAGAGTTTGGTCTTGTAATCTCAAGTAGATGGGAAGTGAATGGATGCTTGAGTGGACAAATGCTTTCATTTTCTATTAGTTATTTATTACGTTTTATTCTATTTCTAAAAAATGTTTTTTTTTTTTTTGTAGACAGGGTCTCATGTAGCCCAGGCTGGCCTTTCTGAACTTTCTATGTTGCCCAGGCTGGCCTTGAACTTCTGATCCTTCTGCCTTTACAACTGGAGTTCTGTATTATAGGAGTGCCCTACCATGTCCAGTTTACCTTGAATTTCTGATCCTTCTGCCACCCCCTCCTGAGTCAGCACTGGCATTGAGATCATGCACTCATGTGGTGCAACGAATCAAACTTACAGTCTCATGTTTGCTAGCTATGCCCTCTACCAACTCTGCCACATCCCAAAGACTTATTTTATTTTTAATTGTCAATAAGCACACTGGGGGATACTCAGACAAGGATTAGCAAATTATCTCTCTCAAATACTTGCAGGTTCTTTGTGAGGAAAAAAAAAATCCAAAATCCAATCATTTTACTGAGTGTGGTGGCATATGCCTTTAATCCCAGCATTAGGGAGGCAGAGATAGGAAGATTGCTGTTAGTTTCAGGCCAGCCTGGGATTACGGAGTGAATTCCAGGTCAGCCTGGGCTAGAGTGAGACCTTACCTTGATAAAGAAAAAAAAATATAAAAACTAAAACCCATTATTTTTAGCTATTTTGGAATAAGCAACCCATGATTACTAACAATCTGGACTACTATTTTGAAGGCTCACTGTGCTGCTGAAATGACCTTGAATCTCATATGATCAGATTTTGGAGGGCTGGTAGTTTCACGTTCTAAGGCTGTAGTACCGTTTTTTAAAATCTATGATATCCTAAGACATTGAATAGCACCCTTAATGAATGCTGACATCTAATACACACTTGCTTTTCTTTCTAGTCTATGCCAGAATGTAAGGAGTAATTAAGATGAGGAAAATAATGTCAAGAGTAATCAATATCGAGACCTGACAAGGGCAGAAAGAACAATGTAGAAGCAGTTTCAAGCATTTAATAAAGTCTAGTAGTTCCCTTTATTTATGATAGGAGAAAGAACCTTAAATATCCCAGAATTTCTTAGGAGAGCTATAATACAATACACTACAAGATTTTTTTATATTAGTGACTTCTGTTAGCCTGGGGGGATTTTTTGCTTGTTAATAAAATTGTATCCTTTTTTCCATGGTTGTACATGCTCTGCAGCCTAGGCTAAGTGGATCTAAGCAGAAGTGCTTGGCCAAATCTATGTTTTGCTCATATTCTCTCTAATTGGTGTGGTCATTTGAGTGTAAAATGTCCCCATAGACTCATATCTCTGAATACATAATTGCCAAGTTCATGGAGCTGTTCAGGAAAGACGTGGAACTTTTAGAAGGTGAAGCCTGGCGGGAGGAAGTGTGTCACTGAGGGTGGGTCTTGAGGTGTTACAGCCCAGCTCTGCTTGCGGTTTCTCTCTGCTTCCTTCATGCTGATGTGATCATGTGACACTGTCTTCCTGTCTCTGCCATGCCTTCCTCAGAGTATCAGTTACCTTCTTGTTGGTGAAACAAAACACCCACCCAGACATAGCTGATGAAAGGGAAAGGTTTATTGCAGCTTATAGTTTTGAAGAAAAGTTTCATCACGGCGGGGAAAGCATGATAGAGCCAGCGGCTAGGCATCACATCCTGTCACATCAGCTGGGAGAGGGCTGCAAGAGTGAGCTCACCTTCAACACCCCATAAGGCTGGACTAATAAACTCCACGATCCACCCTCAGGGACATGCCTCCAGCAAGGACGCTCCTCCCAAAGGCTCCCCCAGCTGGGGATCAAGTATGAGGTTTAATCACAAACACTTGAAGCTAGGGGGGGCATTTTACATTCAAACAGCTACACTTGTCATGATGGATTTCCCTTGGAAACTATCAGCAGAATTGAACCCCTTTCCTTCCATAAGCTACTTCCTGCTGGGTATTTTGTCCAGGCAATGAGGAAGTCTGATACAATTAGAAACCAGTGGTCTATAAGTTCACGTTTAGTATGGAAGTTCAATGATATTGATAGTTGAAATCTATCTCCCCTTCCTTCCTTCCTTCCTTCCTTCCTTCCTTCCTTCCTTCCTTCCTTCCTTCCTTCCTTCCTTCCTTCCTTCCTTCCTTCCTTCCTTCCCTCCCTCCCTCCCTCCTTCCCTTTTCCTCTTTCTTTTTCTTTTCTTTTCTTTTCTTTTCTTTTCTTTTCTTTTCTTTTCTTTTTTTCTTTTTTTCTTTCTTTTTGAGGCAGGGTCTCACTCCAGCCCAGGCTGACCTGGAATTCACTATCTAGTCTCAGGGTGGCATTGAACTCTTGGTGATCCTCCTACCTCTGCCTCCCAAGTGCTGGGATTAATGGCGTACGGTAGCACGCCTGGCCATTTTTCAATATTTGGACAAACTTGGCTAAAAGGAAGTATTGTAATTTAAACAGGAAAACCTGAAATTCTTCTGAAAAGCATACTTCTGGGTTATTGTAAATATACTTTGAATAATTCTTGTTAACAAGACACAGAGCTGTTGCAGGTGTGTGGGTAGGACAAAGGGTCATCACCATGAGAGGACGTTCAGAGCAGAGGACCCCCACCTGTCTTTGATCCCCTAAGTGGGTGGGAGCAGTCAGGAAGTCCTTGATCTGAGAGCTCACAAAGCTTTCGTCTTGACAGGACGCTAAGGTGGTTCCCAAGGCTTTCCAAAGGAATTTCTGCAAAACAAAAGATAGCAGGATCTTTAAAAAATTTTTTATTTTAGGTAGGGTCTCACTCTAGCCTAGGCTGACCTGAAATTCACTATGCCATCTCGGGCTAGACTCAGACTCACAGTGATCCTCCTACCTCTGCCTCCTGAGTGCTGGGATTAAAAGTGTGAGCCACTACAACCAGGTAGGATCTTTTTTTTTTAAAAAAAAATTTTTTTATTAACTGGACACACTGTTGTATGGGCTAATCATGTGTTGGTGCCGTTCCCCTCCTCTTCACCCCTATTCACTGAGGTGGGGTTAAGATCTTATGGGTTGGAAAGCAAGACTGACAAAAAGTGAAAGGAAAGTATTGATTTTAACTTATAATTGCTATTAAGCATTATACTAAATACTGTCATATATTCTCAGACATTCTCTCTTCTTGAATGTGTTCCTTCCTTACATCATTACATTGGTCCCCATCAGTGCTCTTCTGCATGCTGTTCCAACCTTGTTCCCCACTATTATCATAGCTTTCATTCCCTCTCATGTCTCTTTATTTTGCTTGTCCCTATGATCAGAACATGCTTAGAATGTGCTCAAAGAAAATAGGAATTATTTTGCAGATGGCTTTGAGATTCAAATAATTTATGGTACATGATGTAAGATGAGCACCACTATTTAGAATTTTCATCTTTTCATGGAAACTGGACAGTTGTGGGCTCACCTTGAGATTCTGTATGGCTCATGAATTGTAGCTATTGAGTCATTATCATTTTTGAGTGAGGAAATCTGTGGAACAGGTGGAGAGGCTGGAGAAGCAGGTGGAATGAGGTTCATGTACTCAGTAGAAATTGTGCAGATCTGTCTGACTTGGGATGAGAGGGAAACAATAAGATGGAGCTGCAGCTGTAATTTCAACTATTGGAGTGTGCAAAGTCTCTACCACAGCAGAGTTGGTCTGGGTCATCTATTTCATTCTTGGCTGTCTAGGGAAAAATTCCCCCATGGTAATATAATTATAGTGAGGAAAACTATGTACATTATACAAGCAAATATGAATTGGAGACACAGCTTCTAGGGTCTATTTTAATACCATCTTGGGGGAATGGAAGGGTCTGGAAAAATCTTGAGTTATAGAAAAATGTTGACATCACAAAGAGGAAAATCTAATGTAGGTGCAAAAGGTTAGCATCAGGGCTCCTAGAGCTGCCCATCTCTGATTTCTCCGCTGATTTGGGTTCTCTATATAGTATATTCTTTCTTTCTTTCTTTCTTTCTTTCTTTCTTTCTTTCTTTCTTTCTTTCTTTTCCTTCCTTCCCTCCCTCTCTCCCTCCCTCCCTCCCTCCTCCTCCCTCCCTCCCTCCCTCCCTCCCTTCCTTCCTTCCTTCCTTCCTTCCTTTCTTCTTTCTTTTTATTATTTGAGAGAGACACAGAGAGGGAGACAGAGAGGAAGTGGAAGAAAGAGAATGGGAGTGCCAGCGGCCTCTCAGCCACTGTGAATGAACTCCAGACACGTGCACCCCCTTGTGGGCAAGGGCGGTATTGCACCCTTGTGTCACTTTTTGCATCTGGCTAAATGTGGGACCTGGAGATTGAACGGGTGTTCTTAGGCTTGGCAGGCAGGTGCCTTAACTGCTAAGCCATCTCTCCCACCCTCTATATAGTATATTCTTGCATTGGGACTTGGTGCAGAATCTAAGAACTCAGTAACCCAGCAATGGGAAAACAGGTGATAGAGAGCAAAAATAACCAGTGTTTCTGTTCTTCCTGTATCCTTGTCTCCTTATTGAGGGACACAGCAGGTCCTCCCATCAAGAAAGGGTTTATTTTTCCCAATCCTTGAACTGGCCTTGTGATTTACTTTGGGCAGCAGATTGTAGCAAAGCCACTGTGTGCTACTGTTGAGCCCACATTTCGTGAGACCTTGTATATTGTGTTGCTGCCACATGGAAGCAAAACTCAGCTAGTTGGAGAATAAATGTCTCCAAGGAATAGAAACAAGATGTTTGAATTATGAGCATCATATATGAGCCAAATGCCAGTATCCACCAAGAACCTGACTGAGTTGAGAAAACTGGAGATGAGCCCAGCCCAGCCAGTTGTCTAAGTACAAAATTATGAATTAAATGAATGGCTGTTATTTTAAACCACTAGGGTAGTTTGTCATATAGCAAAAGCTAACCAGTACACTCTTGGCTCTAGCTGTATGCAGCATAAGTGTTGGGATACCAAAGGAATCTTACTGCTTAAAATTTTATTAATTATTTGAGAGAGAAAGAGATACAGAAATAGGCAGGTAGAGAGAGAGAGAGAGAGAGAGAGAGAGAGAGAGAGAGAGAGAGAGAGAGAGAGAGAGAGAGAGAACAGGTGTGCCAGGGCCTCCAGCCACTGCAAATGAACTCCAGATGCATGCGCTCCCTTGTGCATCTGGCTTATGTCTGTCCTGGAGAATTGAGCCTCGAGCCTCAAATGGGTCCTTAGGCTTCACAAGCAAGTGTTTTTTTTTCATTAATTTTTTTTTTTTTGAGAGAGACAGAGAGACAGAAAGAGGAAGAGGCAGAAAATGGGCACGCCAGGGCCTCAGGCACTGTGAACGAACTCCAGATGCATGCACCCCCTTGTGCACATGTACGACATTGCATACTTGTCTCACTTTTGCGTCTGGCTAAATGTGGGACCTGGAGATTTGAATGGGCGCTCCCAGGCTTCAGGCACCTTAGCTGCTAAGCCATCTCTCCAGCCCACATAGACAAGCGTTTAACCGCTAAGCCATCACTCCAGCCCACTGCTTAAAAATTTAAATTACTAAATTGCTCTGCTTCTCTGGGCATGGTAGATAATGCCTGTTATCCTAATACAAGAAGCTGAGGTAGGAGGTTTGTCATGAGTTCTGGGATAATTTGGTTTACAAAGTGAGATTCAGGTTGGTATAGGATATAGAGTGAGCTTCTGCTTCAAAAAAACAAACAAAAAAATGCCCTGCCTTCTTGTTACCCTGAGTGCTGTTGTAGATCTGGAAGCTGTTGGATGAGTGGTATGATGTTAGTATGACTGTAGTGCACAGGGGAAGTCTGTGTGATGGAGTGAGGTTACTGATCATGAAAACCTTAATGGTGTCTACGGCTTGATAGTTGAATCTGGGAATCAGAGTTCAGAGCCAAACCAGAGAGCCAATCAGTGAGGAGATTTTAAAAATTACATAGAACTGAAGGTTATTGATAAATAACTTGTGAGAACTTCACTTAGTATTGGAATTGATGAAACTTAAGAAATGTTGTTATGAATGACATTAGCACGGTAATGACCATAAAAGAAAAGCTACTTTTATACTGAGCACATGCTTTATGGACAGCCTTTCACTTAGAGACTTTCTGCTTCTTTAAAATTTTTATTTTTAGGACCTTCTTCTTCTGTGTCTGTTGAGCCCTCATGGCACTACAAACCTCCAGATCAGTATTGTTTCATTTTAAAGATGAGGATTCTGAGGGTCCAGAGAGATTAAATTTTTCTCTCAGGCTACATTCAGAGTATACTGTAGTATACTGGATGCAAATTCCATTTAGAATGGAAATCTATAAGTGGAGGGTTACAGACACAGGAACTGAAGAACTGTCTTGTGAGTAGTCTCTTCTTTGTAAGCTTATGATACATTGTAACAGATTGCTTCTGGCTCCCAGTCTCACAACCCCAGGCATAACAGAAACCAAAACATAAATATGAAACCCGGTCTGTGGCAGAGCTGGTAATTTGCCATCTCATATCCATTAGTCTTCCTGAATTTTAGCCAGGCACATACCTATAGGGCCCCTTTTTCCTTGCAAATATGTAGGTGTGGTCATTTGAGAATGTTTGGCTACATGTGAGGTGAAGAGAAATGAAAGAGTATTCAGCAAGGCCACCGAAGGAAGGAACTCCTTTTTTCCTAATGATTCCTTCCTCCCTTTTGCTGCAGATAGGATCGAGCTTGAGAGGCATTTTGGATATTAAGGTGGATGCTAAGGTTCCTTTGCTGAAAACACACACACACACACACACACACACACACACACACACACACCTTCTCAGTGGAGGTGTTGCTGTAACTGTCCATTTGCTGGTTGAAATCCCGACTCAGTTGACTGGTCCAGGCCGCATCACTGATTTTCCATAAAGACTCCTTGAGCAACTATTGCAGGAAGTGGGAATTAGATATACATGTGACTACATAGTGAGTTTTCTTGGTATTTGTTTGTCTTTTAAAACTCTAAATATATTCTAAATGACACTTCTCCTTTTTCATTAAGTAACTAGTTAACTTTGGAAACTTTTCCCTTTATTTTACGAATCATTTTCTGACATGCATTGAATTCCCCTTAAGAATAAAATATACAGAATGTGAAAATTACTCTCTCTATAAGTGACTTCCCTTTGTACCCTCTCTTTAACAAAAACTTCTGTAAGGTTTAAAACATAAAGTAATACAATCCTGAACTTAAATTGAAGTTAATATTTTTGGGTAATGTTTGGAAAAACTCCATTAGTTAATGCTAGTGTGGTTTATTGTTTAAAAGATAAAGGAGCACTTTCAAATAAGAATTAAATGTTATAAAGAACCAAATAGATGTAAATAGACATACAGGAACATTTCTGCCCACTTCTACACTCATAAGAGATTATTCCTGATTTACCAATTGTCCTGACACAGGTGCAGAGTGATACCTCTAAACCTCTGTTCTACTTTAATGATCATAAGGAAAGGCTTTTTTCTTGTTTTTTTTTTTTTTTTGAGGTAAGGTTTCACTCTAGTCCAGGCTGATCTGGAATTCACTATGTAGTCTCAGGGTAGCCTTAAACTCACAGTGATCCTCCTACCTCTGCTTCCCCAGTGCTGGGATTAAAGGCGTGCGCCACCACGCCCCGCTCAAGAAAGGCATCTTAAAAAAATCTTTTGGATAAAAATCAATTGCAATTTCTAGCATATATTATTTCTCCTATATTTCCTCCTCTTTAAGCTTAGGAAAGGACATTTAATATCAAATCCAGTGAGGTGACTTGTATATATTTTTAATATTGCAGCTCATAGTGGGCCTCTTAAAACCAAACAGCTATGCAACACATTTCTGGAAAAGGAGGATAAGACTGGAGAAAGAAATTGACATTTCTGAAGGCTTCCTGCTAGAGACACAAACTTGCAGGTGAAAGCACTTATTTCAAAGTGATATCTGGGTAGAAATTCTTAGAGGAGAGGGATCTAAGAGAAATGTCGATCTTAGAAATGAGGACCAGCTGCTCAGGGCAATACTTTTAGATGTTACAGTGGATTAGATCCAATGTAAAGGGAATCTTTAAAACATGTCAGTTCATGTTTAGCACTCCCAGAAATTCTGAATTTGGAAGAGGTGTTGAAAGTACTGTGGGATGTCACTGAAGACTGACATTTCTGAGAAGCCATGAGAATTTCCTGTGCAGACAGATCACTATCTGAAGACCTGCTGTGTTAGAAGCTTCCTGGCTATGAGCTCCATCGCTGACTGTAGATTCCGGACACTGCCGTGTCTTGTCGGCTCCTCTTTACCATTTTCCATTATTACTAAGATTTGGTGTTTCCCATAGTACTATTTAATTGTATAGGTCCAAAAAGCTTATGGGTTAGAGAGGAGATCTCTTTCTAGATAAAGGAGGTAGTAGGGCCTTTGGTTCTTAGAAATCAGGACACAGTAAGAAATACACAGAGGAAGAGACAGTTTCATTTTACAGCATCTAAGTAGAATTTGCTTTGTCTATGCTTTGTGAATGGTAAAAGAACACAGGGGAAAATCCTGAAAAAGTCAAGGTTTAAGAAAGAAAGAGAAAAATATTAGTAAGTGGGACCTTCAACACTGTCTTTAATTCTTAGTAAAATTGAAGGATAAACATTGCTGCTTGTATCACAGTGATTGAAAGAACATTATCTTTGAGAAATCACTTTAGCATGCTAGTCCTTTTCTCATGATTATTATTATTATTATTATTATTTTTAGGCACAGTCTTACTCTAGTCTAGGGTGACACAAAATTTATTCTGCAGCCCAGGCTGGCCTCAAACTCATGGTGATCCTCCCACCTCAATCTCCACAGTGCTGGGATTAAGCCATGCACCAACATGCTTGTACCTTTTCTAAAGAAAAGATGTTCACTTCCCTTTATAAAACAGGTTTTTTTTTTTGTTATTAATGTAGTTGTTAAGAGGGCTAATTCATTGATTTCATCAACCGTCATCAATAATTCATGTAGAAGCACTCTTACCTGAAGCAACATGGTTTCCCACAGCACAACACTAGCATTCTTTCCTAGAAATGAAAACCGATGCAATGACTGCAAGTAAACCAAGACCCATATTCTCCTTAAGTAGTCCCCACTGGGATGCTGGAGTTCCATTTCAAGTTCTACTTTTTCTCAGAATGGTTGTTGCAGGCGAAATTTGATAGAGGGTCATTAATCTGTGATAAAGTCTAGTTGTTTTGATAATTTCAGAAGTAATTATTAAAATGACTATATTTCTTTATTAAAAATTTATTCATTTATGGGACTGGAGAGATGGCTTAATAGTTATGGTGCTTGCCTACCAAGCCTAAGGACCCAGTTTCAATTTGCTAATACCCATGTAAGCCAGATGCACAAGGGGGTGATGTGTCTGGAGTTCGTTTGCAGTAGCTGGAGGCCCTGGAACCTATTCTCTTTCTCTCTCTCTCAAAATGGTTAAATGAAATAAAAAAAAATTAAAAAATTTTTCATTTAGTTGTTGTGTGTGTGTGTGTGTGTGTCTTTGTGTGTGTGCATGCGCAATAGGGCCTCTTACTACTGCAAACAAATGCCAGATGCTTGTGCCACTTTTTGTATTTGGCTTTATGTGGATGGCTTGGGAATGGAACCCAGGGTAGCGGGCATTACAAGCAAGTGCCTTTAACTATTGAGTCATCTTCTCAGCTCCTCAACAGTATTTCAATATACTATCACAAGGGGTTGGAGAGATGGCTTAATGGTTAAGGTACTTGCCTACAAAGCTTAACAACCCGAGTTTAATTCCTCACTACCTACATAAAGCCATATACACAAGGTGGCAGATGTCTCTAGAGTTTGTTTGCAGTGTGGGTAGAGGCCCTGGTGCACCCATTCTCTCACTGTCTCTCTACCTGCCTCTTTCTTCCCTTCTCTTTCAAATAAATAAATAAAATACCAAATACACTAATATGAAATGCTTTCATTACTGCTATTAGTGTTTTGTTTTCTTTTGAGACAGGTTCTCATGGAGCCAAGGTTGGCCTCAAACTTTCTATGTGTCAGAGAATGACCTTGAGCTCCTCCTGTCTCTATCTCCCAACTTGCTGGCATTACAGGTGTGCACAACCATGCCCACTGAGTAATCATTTTTAAGAACTATACTAAAGGAGGGTTTCTCTAGATACATGAGAAATATCATAACTAAAGTCAGAATTCCTGCAAAGCATGTTCTCCACCTGGTACAGAAGATAAGGAGTCAAGAAAAAGAAATACAGCTGTCTACATTCCCTACGAGGTCCACAGTCTTATTTGTCTAAACTGAGCAATTTTGGTTTGTGGACTGACACAGAGAAATGGTGTTCTTTGTGTTGTTACCTCCAAAGATCCAGCCCCACTTCCCTGTACCTTCAAGAGGATTCAGGAGCTCAGGTATGCGTACTTTCCAGAGGGTTACCAATCTTGGATGAATGATCTCAGGCATTATCTTCAGAAGTCCTATTGCACTAACCCCACATAACTTCCCTAAACTGGCAAGAATAGATATTACCTGAAGGATGAAGAAAAAAAGGTCCTAGTTTAGAGGTATTTAAAAGGCCCACCTACCTATCTTTTGCTCTTCTGATTTCTCTTGATTCCCAAATTAATACTGTCTGGATAAATTAACCAAGTCTGTTCTTAATTATTCTAGAGTAAAGTTAATACTTACACAAACCTTATTTCATTCCCCTGATGGAGATAAAAGTTAAAAAAAAACCTTAAGTCTTGTCTATATCTATTAATTAAACAAGGGCATGCAGAATAGTACTTGAATAAAGGATGCATATGTGGCCAAAATGAAATCCACAGAATGGATGTGGAAAGGTTTTCATGACATTTATGGATGAGATTCAGTCTATGCTTATATTTAAATAATAAAGTTTAATAAGAATGTCAGAATGAGGAGATAATCTTTTCATAAAAATATTCATGAGTGCCAGTAGTATAACAGAAATTTATCATTCAATTGCAGTGTTTCTTTTGGTTTAGAGTATTATAGGCAATTTTCTTAGAATTTTATGTTGAATTGAATTGTTCATATGAGCTTAAATTTCTCCTCCATGGGTTCCTTGTAATTCACTTACCAGAAGTCTGGCCAGTAGCTGTTGTGGTGATGGAAGTTTCACTAGAAAAAGAAAGTGATTTCCGTCATTACTGTGGGGCTGAAAGAACTCAGTTTAGGGGTGGGTGTGAGATCAAAGGGTGGTAGCCTTTCTCTCTGCTCGTGTTGATTTGCTTATCAGTGTACACACCGGCTCCTGTGGAGATGACGAGCGCTGTGGACTCCTGGGGGTCATGTTTCTTTCTCTCCTCTGCCATAATCAGAATCCTGATGATGTTACACAGGTGGCTGAGAGTCCCTGTGTATTCTGCAGGTACCACAAACGTCAGGATTCTTGGCCACAGTACCTGTGAAAAACGGGACAACACACAAGGGCTTTTAATTCTTTTTCTTTGACTTCTCCCTGGTCCTCACTTACATGTTCCCCCTCTGGTTTTGGACCTCGTGGTTTGTGATTTCATTCTTAGCATCAGGTCAAATCAAATCTTTGCACAGAACATTCCCTTTCAGGTGCTAGATGTTGGGTGTTTCTTCTCTGGATTTTTTTTTTCCTGGAATTTGGGGCAGGGCAATTCCTTTTTGTGAATATTGTGACCACTGACATTATCACACATATTTCCCAGAGCTCCGAGGGTGGAGTGGGACCTTCCCAAGGAAACATGACAGGGAGAGGATGGCTGTTGTCTCTGCTCATGTGACAGGCTCCAGTCCTACTGCTTAGGAGCGCCGAGGGCCTGCAGGTCGCAGGGGAAGTTTCCCTCGTCCCAAGGGAAGTCCTGGTATTATGTGAGACTCTTCCTTGTCACTTGTATTTAACAACCAAGCCCTTGTTATTATAAGATCTCTCATACCCTTCAGGTTTTGTTCCTATTGTTTTGTTTATCAGACATATTATCTCTTCCTCTTAGTCTGCTTATCTGTCATCGAAGATAATTCATATACTGGTCATTTCCAGCATATACCCTTGCTTAAAATTTCCATAGGTTTACAAATTGGAAAACCTGGAAGAAATGGATGATTTTCTTAACTCATACTACCTATTGAAACTAAACCCTGATGAGAAAAATTACCTGAATAAAGTTATCTCATCAGATATGATTGAAAATTTAATTAAAAACCTCCCACCAAAAATAAAGCCTAGATCCTGATGGGTTCACCGCTAGATTCTACCAAACCTTCACTGAAGAACTACAGCCAACATTTCTCAAGTTATTCTGTATAACTGAAACAGAGAGAATGCTATTTGACTCCCATGAAGCCAGCATTACACTATTACCAAAATCAGACAGAGATACAAGAAAAGAGAATTACGGACCAATGTCCATGATGACTTTAGATGCAGAAATTCTCAATAAAATTCTTGCAAACTAAATTCAAGAACACATCAAAAGTATTCACTTCAATCAAGTACATGTCATCCCAAGGATGTAGGATTTGTTCAACATATGGAAATAGATAAATGCAATAGATCACATATACTTAAAGACAGGATCATTTCAATAGATGCAGAAAAGGCCTTCCAAAAAATACAACATCCCTTCATAATCGAAACACTAGAGAAACCAGGGATGGAGGGATCATATCTCACAAAATAAAGGCAATATACAATAGACCCAAAGCCTATATCACACTAAATCAGGACAAACTTGAAGCATTTCCATTAAGGTCTAGTCTAGACAGGGGTCTCCCCTCTCATAGTACTTGAAGTCTTAGCTCAAGCAATAAGACAAGAGAAAGAAATGAAAGGGATACAAATTGGAAAGGAAAAAGTCAAACTAGCCCTATTCACGGATGACATGATTCTATACACAAGAGAACCAAAAAATTCCATCAAAACTGCTAGAAAAACAGTCTCAAAATTCATATGGAAGCACAAAAGGCCTTAGATAGCAAAAAATGTACTTAGCAGAAAGGAACACCTCTGGTGGTATCATCATTCCTGATTTCAAGTTATACTATAAGGATATAGTAATAAAAACAGCATGGTACTGGCATTAAAACAGGCACCTGGGGATGGAGAGATTGCTTAGTGGTTAAAGCACTTGCTAGAAAGGCAAAGGACCTAGGTTCAGTTCCCCAGGACCCATGTAAGCCAGTTCCACAAGGAGTTGTGCGCATCTGGAGTTTGTCTGCAGTGGCTGGAAGCCCTGGTGCTCCCATTCTCTATCTCTCTCTACCTGTCTATTTCTGTATCTCTCTCTCTCAAATAAATAAATAAAAAACATATTAAAAAGTAGGCACTGAGATCAATGGAATAGAAGATCCAGGTATGAGTGCGAGTAACTACAGCTACCTGATCTTAGACAAAAGGGCCCCAAATCCTCACTATAGTGAAGACAGCATCTTCAGCAAATGGCACAGGAGAAAATGGATAGCCAGGTGTATGAATTTTGCACTAAAATCAACTCCAAATGAATCAAGGCCCTCAATATAAGACCCACAACTAGAAAACTTCTAGAAGAAAAAATAGGGAGAAAACTCCAACATATAGGTACAGAGAAAGATTTTCTGAATAAGACTCCAGTAGCCCAGGGAATTACACAAACTCTCAACCATTGGGGCCTCATGAAAATAAAAAGCTGTTGTACAGATAAGCAAACCATCAACAGAGTCAACACAGAACCTACTGAATGGGAGAAAATCTTTTCCAGCTATGACTTTGACAGAAGTTTAGTATCTAGAACCTACAAAGAACTCAAGAATGTAAACAATAAAAACCAAGTTCTGGAGAGATGGCTTAGCAGTTAAGGCACTTGTCTGCAAAGCCTAAGGGTCCAGGTTCAATTCCCCAGTGCCCACATAAGCCAGATGAACAAGGTGACATGTGGGTCTGCAGTTTATTTGCAGTGGCTAGAGGCCCTGGTACCCCATTCTCTCTCTATTCATCCCCCCTCTCTCTTTCTTTCCCTCTCTTTCTCTAAAGTAAATAAAATATATTTTTTTAAAAATTAAGCACTCCACTCAAAAAAACAGGGCAGGGAATTGAACAGGAATTTCTCAAGGGAAGGAATACAAATGGCCAATAAATAACTAAATAGAGATGTTCAACATCTCTACTAATCAGGGAAATGCAAATTAGAGCAACTATGAGGTTCCATCTTCTCTAGTCAGGATGGCAAGCATCAAAAAAATCAAATGACAGGGCCTGGCATGGTGGCACACACCTTTAATCCCAGCACTCAGGATGCAGAGGTAGAAGGATCGCTGTGAGTTCAAGGCCACCCTGAGACTACATAGTGAATTCCAGGTCAGCCTGGGCTAGAGTGAAACCCTAAGTCAAAAAACAAAACAAAACAACAACAACAACAAAAACAAAATCAAATGACAGCAAATGCTGGTGGGGCCGTGGAGAAAGTGGAACCCTCATCTACTGTGTTGCTGGGAGTGCAAACTTGTACAGCCAGTAGGAAATCAGTATGGAGACTCTCAAAACAGTGAAAATAGAACTACCAATAGGGAGGGGAGAAAGAGCTATGCTACAAACAAGTTCAGGGTCAGAAGAAAGCAAGAAAGCAAGAAAGCAAGAAAGCAAGAAAGCAAGAAAGCAAGAAAGCAAGAAAGCAAGAAAGCAAGAAAGCAAGAAAGCAAGAAAGAAAGAAAGAAAGAAAGAAAGAAAGAAAGAAAGAAAAGAAAGCCAGCCAGCAAGATGTGGAAAGATCTTTGGAAAGGTAGGGGGAAAGGAGGGTGGGGAGGGGAATTACATAAAACTAATATAAACATGAATCAATTCCATAGAAACCTTCCTCCTGGATAGCATTCTAAAAGATATAACCCTCAATAAGTGGAGGCACCCCAAACAAGAGTCCTATAAAAGGTGGAGAAAGCTGAACCCTAAAACCATGGGCATTGACTGGTAAATCCCGGGGACAGAATTAGGTTGTCCTTCACAGTGAACTGTTAGTCAGGGTGACACATGCGGTGTCCAAAATAATACAAGCTATTTACAACCCACTTGGTTTTTCCTGCCAGAGCTAAAAGGTAAGACCCTATTGCCAAAGATGCCACAGAGGTCATCGATCATGCTGGAGATGAAAGGGAACCCGGTTTCCTCCTGGCTGGCCCTCATAGCACTGAAAAGTGCGATGGGAGCTGCTGAGGAATAGTGAATGGTTGACAACAGAGTGAATAAGCAGGAGATTCTGCCAAACACGACATCAACCAACTGGGCAAGAAGCACATACCTGTGCAATACTGACACACAGCCTATGCGGATAACCGTTTGCTCTCAAATTAGACATATGACCTGCTCAGGAGGGGAGGACTCATACCTAGTACTGGGAACCAAGCCAGATTCTCAAGGATAGGAAACCAGTAGACTCAAGAGAGAACATCTAGTGCTCTTTGGCTAAGAAGAGTGGACGTACACATCAATAAGTCCCTGTAATACCTAAGCTTATCCCCTTTATTCCAAGCGGCTCTCACTTTTGGTTGTAGAATCTGTTTTATTTTACAGATCGCGAATACTGGGGAGATCCAGGATGCAACAACACATCAATTAAAGATAGCTGACTGCCTACCATGAGTCTGGCCACCTCCACCACTTCTGCTCAGGCCTAGGAAGGAAGGAAGCGGTGACATGTTACTGCTCTCATGGCTGGCCTGAAAACCAGTTCCAGGCCGATGGCAACAGACACTGTGCTTACTCAAACCTCATCAAAACAGAGATCCAGAGGCTACAGAGAACTCAATACTAAATCAGATCTTTAACCCACCTGGCAAGGGTCAGGAAATATTGAGGAAGAAAGGGAAGAGTGATTGTAAGATCCTCAGTGTGGGTGGTATTAGCCTGAGGCATTATCTCCCAACCCCCCACTGAGACTGACTGAGGCCTTTGGACCCCACAATGATTATTACCAAGAGCCCCACTGAGGAGGACTCTCAGTAGAATGGGGGCAGTGAGGAGGGGATAGAAAAGCACAACCTTTTAAATTAAAAAGTCAATAAATAATAAAAAATTAATAAATCAACAAATAAATGATTTTTCCCTCCATTGGTTCTTTGACTACAAGGTAAGGACTGAACATTTTAGGTTTTTTTTTTTTTTTTTTTTAATGTTTAGACTACTTACACGTCGTGGGCTTCAAACTTCAGTATGCATCAGATATATTGGCCCTTATTCAGTTGCAGACTTATGAGCCTCATGCTCACATGTGGTGACTTAGTATGTCTGCTATGTGCTTGAGGATATTCTTTCAAAGAAATATCTCAAACAGCTCAGAAACTACGCACCAGCCTAGATGAAGCCATTGATATACTTAAATTTAACAGGGGCTCTGCCACAGGCTTATGGCCACTGAAATCCATTCTCAGGCTATTTTGCTTGAGTTTCCAAGGCTCCTCCTCTTAAGATTCAGGTTAACTATGTCTCCAGTGAGGCCTGAATGTGGGTGCATTACTATGCTCACCGATTAGCAGTATTTCTAGAGAGGCTAGCAGACGAGAGGTAGTGTGATAAGGTACTTACCGGCTGTCACTGACTATTAGAAGCAATTGATGCTGATTGTTTTAATTTATCTGCTTTTGAGGAAATCCTTTGTGCTGGGTACCAAGCGCTGTGCTGCACTTCTTCTGGCCAGAGCACCAGACAAGCTGATGACACCGGATGTGCAAGCTCGCGTCTTTATTCCCCGGTGGGCAGGTCCTCAGGCAGGTGCTCAAAGTTCATTGTCAGTGATGACCCAAGACCCCTTACCTGAGGCATTCCGGTCACCAGTGGGTCCAGTGTTTTCAAGACCTCCAGGCTTGTTTCTCGAACACTTTTCTCTCCCTCTTCTTCCTCCTGGGATTTGGGTTTTGCTTGTTTCTCCTATAACAAGATGAAACAGGTGACAACCCCTCCTGTCGGCCCCTGGCCCCTTGCTTATTGTTGTCAGGCTCTGGGGAGGGCAGCATCATCACTCAACTGAAGGGCTTACAGAACCCAGTGATCTTGGCCTCCTACCTATCAAATCCCTGTTTGAAAGAGATTCTTGGGATGGGCAGATGGGCCAGGAGATACACAACTTGCTAACTGTGAAAAACAAAATTGTGAGGACCTTCTAGCTGCAACCATTCTCTCTCTCCTTTCAGTCTTTTCCACTTTTTCTAAGGAAAAAAAATTCAATGCATTCTTTCCTACTTGAGTGGCTGAGACCTTCCCAAGAGTGTCGAGCTGCAGTCTTTCAGCAGACGTCTCATCTACAGGAATCAGATACCACTTGCTGCTGTCTGTGTTTGTGTTACTGGAAATCCAAATGCTGAAATCCTAGAGACCGGGGCGATGGTATTACTACGATCTTTGCTCGTGAGTGCAGAGACCTCAATTTTTGGAATGGGAGCCACATAAGAGAGACCTCATTATGTGAACCAGACGGTGGTTTAAAATCATACCATGGGGCCACAGCGGGAAGGCATCAGCTATGAGGAAAAAGAGTCTATCAGACACTGAATCTTGAGCTTCCCAGCCTTCAGGACTGTGGGAAATAATGGTGCACATACGCTACGCAGTTCACGGCGTTCTGGCTTTTGCTGCCCAAGTGGACTAAGACGTCGGGCAGTATGATGGGCGTCTAAAGTACTCGTCTTTCCTAGCTTTCCCTGTCCCTAGGCCTGGGGGGGGAGGTGCTGGGTTGCACCTTAGAGAGAACTGATTTAACCTGTCTTGTGTTTACTTTGAGAAGTGACATGAATGAAAGGGAACTGAATGAGAGGCTGACAGAAATAATTGATAAAAGTGGTAAGGCTGGGCTGGAGAGATGGCTTAGCGGTTAAGGCCCCTGCCTCCTAAGTCTAAGAACGCTGGTTCCAATCTCCAGTGGTTCCAATCTCCAGGTCCCACGTTTAGCCAGATGCAAAGTGACGCAAGGGCGTAATGTCACACTTGACCACAAGGGGGCACACACATCTGGATTTCATTCACAGCAGCTGAGAGGCTGCTGGCGCGCCCATCTCTATCTGTCTTCCTTTCCCTCTCTCTGTCTCTCTCTGTATCTCTCTCCAAAAAAAACCAAAAACTAAAAGTGATAAGGCTGAAGTTATAGTTATTAATTGAACCCAGTCATTTTTTTTTAAGCCCAGTTGAGTTGACCGCACTTGAAAGAGTTCAACAATAAATTGTGGTCTATGCATACCAGTTTCTGGTTGGACATGGCAAACTGGGAGAAGATGTAGTCAATCAGGGGCCATCCTTCCCGAGCTTCAATGTAGCACTTCTCACACATGGTTTGGATGAGCAGGAGGGTGGAATTCCTTACCTAGGAGAAGAGTAATGCAACTGCAACGTTTTGCTGTGCCTGGCACACGGAATTGACCTTTGTCTACCCTATACACTTCATAAACCATATAATAAGGTGGGACCTTTCCCATCCCATGTAGGTTTCATAATGCTACAGTGAAGAGATGGACTGACCTATAGTAACACGGGATGTACTATTCTTAACAAAAATCTTTCCCCAGCTGCCAGTGAAATATCTATTGTAAAATATTAAGTGGTTAAAACATCACTTTATTTTAAAATAATAAGGGTGTGCAGGGCGTGGTGGTGCACGCCTTTAATCCCAGCACTCAGGAGGCAGAGGTAGGAGGATTGCCATGAGTTCAAGGCCACCCTGAGACTACATAGTGAATTCCAGGTCAGCCTGAGCTAGAGCGAGACCCTACCTGGAAAAATCAAAATAATAATAATAATAATAATAATAATAATAATAATAATAATAAAATAAAAAATAAATAAATAAAAATAATAAGGGTGGACACTGAACTACAGGAATATGGTGGTTTATTCACAATTTCAAAATCCAAATGACTAATAATTAGAATTTTTTTCTTAAAATCATTTGGCATCAAATGACTGAATGGGTGCATTAGTGGCATGTCTGCTCTTGGGGTAACCAACTGCTTCATAATTGGACTGAAGGCCCTCTCTATGGGAGGGAATACATACCTGGTACTGAAAAACCTCAGCAAAAGTCTATGGGAGGAGAGGTCATGAGCCTTAGGGGTATAAAGCCTGCTGTTCTCTGACTAAATGTATATATTATTCCCACCAAGCTGCCCTGGGGGCACTACACTTAATGTTCATGTTCACATATTAATGCTACTCTCACTTCTGGTTAGAGAAGCTTCTCTTTTTAGATGGTGATGACCACTGGGATGACCCAAAAGGCAACATAATGCTGAGAAGAAGGGATGGAGGAGTGCACAGCACTGAAATATCTCTGTCACACCCTCCAAGGCTCCTGGACCATTACGGAAGAGGGGGCAGATAGAATGTAAGAGCCAAAGGAAGGGTATGACTTCTTACAATGCAACTGTCCACACAGAAATTGGTCTCGATATCCATGACCTTGCAGTGCCTAGCAATACCTTCGCAAGATCCTCAAAAATAGAAGAAAAAGATGATGACATCAAATTAAAAGAGAGACTAATGGAGAGAGGGAGGGGATATGATGGATATTGGAGTTCTACAGTGGGATGGGGGAGGGGAGGGAAATATCATGTGTTTTTTGTATGTAAGTATAGAAGTTGTCAATAAAAAAATAATAATTAAAAAATCATTTGGCATCAAACCCAAATGGAGATGTTTTAAAGCTGTCTGTAGCCTTTACTTTTGTGTAGCATCAATTAAACATTTTCTTGCAGAAATATCAATGAATTTTGATGCTGGGTTGTCATAGCAGATGACCTGTATCTAAAATCAGAAAAACTGGGAAATATATTGACTTCTATAAATTATATTGAAAGATTGTGAACTCGTGTTAAAATATTTTTAATACTTTGATTTGAATTTATTAGATTGCTTCCCTGGAGAACAGAAAGCTAAGACCCAATGCCTTAGTGAATGATTCTGCTGATGGAGGGGAAAAGACTAGTTTTGAAAGGGAAAGCCGAGCTGCTTGGTGGCCAAAGCATAAAGACACAGAGCACGTGACGAAAAGGTAAGCCTTCTCTCACTTTCACCTGCAAAGCTGCCTTTCCTTCGAGTCTGTGCCTTTTCATTCTTCTCTGAACTCTTGCCATAGCTTTTCTATTGGTCTGGTCAAAGGAATTTTCTCCTCTTCATAGCCTTCTACAGAGGTTTTGCATCAAACTAAATGGGTGTTTCATATAAAGATTATAATAGTTGCCATTTTTTTTTTTAAATTTCATCACCAAGAGTTTCTAACATGAAATGCTCAGTCGAATATCAGGAAACACTGAACAGTCTTCCCATGTTTCTGGTTGGAAAAGAGGATACCTAAGCTAGAAATAATAGTCAAGGGTTGTTATTTTGGGGATGTGGATACATTACCTTTTAAAAATATTTTTTGTTTATTTGCAATATAGAGAGTTGGGAGGAGAGGAGGGAGGGAGAGAGAAAAAGACAGAGGGAGAGAGAAAGTAAGTTAGTATGGGCATGCCTGTGTTTCTTTCTGCCACAGATCAATTCCAGGCACATGAGCTACTCAGTGCATCTGGCTTTAAGTGGGCAATGGAGAATTGAACTGAGGCCGGCAGGCTTTTCAAGCAAGCACCTTTAACTGCTGAGCCATTTCCCCAGCCTGATATCATTCTTATCACTAACACTTTCCTTTTCTGTATCTGTAGAGAATTGGCAGAGTGCTGCTATGGGCAAAAGTCTTCTGTTCCCAGGGGAAGCCCTGGAACTGAACATAATTTAGGAATGAACATAGATGCAATTTGTCTTTGTGAGATAGAGTTCTTTTAAAAATGGCATTGATCACTGAGCAGTTTTAGAGTAGATAGTCAAAGAACCAGGGTCATTTCATGTGTCCCAAAAGCTCTGATCTACCAATAAAAGTCCCTTTTAGTTCTCTCACTTTTGTACTGAGGTCACCCATGACGACCTTGACCGTTCTTTCGATTGAAGTGATGTAATTCCTCAATCCCGGCTCTGAAAGACAGAGAGAAACTGTGAGCACAGACAGTGGAGTAGAGCGTGGATGTAGATCTGTGAAAACCCATCACAACGAAGGCACACAACAGAAAAGGCTCTTGTCTTTATTATCTTACATTTCTCACTTCCTGCTTACCTACTTCTAATCTTTAACCACGTCAAATGCTTTTTGAATTTGTTATATTTCTTTCATCTTGTTTAAACTTTGAACTTCCATCATGGCCAGTGGACTAGCTGTAAAATTTGTGAGACTATTTCCCTTGCTGTCTGCTGATTGTTCAGTAAATGACATCGCTAACTTTTACAAACTGTGCCATGCTGTGCAAAAATGAAGTATTTTATTAAATCTAGGATATCATCAATTTTATGATGCACCATTATTTTATATCGCACCAAAATAAAAAAGCAATGAATTAGAATTAAAGATGCTATTAATTGAAAGTCACATTAAATATTATGAAAATATGTGCTTCTTGGCAGTAACAAAACATGGTAATTCATTACATTTTGTTGTCTTCTAAATGTAGCAATTTATAGAGAATTCTACATTCCTTCCCATCCCTATTTATCACTGGGCCACTTAACCAAGCTACTGGTGCTTCTGAATTTCACATTTTATTCTTTTTTTTTCTTTTAAAAATATTCAATTAATTAATTTATTTGAGAGATCACATTTTATTCTTAAAAGTTCTGTTTTTTTTTCATTGAACTATACTCATAAGTACTATGAAATAAGAGAGCTATCCAAAGCTCCTGTTAGAAGGAATGGATTTGAGAAGACCAAGTCTATGACCATACCACCCTGACTGGCCTGTTCAGGAATGTGCAGCCTCCATTCCCTCTTGGTATGAAGCAAACCTCTTTGGCTTAGTCTGTATTACTTACCCTCTGCATTGACAGCAGATCTTAACAAAGTTAGGATTGCCATCCGAATGGCTTCATTACTGCTTCTTATTTGTTCGTCAAAAAATTCCAGCAGGTCTGCAGGGTTGGAGTGGGCTGTGGGTTTCCAAATAACAGGAGTTATGAGAGCTCATTTTCTTTTTTAAAAATTCTTTTTAAAATTAAGTTAAATTAATTTATTTGAGAGAGGCAGGCAGAGAGAGAGAGAGAGAGAGAGAGAGAGAAAGAGAAGAGAGAGTATGGGCATGGCAGGGCCTCCTGCCAATGTAAACGGACTCCAGACGCAGGTGTCACTTTGTGCATTTGGTTTTACGTGGGAACAAGGGACTCTAACTCCAGCCACTAGGCTTTGCAAGCAAGCGCTTTAATCCCCCAGCCACCTCTCCAGCCCTGAAAATTATTTTTTATTAGCATAGCTTAACTATACAACTAATAGATTTCATTAGATTTAGTAGACATCCCCCATAAACTCCTGTTCTGAATGGTTGGTGCCCAGCTCCTGGCAGTTTGCGAGGTAGAGGCTTGTTGGAGGAGGTGTGCTGGTGGGGGTGGGCTTAGGGATGTTATAGCCAGCTTCCCCTTGCCAGAGTTTGGCTCACGCTTCGGCTACTGTTTTCTACGTGCCGTGGCAGAGGTGTTGTTCAGCCTCTGCTTATGCCACGCTATCCCCGCCATCGTGAAGCTTCCCCTAGAGACTGTTAACCAGAATAAACAACTTTCCTCCCTATCAGCTGCTTTTGATCAAGTGCTTTGTTTCAGCAATGCACAGGAAGGTACAATAAGAGGACTTTCTGTACCTAGCATCACTATGCTCATACTTGCAAATTTGTCCTTTTGCTGGCGGTTAGGGTCTTTGCAGGTACACTCAAATAGCAAAAGACCACTACAGTAAGTTCTACAGTGCATTTAGTGTCTTTATAAGAACAGGGGCGTGGCCAGAGTACCCTAGGGCCATGGAAGTAGAGTTTTGGCTGATGTCTCGCTTGGTGAGAAGATAGAGGGCTGCAAGATAGAGGGAGGAAATTGCTGGAGGAGAGCAGTGTGTTTTGGAAATTATCAGATAGATAAATAAGTGAATTAGGGAGAAAAGAGTACACAAAGACAGAGGGGGTCTAGTACAGGAGAAAAGTAGACCATAACATAAAGGTTCACAATCAGTGGGAGAAATGATCAGGTGGGGGTCTGTGGGAGGTATCCGATGGCTGCTTTCTCCTCAGGGACTGTCCTGGAGCATGGTTTTGTCTTATGACCAAGGGACTCTGATGTCTCCTTTTTATCTCTGTCAGACATCCATCGTGTTATGAAGGGGGTTGTGATGCTGTGGTACAAGGCAAGAAGAAAAGGGAGATAGGGAGGGAGGGGGAGCGGAAGAGGAAGGTGGGCGGAGGAGAAGCTGATGGCTCAAGTAGCTTGCATACAAAATGATAACAAGAGAGATAAAAAATACAGTCACTTTGGGTTTGACATAGTTTCACATAATCTGAAATACCCGGAAAACAAAGCAATTTCCTTTCCTCGGGGTGCACAATGCATGCATGTTTTCCAAGGAATTTTCTGGTTAGGAGCTGAAAATTCTTTCTATCCAGAGCAACCTGGCAGGACTGGTCACTTTATTCATAGCACTCCTGTGAACTTGTGGGAGAAAATGTCAGAACACCCTTTATCATTTTCATCTTCATCGCTTTGAGACTTTTTTTTTTTTTTTTTATTAACACCCTCTGCATGCTGAATCCTACCTAGAATGAGGAAACAGCTTGAAGCTTCAATCTCATTTTCCTTTATTGGAGGATCTGAATGCCTGCAGGTCTGAGTGGAAAGGAAAAAACTCGGGTAAGTAGAACTTAGAAGCAGGAAGCCCACTGAAATCAAATAAGCAGATTTAACAGCACGGTTTTCCTACCTGGTGGAGTAGACTGGCAAAGATGGATCTCCGCAGGTTTCTGGGAAGGCCAGTGTCATACAAGACGGCTGCGGTCAGTATCTGTTTCAGACTCTAAAACAGAAGCACTCAGGCGTTAGATGGAGGCAGCCATACAGGATGTACAGGCAAATTACATCTCGTGAGGACAAACCCATAGCCACCCTGCAGGTTCAAGTTTCCTCACTGATTCTGGCCCCCTTCTGCCTTCTGTGCCTATGCAGTTTGGAATGAAATTCCTTTGATCCTTTTTTGGAGTGTCCATCCAGATGGGATAACCTCTCTGGTTATTTCCCATCAAGTATTTAAGGTTCTCAGCTCCTTGAGACTAGTGTCGCTGGACGGGTTGGAGATGGACTCTCTGATTCCATTTCTTTAGGGCGTGGCTCTCACCTGAGTGACGTAGAAATCAGTGTCTTTGTCTCCATACTGAATCAGGAGCCAGGACACCTGGTTCAGGGCGAACTCACAGTAGTCTTCTCTGTGCAGCAGCAGGCTTACCGTGGGACCGTGGGCCTTAACTATGGCCAAAGTCTGCGGATGGCAGCAAACACACGATTGCTTTCTATGCAGTCCCCAGAGCACCAGGGGACTTGGGGACTTCTTACCCACTAGAAACTACTCAGAACAGAAACTCCTTGCCCACATGCCCATTTAGATGAAGACCACTGTGCGACATCTGTGTCACATACTCATCTCAATACTTGCCCTTCTCTCCTATTTCTTTAATCTCTCTCTATTCCGGTATATGAAT
Organism: Orientallactaga sibirica; assembly: GCA_036365145.1. Lineage (NCBI taxonomy): Eukaryota > Metazoa > Chordata > Mammalia > Rodentia > Dipodidae > Orientallactaga > Orientallactaga sibirica. The sequence goes on from JAEOAD010000005.1 coordinate 26,462,744, forward strand.
GGATTTGAAATTTCCTTCATGTTAGAACCTATTTAGTAACTCTGTACCACCTTAACACTTCCTTTCTTGCACTATTATCCCTACCAAATTCTGCTTGTCTTTCCCTTTCTGGGAGTAAAGCTTTATAAAGCCTGACCTAAATCATATTCCCACCAAATTCTGCTCGTCTTTCCCTTTTCTGAAAGTAAAGCTTTATAAAGCCTGACCTAAATCTCCTGTCTCCACTTCTCACTTTCCTTCTAGCTCTGCTATCACCTGACATCTGAACTTTAAAGTGAACAACTTCTGGAATGTAATATGTAGTAAAACACATACTGAATATAAAAATCTAGGTATTACAGATAGTAGGATGTAGAAAATATAGTACCTACAAGGACAATAATAATCATTGTTAGGTATACTTCAATGTAGTTCCTTTTTATTTAATTTATGCTTCGTTATCTTTTTTCCCTAAATTTTAAGTTTATAGAAAAATGGACATAATTTTTAACATACAGCTCAAATCTACTCTTTCCAATTAATATTATTTGATCTGTTTTTTTAGTCATCTAAGTTTTATTTTGCAACAAACCACCTAAAATCTTAGTGGTTAATAACAGCAACTATTTGTTTCTCTCAAAACAGTGTCAGCAAGAGATGTGAGAATAAAGGGGATAGGAAGGAGAAATGGAAATCAATAAAAGCAAGTTGGTTTGAAAATGCCAAAAAAAAAAAAAAAAATTTAAGGGGCTGGAGAGATGACTTATCTGTAGTGGTTAACTTGGTTGTCATCTTGACAGGATTTAAAATTGCCACGGAAACAAATCTGTGTGTGTGAGGCATTAGTTGAGGTGGGAGGACCCACCCTAACTGTGAGAGACATTCTGCTATGGGCTGGGATCCTGTACTGTATAGAGATCATTGGCTGAGCATGTAGTAGTCACTGTTCTTACTTGGTCCTCGTTGCTGTGGTGATGCAATGGGACTTCTTGCTTCTTCTATGCTTTGCCAGCTATGATGGACTCTGGGACTGAAATAAACCTTCCTCCCTTTAACTAATTTTTGCCAGGTATTTTGTCCTAGCGATAAGAAAGTACATGATACAATAGCACAGGCATTCAAGTCAAAATGTCTACATTAAACTCCTTTTTAAAAGTTATTTTATTTTTATTTATTTATTTATTTATTTGATAGAGAGAGAGAGGGAGAGGGAGAGAGAGAGAGAGAGAGAGAATGAGCATGCCAGGGCCTCCAGCCATTGCAAAAGAACTCCAGATGAGTGTGCCCCCTTGTGCATCTGGCTAGCATGGGTCCTGGGAATTGAACCTGGGTCCTTTGGCTTTGCAGGCAAATGCCTTAACCACTAAGCCATCCCTCCAGCCCTACATCAAACTCCTTTTATAGTCCCCTAAAATTTTCAGTCTTCTTCTTTACCTTATCTAAATTAATGTCACAAAGATTATTCAAATTAGAAATTTAGGGATTTCTCTACTCCCTCTATTCCCCTCATTTTAAGCATCTAGTTGATGTCAAATCTTGTTGATTCTATATTTCAGTATCAGACTCCGCTGATGAGAACATTTATGACGTGGAATATCTCCATAGACTATTGATCGTTTTGTCTCAATTTATCTCCATATCTGGTTTTGTGTTTTATATTGTCCTCCATGGGCTCATGTGTTTGATCACCTGGTTCCCAAGCTGGTAGAACTATTTTGGAAGGTTGCAGAATCTTAAGGAGGTAGAGACTCACTGGAAGGAGTGGGTCATTGAGGCTGAGTATTGAGTTTTTATAGCCTGGCTCCAGTTCTTACTCTTTCTCTCTGTCTTTCCCTCTTGTTCAGTGAAGATACAAAAGGAGTTCCAGCCTTATACTCCTGTCACTGTGCAGCTGCCTGCTAACAGGGCTTTTCTTCCATGATGGATTACATCCCTTCAAACTGTAATCAGAAACAAACCCTTACTCCCTTCAATTGTTTCCTTTAAGGTGTTTAGTCACAAAAACAAGGAATGCAACTAACAAATATGGTCCATCATTAATATTGACATTAGAATGATTTTCCTAAAATTCAAATCCTTGCTAAAAACCTTTCAATGACCTTATTTCTTTTTTAAAAAAGAAAAGTTCAAAATCCTGTTCAACATTCAAATCTCTTCATTCTGTGGATAAGATGATCTCTCCAGTTCTTTTCTTCTTTCACTGTACTCATTCAAGCATGCCTGTTACCCCTCCTTCAGCCTCTGCTGTACTGTTTGCCTCCCTCGTGGGCTGTAAGAGACCTAAATGGAATATTATTTACTTTAAAATATAGCCACTGGGCTGTAAAAATGGCTTAGAGGTTAAGGTGCTCGCCTGCAAAGCATAATGACCCAGGTTTGATTCCCCAGTACCCACATAAAGCCAGATATGCCAAGTGGCACATTCACTTCTAGTGCATTTGCAGTGACCAGCACCTCTAGCATGCCAGTTCTCTCTTTTTCTTTCTCTTGCCCTCCTCACAAATAAATAAATATTCTTAAATATAAAGACATTTAGGTGGATGGGTGTGGCATGGAGTGAGTAGGCCAGATCCCTGTTTCCTGAATCCTCACAGCTCTATGGTCCCAGTTCCATGCACTGGAAGGTGTGTGTGTTTGTGGGCAAGGCATGGAGTGAGTAGGCCAGATCCCTGTTTCTTGGCCCCTCCCAGTTCCCTGGTACCTGTAGGTCCCATTGTGCTTTGCTTGGGGAGGCCTGGGACTGCAAATGAACTAGAAATGAATACGCCACTTTGCATATCTTGCTTTATGTGGGCACTGGGGAATCAAACCTGGGTCATTATGCCTCCAGCCACTGCAAACAAACTCCAGATGCATGCGCCCCCTTGTGCATGTGGCTTATGTGGGTCCTGGAGAATCAAACCAGGATCCTTTGGCTTTGCAGGCAAACACCTTAACCACTAAGGCACATCTCCAGCCCCAGGTCCAGTTTTTTGATCCACCCTGATGGCTTGTGTCTTTTGATGGGTGAGTTAAGACCATTAATATTTAAGGTTATTACTGTGTTATTTGTATTAATCCCTGTCATGATGTGGTGTTTTATTTGGTTTGGTACTTTCTTGTGTTTTGTACTAGTTTTGGTTATTGTGATCTTCTTCTTATTGGCTCTTGAGATTGGTTGTTGACTGTTCTGTGTGGAGTACTCCCTCAAGTATTCTCTGTAGGTCTGGCGTTGTGTTCATATCATTGTAGAGTTGACTTTTTTCATGGAAAGTTTTTCTTTCACTATCTATTATGAGGGATAGTTTTGCTGGGTTGAGTAGCTTGATTTGGAAGCCATAGATTTTTAGACTTTGATGTGTTCCATTCTAGGCCCTTCTGGCTTTCAGGGTTTCCACTGAGAAATCTGATATAATTCTGATGGCATTGCCTTTGTATGTTGTGAGTTGTTTCTTTCTTGCTGCTTTTAACACTTTCTCTTTGTTTTCATTGTTAAGAGTTTGATTCTCCAGGACCCACATAAGTCAGATGCACAAGGGGGCACATGCATCTGGAGTTTGTTTGCAGTGGCGGGAGGTCCTGGCACACCCATTCTCTCTCTCTCTCAAATAAATAACTAAATAAAAAATTAAAAAAACTGGACCCTTCTATCTACTGTCTTTAAGAAACCCACTTCACCACTAAAGATAGACATCTCCTCAAGGTGAAAGGATTGAAAATGATATTCCAAGCAAATGGAAATAAAAAAAGTGGGTATTGCTATATTAATACCTGATAAAACAGACTTCAAAGCAAAAGTAATCAAAAGGGAAAAAGAAAGCCACTTCTTACTCATCAAGGGTATGATGCAACATGAGCACATCACAATCATAAATCTATATGTGCCAAACACAGGTACACCACAGCTTATAAAACAAAATCTTCTTGACAACAAAACAGAAGTGAACACCAACACCATCATAGTTAGAGACTTCAATTACTTGACTATCATCAATAGACAAATCATCCAAGCAGAAATTCAACAGGGAAGTAATAGAGCTTAGCAACATCATAGATCAACTAGACCTAACGGATTTCTACAGAACTTTCCACCCCAACTCTACAGAATACACATTCTTCTCAGCAGCTCATGGAACCTTCCCCCAAACTGATCATCATATATTAGGCCATAAAGTGTGCCTCCATGAAGTCAGGAAAATTGAAGTAACTTCCTGCATCTTGTCAGATCACAATGCTTTAAAGCTAGAAATTAACAACAAGAGGCACATTAAGCACTCCACTAGCTCCTGGAGACTAAACAACACACTTTTAAAAAATGAATGGGTCTTGGAAAAAATAAAAAAAGAAATTGTAAAACTCCTAGAATTGAATAATAAAGAAAACACAACTTACCAAAACTTATGGGACACAATGAAGGCAGTCCTAAGGGGAACATTGATAGTGCTAAATGCCTTCATTACAAAGACAGAGAGATCCCAAATTAATAACCTGACTGTCCACCTAAAGAAGAAGAATCCAACCAGAAGAGCTTCAGATGGAAAAATATAATCAAGATTAGAGCAGAAATTAATGAATTATAAACTAAGAAAAAAATTTAAAAAATCAATGAAACAAAGAGCTGGTTCTTTGAAAAAAATAAAAAAGATTGACAAACCCCTGGCCAAACTGATCAAGCAAAAAAGAGAGAGGCCGGGCATGGTGGCGCATGCCTTTAATCCCAGCACTTGGGAGGCAGAGGTAAGAGGATCACCGTGAGTTCAAGGCCACCCTGAGACTACATAGTTAATTCCAGGTCAGCCTTGGCCAGAAGGAGACCCTACCTTGAAAAAAAAAAAAAAAAAAAAAAAAAAAAAAAAAAAGAGAGAGAAGTCTCAAATTAGCAAAATCAGAAATGAAAAAGGAGAGGTCACAACAGACATCAATGAAATTGAAAGAATCATCAGGGCATACTTCCAAAACCTCTACTCCACAAAACTGAATAATCTGGAAGAAATGGATGAATTTGTAGACACGTAACTAAACTTAGAGTAGATTAATCTCCTAAGCAAACCTATCACATCCATGGAGATTGAAAAGGTAATCAAAAACCTCCCCCAAAAGAAAAGTTCAGGACTGGATGGTTTCTCAGCTGAATTCTATCAAACCTTCATTGAAGAACTGAAGCCAACTTTTCTCAAACTATTTCACACAATCAGAGACCAGGGAATCCTCCCCAACTCCTTTTATGAAGCTATCATCACCCTGATATCAAAATCAGACAAGGATGCAACAACAAAAGAAAACTATAGGCCTATATCCTTGATGGACTTAGATGCCAAGATCCTGAACAAAATTCTTGAAAACTGAATTCAACAACACATAAAAAGCTTTATCTACCTTGATCAAGTAGTCTTCATACAAGGGATGCAGGGATGGTTTAACATACAGAAATCAATACATCACATAAATGAACTTAACCATAAGAATCACATGATCATTTCAATTGATGCAGAGAAGGCTTTCAACAAAATATAGCACCACTTCATGATCAAAACACTGGTAAGAATAGGCATGGAAGGTTTATATTACAACACAATAAAGGCCATATATATATATACATATATATATATCACCTAAAGCCCAAATACTACTGAATAGGGAAAGACTCAAGGAGTTTCCATTGAGGTTGGGAACAAGACAGGAGTGCCCATTCTCACCACTGCTCTTCAATATAATACTAGAAGTACTAGCTCAAGCAATAAGACAAGAGAAAGAAATAAAAGGGATTCAAATAGGCAAGGAAGAAGTCAAGTTAGCCCTATTTGCAGTTGACATGATCCTGTAAATAAGTGACCCAAAAATCTCCATCTCAAAACTTTTAAAGGTGATTATCAATTCCTTCAGGAAAGTGTCAGGGTACAAAATCAATGCACAAATATCAGTAGCTTTTTATATTCAAAGGACAAATATACAGAGAAATAACTCAGTGAGGCTGTCCATTTTTTTTTTTTTTTTGGTTTTGTGAGGTAGGGTCTCACTCTGGTCCAGGCTGACCTGGAATTAACTATGTAGTCTCAGGGTGGCCTCGAACTCTCAGTGATCCTCCTACCTCTGCCTCCGGAGTGCTGGGATTAAAGGCATGCACCACCACGCCCAGCTGAGGCTGTCCAATTTTCATTAGCAACAAAAAATTTAAACACCTTGGAATAACAATAACCAAGGATGTGAAAGACATATATAATAAAAACATAAAAATCCTAAAGAAAGAATTTGAGGAAGACTTGAGAAATGGAAAGTCCTCTCATGATCTTGGATATGTAGAATTAATATTGTGACAATGGCAATTATACCAAAAGCAATATATAGATTTAATGCAATACCAATAAAAATACCAGCATCATTCTTCACTGAGATTGAAAAAATGATCTCAAAATTCATATGGAATGGCAGAAGGCCTCAGATATCCAAACATATCCTCAGCAAAAAGCACATCTGGTGGCATCACCATACCCAACCTAAAGTTATATTACAAAACCATAGTGACAAAAACAGCCTGGTACTGGACCAAAAACAGAAATATGACCAACAGAACATAATTGAAGACCCAGACAAGTAACTACAGCTGCTTGATCTTTGACAAAGGAGCCAATAATGTAGACTGGAGAAAAGACAACATCTTCAACAAATGGTGTTGGACAAATTGGATGACCATATGTAGAAAAATGAAATTAGACCCATTCATCTCTCCATACACAAAAATCAAGTCCAGATGGATTAAAGACCTCAATATAAGCCCTGAAACTCTTCTCCTTGGAAGAAAAAGTAGGAGGAGCTCTCCACAATATAGGAGTGGAGAAAGACTACCTGAACAAAACCCCAGTAGCCCAGGAAATTAAATAAGCACTCAACCAATGGGATCTCATGAAGCTAAAAAGCTTTTGCACAGACAAACACACATAAGCAGAGCCAATAGATTACTCACAGAATGGGAGAAAATCTTTGCCAGCTATGCCACTGACTGAAGCCTAACATCTAGGATCTACAAAGAACTCAAAAAACTAAACAATGAGCTGGGCGTGGTGGCACATGCCTTTACTTTAATCCCAGCACTCGGGAGGCAGAGGTAGGAGTATTGTTATGAGTTCGAGGCCACCCTGAGACTATATAGTTAATTCCAGGTCAGCCTGAGCTACAGTGAAACCCTACCTTGAAAAACCAAAAAACAAAACAAAACAACAAAAAAACCCTAAACAATAAAAAAATCAAACAACCCACTCCAAAAGGGGGGCAGTGAACTCAAGAGATCTCAGAGGAAGAATTACAAATGGCTCTCACACACTTAAGAAAATGTTCAATATCTCCAACCATTAGGGGAATGTAAATTAAAACAACTATGATATTCCACCTTACCCCACTAAGGATAGCAAACATTAAAAAATCAAGTGAAAACAAATGTTGGTGAGGATGTGGAGAAATAGGAATACTTATTCACTGTTGGTGGGAATGTAAGCTGGTACAACCACTATGGAAATCAATATGTAGACTCATGAAAGGATGAATATAGAGCTACCAGCAGACCCTGTTATTCTCTTACTGGGCATTTACCCTAAAAGCTCCACATCTCAGTTCAGAGATATTTACTCAACTATGTTTATAGCTGCTTAATTCATAATAGCTAAGATCTGTAATCAACCCAGGTGCCCATAATTGGATGAATGGATAAACAAGATGTGGTATGTCTACACAATGGAATTCTACTATGCAGTAAGAAAAAAAATGACCCAATGAAATTGGTAGAAAAATGAAGCCGGGTGTGGTGGTGTACGCCTTTAATCCTAGCACTTGGGAGGCAGAGGTAGGAAGAAGATCACTGTGAGTTCAAGGCCACCCTGAGACTACATAGTGAATTCAAGGTCAGCCTGGACTAGAGTGAAACCCTACCTCGAAAAACCAAAAAAAAAAAAAAAAAAAAAAAAATTGTAGAAAAATGGTCAAACTTGGAACAGATCATACTAAGCCAACTCATACAGTCACAGAACGACAATCGTTTCATGGTCTCACTCATCTGTGGTTTGTAACTTGGGGATCAGCCCGAGTTGCTGACATACCTGAACAGCATCTTGAGGTTTGGACAATAGGGAGGGTAGGGCTTGGGGGAAGGGGAAGAGTGGAGGGGAACACAAAACTGAACCCAAATTGAACTGGTACCAAGAAACCTACATTATGGAAGTTAGACTAAAAGGTTGAAAGTTCAACAGGAGCTTAGGGGGAGCACCTGAATTAAAGGGCCCTGGAGAGGGTGAGATGAAGCCTAACCTTAAATTTCTCCTAGTTCCTTTTTTTTTCCTGTCTTTTTCTTTTTTATTTTCCCTTGGCTTCGGTCCATAATTCCCTGAACCAGGATGCAGTTAACATCCACAATGATCTATTGATTGGAGAGACCTACAAGGTCTCCCAAAACAAATAAGACAGACTTCTGTCAGAGCAGTTGATTACCTACCAGAGGTGAATGGTAAGACCCTACTGCTGAAGACACCACATGCTGTTGGCACGGACCATGGAGAGACCTGGTTGGAATCTGGAAGAGAGCCAGGCCCCAGACAATTAGCCCATCTCGTGCTGGAAGGCACTACATGAGCTACCGGGGGAAAGTGGCTAGCATCTGTCTGAGCAACTCAAAATCTAAGCTACTCAGAAGATGATGCTCACACAAGCGTGGTACTGGCACACAGCCATGGTGGGTAACCAACTGCTCTTGGATTGGCTAACAGATCCACTCAGTGGAAAGGAAACCATATCTGAAACTGGGAAACAAGTCAGATCCAGATAATGATTTTGCTTTCCATTGTCAAGTTCCCACTAACTCTTGGGCTATAAGAGGGTCCACACCCTTTACATTCTCTCTCAATTAATAATGGTTATCCCATTTAACTGGTGTTGATGTCACTCTCCATTGGAGAACCTGCTTCTCTTTTTCATATGGGAGAGAGACCTGAGGAGATAAATGACCCAGTGTCCTTCACTCAGGCCTAAGCTGAAACCACAGAGGAATTGGAAAAATGAGAAAGAGAGCTGTTTCTTGGTGAATCTGATATCAGCACAAGGGTGAAGGAGATAGACACTGAGGACACTCAGCACCTACCAAAGCAGAGATTCAGAGGCTCCTAAGAGCCCATTACTGAATTAGACTTACCATGTACTCAACACGGCTCAGGGAATTTTGCAGAAGAGAGGGTAAAAAGAATGTTAGAGCCACAAGTTGGCACATTATGCATAGAGACATTGCCTCTCCCCCATAACTGACCGCTGCCCCGACAATGCATAACCCGCAATCCCCATGGGATTGACCTGCATCCCCAACAAGGAGGGTCTCTTTGGAAAAGGAGCAGGGATGAGATAAAGGATGGTACCAACAGGTGTTGTTTACATACTAAATATGTCCATATATAATAAAAATAAAGAAAAATATACACATTAAGCAAGATAGATTTTTCATTATATAAGTGAATGCACTTTGTAATACATTCACTATAAGGCACTATAGTATTTTAACACAGCCAAGTGAATTCTTTAGATGTTATTTTATTTAATTATGACATTTGTAGACACCAGAAGTTTCTGTGGTCTATTGTTTTTTCCATTTAATGACTCAGTTCAACTATAGTTTACATTATCCAATCTATGAAGTAGTTGACATTCTTGCTTTTACTCATTTCTTCACTCCACACATTGAAATATCATTTTCGTTAGAATGACACTTTTGTCTGATCAATCCTTGATCTATCCTCAGCATCTGGAACAGTATCTGGCATGTTATGTTAAGTTATGAAACAGTAGATGACAGAATGAATAAATAGTGACTTCAAATAGATGGAAAAATGGAAAAATTTGGTACTCCTTTTCCAAAGCATAAACAATGATGTCCAAAAGAGTTGAGCTCAATTAGCATGTCACAAAAGAGGAATTTCAAAAAGTTAAAACTTAATAAAAAAGAGTACAGACAAAAATGTTGAACTAGAGGCCTAGAGAGATGGCTCAGCAGTTAAGACACTTTTCTGCAAAACCTGACAACACAGGTTTGATTCCCCAGGACCCACATAAAGCCAGATACACAAAGTGGCTCATTCATCTGGAGTTTGTTTATAGGGGCTAGAGGCCCTGGCATGCTCATTCTCTCCCTCCATCTCCCTCCCTCGCTCTCGTTTTCTCTGCTTGTAAATAAATAAACAAATAAAATATTTTTTAAATTGCATTACAGAAGGTAGTTAAGTATGAAACCTTTTCTATAACATAATTGTGTCTTTAGCGGGATACAGTTAAAAACAAAATTGAAGAGAGTGTTGCATGAGGAGAGACACAGCTTGAGGCAATTTGAGATCCTACTCACGTGCTCGGTTGAGGTCAGGGGAGCCCATTTCTCCATTATGTACCGGAATAGCATGAAGATCTTGTCAGACAGCCTGTTGGCATCTAATCTAGGATAGGGGAAATCTCTCCAGTGGTTGATATACTTGTAAATGGCCTTGCTGAAGTTTTCAAGGGCTGCATTAAAAATATGCAACCATAGGCTGAGAAAAATATAAAACTTGGAAGAACCTCAACATAATTTAAGAAGCGAGCATAATTAGCAAACGTGTAATAATTTCTAAGCAACCTCCAAACTTTACCAAATAAACATATAAAAAGAGTCCAGCCAAGTGAAGTAGAAATTAAGTCTCTTATGAGCTATTACTACACGTTGTCCAGTATGGATCATATTTTAACACAGTCAATGCAGTGTTGACAAATTAAGGTGTAGCTGTTATTCTCATATGTTCATGGTGGGAGTGGAATGACAACTCCTTATGATCTATCTGCAGTGTCTGCGGAATGCCCTAGAGGCTTGTCTGGTCTTAAGCAAAGTGGGGATCACAGGGATACCGACCAATACAGAACGTCTGCCGCATTTTTCCGTCCTCTACCAGCCGGAGCATGGTCTGCATGGTGAGCAGGGTCATCATCATGAACGGGATGGTCTGGGACACTGTGGGGAGGGTGCAAGAGGAGAAAGCGTTACTACCTACCCTCTCTCCTGGGGCTCTGACTCCTGGCATCCACAGCAAGCATGTCTGGGATGCATGAAGGAGGCCAGTGTGGCACAGCAAATACATATTCTTTTTTTGGAGAGAGACAGAGAGGGAGAGGAAGACAGATAGAGATGGGTGCACCAGCAGTCTCTCAGCTGCTGCAAACGAAATCCAGATGCGTGCACCCCCTTGTGGTCAAGTGCGGCATTTCGCCCTTGTGTCACTTTGCATCTGGCTAAACGGGGACCTGGAGATTGGAACTGGCATTCTTAGGCTTAGGAGGCAGGCGCCTTAACCGCTAAGCCATCTCTCCAGCCCAGCAAATACATATTCTTTATCGTCTCTTCCCCAACATTAATGCCAGGCTGTAGTTAATCGAGATGTGGTGGGCTTGAAAGAAAGTATTAGTTATATAGTTGCCTATATGTATACGTTGATTAGTGGCAATTATTTATATGGATAATTATTGTACTAATGTCAATATTCCTAACCTAGCCTTGCTCATATCCCCAAGGTGTAGCACATACAACAAGGGCTCAATTACATCTGTTAAATAGTGTAGAAACTTTTAACTTATGTCACCTTTAACTTATGTAAGTGTTCTATGGTTGGAAGAATATGCCTCATGGAAAATAAAATGTGCTTCTGCAAATCCAAGGCTTGCGGAAGGGCAAGGTGAGGACGGGAGAGAGCCAGGGTAAATTCAGAGCAATTTGGACATATGGTTGGCCAACAGGCTTGTCTTTGCTTATCTATGCCGAATCCCTCTACTAATACTATCTAGTATTATTATGTTGATTTTAGATAACTATGGGGTATTTACTTCCTAGTGAAACAGCAGAACATTCCCTTTATACCATAGCTCGTTGCCAGCTCAGCCAGGGCAAGCACAACGAATTCATTTGGGAGATCCAGGATCCGGAAGTTACTTTGTACTTCATACATCACAGAGTTGAAGTCATGTGCAGCCAGAGACACCAGCACCTCCCCAGCTAGCATTCTTATTTCCCTGGGAATCTGAGAAGGAAAATAACAGTAATAACTGGAGGAAGAGGACAGTGAGTCTGCAGAGGGAACATAGTTTATGTAATACTGTAAATACACCTAGATTTGAGATAAGGGGGTGGGGTCAGGCGGTTTCAAATACATGGTAAAAGTTTCTCAAGTAGTTGTCAGCAGCTAGGAAAGCTGTGGCAATTTTAATGCGTTTTTCTTTTCTTTTCTTTTTAATGCTTTTTCTATATTTATATGTGAATAGGTTGCATGCATGTGTGAATGTGTGCTTGTATGTGTGTAGTTGCATGGGCATGTGTGTGAGGATGCATGTAGAAGCCAGAGGACAATACTGAGTGTCATCCTCTGGAATGCTGTACACCTTTTTGAGCAAGGTCTCTTATTGGTCTAGATCTCACCAATTAGGCTAGACTACTTGGTCAGCAAGCTTCAGGGAATCCACCTGTCTCCACTGTCCCAGGTCTGGGAGTTTAGGTGTGTGTCAGTACTCCTGACATTTTTACGTGGGTAATGGCGATTGAACTTAGGTCCTTAGTCTCGTGAAGCAAGCATTTAACCAACTGACCTATCACTTCATTTCCTTCGTGGAGTTCTTATAAACTTGGGGAACACCAATATTTTCTTTTATTTCTTTTTTGGAGAGGGGCTTTCAGTATGTAGCCTAGGTTGTCCTGGAACTCATGAGTCTCTTGCCTCACAAGGTATCGGGCATGGGCAAGTGCAAACACTCCTGGCTCTTTAGATTTTTATTTTGTTTGCTAATTGATCAGATACCTTGAATACAAAGTTTTATGAGTAAGTAATTTGAATTACTGTGGCAATTAAAAGATGAAATAAAATAAGCTAGGAGCTGAGAGCTTTAATTTTCGTGTAATCCTGGTCTAATTATCTTCACAACTGGATATATTGGGCTGGGCTTCTGCTCTTTTTGACAGTGAGAAGGCAATTTTGATGAACCTCAATGAGGAAAATAAAAGGACTGGGGAAAGACAAAAATGTACTAAGATGCACTCATAAAAATACCATAGAGTTTACAATAAAGAGCATAAGAAATTTCTAAGTTGTGATCTGGAAAAGATCAAATGCCCCAAGATCAGGGGGCAGATACAGAGATAATACAGGAGCCAAGAAAACTAGGTGCTAGGTATGTGTCCTCTCAGTAGTTAGCGGTGTTACCTAGAAATAAACTCTCTAAACATACATTTCCTCATCTAAAAGATGGATGCTATTTCCTTGAATGTCCTTCTTGCCTTTATCTCCATTCCCTTACATGTGAAGGGGGAAATAGTAGGCACTGTTACTGAATCCAAGCTACAACGAAGAACAAACCAATCGCTTATGCTCCCAACAGCCTTAGGAAAGGCTTTTGTACTCCCACATGGTGTCACTCAAAGACCCTGATGCCATCCCTGAAGCTGACTCACCATCCAAAACCAAACTTACACTGTCATCTCTCATGTCCTTAGAAGTGTAATAGATCAACCTTTGGACAATTGCATCATCCAACATGTCAGCATTCTGAATAACAGAAGTGAGATGACTGTAAATGTCTTCCTGTGAACAAAGAAGGGTGCAAAGGTATTTGTGTTGTGAAAACAAAGAAGCCAGATGAAATTCAAATAAATAATACCACCAAGTTAAGGAATATATTTTTTGCTACACGGTGGATTTTTTTTTGTTGTTGTTTTTTTTGAGGTAGGGTCACACTCTAGCCCAGACTGACCTGGAATTCACTCTGTATTCTCAGGGTAGCCTTGAACTCACGGCAATCCTCCTACCTCTGCCTCCTGAGTGCTGGGATTAAATGCGTGCACCACCACGCAAGGCTTACAAGGTGTATTTTATATATAAGAATCCAGGCTTTCGGAACATATATGCATCATTAGGAGTCAGAGGCTTCTATGTGGAGTAAAATTCATACTCAAAATGATATTGGTACATTTCTAAGGCAAGGTCTAATTGAAACAGGGAGAGGGACAGGGTAGTATGTCAATCTCTGATCATCACCAGGGTCACCATTGCAGAGCTTCCTGTGAATTTGCTGCTCTTTCTACCCGGAAGTTAATGCGGCCCTAGGGAGTGCACTGCCATTCCCAGACAGGCAACTGAGCTATGAAACTGGATGCTAAGGAAGTGTTCCAGGCCCGCTTCATTCATGCTTTTGCGGGTACAAGGTTGTGAATCCTGTTTGGACAGAGCTAAAGCTCCAAGCATCACAGGGTTTGACCACATGCCCATGTGTGGGCTTCTCTAAGACTCACGGGGCCCTTTGGAAGATAAGATGTTGCTGTTCTCTAATCTCTAGCAGCCTGAAGCATGCACCTCCAGGTAAGGTACCTGTGCCTAAGTGTGAAATCACAGTATAGGTATACTGTACCTGTGTCTAAAGTGAGAAATGACTTTCTCTGAACTAATTATTAGGGCTAGCCCTTGGGAACTTTGAGAATTGGGTATAGTTTGTCTTTATCTCTAAAAGTGCCTTTGAAGCCTGTCCAACCACCTATGAGTCCATCTCTTGCTTCATATATGTTCTTTTCTGCTTTCTGCAGGCCCTGTTCTCTTGGCAAAGTTCAACTCCTGGAGCTTGTGCCATATTCTTGGAACTGGGCCAGAACCCTTATTTGGAACATCTCATTAATGTTCACAGCAAGCCTCTGAGGAAGTTGAGTCACAGAGAGCTTAACTCATGATTAACATTGAATCGCCACTCAGTATTAAATGGTACTCTTTGAACCTAAGTGTCTGAATCTCAGCTGCTTTCTTTTTAAAATTTTTATTTTTTAAGTTTTATTTATGAGAGAGAGAGAGAGAGAGAGAGAGAGAGAGAGAGAGAGAATGGCAACACCAAGGCCTCCAGCCACTGCAAACAAACTCCAGATGCATGTGCCATCTTGTGCATCTGGCTTACATGGGTCCTGGGGAATCAAACCAGGGTCCTTTGGCTTTGCAGGCAAATGCCTTAACAGTTAAGCCATCTCTCCAGTCTTCAGCTGCTTTCTTAATCTTTTGGTTGTGTTGGTCATTTCCATGTCTCTCCCTTTCCTTTCCTTTCCTTTCCTTTCCTTTCCTTTCCTTTCCTTTCCTTTCCTTTCCTTTCCTTTCCTTTCCTTTCCTTTCCTTTCCTTTCCTTTCCTTCCTTCCCCCTCTCTCTTTTCTTTATATCTTTCTATTTTTCCTCTATCTTTTTCTTTCTTTCCCTCCCTATTTCTTTTCCTTTTTTCTTTCTTTTTATTTATCTCCTTTCCCTCTCTTTCCTTCTTTCTCTTTATTTCATTTTCTTTCTCTTCTTCCTTCTTTTCTCCTCTGCCTCCTCCTCCCTTCCCTCTCCTATTTTTTGAGACAGGGTCTCATGTAGAACAGGCTGGCTTTGAACTGGTTATGTGGCAGAAGATGGTCTTGAACTTCTGATTTCCCTGCTTCTGCATCCTGAGTGCTGGCACGTTCTTTTTCTATTTGTTAATTCATCCCAGCTTGGAAGTGGTTCTTTGGTCTCCTATCTAGAAATTCACCTTTAGTTTTTTTGCAATCCAGAAATTATTTCCCAAGTGCTTCCATGTGTTTGAGATATTGTGTTCTAAGGGACTTCCTACCAAGCTTTTCATATAATGGTTGTTAACCACTCCTAATTGTGAGGACATCTATATGTGCTTCACAGCCATAGGCTCATCACAGATGGATCCAATCAGACTCCCTGGCAGTGGGGCTTAGTGTTTGGTACTCAAGCTAAGTGATTCAAGCATACAGTCTGCATTGAGCATCACTGAATTACGAGGTAACAGTATAGACACTGAGCTTCATAAGGAGACAATACTGAACCATGCTTCAGAGAACTTTGTGGGAATCCTATGGGCTTGCATTAGCCACAGTTCAACTGTCCACATTTAGGGAAGTCATATATATAACTTATTTTTACTTATTTTTTTTCTCAGCTATTACATGAAAATAGAAATATCTCATAAAGTTGTGGAGAAGATTAAATGTTACATAATGTATACCATTATATGGAGAACATCTCTCATTTCACTTCTTAAATAAGTGTTCAGTGAAAAGTAGTTACTGTTGAAGTCTGAAAAGCCTGCAATTTTCAAAGAAATTTTCTAGTTGCAAAATAGAATGATAGATGAGCATAGGAGGCCTCTGAGTAATTTTATAGGTGCCTTCACATTATACAATTCTAATTTACATGGGTTTAGGCCTGCTATTCCTCTCTTTCCACATGTACCTATATAACTTAGGAACAAAGGTATCATCTACTAGTTTCTGGAAGTGGACGCCATGATCTTGAGATGTTAAATATGACTGTTATAATGACTTCTTTTACAATGCATTTTCTGAAAACTCCAATGCCAGATAACAATCTTGAGAAAAAAATAAGAAAGTTGGGGCAAAGAAAAATGTGTATAAAATGTTTTGACAGCTGGACTAGAGAAGAGGAATAGAAAATATCTATCTCCATACCTTGCTAATATTGTCTTCCTTGCTCAGCATCCCAAGGGTGAGGTTAATGTCTCCAAAGATCTCTAAAGTACATAGAAAAAGAATTAAGGCATGCATTAGATGCCCTCCTGTCATGTTGCAGTAAACTCAGAAATTTTATTTGCCCTCCTTTCTGACCTTATTTGACATCCTTGTCTCTTCCTGGCTGCTAGTTCTCTGATGGCAGGAATGTCTTATCAGTGTCTTATTTCCAATATACATGAAACTTAAGATACTTAGTAATTGTTCTGAAACCCCAAGTGAGTGAGGAGGTGAAGATGAACCATGTTAGATTGCTGTCTATGCCTCCAGTCAAGTGCATGCTATTCCCCATGTCCTTTTTGGCAGGCTAGAGTCTATGGCTCAATGAGATGAATACCTTACTCCTGACTGGAACATTGTAAGACACTAGGGAAATAGAGTTCTTTATTTTCCTCTCATCCTTGCTTAACACATCCTCTGCTTTTTCTATTAAATATATTTTGAGACACACACACACAGAGAGAGAGAGAGAGAATGAGAATGAATGGGTGTACCAGGGTCCTCAGCCACTGAAAATAAACTCCAGAGGCATGTGCAACCTTGTGCATCTGGCTTACATGGGTCTTAGGGAACTGAAACTTGATCCTTTGGCTTTGCAGGCAAGTGCCTTAACCATTAATCCATCCCTCCAGCCTCGAAATATAAAATTAAATCAGAATTTGCCAGTCTTTGATAGATGCATTCTCCTCAAGTAGATTATAAATATTCAAAGCACAGCTATACCTCCAACTTCCAGTGTGTCCACAGTCAGCATTTGGTTACTTTCAGACAAAGGGGAAGTAGAGGGACATCAGACTTCAGCAAAACCTTTCACAAAATCTTTAAGCTGTAGAGACCTCCCACAATGATACATCATCTCCTTCAAACATGACATGTATGTGATTTCCCAGACAAAACACACAGCAGAGCCATAATTCCTCAGGATTTAATGAGGCTTACCTGTGGAATCCTCCATGCTGGGGGTTATGTCTTGGCTATTTTAAGCTTGCTAACAGACAGCACCTACGTATCAGAAACACGAAGTCTAAAATGACAATGAAGGAGGTTGACAAGTTTCTCTCATAAGGTTCCCTAAATGAAAATCCTTCCTCACTTGACTGACACAGCGATCGGGGAGCTTCTAGCGATGGATTTGTTGTTGAGGTGGTTGATGTTGTATTTTAACAGCATGACATTTTCCTGCTTCTGAGCTCCTGATGAACCAGCAAAATGGCTGCATGTCACCAAATATTGTATCTTTGGTGTCTGAGGAGGAAGAAATTAGAGGCCAGGACTCAAACCATTGCTATAGATAAAAGGAGTCCTTTTCCCCAAGCTTGGATCCATTGATCACAAATTTAGGGACTGTGGCCACTTTACATGTCTGATGTTGGTAAATCTTTTAGGTGATCTTGGTTGTTCTATTTGGTGAGTTAGTCACAGAACTGGGCATGCTCAGTAGAATGGAATGTCTGTCAGGGGCAGTTGCAGGGAATGACCAACTGACACAGCAGCAAGACCAAGCCATTGGCCCTCACTCCCCACCACTCATTGATTCATCAGGATCTTGGTCTTAACTAGGCTTCTCCTCTGATTCTTATCTCTGTTTGTTTTAAATCATTTGTTATACAGGCTTTTTGGCCACAATACTTTCAGTTTTACTAATGGGGACCTGAATTTTGCCCACATTTCAACCTGTAATGTGTACAGTCTCTGACGCAGGGAAGATTACAACATGAGGGGAGTTGATGTCTTTATATAGTCTAGATATTAATCCTGTGTCATATGGATAGCTAGCAAATCTTTTCTCCTATTCTGTAGACTACTTACTGCATGTGTATGTGTGTGGTGTGCATATTCACATGTGTGTGGGTACATGTGTGGATACATGTGTGTGTGCAGAGGGCAGAGGTTGGTGTTGGGTATCTTCCTCAATTCTTCACTGTGTTTACTGATGCACTGAAGTGTATTTCTCTCACTTGAATCCACAGTGTGCTTATTCAGCTCTTCTAACTAGCCAGCAGGCCTTAGTGATCCCTTGTCTCTACCTGCCAAGTCATGAGATTACATTGGGCCCATGTTTATGTGGCTGCTGGGGTTCTGAGCTCAGGCCATCACAGCTATGCGGTGAATACTTTTTCCATTGAGCCACCTCCCCAGCCCCAAGACTGTCTCTTTATGTGATTGTTTCTTTTCCCGTGCACAAACTTTGCAGTTCTTGCAAGCCTATTTGTCATTCTTGGGATTATTTTCTGAGCTACTTTTCCCCTCCAGAATCATCTTGCCTATGCTTAGCCTACAACTTTCAAAATAACTTTATTTTTTATTTTATTTTTATTTTTGGAGAGAGACACAGAGAGAGACAGAGAGAGGGAGAGGCAGACAGATAGAGGATGGGGGTGCCAGCAGTCTCTCAGCTGCCGTGAATGAAATCCAGATGCATGCGCCCCCTTGTGGTCAAGTGCAGCATTGCGCCCTTGCGTCACTGCATCTGGCTAAATGTGGTACCTGGAGATTGGAACCGGGTTCTTAGGCTTAGCGGGCAGGCACCTTAATAGCTAAGCCATCTCTCCAGCCCCCAAATAACTTTTTATTGAACATTTTATATATGTCCACAATCAATTTTGATCATAATTCTCTCCCATCAATCCCTTTTATCAGTCTCTTCTATTTTTATGCCTTCCTTCCTTCCTTCCTTCCTTCCTTCCTTCCTTCCTTCCTTCCTCTCTCCCTCTCTCTCTTTCTTTCCCTCTCTCTTTCCTTATTTCTTTCCTTGGCCTTACTTCATCATCTCCTCAATGTTGATTGGTTCAATATTGTATAGATAACGACAGCATCTGTGAGATCATAAGTGAAATGAATGACTTCATCTTGAAGTGTTACCTGTGTGCTTTCTCCAAAGAGTTTTATAGATTCAGATCTTGTGTTAAGATCTTTAATTCATTTTGAATTGATTTTTGTTAACCATCCTTAGAGACAGATATTTCGGTTCTTCATATGCTGAGGTGAAGAAGTCTCAGTTTCCCAACTCAGAATTATTTCTTTTTCTCAGTGTTGTCTATTACAGATTGTCAGAATTCACTTGGTGTTCTTACTTTAAAATGTCAATTCATTCTCCACCGAAGACATAGAATTTTGCTGAGTACCCCTGGTGATTATTTGACACATTCCAGGATCCTTACCCTATCAGCTTGTGCTAGATGGATAAAAATTTAACAGTAAAGTGTGTATATTCACTGCGACTGGCAAGAATGATGGCTGCCCATCCCTAGCACCCCGACTCATGTGCAATGTGGTAATATGGGCTGAGAGAGGTGCTGAAGTGAGTAGTGGCAGCCTGAACTCTAAAGAGTATGAGATAAGAAGAAGAAAATATTAGAATCTAAGAGCTCTTGGGATATTAAAGAACAATGAACAATAAAGTTAATGAGGTAACTGCTATCGTCATTCTTTTTTTCTATGAATGGCAAAAAATGAATTTTCTCTCTCTCTACATACATACATACATACATACATATATATATATATATATTTCATTTCATCGAATATTTGGGAGGTTAGGAGATGATTGATTTATATTACCTTTGTAATTTATTCATCAAGGCAATCAAAACACATTTTATTCACTATAGTCCTTTCAGATATAGCAAATTCATATAGACAAAAAACAAATTTTCAGAATAGCTAATTTCTGCAATTTATTCCATTTTGGGGGCCTTCTTGTTGCATATTCTCATCATTTCCCTTCTCCTTACATTAGGCAGACACAATATAGGTATGAATCCTCTGAGGCTCTAGAAACATGTGAAACAGCAATTTTCAAAGCTTATAGCCTGCTCTATGCTCACTAATCAGTATTGACTCTAGACATAGGCTGGCGAGACTCTAAATTCAGCATACTTAAGAGCTAGGGTTTCCCCTTGGGTGTGAGGCAACTATTCCTTTTTGGTGCTATTTATCAAATGATACCTCTCAACCCCAGAGTAGTATGTTCCCAAGTGAACTAGCACCAGGTAGAAATATGAATAAATAGTAAAGGCAAAATATAAAGCTGAGGGAGAATAGATGCGGGACCATATGGAAGCATTACAGACATTCAAATTTCTGGTTTCCATGGTTTTAATGTACATACTGTTATTGTGTAGGGCTATTTAAACTTTATCATCACACGTCTTGTTCTTCAAATAGAGTGTTGTTTTATAAAATATACTGAGAGGAATTAAACACAGCTGTACTTTTGGTCAGTTATAGAAGTTAAATGTAGCCCTTTGTATTTTACAGACAAGTCTTAACCATTGAACCATCTCCCCAGCTCCTGCCCTTTGTATTTTAGTATGTGAAGTGGAAAGAAATATTAGATGGCAATTTACTATGAAGGTGAGTTGTCTTTAAGACTAGTGTCATCCCACTTTCCTGATTTCCTTGACTGTTCTTTTTCTTCTTCCCTGTCCACTCTCCAGTCTTTTCCCGTGCTATTCTGCTCCCTGATCTCTTGTTGTTTTCATGTTTAAAACATTAACACATGTTTTAAAACAAATGGAAGCATATTTCTCCCTTCTATCTCCTTACAGTAACCAACAACAACAACAAAACAACGTAAGAATCCCTTCAAGTACCATTTAGTATAGGTGAATACAACATACATATTGACTACTTTCTGAACAAGAAGCCTGTTGTCAAGTTGCTTGGGCATACCATCATTAATTGGTTGTGTCCAAACCTAGAGGAAGTGGCAGCCTGGGCTTGGGGTGCCAGTCCCTGGTCATAGCACCCGGACACTGAGTAGAATGGAGATTTTTATGACACAGGAGTATGAAAGGGTGTGAGTTCAGTCCACAGGACAAGAAAGGGTTGTGAGTTCAGTCTGCAGAGCTCAGAGGTCATGCTGGGCCTGGCCCTTGAAAGGAGCTCTGAGTTCTTCCAGCTTAGATAAACTCATCTTCTTACACAATCTTCAATACACAAAGCCTGATTTGAGTATGAAATAAAAAACGAACAAAAGAAACAGTATGATTTTGATTTAGAAACTTACATTGTCTCTGGGTTCTGTTTCATACTCATTGCATTTCTCTGAGAAAATCAACCACATCCCTTGGCTGAATTTGATTTTTCAATTACAGAAATAAGAATAGGAAAGGATCACTTTAGCTGGCCTAATAACTATTTCCTGTGCCGAGCAATGCTTCCCATCCTCACCCCATCCCCTACTTTCTTGGTAAATCAAAAGCCACTTAGAATGCTTTGCTTAATTTCAAAGCAATAAAGTTATAATTGAAGTCTTGTACTGCAAACTGTGCTAGATAAGGATTTTCTTACACTCTTCTTCCTTCTACAGTCCCAACATGAGACCTTCCTTCCTTTCTTCCCCCACTGGAAGCACCCGCTGGTGATATGAAGGGAGGGATTGGAAAACTCCAGGGACTGAATGCAGGATAACAGCAGTGTGGACTGGGAGTAAGGGAGGTGTGTGTGCTTCACACCCTAATTCAATGACTAAGCTTCCACTAATGCTTCTTGATTAAAAATCCTCGAGAGATATTAACCATGAGTTACTAATCTGAAACATGTGCAAACAGCACTTACATTTCCATGTGTCATTAGCATATTCATGGATTTTAAAGGTATCCCTTTAGGAATTCAGAAACAGCTTCGGAATTTAATCTCTAGGATTTGCAGCTGATTTTTACAGAGGTCTCGCTCTCAAGTGATAGATAAATCAAACCCGTATGGATGAAGAAGAAATTTACTAGCAAAGTCATTTCTCAGAGCCTCTCACTGTAGGCATGTCTTTGTTAATGACAGGCCCAGGGAGAAGCACCCAGTCTGTCATGCAGTGTGAATAGCAGGGAGGTCTGTGTGGCCTTTACCTCAAGAGTGGCCTGGCCTCATAGTACTTGGCATATTGCTTTTTTTTTTTTTGGAGAGAGACGGGGGTGGGTCGGAGAGGGAGAAGGAGACAGAGAATGGGCGCTCCAGCAGCCTCTCAGCTTCTGTGAACGAAATCCAGATGTGTGAGTCCCCTTGTGGTCAAGTGCGGCATT
This sequence comes from Orientallactaga sibirica, assembly GCA_036365145.1. NCBI lineage: Eukaryota > Metazoa > Chordata > Mammalia > Rodentia > Dipodidae > Orientallactaga > Orientallactaga sibirica. The sequence continues at coordinate 26,485,299 of JAEOAD010000005.1, forward strand.
GCGCCCTTGAGTCTGCATCTGACTAAACATGGGACCTGGAGATTGGAACTGACGTTCTTAGGCTTAGCGGGCAGGCGCCTTAACTGCTAAGCCATCTCTCCAGTCCTGCTTATTGCTTTTTATGAGGGTCACTTGACCCAGGCTTACCAGACTAAGGTTTTATTTTGTTCATTGGTATTTAGTTTTTCTGTCTTTGATATTTTCATACATGTGTATAATTTTTTTTTGATCTTCTTCCCCACAATTGCCATCTATCATCCCTCCTCCTTCCACTAATAACACCCTTCTCCTTCCCTAGTAATCTCTATCTCACCTTCATGCTTAGGTTTGCTTGCAGGATCGTGAGTAGAAGGTTGTTTACTGTGAGATAGGCAGCTTTCCAGTGGCTCCACCACACATGAGCCTGACTGTCTCTTTTCTTACTATTAGGTGCCATTAGCTACTCTGGGAGGTGTGGGGGTCTCATAGGCCCTTCCCCCATTGACTGTGCAGGAGAGCACAGCTGCTGTCAATCATGAGTGAACAGGACACATCCTATCCAGAAGACGTGGACTGATTTACTCCACTTACCTCTTGACCTCGTCGGTCATGTGGTTGAGAAACATCTTTTGATGGAAGAGTTCATCTTTAATAGCAGCTACACAATTTGGATTTCTTCTTTCTTCCCTTCCTTCCTTCCTTCCTTCCTTCCTTCCTTCCTTCCTTCCTTCCTTCCTTCCTTCCTTCTCCCCCCTCCCTCCCTTCCTCTTTCTTTCTTTCTTTCTTTCTTTCTTTCTTTCTTTCCTTTCTTTCATTGTGTGCTTAGGCTATTGTCTTATATCCTCTACCCCCTGGTCCCCATTTCCCTGAGGGCCCACCTCAGTGGTGTTCTTGATGTTCACTGTGGAGTAATTAGGATCTCAGTTAGTTTCTGGGAGGGGGTGACTATGCTTCAGGATATTTCTACCCACGATTTATTTATTTATTTATTTATTTTCTTCCTACCTTCACTCCCTTCTTTCCTCTGTTCTCTGTTTTTTTCTTTTCTCTTCCCTTCCCTTCCCTTCCTCTTTCTCTTTCTTTCTTTCTTTCTTTCTTTCTTTCTTTCTTTCTTTCTTTCTTTCCTTTTTCTTCCCTCCCTTCCTCCCTCCCTCCCACCCTTCCTTCCTTCCTTCCTTCCTTCCTTCCTTCCTTCCTTCCTTCCTTCCTTCCTTCCTTCCTTCTTCTGTATCATGGGTTGGTCTCATGCCAATCTAATGCCTTAGCTGTCCCATTACCAGGATTACAGGCATAACTCAATATGCATGGCTTGGGTGCATTAATCACCTCAACTTTCGCAATGGTAACATCAGTCTCTCATCTGCCCAAGTAAAGGAATTTTAAAACAAATCTTTGTCAGGATTAAAAAGCAATTTTTTTATTTTTTCTTTTCTGTTTTGTTTTTTTGAGGTAGGGTCTCACTGTAGCCCAGGCTGACCTGTAATTTACAGTGTTACTCCTACTTTTGCCTCCCAAGTGGTGGGATTAAAGGCATGAACCACAACTCCCTGTATAGCACAATGCAGGTTGGGTCCTATCCAGACCGCATGCTAAAATAAACCAGGCCACACCAGTCGGGTTTTCTCACTAGGATGGCAGGTAGTCAATGATGGGTAAGACTCCATGAGATGGGGCAACCTAAGACAGGTACCGTTGCATGTGATGATCCCTTGGGGCCTGGGGTCAACAATGGCTTGGCAAAGAATCATGCCTCCCAGGGTTGCCAACAATAAAAACAAAAAGGCAGATATGTATGGCACAATGCAGGTTGGGCCCTAGCCAGACTGCATGCCAGAAGAAACCAGGAAGTGGCTTCTGTGGATATGGTGTCTTGCACAGGCCTGGCATGACAAGAGCTACAGTCCACGCTCGCGAGAAACCTGCTACGAGATGATCTGCCCAGAGATAGGCTGTCATTGGTCACAAGAAGGGACCACCCCATACAATGATTGGCCAGCCAAACCCTTTAAAACCCCCTACACTTCCTTGAATAAATGAGTTTGTAGCAGCTTGCCCTCTGCCTACTTCCACCCAACTCCCGGAGTCTGTGTCATGACTCTGTGCCTCTCACTCCCAACTTGGCAGAGACCCTGCCGTCCCTCCTGGGCTGGCCCTAGGAGGGACCCCAATAACACCCTGCTCTATTTTCTTTAGTTGTGACTATTTCATACATGATATATTTTGAGCTTATTCACTCTGCCATTACCCTCTCGTCCTTCTACTTCTACTAAATCACATCTTCCCAACTAATTCCCTTCCTACTTTCATACCTTTTTTTCTGGTGACCCATTGAGTTAAATTAGGGTTGCTTGTATGAGCATGGGTGGGAGGTTATTTATTGGAATATGTGCAAATTACCAGTGGCTACACCACAGAAGTGCATGGACCCCCTCCTCCAGCTACTATTAACTGCCAATAGCTACTATGTAGGGAATGTGATTTGGGGATCCCTTCCCCAGTCCTGATGAACTGTGGGCAGGCTTAGTTTTGTGCAAGAAGTCACAGCTACAGTGAGGTGATGAGTGTTATGGCTATGTTGTATCCAGAAAGCAGCTTTCTACTCTCTCTCTGCTTGCAAATAAATAAATTTTTATTTTTTAAAAAAAGTCTGATTGTAATGACACAGCAAAATGATGCCACTGCTATTGATGTAGGTAGAAAAAGCCTATGACCAGGTGGTGCTAACACCAGGGAAATTTCCAAAACCAGTTGCTGCTTGCCGCTGATGAAAGTGTGAAATAGTCTGTATTTGCAGGGGATACTAGCAGTGGGGCACTCATAATTGGGATGTTTTGCAATAATTCAACAAGGAACAAGGTAGTCCATAAATATGGAAAATATGATTTGTGAAACAAAATTAGCAGGCTGTTCTCCATATTGCGACATTATTTGACCATATGTAGACTTCACAAAAGCATCATCTTTTAAAAAAAATTTTATTTTTATTTATTTATTAGAGGCAGAGAAAGGGAAAGAGAGACAGAGAGGGAGAATGGGCATGCCAGGGCTTCCAGCAACTGCAAAAAGAACTCCAGATGCGTGCACCTCCTTGTGCATCTGGCTTACGTGGGACCTGGGGAATCGAACCTGGGTCCTTAGGCTTCGCGGGCATGTGCCTTAACTGGTAAGCCATCTCTCCAGCCCAGCATCATCTTTTTCTATTAGTTTTATTTTCAGTATTCACTCATACTCTTCTCAAACACCCTCTTCATGCTTTTATTTTATTTAAATTAAATTAATTTATTTGTTTTTGTTTTTTGAGGCAAGGTATCACTCTAGCCCAGGCTGACCTGGAACTCACTCTGTAGCCCAGGCTGGCCTTGTACTCATGACAGTTCTCTTACCTCTGCCTCCCAAGGGCTGGGATTAAAGGCATGAGTTGCCACACCCACCTCTTCACGGTTTGTAACAGAGTTCATGAACCAATCTCCTGAAGTGTAAATAAAGACTGTTCTTTTTGTAATGGCAAGGATGTTGGAGATGTAGTCCCTGATGATTCTGCTCCACGAGAGGAAACATGTGAGTCTGTATCAGAACCACAACCTGGATCTATCTAAGAATCTTTTAATCTCCATGTGTCTTCTCTTCTACATGCATTGATACTCTTATGTCATACAGAATTTGATCATAGTTGTGAAGTGGCTTCACCTCCTTCCTATACTTGGTGACATCTGCTGAAGTAACCTCACCTCCTTTCCCTTCTCCATTCCTATTTATTTATTAGAGGGAAGAAGAGAGAGAGAGAGATAGAGAGAGAGAGAGAGAGAGAGAGAGAGAGGGAGAGAGAAAGCTCCAGACCCATGTGCTTCCTTGTGTATCTGGCTTATGTGGGTACTGGGGAATCGATCTTGGGTCCTTAGGCTTCACAGACAAGTGCTTTAACTGTTAAGCCATCTCTCCAGCCTTCTCATAGTATTCTTAATTCCATTAAACATCCAGTCCAAACTCTCATTGTATCAATATACTTTTCAGAGGTGGAATAAGACCCAGTTATGTTTCCCCCATTGAAATTAGTTGACATATCTCTTAAATCTATAGTATTAGAGACTTTAATTTGTTTTTTTTTTCTGTAAAGAATGAAAGGAAGCTGCTAACTAAGCTGTTGAAATCTAAAGAATATACTTGTGCCATTTGAAACCTAGTAGGACATTTTAGTGTAGTGAAACAATTATAGAAGGAAAAAGCAGTGCTAAGGTAAGGAATAGAAAATAAAGGTGAAGACATCAGAACTGTACAATTCATCTCTTCCTTAGAAAAGGTAAACACGTACGTTTTAAGAAGAAAGGCTTTCAAAAGTATGTCTGTACACCAGATTTGCAGTATAAATTGGCAAAGTCTCTCATTCATAAGTTATAATATTTAGACAGATTTTTGGTGAAGTTGACACTTAAACATTTTCCTTGCCACTTTTAAACTGCATTAAAATGAATGCCATATGTACAGCTAACACATAGACAATTTTACTTAAACCATGGAACTAACAATTCTCATGAGGGCCACTTTGCCCCACTGTTCACTGTGTTGCTGGGTGAAGCTTTCTCCACCTATATGGGAAGATCATCAGGCTTGACTGGGTCCTTCTCTTTCCTTTCCTTTCTTTTCTTTTCTTTTCTTTTCTTTTCTTTTCTTTTCTTTTCTTTTCTTTTCTTTTCTTTTCTTTGCATTTCTCTTCTGTTTTCTTTTCCTTTTTCCTGATCTTTCTTTTCTCTTCTTTTCCCTTCTTTCCTCTCTTCTTTCTTTTGCTGTGTGTGTGTGTGCATGCGCACGCGCTTGTGCGTGCATGTGCGTATGGAGAGAGAGAGAATGCGTGGTATGCTGTATGCAGATATGTGCACCGTGTGTGCCTGTGGAAGCCATAGGAGAATTTCAGGTGTTCTCTCAATTGCTCATCTGCGTACTTCCTTGAGATGGGGTCTCTCACCCAAAGCTGTCATTGTTTGCAGCTGTTGATACCCAGACATTTTCCATGCCCCCCCCCCACACCAGAAGACTGGGGTTACAATGTGTGGCTATACCTACATTTTTACATGGGTTCTTAGGGAGTTAAACTTGGACAATCTCATGCCCTGCAATATGTTAGTGTTTAAGGAGAAACACTCTTAACCACTGGATGGATCTTTCTAATGAATTGGGAAGATTTTGACAGGACCCAGGGGTGCAGAGAGAGGCCATGGCAGCCACAGATTTGGATAAGCATCACCTGGAAATAAAGTTAGTTGTCACTCAGTGCTGTGAGCAAGCGAGAACATTGCTGTCAATTGCAGGACCATCGTAATCAACTGACTATATCATCTAGGAAATCTGGTGAATGTAAGAGTTGGACACCATTGTGTTCTGAAGAGTCATAATGTCACCATTGAAGAAATTCAGCAAAGATGTTGCAATCTTTCCTTTACATGTTGGGGACCAAGTCATTACTGAGGAAGGCTGGTGGTCAGCGCAGCTCAAATTTGTTCTTACATTCATGTTGGTAATAACTGTGTGATAGGGTACTGGCATGTATTGAAAGACTGCTGCAAAATTCTTTTTAAAATTTTTATTTTATTTTCATTTTTTATTTTTTGGTTTTTCGAGGTAGGGTCTCACTCCAGGCTGGCCTGGAATTCACTGTGTAGTCTCAGGCAGGCCTTGAACTCATGACAATCCTCCTACCGCTGCCTCCTGAGTGCTGGGAATAAAGGCGTGCGCCACCACACCCGGCTTAAAATTCTTGACAACACCGCATGACCTCCAGAAACTGATCCCGCCACTTCCTGTCTTCTTTGGCTGTCCAGGACTCTTCTCAGGGGAGCTTGTAATGACACAGGAGCTGATGATTGACATCACCAGCAGCTACTACCAGAAGTGTTTGCTCCTGACCTAAGTCTAGTATCTCTGCCTCATGTCTTGACTTCTCTTGAGCTGAGATGAACGTGGGGAAAAAGCGAGCAGTCAGAGCATATAAGAGCAATGATGTCTTCTTACAGCCCATCATGGCCTGGAAGACACGTCAGTAGGGGTGTGACGAGGCTGGTCACACCGTGTGTTTGGTCAGGAAGTAGAGAGAAAAGAATGCGGGTGCTCAGGTGGCTGCTGTTTGGTTCTCATTTCATTCAGTCTGGGAACCTACTCCACTGGATGATGCCACCTCTCTTCAGGATCCGTCTTCCCTCCTCAGTTAATCCTCTCTGAAAATATCCTCACAAACATGCCCAAAGGTGTGTCTCCTAAGTGATGCTAGATCTAGTCAAGTAGGCGATGAAGATTATCCACGCCTTGAGCATCGGTCTTTCCAGCCCCTGACAGCTAATCAACAGGGAGGAGGCTTCCAGATGGGCTCCTGCTTTATTTCTCAGTATTCTGCAGCCCAAACATGTGGAGTCTTCAGCAGTAGGGTCTTACCATCTATTTCTGGTGAGCAACCAGAGCTTTACCTATAGCCTATAATGTTTTGGGGACATCAGGGGCCTTCTTGGCCCTCACCTCATTGGGAGGTATCCCATCACCAGCACTGAAATTTTTCTTATAACAATCTAAGGCTTTTGGGCACAAAATTATCCACTCCTACATGATACTGCTGTTCAAACTCTCTTTTTAACATATCTTGTTTTTTTAAAAAAATGATCTATTTAAACATTTTTTTGAAAAAATTATTTATTTACTTGCAAGCAGGAGCTAGAGAGAGGAGAGACAGAGAGAATGAGCATGCCAGGGCCTCCAGCTGCCACAAACAAACTCCAAGTGCACATACCTCTTTGTGCATCTGCCTTTACATGGGCACTGGGGAAGTGAACCTGGTTTGTTAGGCTTTGCCTTAACTGCTGACCCATCTCACCAGCTCTATTTGGTCTTTTTAAGGCTTCCCACATTCTCATATTCTGGTCACATGTTTTTTTTTTTTTTTTTTTCTTTTTTTTTTTTTTTTTTTTGGTTTTTGAGGTAGGATCTCACTCTGGTCCAGGCTGACCTGGAATTAACTCTGTAGTCTCAGGGTGGCCTCGAACTCTCAGTGATCCTCCTACCTCTGCCTCCCGAGTGCTGGGATTAAAGGCGTGCGCCACCAGGCCCGGCTCTTTCTTTTTCTTGAACTGCTGGTCTGTTTGCTCTGTCTCGTCGTTGAGTACAGGTGGTCCTCAACGTGGTCGATGCTGTTGGTGAGGCTTTCTCGGGAGCCTTTTAAAAGAATTATTACATTTTTGTTTTCTATTATACTTTTCTTCAGCATCTCCATCTCTTTGTTAAATTTCAATTTCATTTCTTGATTTGCCTTTGTTGTTTCTTCAAATTCATTCTCTCATTTGATTATATTCTCACGGAGTTCATTCCACTGACCACTGAGTTCATTTTTTTTTTTTTTTTTGGTGCTTGCCCTCCATTTCATTTGTCAAGTTCTTTTTCATTCTGTTCAATTCTATTAAGGGATGTATTGAGTTTTATGCTGTTGCTGTTGATTTACTTCTATTTCCTTCAACCGTGTTTTGAGTTCATTTAAAAATTTTTTCTTCATTTAGCCATGTTTTAAATTTTGAGATTTTTGTTGTTGTTAATTCTCTTATATTTCATCTAGCTGTTTGCTCATGGCCTCATTAAGTTTGTTTAATATGCTATCGCACTTTCATTTTGCAGTTTCCTCCACGTTTGCAATGGAGGTTTCCTTTATGGTACTAGGACATTCTTGTTGGGGATCTCTTGGCATGGTGTCCTTCATTATTTGTTTATTTATTTTTTTATTATTTTTTTTGGAGAGAGACACGGAGAGAGAGAGAGAGAGGAAGACAGAGATGGGCGTGGCTGCAGTGTCTCAGCTGCTGTGAACGAAATCCAGATGTGTGCGCCCCCTTGTGGTCAAGTGCGGCATTGCGCCCTTGCGTCACTTTGCATCTGGCTAAACGTGGGACCTGGGGATTGGAACTGCTGGAGATTGGAACCAGTGTTCTTAGGCTTAGGAGGCAGGCGCCTTAACCCCTAAGCCATCTCTCCAGCCCCATTATTTGTTTTGATTTGGGCTCTTGCCATCTCAAGGTTGTCATCTTATTTTGCTAAGAATGTAGCAATGGTAGCCCTTGCAGAATCTGCATGGAGTGCCCTGTTCAGTTTTGATCAAGGTGGGAGTGGGACAGCAGTATATCCACCGGTTTGTACTGGATGCACATGAGTCTGAGAGGGGTCTTCTTGGTGTGTGCTGCCTCCAAGCAATTCTGGGTAAGACCCTGAGAGACCCAGCCAAGTCAATGACCAAGCAGGGTCCTGTTCTCCCAGAGCTACTGGCTGCCTGGGCCTTGGCGGTGGCACTGGCTATAGCTGCTGGAGGCAGGCAGGCACACCAGGAAAGGGAGATCCTGCCATCGGAGCTGGACCTTAATCATCATAGTGGTTGTGGGACCCGCCCCATCATACCAAATGCTGATATGTTGCGGGTGCTTTGCATGCAGGGAGATCCCCGTGTGTGTGCCTGAACCATCATGCTGATTTGGGGATGGCATGGGTGCTCTGCCAGCACGGAGGTTGTGGACTCCCTGTCACTGTCACGTGATTGTGCAGCTGGCAGCACACATGGAGGGGAAGGAAGACACTTGGGTTTGGAGGCTGCAAGCTCTTGATACTCTCCACCTGGAACTGGGAATTGGGATCTGCTCCAGGATCCTTCTCTGGGCTGTGGCAATGCCTCTACTTTGGGATAAGTTCCATTCCTAGTTCCACTTGGAGGCTAGAGATGTTTCCAACTTCCTTATGATTTGTGTTGTTTTGATTTAAGATTTTTGTAAGCCTGGTGTGGGTGGGAGAATACCTTCCCTGTTGTAGCGCTTCCCTGCTGCTGGAGCCAGCAGCAGCTGAACCTTGCTGGTTATGTGATTGCTGGAAGCTCTTACTTCATGCAGCTTTCTCATTTTGCAAACCTCCTTGGTTGATAATTCTTTACACACTTTCATTTTCTTGATAGAAGAGTGTGTTGTGTGCTGTCTTGCCTCCCCTTCCCCCAGGCTTCTTTGGCATGGCTCCTATTCCACCATTTAACTGGGTGGCTATTTATTCACAGGGTCTCACTCTGTAGCTCAGGCTGCCTTCTCATACACCAGAATCCTTAGTGTTGAGATTTTAGACTTGAGCAACTATGCCCAGCTTCATTCCATTTTATTATGCCTGACATTTCAATGTTTCAAGAACTTTTAGGGAACATTTTTAGGATTGTCTAAAAATTTCTCCTTCATGAGATTATATATATATATGGAGAGAGAGAGAGAGAGAGAGAGAATATATGTATATATGTCATGATATATAGAGAATGTATATAGATACACACACACAGAGGAAGAATGTATATAGAGAATATATTTTTTCTCTATTCTATATGTCTTTAAATATATAAGACTAAAAATAAAAACATGCTGTGGAGTCTAATTTCACATTTGGTATATAAGTATATATTAGTCATCTATTGTTGGAAAATTCTTATTTTTTCATTTTTTCATATAGCAAAGACTCCCATAACTTGGTGGCTTAAAACAATAGCATTTATTTTCCCAGATCTGTGGGACAAGGATGGCCAAATGAGAGCTGCATGGTACTGCCTCTCTTGCCTACATTTACTTATTCCTTAACTTGTTGGGCTCACCTGATCCAGGCTGGTGGGTTTATTCAATGTGTTTCTCATTCTCCCCTGTGGTTCAGTTAATGCTCGTGATAGCTGGTGAAAATGCAGAAAGTCAAGCCTACTCAGGTGGATGCTGTTCAAGTCTCTGCTTACACTATGCCAACTTATATTCCATTGACCAAACTGGCCTAGAGTAGAATGGAGATGTTGTTATTACTCTTTTCTCCAGAAGAAGTCCTTGTAAAAGTATATGGTAAAGGGTGTGGGTATGAGAGGAAGTAAAGATTTGGTAACATCAATACAATCTACCATTAAGAGCTAGATCACAGCCTTATTTAGCACCATAGCATAGAAGGGCTGAAAAGTAGTTGTTTAGGAGAATAAATAATCTAGGTGTCACACATAATTTGTTTAATTTTATCAACTCTAAAATGGGCATAGTAATGATATTACTCTCTTGATCTCATAAAGTGCTTGGAATCTGGAAAGAACTTAATGTATGCTCTGTTCCTCTGCAAATGTTTTCTTTTACATATCTTTTCATCTTGCTTTGTAAGGCTGTTGATTATTTTTCATACCCATAATTTCTGTTTTCAAAGAACTACTCATCTGCTATTGTTGGTGACATGACTCAAATGCCTACAAGGATTCTTTTAATTTTACAAGATATACAGATGAACATATTCTATTGCTGTCATCCCTTCCCAGGCATCGTTCTGTCAATTATTTTCAAAACATGCTCCTTGAAACTCTCCTGGCATGAACAGTTTTTGACAGAACAGAAATCTAAACTAGGTTAAGATAGATTCGTGATTACTAATGAAAGTCATATAACTCTAAAAATAAACATGAATTACAGACATACCACTGCGATTTCTGAGCCTTCAGCCAGCTGCGTTCTAAAATAACAGGGATGCTTCATGCTGGCAATGCATGAGGTGATGTGTGTGAAGCCAAATTGACATTATAGAGCTGCATGGAAACAAATTGTTGTCATGGCAGAATTGCCAAATTTAAAACATTAGTTTTTAAAAGGAATATTTGTAATGTTAAAGAATATAGACATCGATTATGAAAGGATGCCAGTTTGGGCAAATGATTCAGAATGGTAGAATGAGACCAAATGCAAATTACAACTGAAGTGAAAGAAAGCAAATGTAAGAGATATATGGTGTGTATATACTTTCTAATACAATAATTAGAGCAGGTTATCATGTTTCCTTCACAGAATATCTCAATTCTTATTTATTTTCTGTAAACTTAGTAGAAGTGACAAAATGACTCTTATTGTTATGGAAGTGAAAATGGTCTGACATTCTCTCATTAGCAATTAAAGTGTATTTGTGCACATGGAATGAAGCTCACCTAACTTTGAGTGTAATTTGGCCATAAAGTTAGTGCTAGCTGTCAGTGCTAACTCCCACTTTTGGTTTCTATTATGTCAAAGTTAAACATAAGAATGAGAATAAGTTTTCAAAACATTCTGTTGAAAAGGGTCAGAAGTGATCCATGGGCCCATACCCATTATATGAAATCAGAGGTTCTGGCATACAGAGAATGCAAGTGGATCCACCTGCTCATTGTACTAATGTATATTCTTTTTAAAAAATAATATTTTTAATTTTTATTTTATTTATTTGAGAGCAACAGACACACACACACACACACACACAGAGAGAGAGAGAGAGAGAGAGAGAGAGAGAAGAGAGAGAGAGAGAGAATGGGCACCCCAGGGCCTCCAGCCACTGCAAATGAACTCCAGATGCATGTGCCCCCCTTGTGCATCTGGCTTACTCGGGTACTGGGGAATCTAGCCTCAAACCAGGGTCCTTAGGCTTCACAGGCAAGAGCTTAACCGCTAAGCCATCTCTCCAGCCCCAGTAATGTACATTCTTAATTGACTGGTTTTGGCAAGCTACTGATAATATTTGTCTTGCCACTTCTACAGAATTCTCTTGCATATAAAATGAAGTAAAATGTAGTGGGAAAATTCTTTCTAAAACATTATAGTTATTCTCGCATGATGGCCGTCACCTTTGATCCCAGCAGTTGGGAGGCAGAGGTAGGAGGATCACCATGAGTTCGAGGCAACCCTGAGACTACATAGTGAATTCCAGGTCAGCCTGAGCTAGAGTAAGACCCTACCTTGAAAAACCAAATATGTGTATATATTTATTTTAGCTATCATGAAAACTCTCATATGGAGGATTCAAATTTTCATGCTTTCATGTCCTGGAGGGTCCTTTGTTTTACAGGGTTTTATTCAGTCAAATGCCATATTTATTTTTTGTATGTGTATGTGTGAGTAATGTGCTGTGTATATATTTGGTATGCATGGTGCTTGCACATATGTGTGCCCATGTGGCATCCCATGCACTCATCTGCCTCAGGGTGTGCTCACCAGCTGTTGCCAGACAAGAGCACTGGGTGTCTGCTCTCAGTCTCTTACTGGTCCAGGAGCTTTCCAGTTTCCTTTATTCTGCTCTCCTGTGATACTACAGACATGAGTGGTCATGTCCAGTTGTTTATGAGGGTCTTGGGGATTCAACTGGAGCAGTCTCTCAGGCCCCTCAAGCTCTCATGCTTGCTTAGGAAATGCTCTAGCTGAGGAATCTCTCCATCCCCAAATGCCATATTTGAAGTAACATGAAAATTTTAAAGATACTGTGAAGGCAATACATCCCAAGTTATTTATTATTATTATTATTATTATTATTATTTTATTTATTTCTGGAGAGAGACACAGGGAGACAGAGAGAGAGGGAGAGGGAGACAGATAGAGAATGGGCGCACCAGCAGTCTCTCAGCTGCTGTGAACGAAATCCAGATGTGTGCACCCCCTTGCGGGCAAGTGCAGCATTGCACCCTTGTGTCACTTTGCATCTGGCTAAACGTGGGACCTGGAGATTGGAACCGGGTTCTTAGGCTTAGCAGGCAGGCGCCTTCACCGCTAAGCCATCTCTCCAGCCCCCAAGTTATTTTTTTAGCAACTCATTTTGACTTAATAATGATTTTAGAAATAAGCAATGAATCATCTCAGTGGAATGGAACTCATAGCTGGAACTGGGAAACAAGTCAAAACCATGTCCAAAAAATGAGCCCATTCTCCAATATCAAGTTCCCACCAATTGTGGGCTATAAGAGGGCCTACATATATAAAATTCTCTCTAAAATAACAATGGCCATCCCATCTATCTGGTGCTGACTTCTCTCTCTGTTGGAGAATTTGCTTCTCTTTTTCAGATGGACCCTGAACCTGAAGTGAGGATCAGCCTATTGCACCTCACCAGGGCCCCAGTTGAAACCATAGAGTAACCGGGGAAATGGGCAAGAGTGCAGCTTTCTTGGTGAACCCGACACCAAGAATAAGGCTGAAGGAGATAAACACAGAGAACATTCAACTCCTACTAAGCCAGATATCCAGAGACACAGGGGCTCTCAAGACCTCATCAGTGAAGTAGAACTAAAATGACCCCAACATGTGGCTCAGGGAAATTTGCGGAAGAGGGGGCAGAGAGTATTAGAGCCACAAGTTGGTTCATTATGCGCAGAGACTTTACCTCTCACCCATAACTGTTGGCTACCCCCACAATGCATGACCCACATTCCCCAATGAGGAGGGTCCCTTCGGAGGGGGGAGGACAGGTAGGAGGCTACCGGAGGCACCAACATGAATGTAAAATTAAAATTAATAAAAAATATTTAAAAATAAAAACATAAGCAATGAAGCAACAGACTCATGTAAGTGATATTTTGAAAATAAAAATATCTTTTAAATAAGAAATGAATAATTGAATAAATCATGGCATAGCCACAACAGGGCTGTCATGATCATTTAAAATAGCTTACATTAGCATAGAGGAAATATTTAGTAGCTTGCATAGTACAGGTGCTAATTTGTCAGATTGGATGCTGGCCATTATCCTGAAGCAGAGCTCTGAAATTCTCTGACAGCACCAGGCATATTCACCTAGTTTCCAAAACATGAGAAAGTCCAGGGGTTGAAGCCAAGGCAATTTTTCTAGGGGCAAACAGGAAGACTTGGCATAGCAGTTATTTCCAAACGCTGTGGAAATATTTCAATATTTTATTAACTGAAATGGGTTATTGTGTCTTTTGGCTGAACATCAGCTTGCATGTGAGCTGAATGACAAGATATGAAACTATATGTAATGTTATCCCACTAACATATTTATGCATAGGAAAAATATCGAGATTGACATTATTACATTTTCTTTTCTTTGCCAGAGTATATGCTTTGTTCTTTCAGTATGAAAATATTAATCCTATTTATTTTCAAAGAAATTACAATTATTTTATCCTAGATATCTTCTCACTATATTGTCCTCTTGCTTCTGAAATTTCTGTTGCCAACTTCTCTTATCCAGATATCAACACTGATAACTCTATTTTTCATGTCTGTTCATCTTTTTATTGTTTTATTTCTTATTTTCTCTTTGATCAGGAAAAATTCTAGAATTCAGTATTTTTTGTGCAAATGTATTTATCTTTTTGTGCTTTTTTTGGTTTGTTTTTAAGTAGGGTTTCACTCTAGTCCAGGCTAACCTGGAATTCCCTATGTAGTCTCAGGGTGGTTTTGAACTGATGATCCTCCTACCTCTGCCTCCCAAGTGCTGGGATTAAAGGTGTGTGCCACCATGCCCAGCTTTTTGGGCAATTTTAAATTTAGATTATTTTTAACCTAATAGTTCAAATTTTATTTTAATTATAAATAAATAAATAAATATATATATATATATATATATATATTCATATAAAATTTATTTATTTGAGAGAAAGAGAGAAAGAGGCACAGAGAGATAGAGAGAGAGAATGGGTGCACCAGGGCCTCCAGCCCCTGCAAACAAATTCCAGACACCTGGACCCCTTTGTGCATCTGGCTTATGTGGGTCCTGGAGAATCAAACCGGGATCCTTTGGCTTTGCACTCAAACTCCTTAACCGCTAAGCCATCTCTCCAGCCCCTTTAATTATAAATTTTAAGTGATAAATTATTTTTTGTTTTGTCTGGTATTCCTAATTGTTTCCTTTATTTCCTTACATGTTTATCATACTTATTGCAGATCTTGGGCTTTTTGTTCTAATGATTTTATTTTCAGTGGCATTTACTGTCCATTTTTATGGGAGGTGAAAGCTGTTCTCCCTAAATCTCTCATTATATTGTGAGTAGAGAGTCCTCTAGGGATTAGTGACTTTTTGACAACGTGGATTTGTGAAGGGGAAAGTAAGGGAGGAAAGTATCATGGTTTATTGTCTGTAAATATGGAAGCTATCAATAAAAAAGTAAATAAAATCAAATATAAAAAGAGAAAGAGGGTGGTGAAGGACAGGCTATAATTTGGGCAGGTCTTTGCCTCTTACTTGGGCATCCTTTTGCCTTTCTATTTTTGTAAGATTTTGATTTGTTTTGAGAACAGACATTGTACCTATTTTTAAATGCAAGGTGTCACTGTCTTCATAATTTCATTAATTTTCTGCTCATGAAGGACTTGTCACCCTCAGGTAAAGTACAACGTTCACACCAAGGCTCACTTTTTGTGTTGTGTCATTCTATGGGCTTTGGCAAATGTTACAGATCTGCCATTATAACAGTACAGAGTGGATTTATTGCCCTCAAGTTCCCCTATAATCCATTTGCTCATCCATCCCTTCCTCAGTCTGCTAGCAACCCCTTTTTCATTGTCTCTGTCTCTTTCCCACAATGCCATGTAAGTTCATTCCAACACTGCATCACCCTTTCAGACTGGTTTATTTCACTTAGTAAAATAAACTTAAGAATATTCCAGGCCTTTTCATGGTTTAACCTTATGGCTCTGTGTGTGTGCAGTGTGGTATGTGTGATGTGTGGTGTGTGCACTTACGTGTACAGGTAGGTGTCAGTGTAGGCAGAGGTCAGAGAATATTTGGTGCCTTGTTGTATCCCTCATGTGCTTGTTTTCTTGAGATGTTTTCTCTCTATCAATCTGGAGCTGCTATCTATCAGATAACCCCTCACCACACACCCACTGGTGTTTCAGAAGTTCATGGTCATGCCCACCAGTTTTTTGAATTGAGAGCTTTAATATATGAAGACACAATAATTTGATCAGATTCCCATCCCATCATCCTCTTTTCTCCTTTCTCAGTCCTCTGAGGACCCCTCCTCCATCAAGGCAGTTGCTCCTCTGTTTTGCTGTCTCATTCCTTTTGCCCTCCTCCATCCTCCATGGGAAGATGTTGATGGGTGGAGAACAGTGCAGGTCTTGTGGGGGTAAAGGCAACCACTGTTGGGTAATGAATGCACCAGTCAGTTGGTGTCAGGAGGACAGTGGCCCAAAGTACTCCTTCCCATCCTGGGGCTCTTGCATTCTTTCCCTCCTCTGTTCCGCAGTGTTCCCTACTTTTAAAATATGGGTTCTGGGGAGTTGCACTTGGCAGCCTCCAGCCAGAATGGCCTTTATGCTTAATCATCAAGCACTCTTCACCACTGAACCATTTCCCTAGCTCAGCTGATTTGTTCTGTTTGGTGACTAATAATCAATGTATGGATATATTAGTTTGGTAAACCATTTACATATTGAAGGGCATCTTCAATTCTTACAGATTTTAGCAACAATGAGTCGAAGTCCCATAGCAATTTATTTACAAGTTTTTGTGTTGACATAAGCTTTTACCTCTTTTTGCATAAAACACCAAGGAACATGATTCCTGGGTGATATGATGATATCGGTACTGTATTGCCTAGTGGCCTAGTGGTTATAAACAACTGCTAATCCGTCTTCCAAAGTGGCCGGGTCATTTTGCTCCCTTAAGTAATGAGGGAGAGTTCTTATTGTCTAATGTTCTTGTCAATATTTGGCTTTTCAATGTTCTGTTTTTTTTTTTTTTTTTTTTTTTTTACTGCCCTCATGGGCATTTAGTGGTATCTTTGTTTCTAGTTGCAAATCCCTAATGACACACCACACTGAACATTTTTTTATAGGGTTTTAGCCAGCTGTATCTCATTGTGCTTTTGACCACCAAGCCCCAGTTCTAGAAACCTAATGGTAAAATGTAATTATACATGCGGGTAAAAATCCACGTTCAATAGTTTACAAAACTGCATGATGTGTGTATTTTATGCTTGTTTATTTTTTAAAGTATTTTATTTTATTGTTTTTCATCAAAATTTGTTTTTGTTTCCTTCCCCTTTTCTTCTGTCCCATCCTTCTTCTCTCTAGGTGCCTTCCCCCTAGCATAGCCTTCTTTCTGCATTCATGTCACATGACCATTTTGCCCCTCCTCCTCTCAGTAGCTTTTTTCCCCCATCTTACCTAGTTAACAGTGCATTTTTTTATAAGATCCAAAGGTTGCATCTTAACTTCTAATAATATGGTAATATATTGAGAGAAAAAATATGGATACTCTGTTATGAAAACTAGAAAACTCATTAGTGAAAAAATAAAGCCAAAGGATATTGATCAGTGTGTATTCAAAAGTGTATCAATTAAAATGAAAATATCCATGCCAAACATTATGACAAAATAAAATAAACATTATAATAAAATAATTTAGATATCTGTAGTCTATAAGGGTGATTTCCTTTAAAAATGATTGAATGTTATTCAAGTTTGACATTTAGTCCTGTATCATTCTTATGTGGTTTCTGAAGGATCATTTAAACCACCAATTGGGAATTTAACACAGCTATTTCATCACAATGGGAATGTTACTCCCTATCTGCCATTGTTGTTTTGGTAGGAAAAATAAAAATCATGATTTTTTTCCTACATTTTACATGAAACCCACCTGAGTCCCAAGACCTTGTTGAAATATTTTAGAATTGTTAATTTGGTTGGGATCATGAGCTAAAGAGAAGCATCCACTAGGCATATAGATCACATTCAAGTGAAAAGCTAGAAAGAATATTCAGCTCGTTTCCAAAGGCTAACATAACAAAGTCCCACAAAATGGGTGGCTTGAAACAATAAAAATTCTTTCTTTCATAGTTCTGGACTCAAAGTCTGGAGTCAAGGTCTAGTAGAGCCGTGCTGCCACTGCAACCTTTGCAGAAGCTGCCCTTGCCTGAGCTTCTGGTGCTTGGCCACTGCTGGTTGGTCTTGGCTTGCAGGTGCAGAGCTTTGATGTCTGCCTCTAGCATCAGGTAGTGATCTCTACTCTGTGTCTGCATCCCTGTGACTGGTATCCCAGTACCATCAGTGATATCCACCTGTCCAACTGGTATGATGTAATCTTAACTTTGCTGTGTCTTCAAAGACTCTATGTCCAAAAAGGTCATATTTACCAGGAACAAAGCTTAGGAATTAACATGTCTTCTTTAGAGAATACGATTAAATCAATAATATTCATATTCTAGAAATGGCTAATTAGTGCTACATGTCCTGATAGGACAAGATTCTTAAGATCTAGTGTTTATGAGGGGGTGGTTGCCAACTACTATATAAGCTATGACCCAATGTATGTCAAAAAGTATCTGCTTTTATTATCAACATGTATATACATACATAATTTTAATCTATACATATTTTTATATGTATATATACCACTTCTCTGTGATACAAATTATCTAAGGAGAAAAGTATGGGTATATGGAAGATTAATCAAGATAAATTCTTTCATAATTTTTAAATTGAAATCTTTTATATGATGAATGAATGTTATAGTTTTTGAACCATTAAGGAAAGCAAAATAGTTCACTAAAGAAGCACCAAGACATAATTAACAAAAACAAAACAAAACAAAACAGAAAAATAAACCAGGAAGTACTAAGGGACAAAGAGAGGAAAAGAAAGGATCAGGACAACTTTTCTTTTGTGGTTGCTTTAAATCAGCTTCATTCATATTAGCTTAGCAATGCAGACGAATTCTTTGTCATTTCTGACACTTCCATTCTTTTTTCTTGTCAACTTTTAAAAAAGATATTTATTTATTTATTTGTTTGTTTGTTTATTTATTTATTAGAGACAGAGAGAGGGAAAGAGAGAGAGAGAGAGATAGAGACAGTGAGTGAGAATGGGCACCCAGGGCCTCTAGCCACTGTAAAAGAACTCCAGACACATGCGCCACCATGTGCATCTGGCTTATGTGGGACCTGGAGAATTGAACCTAGGTCCTTAGGCTTTACAGGCATGCACCTTAACCACTAACCATCTCTCCAGCCTTTCCATTCTTTTTGAAAAAGTCTTTTTAAAGTTTTACTTATTTATTTGAGAAAGAGCGAGAAAGAGACAGATAGATTGGCCACTCCAGGGTCTCTAGCCACTGCAAACAAACTCCAGACACATGCACCATCTTGTGCATCTTGGCTTACCTGGGTTCTGTGGAATTGAACCTGAGTCCTTTGGCTTTGCAGGCAAATACCTTAGCCACTAAGCCATCTCTCCAGCCTTTCCATTCTTTTTCAAACTTACGAAAATTATTTGGTACGTTTTCCCTCTTAGTCATATTACTCACTTTATCTAGATAATTAGAAGAAATGACTAAAGTATCTCAAAGGATAAAGTGAATATAATGTTAATAGCTCTTGAGTTCTGTGTTTGGAACTGGTGTATGTGGGAACAAATTCAGTTGAAATGTTGGCAGGCAGGAAATGTCTGACAAGTGACATTTAAGCTCCATTTTAATTGTGGATCCCCACCATTCTCCCTTTATACTCAAGGCTTCTTTCCTTCTTTCCTCTTTCTTTGCTTGTTCCTTCTCTTTTATGTTTTCGAACTTCATTAAATTTAAACGTTCTTATCTACTATTAAAATATAAAAATCTTGCCCCTTTATGTCATTTTGCTGCTTACCTTTTTTCCCCTTTAATTTTCTTTGTTTTCACACATTAAAAAATGAAACACTATATAAATGGTTTTTCATAGCAAATTACACATGGATCCATTCAGACTTGTTCTCAAAGTGCTGCCAACATTTATTTATCTTTTTATTAGACATTTTCAAATGTATATACAAACCAGAGAATATACAATAATGACCAAACACTTCCATATGTTTATTATTAGCTTCAACCCAGTAACAATTTGGGAATCTACTTTTTCTAGCAGCCTTCACGCACACACATCTTACTTATCTTTTTTTGTTAATACATATTTCTTTAAATGGAGTATTTAAAGAAAATCACAGATGTGTACTTAAATTGTAAATAGTTTGCATCTAAATCTTTTTATTTATTTTTATCTATTTTTTGAGAGAGAGGGTGGGGGGAGATAGAGAGAATGGGTGCACCAGGGCCTCTAGCCACTGCAAACGAACTCCAGACACATGCGCCACCTTGTGCACCTGGCTTACCTGGGTTCTGGGGAATAGAACCTGGGTCCTTTGGCTTTGCAGGCACTAACATTAATCACTAAGCCATCTCTCCAACACCTCTACATCTTTTCATAAGTTCTTAAATGTTTTCCCTTAGGGTATTGAATCTAGATGGGTGGAATATAAGAAAGCATAAACAAGAACCAGGGACTTGGTGCTCTTTCTCAAGTATGCAATTTCACACCGTGGCTGGGATCTCAAGATGATATGAAAAGGTAATTGCCAGGGTGGCTCTCAGAAGCCTGGAGAGAACAGTGTCCTTTGATGAAGGCTTTGAAGATGCATGAGTGGCTGAGGCAGATTGTGAGGGAAGCAAACATGCTGAGGGAGGTGAACATGCTGGCACGCATATATTGTGAAGTCTCATGCTTTACATGAGACTACTTATAAGACATTCACTCCAATCATCTTGACCAACTAGCATGGCTCCCAAGACCAGTCAGTGGGGAGTAGTCACAGAAGGTGTTGTTTGCATTTACATCTGAAGAAGGCAAGGAAAAAGGAACAAGGGGCTGGGGCAGTTGCCTAGTTAAAATGTCACGAGGTAATTGTTGGCTAATTTTCTCCAAAGGGACTATGGGCATTTACTTGGAGGATGTTACATTATAAGCTAGAGAAACGAGAGTGTTCAAATGTTTTTGAGGCTATTGGACACAAGATCTGAATGAGAAATGTTAAGGCCTGGAGATTTAAAGCATCCTTGTGACTTCCCTGGTGGAGATACACGGGAACCAGGCATTAAGGTAGTCCTGGCTAAAGCCTGCCTTTCAGTGAGCACATTCCTTGCCACTGAGGCTGACATATTGGTATTGACATACTTGGAAGTTGGAATAATATGACTGGAACAGGATGAAAAATAAATAAGATTATGAAACTATCTCACATCCCAGGTCATAAATTAAGTATATAACCCTTGGGGAGCTATGGAAATTAGTGTCAAACCTAGAAAATGTATGAGGTGGATTTTATCAGCTTGCCAATCTAGCCCATATGAAATTAGATGGCTACTAAAAATTACAGAAAATTACTTCACTCTGGTCTGAGTTGCAGGTTTAATTGCAGCTGCCATGCCACACATGATGTGATTGATGGAGCAAAGTAGCAATATCTCAACTCCACAGACAATGTGGCTCTTTATTTGGCAAATGTGTTCTTTTCTGTTCTCCCTAGAATAGAAATAGCATCCGCCTATGTGAACGTCAATTCATTTTACAGGTTTGCCTGGGGTCTTTGTGGATTCTACCTTGTTCTATTGTAACACTGGACCATCAGGGAATTATTTACATTCTGAGAAATAGACCCTACAGTGTTATTGAGCTCTGCTAGAATAACTTGATCATAGGTAGTAAGAGGCACATGTATCAAGTGACCATGCATCAATAATTTTCTTATAATCTGTGTTCAGCAAAACCTGCTGAATTATAATATAGCAGCAGTCTAATAAGATGAAAGTATCATGTCCAGAATAAAACTGTAGAGGTAAAGCTGATATAATGGCCTGGATATCCATGACCTCACAGTGCCTGACACTACTTACACAAGACCATCATAATAGGAGGAAAAGATGATGACCTCAAAATAAAAGAGACTGATTGAGATGGGGAGAGGATATGATGGATAGTGGAGTTGTGAAGGGGAAAGTGTGTGGGGGGAGGGAATTACCATGGTTTATTGTTTATAATTATGGAAGTTGTCAATAAAAAAACTGTTGTATCCAGGATCAAGCCTACAGGGCTATCATTACACAGGGAATATATGGAGACTCTGAGTGATCCAACAGTGTTCATTTTGTTCTTTCCTAACCCAGACCATTTAATAAAGAATAGATCATTTAATAAAGCTAGGATAGATCATCCAATATAGACATTTATAGCATTGAGCATCTGGTCACCTCTGGGTTTTTGCTACAAAACTGGCCCACCCTGATTAAGGGTATGTGACATTATAATTTCTAATTAACCACCTAGAAATTGATCACCTATAAAGATGTTGTGACTCAGCTTAATGATCTGCTTTACACTACTTTAAAGCACAAATACAACTTTGAAAATATTTATGCAAGGAATGTACTTAATAATAAAGACATGGGAAGTCTTATGGTTCTGCTTTGACTAGATCAGCATTACTGCAGTTGCCAGCAGCAGTAGTAGTGTCAGTAGAAATAATGATGGGAATTATCACAGTATTGGTTCACTCTGAGCTTGTAATCATATAAAAGTCTGCCCTGCCCCAGGAACTGTTGCAAAACCACTATTTGATTTTCAACATATGCAACAATATTTTGATATACAATTCATATATTTTCTAAGCAGGAGGAAATTGGGCAAATTTATACAGTCACATGAAATATACTCATTATAATAAACTAGTAAAATACATCAAATTATTCACTTTTTCAATGGCACAAGAAAGGAAACAAATTAAGTCACAATAGGTATCTTGAAAGCAAGGAAAAAACCTCCACAGTTTTGAAAACACAGATGGCAAAGTTTAATAAAACTAAAATGTCAGCTTTAGTTATGACATTTGGGTCATATGCTTTCAAAATATCTCATTTTCAATTCTTTAGTTTTGTTAGTTACTTAATTCCATTAAATATAGTTTAAAAACCTAAGCATATAAAAGGCATTTATGTATTTTGTCAAGGTTATCTATTTATACTCTCCCAAATTTGATTCTATATTAGCCCTATATTAATTATCAAACTGGCAAGAAATATAAAGTCAAATGGTGTCTCATTGCAAACACACACATTTTCTTTAAGCATTAAGCAATTTCATGAGGTAGGTGCCAAGTCGTTGTAATCATATTACAGTTGTTTCTTCCTATAGGTTTCTTGTTGCACACTCACCTGCTACCTCTTATAGTCAGCTTCATGTTGCTGAGTTGAACATCCAAATCAGACACCATTTATGGGAGGAAGGGGTTTAGTTCAAGCTTCCAGATCCATGGAAAATATCCAACAGTGGTGGAAGATGCTACTTCCGTACATCCAAACAGGGAGAAACAACCAAACAGCCCATGAAAAACAAAAGCAACAACCACAAAACTGGTAGCAAGCAGCAGAGACCCCACCATTGTTCAGGATTCTTTGTACATCTTTGGGATGGAATTTAGACCTGCTCTCAAACACAACTTTGGGCTGGACCCCAGGATCTGTCCCTCAGTGACACCTCCTCCAGCCAGACAGCTGGAGACACAAGTTTGGGTCTTACTTTCAGAGTAATGAGGACCGGAGCATCTTGGAGGGCAGAGGCCAACTTTACAAAGATTTAATAAAACACCTGAGTCTATAAGGGGACATGCATTCGAAGTTCCACAGTACTGCACCACTGGCAGGTTCTATACCTGGTCACCATGCTCTTCCTTTTCTGTTGTATCTTCCTAGGTGATGAGGTCGAGGCTTCAACTGCCAGGGAGAAATTAATGGGTCATGTGAAGTAATCCAATTAATTTATTTGAATTTTAGTTGTGAAAAGTTTTATTAAACATTATCTTTGGGTCACAGTATACATTCTAAATATTAGTTTAGCGATTACCTTCTGTTTGTTAGCTTTTTTAAATGGAATCAAATCTAGACTCCTAAGTTGAATACGAATATTCATGCAGTTGGAAACATATTGTAATTTTTAATAAGTAAATAAGAAGAGAGTTCTTGGACAGGACTCAATTATCTTTTGCTTATGTTCAAAGTAAATAATGTGTTAACAAAAATAGTTGCATCTAATTAACAGAAGCCATATATATGGTATACACAAATTAGGCAATTGGTTAGGAGAGTGATTAAAATATTTTAAAAGTTGAATCTGTACAACAAGATCCCTCTAGGTCCTCTGGCTTCCAGCTGTAGCACTGCCTGTGCTTAGCACCTTATTGGTAGCTTCAATGCTACCATTGCATGTGGCCAGGGTCAATGGAAATACTTCAACTCCTCTCTCAAAAGTTCTTTGTTTTTTTCAGTTCTTGTTGTTTTTCCAGCCTTCTTGTACCATAAATACAAGTATTTTTAAATATGTCTGGATTTTTGTTTCCAGCACCATATTAGTCTCTCACCTATGTGACAACAGAAGCCAAATTAGCCTCATTTCTTGGAAGAATCTCAGAATTTTTCTCACCCTATGTTCTTACATGTGCTCCCCCATACTGTTTGTCTCCCTAAGACTTCTGCTGTCTGGCTTCTTCCAGATCTTTGCTTCTCAGCTTGACATCTTCTTCTCTAAGCTATTTCCTGACTACTACTTAAAGCAGGGTTTCTCTTAGCATTCCCTATCCTTATTTTCTACTATGGCAATCTGTTTTCTTTTCCTTCATGCAATGCTTTGTAGTTTGCAATGCCTTATTAATCATCAATAATTTATTTTTCATCTTCCATAATAAAGATAATCTTATGCTTAACAGTTTTTTCAGGAACCTTTATTATTATCATCATTATTATTTTTTTTGAGGTAGGGTCTAACTATAGCCCAGATTGACCTGTAATGCACTCTGTAGTCTCAGGCTGGCCTTGAACTCACAGGGATCCTCCTATGCCTGTCTCCCCAGTGCTGCAATTAAAAGTGTACGCCATGCCACTATGCCCAGTTTAGTAACTTAATGATCATAAGTTTGATTTTCTTCTTGTATCTGCACTCAAATCTTTGTCATTGTCATAGATACTGAATTAAGACACTGCAAAGCCATTCTTAGCTCTTCTCACTCTTAAAGTCTAAAAGAGCTACTTTATTATTTATTTCTAGTTTAATTGTGTGTATTCATTATATACAATCATTTTACTGTGATGTATAGACAGTTTCCTACAAGTATATGCTGTTCATTGATCATGTGCCTGGAAACCCTCAGTCTTCTCTTTTCCTTCCTTCCCTCCCCTCTCGTTAGTTTCCTTTGTTCTCCTAGGCAATGTTGGGTCTACTTTCATGGCACATGTGCATAAATGACTTTATCTATCTATATGCAGTCTAGGAACCACACCTGAGACAGAACATGCTATTTGTCTGTGAGAGTAGTTCCTTCCACTTTATATGATTATTTCCAATTGTATCCATTTTCCTGCAAGTGACATAACTTCTCTCTTTATGTTCCTTATGGCTAGAAACTACTCCATTGTATACATCTATCACATTGTGATATATCCATTCTTCTATTGTTGGCTCCTTAACTGAGCTATTGTGCACAGTGCTGCAGTCAACATAGATGCACAAGTGTCCCTGTAATGTGTTGATCTGGCATCCTTTGGGTAAATTCCCAGAAGTGTTATAGTGTCTGTGGCAGATCTGTTATTTATGGCGGTGGTGTTTTTTCAAAAATTTCCACATTGATTTCAATAGTGGCCAGACTTTTACATTTCCTACCAGCAGTGTGTAAGGGTTCTCTTTTGCCCACATCCTCACCAGAATTTACTTTCTTAATGACTGCCAATCTCACTGGGATAAGATGGAATTTTAATGTAGTTTTAAGTTGCATTTCCTGATGACTATTGAAGTTGACCTTGTTTCATATGTGTATTGGCCATTTGTATTTCATCTCTTAAAAATACCTTTGTGTATTCATTTGAGAGAAGGAGGGAGAGAGACAGGAAAGAGAGAGAAAGAGAGAGAGAGATTGAGAGAGAGCTTTGGTGAATCAGGGCTTCTTGCTGCTGCAAACAAACTCCAAACAAGTGTATTACTTTGTGCATTTGGTTTTACATGAATTGAACCTAGGCCTGTAGGCTTTGTAAGCAAGTGTCTTTAACCACTGAAACATCTGTCCAGCCCTGTATTTCATCTTCTGAAAACTTTCTGTTTATTTGCCTCTTTATTAAATGGATTTATTAAATGGATTGTTTGATTTCTTGATTTTGAGTCCTTTGTATATACTACATATTAATCTTTTTAAAAAAATCCTATTTATTTATTTATTTCAGAGAGTAAGAAAGGCAGAAAGAAAGAGAGAGAGAGAGAGAAAATGGGCCTGCCATGGCCTCCAGCCACTGCCAATGAACTCCAGATGCATGCATCAGCATGTGCATCATGTGCATCTGGCTGAACCTGGGTGACTAATGGGTCTTGATCGCTAAGCCACCTCTAGGTCCTTAATCTTCTATCATATGCAAGGAAAGATTTTTTTTTTTTTTTTTGGTTTTAAGAGGTAGAGTTTCCTCTCTAGCTCAGCCCTGGAATTCACTATTAATCTCAGGGTCTTATCATATGATCCTATAGCTCTGCCTAGTGCTGGGGAAAGATTTTTAAAAATATTTTATTTATTTATTTAATTATTTATTTGAGAGAAAGAAGAAGAGAGAAGGGGGAGAGAGAGAGAGAGAGAGAGAGAGAGTGAGAAGGAGAGAGAATGGGGCATGCCAGGGCTTCCACCTGTTGCAAACGAACTCAAGGCGCATATACCACCTTGTGCATCTGGCTTATGTAGGTTCTGGGGAATTAAACCTGGGTCCTTAGGCTTCTCAAGCAAGTGTCTTAACCACTAAACCATCTCTCCAGCCCCCCACCCCCCAGGAAGATTTTATTCCATTCTGTAGGCTGAAAAGATTTGTTTTAGGCTCTTAGTTTGGCCACTAATGCACTTGGGAATTTTATCTTCTTAGAACCTTACCTGGAAAATTAGAGGTGTTAATGTCTACTTTATATGGTTAACATGTGAGCAAAGATTATGGAGCACATGAGGGAAATATTATTCCTGTCATGGAAAGATAATAAGCAGAGCTACTTGCTTTATTATGCAATTGCCGATTTTGTTGGCAGGCTTACTAACAAAGTTCAGCAGAGGAGGCAGACAGGGGTGGGCAAGGAGCTAGTGGGTTGTGCTATAAGAGAAGGACCCTTCTTTTTAAAAATATTTTTATTTATTTATTTGAGAGAAAGAGGCAGAAACAGAGAGAGAAGAGAGAGAGCGACAGCAAGCACTCCAGGGCCTCCAGCCATAGCAAAGGAACTCCAGATGCATGCGCCACCATGTGCATCTGGCTTACACGGGTCCTGGGGAATCAAACTGAGGTCCTTTGGCTTTGCAGGCAAGTGGTTTAATCACGAAGCCAACTCTGAGCTGGAGAAGGACCCTTCTTGTCCTCCTTTTACTCTTCCGTTCCTACTCCCTATACTTTCATGAGAACAAGGGTGTGGAGATGGTCTTCTAGTAAGGCTCATGTTCCAGTGTTCATGTCTGAGAACACCATGTCTGTCAACCTTTGGAGACATTTGATGAGGGCTCCAGTGGGGAGGATGCATTTCCCTGTCTTGATCAGTATATTTCTAGAGCTTGTAAACTTCTGGGTCATCAAGCAGGCAGCCTTGCTTATTTCTTTTCATAACACCACCCCTGATGCAATCTACAGCTGAACTTAATTGGATTTTTAATGAACTCCCCAGATTTTATGGTAAATGACAGAATAGGACTCAACTGGTACTCTTGGGCCAATCTTGAGCACCTGCCATCTCCTAAAACTGTCTAGTTGTAGATCAGTTCTGAAGTATGAAAAATAAATTCCAAAGCTTAGATGAAAAGGTAGCCTGGAACCAGACTCTGCTCAAGACAAAAACATGCCATTGTGTATCATTCAGAGCAGCAGACCCATGGGATACGCACATGGTGCCACTTAGAGTCTGGCTTCACTTTGCATTGCTATGAGAAATGCAAAGCATAATTATGAGAGGCCCTCCACACAGAGAATTGACTGTTTCCCTGTGGAAATAACATTTATGACTTTTTGGCAGAGTTTAGGGATGACTATCTTTCATTATTTCCAGACTATATGAATTGAGGCAAAAGACTGAAGTTTTTCACAGTCTTCTGTGAAATCTATATTACTCAGTAATATTTTCTTGGGATGAGATAATATGCTGTTTTTAGGTTGAAGGTGGAGTTAAGATCATAAAAAAGTGTGTTTATGGGATCTACTAACTGTTAAGATGATAAATGGCTGATTCTCATGTCTGGCAAGTGGAGAATGCTTAGTCAGCTAGTCTAAATTCTGTCTTCAGTGCATATTGATATCTATTCTTTTCCTTGATTTCTTCTGTCTTGGTAAGCTTCTCTTTGTCCCCATGGACTTATTCCAAAGTCTTCTATGAAGTGTTAATCTTTCTTGCCACAAACCAGCTTTTTTCATTGGGATAAGAGTTAAAGTTCTCATCTAAAGCTGAAATTCTCTTAATTCCCGATCTTTTCAAATTGTCTTATTTCCTGCTCTAACTTATCAGGGATACATTTTAGAGGGTTGACAACCTAGATACCTAGTTAAAAATAAGAATCCTGGGCTGGAGAGATAGCTTAGCAGTTAAGGTGCTTGCCTGTGAAGCCTAAGGATGCAGGTTTGATTCTCCAGGTCCCAAGTAAGCCAGATGCACAAGGTGGCACATGCATCCGGAATTCGTTTGCAGTGGCTAGAGGCCCTGGCGTGCATCTTCTCCCCCCCACCCCCGTCTCAAGTAAAAAGAAAAGAAACCTGAATCTTTTATTAAGAGATTTGGAATCATTAAACTTGTAATAAAAGCAATTGTTATTCATATCCTCTTATGTCTTTCAATCATATGTGTTTTAGTTTTCACATCTTTAAATATTTGGAAAATATTACTTCTCTCAAAAAGTTATAGCCAGGTTTCAGAGTATTAATCCATGTAAAGTGCTTAAAACTATGCTGATCTTATGGTAAATGTCAACTATTTTATTCCCTAGTAGATTTAGAATATATGTGAAGAATAAATTCTCACTGGTTTTCATGGGTTATGAGGTCCACGCCAGAGTGCATATCAACTTTATCACTCATTATACTTTTTGGTTTATCTGCCATTTTTGTTATTGTAACAAGACTTTGTGGCTAATTGTGGTGCTTTATTGGTTTACTTTATGGAGCTAGCTCATTATTTGTTGGGGGCCTTAGAGAATTATGTACAGAGTTTATTTGGAAGAGGACTACTTAAGGTTATTTTGGTATACGTGATCTTGGCTCTGTCTATGGTGATGTATTAACCTACATTATAAGTTTCACACCCTTAGCCCAACACTTCTATGTGTCATCACATTCTCATTCTATTCACTGTCATTTTCTATTTTCATTTTCCTTTGATTCTTCAGTTTTTTTTGAAGCCTAAGGACCCCAGTTTGAGGCTTGATTCCCCAGGATCCACGTAAGCCAGATGCACAAGGTGACACATGCATCTGGAGTTCATTTGCAGTGTCTGGAGGCCCTGGTGTGCCCATTCTCTCTCTATCTATCTGCCTCTTTCTCTGTTTGTCTGTCACTCTCAAACAAATAAATAAATAATAAACAACAACAAAAAAATTTAAAGAAAAGAGCATTAAAGGAGAGAGATTCAGCAAAAGCAGAGGTTAGAGCAATGTGAGTGCTAGTCTTGAAGACAGAGAAAGGAAACCATGAGCCCAGAAATGCAGGTAGTATTTAAATGCTAGAAGTGCCAAGAAAAGAGATTGTGTTCCAGAGAGTTCAAAAGGAATGCAATCTTCCTGACAGCTTGCTTGTTGCCCAAGAAAATCCATTTCTGACTCATGATCTCCCTGAATCCTAAAAATAACAAATATGGGTTGAGTTTTGACTCACTTGCTATAGCAGCAACAGAAAGCCAGTGTACCAGGTGAAAAAATTCACATGGGAAGGGATATATTGGGCCCTCTTGACTGATGTGAAACAGTTAGGGATTCAGTTCTTGCATTTAGAGTGGATATTAAGTCTAGCCTCTCTTTAAACACTGGCCTTTCAGAAGGAGATGGACAGATTTTTGGGATGACAGGGAACTAAATACTCCCTCCTGCTATAAATGAATTATATTTTAATCTATACCCCAGCATTAGAAATTGGAATAAAGACTGCATTTTTGCATGATCAGTAAATGAGTTCTGGAGTTCTCTAGAGTACAGTTTTAACAAGAAATTGGTATGAAATATACTTAGGGAATGATTTGGTGATAAAAAATATAAAACAGGTTCACTTAATTTTGAAATGTTTTTAAAACAATAAACATCTTTAAGATTCAATAAAACTGAAAGTAAAAAACATAAACAACAGTTAGAAAAAACGGCACAATGAAATTTGTAGAAAAATGATAGAACTTGGAACATATCATTCTCAGCAAACTCACCCAATCACACGGAAAGACAATCATTGCATGGTCTCACTCATCTGTGTCTCTTACCCTGGATCAGTCTGAGATGCTCATATACCTAATCAGCATCTCAAGGACCGGACAATAGGGAGGGTGGGCTGGAGGGGAGAGTAAGTGTGGGGGGCACACAAAACTGGACCCAAATGGAAGTGGTACCATAAAATTCTATATCCTGATAGACAGACTAAAAGGATGAACCTTCATCAGGTCCTTAGAGGGAACACCTGAATCAAAGGGCCCTGGAAAGGGTATGATGAAGACTAACCTTAATTTTCTCCTGTTTCTGTCTCTCTCTCTTTCTCTTTTATATTACCTATGATTTTCTTCCTTCTTTTCCCTAGGCGCTGGTCTGTAACTCCCAGTACCAGGATGTAGTTAACATCCACAATGAGCTGTTGATCAGAGAGACCTACAAGGTTTCCCAAAAGAAGACAGACTTCTGTCAGAGCACTTGATTACTCACTAAAGGTTAATGGTAAGACCCTACTGCCAAAGACACCATATGCTGTCAGTATGGAATATGGAAAGATCTGGCTGGAATCTGGAAGAGAGCCAGTTCCCAGACAGTTAGCTCCTCTAGTGCCAGAAGGTGCTACATGAGCTACTGGGGGAAAATGCCAACATCTGTCCAAGCAACTGGAGGTCTAAGCTACTCAGCAGCAAACAACCTGACATGATTCTCACAAGTGCAATAGTGGCACACAGCCATGGTGGGTAACCAACTGCTCTTGGATTGACTAACAGATCTGATCAGTGTAACAGAACCCATAGCTGGAACTGGGAAACAAGTCAGAATCATATCCAAATAATGAGTTTGTTCTCCAATATCAAGATCCCACCAATCTTGGGCTATAAGAGGGCCTACATCTATTAAATTTTCTCTAAACTAATAATGGTATCCCATTTATCCAGTGCTGACTTCACTTTCCATTGGAGAATCTGCTTCTCTTTTTCAGATTGACACAGAACCTGAGGAGAGAATCAGCTCATTGCACCTCACCAGGGCCCCAGCTGAAACCATAGAGTAATTGGGGAAATGAGCAAAAGTGCTGCTTTCTTGGTAAATCTGGTATCAGCACAAGGGTGAAGGAGATAGACACAGAGAACACTCACCTCCTACCAAACCAGAGATCCAGAGACACAGAGGCTCCCAAGACCTCATCACTGAAGTAGACCTAAAACAAACCCAACATGGCTCAGGGAAAATTTGGAAGAATAGGGGGTGGAAAGATTGTTAGATCCACAAGTTGGGACATTATGCACAGAGACATTGCTTCTCCCCCATAACTGATGGCTACCCCCACAATGCATGACCCACAATCTCCATGGGGATAAGTGGCATCCCCAAGGAGGAGGGTCCCTTGGGGGAGGGGCAGGGATGAGGGTAAGGATGGTACCAACATGGGCTGTTTACACACTGAATATGTACATAACTGATAAAAAAAATAATAGACTTTCACAAAGATGTCTCCAACAGTTTTGTATTTGTTTCTTTTTAGTCCTATCAGGTCAATTTTATACAAAAAGATTTATTTCATCATTGTACCTTTAATTTTCCCCAATCAATATCTCTGTGAAGTAATGGGTGCAATTCAGAATGTATTTATAAACTAAATACAATCATTCATGTATTCTAATTTAAATTTGTTTCTCTAGTTTCCCCCAAGAATACTAAAAATTATAGGCAGCATTCAAAGAAATAATAGTTCTTTTTAAAAATACATTTTTATTTACTTGCATGTAGAGAGATAGAGAGAGAAGAGAGACAGAGAAAATAGGCATGCCAGGGCCTCTAGCCACTGCATACAAATGCTAGATGCCTGTATCACTTTGTGCATGTGGCATTTACATGGGAACTAGGGAACTGAACTCAGGTCGTTAGGCTTTGCAGGCAAGCACCTTAAGTGCTAAGCCATCTCTCAGCCCAGAAATAACAATTCTTATGCCCAGAGAAAAGCAAAAGTGTTCTTGAAAGCAATTTAGGGAAGTGAAAGAGATCACCGTCTTATGTCATCATGCCATTTTTTATATTCATTGTTAATGTCAGACAGGTAGGCTCAGTAATACAAATACATCACCCTAACTGCAATCAGCATCTTAAAACAAGAAACGGTTATTTTTTCACTCATTTCACACATCCATAGAAACCAAATGGTGTGTTGGGGACTCTGCTCACATTACTGACTGAAGGAATCAGGCCGACAGAACTCTGTGTGATTCTTCATGCCAGTTCTGTCCAGAAACATCAATATTTCATCTTTCATCGATCCAAATCAATGGTATGGCATAATGAGCTATGGGAGCCAAGAAATATGACCCTGCCAGGTCCTAGGGTCCTGGACAGTCACCAGCATTGGTGCTGAGTGTCTTTGATAACTGCAGAGTGCCAGTGGCCACCATAGCATTGCAACAGAACAGGAAACATGCTTTGTCATACAATCAGATTTTATTCATGATAAACACAGTGGATGGTGTGGTGGTTTGATTTTGGTGTCCCCTTTAAACTTAGGTATTCTGAAGACTAGGTCCCTGGCTGATGGAAATTTGAGAATTAATGCCTCCTGGAGGCAGTGTATTGGTGGGGATGGGCTTATGCGTATTATAGCCAGTTTCCCCTTGCCAGTGTTTGGCACACTCTCCTGTTGCTGTTGTTCATCTGATGTTGGCCAGGAGGAGATGTCCGCCCTCTGCTCATGCCATTGTTTTCCCCTGCCATCATGGAGCTTCCCTTTGAGTCTGTAAGCCAAAATAAACCTTCCCCTCACCCACAACCTGCTCTTGGTCAGTTATTTTCTGCTAGCAATGTGAACCTGACTGCAACAGAAGTGCTCCATTTAGAATATTGATCTCCAACCTGGAATTATTATAATATTACTTTCTTAGTTTTATGGCTTTGAAGTGTGGTATGGCTTTCCTGTTGTGTCAAGAGTCATAGTTTAGCAAAATATAGTCTTTCTTGAATCTTCTATGTCCCTGCCAGCTGGGTTTGGGTTGGTGATGATACTAAGCAAGAGTCCTTGGGGAAAAGGCATTTCTGACAACTCTATCTAATTTCCTCTTTACTTGCTATTAGTGGGTCTTATGTCCTTGTTGACATCATAGATTGCTTTTTTCTTTTTCTTTTCTTTTTTTTTTTTGGAGCGAGACAGAGAGAGAGAGAGACAGAGAGAGAGGGAGAAGAAGACAGATAGAGATGCACCGCCAGCAGCCTCTCAGCTGCTGCAAACAAAATCCAGATGCGTGCGCACCCTTGTGGTCAAGTGCGACATTGCGCCCTTGCGTCACTGCATCTGGCTAAACGTGGGACCTGGAGATTGGAACCGGTGTTCTTAGGCTTAGGAGGCAGGCGTCTTATAGACAATAATCCATGATAATTCCTCCCTCCCCCACTTTCCCCTTCACAAATCCACTCTATATCATATCCCCTCTCCATCTCAATTAGTCTCTCTTTTACTTTGATGTCATCACTTTTCCTCCTATTATGAGGGTCTTGATATGTTGCTTTGTAAATGTTCCATTCCAAACATCAGGTTATCCCTACATTTGCATGAATGGGGCCTTTGTTTGAAAGGCAGATAAGGTCATGATTGCTGTTGATCACAGTGGTGGTGCCTTCATGAGCATGGTGAGCAAGTGTCCTTTGTCACTTAGTTTCATATGGATGCTGAATCTTCCAGTGATTTCTCTCTTCTGAACACTCTAAGAGTGCCCATAGGCTCCTTAACAAACCAGGCATCAAGGGCAAGATTTAACAATAGCATACTGTGTGATAGAAAATATATGAAGTCCAGTCCCTCTCCTTGATCTTAAACATAATACCACTGTAGGCTCTCTAATCATAGTAAAAATGTATTTGTTGTAGTAGACATGTATTTGTATATAAACACATATATGTTATACATATGTACTGCAGCCAAATTTCAGATCAAATAGAGTGAGCCAGCATTTTATTCCTTTTTTACCCAAGGAAATTTGACTTTACAGAGGTTATCTATGCTTAAACATCTCCAATTTTTATCAAACTTTGAGGATTTGGGCTCATTTTTTTTAAAGTTAACTGTCTAGTTTTAAGTGTATTCCTTTGGGACATTATCTACTATACACTCACCACTTTCTACTTTATGTAACATTGGTTAAAATCTCTCAATTATAATCTCAAGCCATCCCTAATACCAGCCAGCACCTACTGACCACCTATCATTGACTTAGCAGCCATTTAGTAAGTGCATGTGAATGAATGAATGAATCATGCATACAAGTCTCACAAATTTGGTTGCAAACAGACAAGGCTCCCTTGTGTGGGCAAATTCATACCAGGGAGGTTGGTGTACATAGGTCTGTTTACACAAGCCGAATCAAATCTGTTTTCACATGCATAGAAGATGCACATGTTAAAATGACTTTTCATGTCCAATTTTCAAAATATTGTATGGTAACTAGATATAATGTACAATGCACTGAAAAATATAAGACTAATTACTGCAAATTTCAGCAATACATAGTTTTCCCAATCCTTATTTGAAAGGTATTTTTATTTTTTTCCATGTGTGTATATATATGTACTGTGGTGTGCATGTGTGTATGACTGCTTGTATGTGTTTGTACATTCATGTGGAGGTCAGAAGTTGATTTTGTGTATCTTCCCCATCTTTTTTTTTAGATGTGGTCTCACATTAAACCTGGAGCTCCCCAATTTGGCTAGACTAGCTAGGCAGCCAGCCTGGAGTATCTTCCTATCTCTCCTCTCCAAGCTCTGGGATTATGCATGAGTGCTGAGGTGTGAACCCAAGCCCTCATGCTTATGTGAAAATCATTTTGCATACTGCCCCTCACATGACATTCCACCTTAGCCAACTTTTGGTTGAGACAGGGTCTCATTATAGCCCAAGCTGGCCTCAAACTTGTTACATAGCTGAGGATGACCTTGACCCCCTGATCCTCCTGTCTTTGTCTCACAAATGCTAAGATTACAGGTGTACATAACCATGCCTGTTATAAAGGCACTTTTATACACATGCTTTTCATAGCTGTAACCATGTATAGTTTCACAGCTTGATTTTTAACTTTTTATTATGTTCCTTAAAAAATATATTTTAAATATATTTTATTTGTTTGAGGGAGAGAGGGAGAGAGAAAGAGAGAGAGAGAGGAAAGGAAGAGAGAGAGAGAGAGAGAGAGAGAGAGAGAGAGAGAGAGAGAGAAAATGGGCATGCCAGGCCTCCAGCCACTGCAAACGAACTCCAGATGCATGCTCCCTTTGTGTATCTGGCTTACGTGGGTCCTGGAGGATTGAACCAGGATCCTTTGGATTTGTAGGCAAACGCCTTAACCACTAAGCAATCTCTGCAGCCTCCCTTAAAATATTTTAAAGTGATGTTTGTTGGTAACCTCATACTTTGCTATCATCTAGGGGTCCATAATTTATTATTGGATATTTAAGGTCTGTCATTGTTTTCTATTATAAATGACATTGTGACAGATACCTTTCTATATAAATCTTGGTATCATTCTCAGTACACCATCTGTCCCCTGAAGTCCCCTGATTGGTTTACATAGACCTCCACTAACTGATTTTGGACATGTGGAGCTGAAACTGTGCAGCCAGAATCTGTCAAGAAGACAAATAGCGTAGCAGTGGCCTGTCTCACATTCATAAAACAGACTGGATACAACTATAATTTTGCAGGTCATTTGTTTGATTAGAAGTAGGATGCCTCATTGATTCTACTTGTGCTGTATTTTAAAAGAATGAAGGTCACCTTAGAGAGAGCCAGCCATTTGGAATCCAATTAATCAAGCTTCAGGGCAGTCTGGCACCCAATACTAACCAGAAACACCTCCACCCATCAGATTCTTGTCATTGAGAATTAGGATGGAGGAAGGGATTAGGTGTCCCTCCTGGCAACAATAAAGAAGCCCAACTTTTTACATGAACCAGTGCTGATTGTGGGGATGGAAGGTTTTTGATGGAAGAGTAAATCAATAATATATCTAAAATTTGCCTAAGAGGGGACTCCTTTAGTTAAGTTTGAATGCCACTTCACTAGAGTACTGAGATTTTCAGATCATAGTTCTGGAATCATGCTATGTCTCTGCTTTAAGGATGTCTGAAATATGTAACATGTGTCTTCATAATCTTATTTAAAATAAGTGATTCACTTATTTTGTCAGTATATTGCAGAATCAACACAAACTAATATCTATATTTTTAGAAAATGACCTGAATTGATTTTCACCTCTTTAGTTAAGAAGCATGAATGCTCAACACTCATCTCTAATAGTCTAGGGGGATAAAGCTTTTATCTTTATCTAGAATTTATTTAATCTTCCAGGGCAGAGTTGGTGATCTTCTGTACAAATTCTAGGTATTTAATGTGTTCCAGTTTTGTTCTCTGCTACATGATGATAATTTTATTGCTAGCTTTTAACACCTATTATACTAAATTGATGTATTAATATTAACATCAGAGTGTGAAAAATTCAACTGGTAAATGGTATGCAAATTAGACTAATGCAAACTTTAATGGATTGGCATACTCAAAAAATTTTTGAAACAAAAATAATTATGGTAGTGAAAGTCCAAATAATCACCATTAAAAGGGAAGATTGCTACAAGTCTGAGGAAATCATAATTCACAGCAAGTGAGACTGATTTCAATCAAACAAAAGAATGTAAATTGCTGGCATAATCCTTTGATTATGCTATGGACTATAAACAACAAATACATTTGTAGACTGAATTACAGCTGCCAAAAAGATATGTTGAAGTCCTAACCCCTGGTACTTGTGAATATTATTTTGCATTAAATATTTTCAAGAGGTAACTGTTATATCAAGTTCATTAGAGTTTGCTTAATGGAACACAATCAATGTCTCTATAACACAATGAAATTTGGTGGGACTTTTGTAGAAGGAAGGAGATGAATGGGGTTATGTGTTGATGGAGGTAGAGATTAAATTGATACATTAAAAAAAACAAATAATGTCAAGAATTGCTTGCAATTACTGGGACCTAGAAGAGTAAAGGAGATTGTCTCCTAACAGTCTCAGAGAGAATTAGTATTGATGATATCTTGATTTCATTCTCTAACCTCCAGAACTACAAGAGAACATATTTCTGCTTTCTTTCAAAAAGCCATCCAGTTTGTGGTACTTTTTTATGACAGTTCCAGCTTTCATTGTGCCCTGTCAAATTCATTTTCTTCTCTCATTAATAACTTCTGATATAGATCACATAGATTTCTGGTCAGTTTCTATTTTTTTCTTTGCTCCTCTTTTTTTAAAATTTCTTTTTATTAGATATGGACATATTTAGTATGTAAACAACACATGTTGGTACCATCCTTTCCCTCCTCCCTGCCCTTTTTCTGAAGAGGCCTTCCTCACTGGGGATACAGGTCAACCCATGGGGATTGTGGGTCATGCATTATGGGGACAGTAGTCAGTTATGGGGGAGTGGCAATGTCCCGTTGCAAAATGTCCCAACTTGTGGCTCTAACAATCTTTCCACTCCCTCCTCCACAAAATTCCCTGAGCTATGTCGCGTGCACAGGTACTACTTCAGTGATGAACACTTAGGAGTCTCTGGATCTCTGGTTTGGTAGGTGTTGAGTGTCCTCAGTGTCTATCTCCTTTACCCTTGTGCTAATATTAGATTCACTAAGAAAGCAACACTCGTGCTCATTTCCCCAATTGCTCTGTTTTTTTAAAAATTTTTAAAATTATTTTATTATTTTTTTTTTGGAGAGAGACACAGAGAGAAACAGATAGAGAGGGAGAGGGAGACAGATAGAGATGGGGGCACCAGCAGTCTCTCAGCTGCTGCAAATGAAATCCAGATGTGTGCGCCTCCTTGTGGGCAAGTGCGGCATTACACCCTTGCATCACTTTTGCATCTAGCTAAACGTGGGACCTGGAGATTGGAACGCTGGAGTTTGGAACCAGTGTTCTTAGGCTTAGGAGACAGGCGCTTTAACCACTAAGCCATCTCTCCAGCCCTCCTCTTTTTTTTTTTTTTTTTAAGCTGGGGCTGGGGTGGAGTGCACTGGGTCATTTATCCATTTATCTCCTCAGACCCAGCTCCCATCTGAAAAAGAGAAGCAGATTCTCCCACGGAGGGTGAGGTTAGTACCAGTTAAATGGGAGAACCATTATTATTTTAGAGAGAATTGAAAGGGTATAGACCCTCTTATAGCCCCAAATTAGTGGGAGCTTCACAATGGAAAGCAGAATCGTTATCTGGAATGATTCTGACTTGTTTCCTAGTTCCAGATATGGTTTCCTTTCCACTGAGCAGATCTGTTAGCCAATCCAAGAGCAGCTGGTTACCCACCATGGCTGTGAGACACTATTGCTCTTGTGTGAGCATCACGTCAGGTTGTGTGCTTCTGAGTAGCTTAGATTTTGAGTTGCTTGGACAGATGTTGGCCCCTTTCCTCCAGTAGCTCATGCAGTGTCTTCCAGCCCTAGATGGGCTAATTGCCTGGGGACTGGCTCTCTTCCAGAGTCCAACCAGGTCTCTCCATGGTCTGTGTCTACAGTGTATGGTGTCTTCAGCAGTAGGGTCTTACCATGAACCTCTGGTGGGTAATCAAGTGATCTGACAGAAGTCTGTTTTGTTTGTTTTGGGAGATCTAGTAGGTCTCTGATCAACAGCTCATTGTGGATGTAGACCATATCTTGGTACAGGGCCAGCACCAAGAGAAAAGAAAAAAATTAAAAAGACAGAGAAGAAAGAGATACAGGAGAAATTTAAGGTTAGGCTTCATCTCCTTCTGGTATACACATGATCCAGATATTTGGTCATTTTAGGGTGCCCCACAGTTCTCTTGTATTTTGTTCATTTGATTTTTTGAACTCAGCAATGTTTTTGGCCTCCCTATCAATTTCTTCTGTCTTGTCTTCCAGGTCAGAGGTTCTGTCTTCCACATGAGTAACTCTGTTGGTGAGGGGTTCTAGAGAGGTTTTTATAATTTCTATTTGATTCTTGTTTTCTGTTGTGTTATTTTGCATTGTGTCCATCTCTTTTTTTAGGTACAATTTCAATTCAAATTCTGATTTTCTTGATGCTTCCTGGAATTCATTCTTGCATTTGATCAAGTCTTTTGTTTATTTGTTTGTTTATTTTTGTTTTTCGAGGTAGGGTCTCACTCTGGCCCAGGTTGACCTGGAATTCACTCTGTATTCTCAGGCTGGCCTCGAACTCACAGTGATCCTTCCGCCTCTGCCTCCCAAGTGCTGGGATTAAAGGCGTGTGCCACCATGCCTGGCTTGATCAAGTCTTTATTAAGCTTAATCAACTGGTTGTTGAGATCTTCCATTTCTTGACTCACCTTCAGTTTATTCATATCTCTTTGGAGGGTTCTAACATTTTCTTCCATCAAGTTAAGCTTGCTGTCAAAATCTAGGAGATGATTCTGTTCAATTACATTGATATGATTGTTGGTTCTTTGATGGTTTGCTTCCAGTTCAGGAATTCTTTTCATCAGAGTTTCATTGGTTGTTGTGTTTTCATTTTGGGAATGAATTTCTGTTGATTTCTCTATGATGTCATTGGAGGTTTCCATTGGAGGACTAGACATTCTTGGAGGAGACCCTCAGTTTTATGACTTCTGTTGGCTTTTTTGCATTGTTGTCTACCCATTTTAGAAAGATTACTTTATTGAGGAGGAAGATAGTTTTTGTCCTTTGGTCCATGCACCCTCTGACTCTGGTGAACAGGAATGTTGTTACCCAGTGACCAGTCAGGATACCACAGCAAAAGACCTGATCCTCACTTAGGGAGCATGCCTCCCCAAGCAAGGCACAATGGGACCAACCAGGACCAGGGGACTGGGAGGAGCTGGGAGGAGCTAGGAGACAGGGGTCTGGCCTACTCACTCCACACCACCATCCCCTTCTACACACTGTCCACACTGGGAACCCAGACCCAGGAGCTATGAGGAGCTGGGAGACAGGGGTCTGGCCTACTTACTTCCCACTGCTATGCCCACCCTTTCTATTTTTTTTAAAGTTGGTCCATTTCAGTTTTCACTGACACACCTGATGGTTATCTCATCTCCTTCCTTCACCTGTGACCAGTGCCAGCCTTTCCCCCTTTTTGTGTTCCTTTATTCAGAACTATGGTAGGCTCTGACTTCTCCACTCCTTCCCTGTCCCTTGGATCTTATTCCCAGTGCTGGCTCTCCCCTCTGGCTCTGAGCTGTGCAAGTCACTCTTGTAAGCAGCTTGCTCCCAGCACTCAGCAAGAAGTGGTCTTAGCTTATGGAAGGGAGAACTGCTTTTGCATTGATTAGCACTTCCAAGACCCTTTCAAGAACCTCATTGCCATCCTTCATCATCAGAGCTTCACCGTGAGAGCTGGCATTCCACAGCAGCCATCCAGGCAGGACAGCATCGCATAGTCTTTCTATAGCAGCTTTGTCCCAAAAATGACTCCTTTGAGGCTTTGGTCATCTGGCTTCAGGGAATACCCAAGTGGGAAAAAGGATACAGCATAGGACAACCACAACGAGCACTGCATGCACATGATCCCCTAGTTCCTTCCCTCCCTGAGATCTGTTTCAGAGTTGGAAAGTGGTGGGCTGCATGAACACTGGGTAGAGCAGAGCCTTGTCAGTTTTGAAGAAAGTCTCATAACCCAGCTATGAGTGGCTCTCATTAGGGTGTGTGAGTATTTCACACCTTCTGTCCTTCAGTTGTCTTGGAATGTCTTGCAATGGTGGCTGTTACCACTGTTGTACTGAGAAAGGGGTGGATGGCATGACTGGGGAAAAAAGATGGGTTATTAAATCTAAGGGATAAGTGTCCTACTCAACTTTCACTACAGTAGGAAAATATGCTGCTCCCCCCCCAGTTTTCCCCTTACTCATTATTTTTCTTGGACAGTACAAGATTTTTAGACATCTGCATTTTATGATTCATGAAAGGAGAAGCTCCATTTACCATGCTAAGTCTACTGACAGTTCTGCCAAGTGGAAGAAACCTACTCACCTGCTAGGTGACTAAGGTTTTGAGTTCAACTGCAAAGTCAAGGTCAGCTGTGTGATGATACCTCTAAACTAGGTTTCTCAGAATATGATCCTCTGATGGGTACACAGAGAAATTCTCAGTGCATGAAACTGTTCTTGGTACATCATAGACGTTCAGAACTTACCTGTTGAATGAATACATGAAGGTTGTTATCTAGAATGCATTTTATGGATTCTGTAGACTTGTATGTTTGATCCATTAAGAATACTGTAGCTTTTGTTATTTTTAAAGTATATTTATTTATTTGAGAGAGAGAGAATGACTGCGCCAGTTCCCTCCAGCCACTGCAAACAAACTCGCGTGAGCCCCTTTGTGCATCTGGCTAACGTGGATCCTGGAGAATCTAACTGGGATCCTTTGGCTTTGCAGGCAAACCTCTTAACCACTAAGCCATCTCTCCAGCCCCGCTTTTGTTATTTTTAATTTCCAGGATGATGTTTATCACAAGCTTCATTCAGAAAGTTCCACATTGCTTTTATACAATGTGAGCGAGAGAACTTACCAGATTGTTGTGTACAGTATAACTCAGAAGTACCACAGAGCCACACTGGGATGGAACTGGATAGGGGAGATGTTACCGTGGGAGAGTTGGGGAAAGAATGAAAGAATGAAATCAATACAATAATTCTGGCTATGCTGATCTGCTTTTCATATTACTAGCTTTTTACATTAAAATTTCAGGTTAGGGGCTGGACAGATGGCTTAGCGGTTGAGGCATCCATCTACAAAGCCTAAGAATGCCCATTCAAATCTCCAGGTCCCAAGTGTAGCCAGACTCAAAGTGACACAAGGGTGCAATGTCGCACTTGCCCACAAGGGGGCACACGTGTCTGGAGTTCATTCACAGCAGCTGAGAGGCCACTTGGCGCCCACTATCTCTCTGTCTCTCTCAAATAAAATAAAATAAAATAAAATAAAATAAAATAAAATAAAATAAAGTAAAGTAAAATAAAATAAAATTTTGGGTTAGCAAATGAAGACATGTGTTTTATCATGGCATTTTAATTTTATTTTTTTATTCTTTGACAATTTCACACACCTGTATTGCATTTTGATCATGTACATACTGTATTGCCCATCTATATTCTTTTCCCAGTCTTGCTGAACTCTTTCTCACTACTTGCCAGTGGCTATACACCACAGAAGAGAATGATTCCCCATTCCTCAGCAACCAGTAACTTCCATTAGCTGCTCAGGGAGAAGTGGGGCCTTACAAGTTTCTCTCCAGTTCATATCAAGGC
Source organism: Orientallactaga sibirica (assembly GCA_036365145.1). Classification (NCBI taxonomy): domain Eukaryota; kingdom Metazoa; phylum Chordata; class Mammalia; order Rodentia; family Dipodidae; genus Orientallactaga; species Orientallactaga sibirica. Next base: position 26,527,581 of record JAEOAD010000005.1, read on the forward strand.
ATGTTATATTTATATGTCATAACTTTGTTCTCATAGATTCCCCTCACCCACTGCCCACTTTATAGACATTGTTTTTAAATTGTAAATACATTTCTCCATAATTGTACTAATCCAAACAGTTCCCAGGGTGCAGTATTTCCATCTTCCGGTTTGCACATCTCACAGCTCCCACCACACACATATTTACTGTTTTCCTGTGTATTGATCCCATATTAACACAGTAGAGTTGGTGTCCAGATTTAGGGCATTGTGGTGGTAGCAGGCAGATACAACTGGAAGTAGAAGCTGCAATGAAAGAGGTGGTGAGATTCATCAAAGCACTCTGGGGCTTGGTTTTGTCTCATTCCCATTTGTGAGCTCCTTGGTGTCAATGAGTGAGAAAGCTGAGGCAATGCCAGTGGCCCAAGGGACCCTGCTGTGTTTGGATGGAGAAAAGAGAAAGAGAATGCAAGACAGCAAAGTACACTTCTAAGCCAGCAAAATTCACGAGTGTCACTTCCATGGCTCTGCCTGTATCCAGTCAGGATTTGAGCTATTGTATCCAGCACCTCCCTCTCAATTAATGTCCACATACAGTTACTAGCTGTGTTAAACCATTTATACTGTATTTTTTAATTTGCCTTGTCTGATCTTTTGTTCCTGGCACTGCTTAAGAACATTATAGTTCTTATTTATTTACTAACTATAATAAACTCTGAAATCACACATTATGCTAACCATAAACTACTCTGAAGTCATGTTTTATGTTTTATTTCATTGAATCCTCACAATAAGCATATGACCTATCATATCATACTAACTGTACAAATGAGCAAACTGAACTCAGAGAGGGTTAGCAATTTGCCCATGTCACATAGTTAGGAAATGGTATAAAGGCAGATTTTGTAATAAGTGATCCAAAGATTTGAGCTCTTTAAAAAAAAACCTTAAACATTTATCTAATTTATTTCAGAATATTACTGGATTATACATGCAATTTTAGAATCAGAAAGTTGGGTGATTCTCCTATGAGGGCTGTTTTAGAAGCCATGTAGTCACTTTATAATATAAATAATATAAATCTTGTGTTCATGAAATATTTTGAATATAATCATTTAGAGGTAATGTTACCAAGAACAGGAATATTAAGTAACTTTAGAATAAAAGAATATTGTATCATATATATGCTTTAATCAAAGTGTAAGGTACTCCACATTTGCACCTCAACCTCCATTTCCAACATTATTTTTTCTACTTTCTCCATTCTAAAAAGTTTAACCACTTCCAAATAAAATTCTAAAGGTGTTTCCTGCAGTTTTTGTCTTTTCCCCCATGCCATCTCTTTCTCTTTCCCCAAACATCATTACATCATTGTTAACAAGTCTTACCTTGTCCATGAAGTGTTCCTTAACCACTTACTTGCTCTGTGTGTGTGTGTGTGTGTGTGTGTGTATGTGTAGGTATGCACACTCTATGGTGCATGTGTGGAGGTAAGAGGACAACCTTGAAATGTCTATCTTTTCCTTCCACATTTCATACATGAACATAATATGATTTGTCATAATCCCTTCCTTCTCTTTTCCTTCATTTCTTCCATGTTTCTCCTTCCACTGAATTCCTTCCTCTTTCTGACTAGTTTTTGTTCTATTTTGATGCCTGTTTCTTTCTTTTTTTTTTTTTTTCCCTCCCACAGTGTTTGCCAGTCCCTTTGGCCCTTGGACTCCTGGATTTACATGGCTCTACTTCTATTGCCATAGGTGAGCTGGGATTACAGATGCATGAACCACTTTATGTCTGGTATTACATGGGTTCTGGGGAAGATCAAACTTGAGTCAACAGGTTTCTGAGTAAATGCATTTAACTGCTGACCCCTCTCCCCAGTAAACATTCTTTGACCTTTTAAGTGAACTGCAGTGGTATAAACTTTCAGTACCATATCTGACATTTTGTATTTCCATGTTAGATTTTTATGTTTTCTCCCTGAAACACTAAGTGCCTTAAGAACATTAACTATGCTTATGCATTTTTTACACAGCTCTGAATAAGTTGTCCATTTATTTCCACTGCATAAATTTGTTTCAAATTATAAATTTTAAGTGCAGGTATAAATTGATCTGGTATAGTTAATGTTACCAGATTGTTGGAGTCAGCCTGGGTATCACCAATGATGTTATTATCAACAGCTTCTACTAAGCAGATTCCAGTTCTTTCCCATGGCTCAAGTTATGGGAGAAAATGAGAAAGTGAAATAGAGGGGGGATGCTCATACATAGCACATATTCAGACAAGTGTTCGTGGTAGAAAACCTTTCATGAAAAATCATGTGTTTCCTTTCTCCGTTCTTTGTCAGCCAAATAGAGAAGATAATAATGGCTGAAAGTCTTGTCCATTGTTAGACTAGGTGGAGTTGAGAAGGTTAAGGGCCTGTTCCACCAATTATAACGGGTGTGTAGCTTTGAAAAAGGCCATTGTCCCAGCTCCTTCCATGTGATTATCACTTAGGTACTTTTGGCCTATTTGTTTTCAGACTATCAGCATCTTTTGACCCTTCAACACTCAGTTTTCACACTTGCATATTTATGAAGCTCAAGTCAGAAGACAGTTCTCTCTCTTACAGCTTTTATCACAACTGCCTTGTATTAACATTAGTCATGTAATTATTCAGTGTAACACCTCCAACTACTGCGAACAATTTGAGGGTACAAAAAGTCCTTTATTGTCAGCCTCCTTACCAAACCTGTACAATTACTTCCACATGTTGGTTGCTAAATGAATTTTTGAGGAATGATTTCCTCTTCCTGTTGGTTGGTAGTTTTTGCATTCAGAAAGAACATTTAATATTCATAAAAATGGGCTCCCTAAGGGAGCCATTTCTAAGTTGTTGAAGAGAACATCATGCTACTTTGAAATTCCACTTTAAACTCTTATTTCATTTTAGTCAGGAAAGGAAAAGAGTAGCAAAGAGCACAAGGTAATCAAAAACACAGCTTAATCAAGGTGCATTCAATTCAACTTGGAATCACCAGTATCCCAAGCTTCTATGAGTGGGTTGGATATTAAATACATTTATAGCTTTCTCTTCTATAAATGCATTCTGACACTATTCTACTGGGATACTTCAAACAGAATTTGCTGTGACAATGACATTTGATCAACAGTTTAAAGGACTGGCTAAGGCCAACCATCTTCTCTTTAGGGGAAAAAAAAAAGGCTTTGTTTTTCCTTATTATATGCAGGACCTAAAATATCTTTTAAGAATATTAAAATAAATTTCTTAAGAGATGCTCAGTGGCTTGATTACTCCCAAAACATTCTGCTAATTTGAGCAGTACTTGGTAGGTATTCAGACACTTTAGTGTTTTTATTTATTTATTTTTAAAAATTACTTGATTTTTACTTTTTATTTATTTGAGAGAGAAAGAGAGAGAGAGAGAGGGAGAGAGAGAGAGGGAGGGAGGGAGAGAATGGGCACACCAAGGCCTTTAGCCACTGCAAATGACTCCCTTATTTATTTTTTTATAAGCTCATGTTCCTGGAGTTTGTGGACCCTTAGATATATGCATGCCAAAGGGGTCATAGTACAATAAATAGTTTGATGAGATTATGTCCTACCTATTTTTACCCAGACATATTTGAAAAGAATAATTGATGGAAAATTAGCTTACAAAGTCTTTAATAGAGAATTACATGAAGACCTTCTGATGAATAGGGAAGAATAGAAGTGAACCTTAAATCCGCCCTAAATCCTGACTTATCCACTGTAATATAATGAGGATCCCACTTTTATTAAAAGTACTCTTGCTGACCAAATTATTTTTATTTTCTTTTTAGGGAAGGAGTTTTTTTCTTTCTTTCTCACACTGCAGCACAGGCTGGCATGGAACTCATCTATTTACCTTGCCTCAGCCTCGCAAGTGCTGGGATTATAGTTGTGAGCAGTCATGCTGGGCTCTCTAAATAGTTTGGACAATAATATCCTTGTATGAAATTTTGCAGAGAAAGTGGATATATTTAAATATAAGCAATGCTGCACAGTACTCACAGCTCTTTTCCAGGAAGAATTATTGTTTCTGAGAGATGTCAGATGGTAAATAGTATTGACCAAACATTTAAAATATGAATAGTAGGGCTGGAGAGGTGGTTTAGTGGCTAAGGCGATTTCCTGCAAAGCCAAAGGACCTAGGTTCGATTCCTCAGGATCCATGTAAAGCCAGACACACAAGGTGGCACATGCATCTGGCGTTTGTTTGCAGCAGCTAGAGGTCCTGGCACACCCATTCTCTCCCTTTCTTTTATTTTTAAAAAATATTTTATTTATTTATTAGAGAGAGAGAGAGAGAGAGAGAGAGGGGAAGACAGAGAGAAAGAGAGAATGGACATGCCAGGGCTTCTAGCCACTGCACACGAACTCCAGACGCATGCGCCCCTTGTGCATCTGGCTTATGTGGGTCCTGGGGAATTGAACTGAGGTCCTTAGGCTTTGCAGGCAAATGCCTTAACTGCTAAGCCATTTCCCAGCCCCATCTCTCTCTCTCTCTCTCTGTTTCTTTCTCTTTATCTCTCTCTCTCTCAAATAAATAAATAACAAAACTAAAAAAAATAAATACTAGAGTTTCTATTTGCAAGAGAATTTTCATGGTGATTAGAACTGGGCAAGACAGCAGGCCCTGTTTTTCTGTGTCTTACATGTGTGCCTATTCACATGTGGCATGAATGTCAGAGACCCAGACATTTCATTTGCCTCTTGAAGTGCTCCATCAAGTCATTTGCTCACCAGTCCACTATGTCTACTCTCTGTCACAGGACAATCTGTGACCTATCAAAGAAATGGATTTTGTTAATCAGCTTTAGCTGAACAGAAAGGGTTTGGGTCAGTTGCCTTTTCTTCCCAGCCCTGTGCTGAAGAACTAACACAAAGACAAAAGTCTTTGTCTCTCTTCTTACAAAAATAAGGTGGTGTTAAACAAAAGTTAGATGGAACAATTCCACAAGTCGTCAGCATATGGTGTATGCTCAGTTTAAGATACATTTTGACAATACGTCATGAGGAAAATACGGTTATTTTAGTTCTGTTAAATCCCCATTTCCAGCCATCTGAATTCTAAGAACTTAGTTGTGCTGTTTCAGGAGCAGACTTTATCTTAAAGCAAATGCACTTTGGTGAAGTCCCTGCTCCTAGAAATTCACACAATTAATTCCAATAGCAATATGCCTGAGGAAAATAGGGGTTCAATACCACATCTTAAAGATGAAGTTGGCTGAGGGATGAAGGAATGATGACACAAAGGCTTGATGAGGATATGGGAGGTAGTTTCTATCATATACTATGGAGTGGTGCATAATGGTAGATTCATTTCTAGAAAGCAAGTTAATGCATTTCATTCTAAACAATTTATGGTCCAAAACAATGTTTACCTAGAAATTCCAGTATAAGGCGTATCTTAAGAAAATAATCTTAGATGAACAGATATCCTGGTGATAAATTTATCTGTCATAGTACTGTTTATAATAGCAGCATATCAGGGAAAATTCAAGTACCAAAGATTGGATAAATAAATCATATTTTATAGGATTTTATATTTGTGCATAGACTTTTTCAAATACTGAAAACTATGTGGCATAATAATAAATGAAGACGTGGAAATAATTTCATGTCTTAGTAAGTGAAAACATGAATTTATAAAATACTACTTCAGATATGATCCCTTATCTTTTACAAATGTGTATTATATGCACCCTGAGATGTGGGAGACACAGGAAAACAATTTTTAATGGAGATGTCCATATTTATAGTCACCTAAACTACTGTCTCAGTATTATACTGGTGGTCCAACACTGAGCAATGATTTCCCTGGGATATTCTTGGGAAATAAGAGTGTGTCTACCTCTAGGCCAGAAATGGCATTATATGTACGGCTCACAGAGCTTTTGAAGGCATCTGGTTGATCACAAGCGTAGCTGGGGGAACCAGAGATTGTTCTAGAGGGGAGAAAGTGCCTGAGTCCATGTGGCCCTTTCTGGGCTCAGGATGTCTGCTTGTTTGGATAATGTTGCCAGCCCTGGCTGGTCTCAGGTCCTGGGAGAAGAATTAACGAAACTTAAGCATGATGTCACTGTGATCTAAGGATAACACTGAGTAAATATGCATAGAGGATCAAACACATGCATGCCCTATGTATTGATATAGTTATTTTTAAATTGTGGTTAGGTTTGTTCTTTCTGCTTAAATCATTAAAAAATAAATAAAAAACAATTTTCAACTAAGGAAAGGTTATTTTGGAAATATGTGTCAATCTGAGATGAAATTTGAATAAGTGCCTGTCTGGTGCATGGTTACCTCTGAAACCTACCTGAACATTTTTCCCAGTCGTAGCAGGTGTCATAGCCACAGGATTCCTGGGTTGTGCTATTTGATGCAAGTTTTATCCTTTCAAGACCCCATGCTAACTGTGGACCATCTTGACAGGAACCAATATGTACAAAGCGGAGTTTATCATTACTTAAACATTTCTTAGCCAAAAATTTACAAGCAGATGAAGTAAAGTAATGGCTGGATCCCACATCGAATACACAGAGATCTTCTGAATAATTGCTGCCCAAGAAAGGAAACCAGACATTACACATGAGCCCCAGAAACTTACCATTCAGTTTTCTTCATTTCAATTTGTTTTTTTTTGCAAGGCCAATTTCTCTTCGTTCAGTCCCTCATTTTCATCTTGCACAGTGTCTGGGACTTATTTATTTATTTCCTCCAAATCTGAGTTCATTCTCCAGTTAAATCTGTGTATGTGTATAAGACTCTTTCCAGGAAAACGAACCCATGGCTGAGAATAACAGGCTACTTTTTCAGTTCAGAGAACTCAAGCTGTGTGGCCCACCGTTCCCATAAAGGCCTTTACCCTTTGTAAAAGAGAACTGAGGTATATAGGAAAAGGCTGCAGAGGTACAGCAGAGCCGTTACAGGATCTCCAGAGGTCAGTATGTATGTTCAAGATCTGGTGTTGTTTGGATAAAGAAAGAAGCTTCCTCTCTTTAGAGGACAATGTGAACTGTAAGCAGTCTGCAGGAAGCCATCTGCTGGTGAGGAGAGTCCCATAACAAGAAGCCACTTGGGAGATACTGTGTGATATGGCCACCTTTGGGCTAATTTATGTCAGAGTTATACAAAAAGAGACCCCCATTGTGCACTCTAAGAGACAGTGACTGGGTATCTACAAATGTTTGTTCATCTGTAGCACAGAAGAACACGAAAGTCAATCAGAGTTAGAAGTGACCCAGTCACAACTGTGCATTGCCTGTTGATTTCCTCTGCAACATTTATTCTTTCTCCTCCCTACCCCCCCACCTTAGGACCTGGACTCCATTTTTTTAAATTGAAAAATATTTTATTTATGTATTTATTTTACTTACTTATGAGAGAGAGAGAGAGAGAGAGGGAAGAGAGAAAATGGGTGCACCAGGGCCTCTAGCCAGTGCAAATGAACTCTAAATGCTTGCGTCACCTTGTGCATCTGGCTTACATGGGTTCTGGGGAATCGAACTTGGATCCTTTGGATTTTCAGACAAATGCCTTAACTGCTAAGCCACTTCTCCAGCCCTGAACTCTAATTTTATTCAGAATGGTTATACATCCAGATGATTGCATCCCTCAGCTTTGCTTACAGGTACATGTAGTTGTGTGAATCAGAGATAGTTAACATGGTGAAGCAAGTGGTGAGTCTCCAGGAAAATACACAAAAACTGTGTCCCACTTGTCCTCTTCCTTCTTCTCTAGTAGAGCAATCCTAGTGCATGAAAGAAGCTTACAGGTGGCAAAATAGAGAAGAGTCCTCTTATTTGAAATGCGTGACTCACTGTGAGGTAAACAACACTTTATCTTAGGTAGATGGTATTTGGATTTGCCTTTAAATTCATTTGAAATGAATCTTTAAAATCAGTAAGAAATATTGACACTCTTGGACTGGTTCAAGGGAGACAATGCAATTATACCAACAAGAGAGAGATGGCTGATAAGAAGAGATAGCTGACAGCCTAGTAGTCATGGAAGTCATCTGAAGGCATATAATTTTCCTTCTCTAAGCTTTCTGCCCAGCATGAAAGATTGAGCTGACAAAAGTGAGTGAATGAGTGTATGCGTGTGTGTGTGCATGCGCGTGTGTGCGTTCACATGCCTAGTCAATGCTCATCATTTCCTTTTCTCCAAGCTCTTGGCATTGCTAATTTCTCCTGTACTTAGCAGGGAAAAGGAAGACCAATATGATTAAGCCTAAAGGACCTTAGTGGATAGGTCAATCTTTAATGTAAAAATGAGATTACTTAAATACACAAAAGTAATACAAAATGAAAAGCTTGCTGCCCAGCAGAGAAAGAGAATTCAATAGAAATAAGTGTATCAGTTATGTAAAGATCATGCATTTCATATTTATGCTCCAAGTTCAGCTTTTCCACTAGCTGATACAGGAGACTGCTTTTCCCAATGTGCAAGCATGATCCATAGTGTGTTTCTCACCTGCAGTCTTCTTCTGGAGACAAGCAAACACATTCGGATCCTGATTGTTTTTGTCCTGGCTGACAAGGACCCTGTAATTTGGTCAACATACCTGAAACAAGAGAAAATGTCAGCGTACGTTACCAGTTCTTGGCTGTGTGCCTGAATTCAGAAGAAAGGGGGCCGTGATGAGTTCTCATTTATCTCCTAGAGCTGGATCATTCATTTTGGCTTCTCCGAAGATGTTCTCATGAAATATTCCATCTGGAGTGTTCCTTCCAACTCACATCTTTTATCATTTTTTTTAAAGCACAAATTGCTGTTAGGATTAGAGAACTAAAGAAAGAAAATCTGGGGAAATTTTTGTTCACTTTTTAAATTTTCTGGTACATTTATGATGTCCCAGGCATTGTGCTTGGTTCTTAGGATGTGCATTGAACAAAATCTGTCCTGGGTTCTTTGCCTTCAGAGTCAATAGTCTTGTAAGAGGGGAAAGATATTGATCACACAAACACACAAGTACATAGAGAATTGCTGTCAAAATTAGTGATTAAAGAGAAAGCACATAACCAAGAAAAGAAAATTGTTGTAGCTAGGAGGGTCAGCAATGGCAAAATGGGAGGACAATGTGGACACTGACTGAAGCAGAGGGAGCATCAAGTTATGTGTGCTCAAAAGGGAGACAGCATATGGCTTTCCTGGAACTGAGAGCAGGCCAGCATTGTTGAGTGCAGCAAAATTAAAGTAACGAACTACAGGTATCAAGGTGTGGCCTGAGAAGTAGGCACATGACAGATGGCACAGGGCCTAGTAAAGCCTTCTGCCTTCATCTTCTAAGGAGCAGGAATTTGGTGGGCTTCAAGTGTGACAAAAATCAGGCCAAGATTTTGAGTTTGAGAGGGTTCTAGCTTCTGTGGAGACAGTAGATTTGGAGAGGCTTGGGGGAAAGGCAGCCATGACACATAGTCAATAGGGTTATTATAGCAAATCAGATGGAAGGAGAGAGTACTCTGGACCAAGGAGCCAGATAAGAAAATAGAGAGAAGTGGATACATGTAAGACACATGGCAGTCAAAATCAGTGATACTAAATGTCATGGAAAGTTATGAGAGCTATCAAGCATAATTGTTAGGTTTAAGAGAAGAGGTGCTACACTCACCAAGGTTCAGGGAATTTTGCAGAAGAGGGAACGGAATGATTGTAAGAGGCACAGGTGGGGATGTCATGCCCAGAGGTATTACATTCCCCCAATAACTGACTGCTGCTCCCACAGTGCATCACCCACAACCCCATGGGGAATACCAGAAAGTCCACTGAGGGGGGCTTCTGCGGGATGGGGACAGGGAGGAGGGAAAAGATGGTATCATCACATGATGTATCCATACAAAGCATGTTCTTATTTAAAAAATACTAAAAGGAGTATAAACTGAAAAAAGAGAAGAGATGCTGATAATTATTTGAAAGAGAAACTATTAGAAGACTTTTGGTTTTAGGCACAGAAAGATGATAAATTGAGAGGTTTTTTTTTTTTTAACCCATGTTGAATTTATGGTATTCTTAATATCCAAACAAAATAGACACAGAGGAATTTGGGTGTTCATATTTAAAGACCAGTAGACAACTCTCTGTTAAAGATGTAAACTTATTAAATGTGTAGGTGAATCACTGAAGCTACGAAAGTAAGTAGGATTTCTTAGCAGGAGGTATTGGAACAGATCTAGGTGTTATGAAATTGTAATATTTACTATCCTAATATGGGCAAAATACTGCACAAAACAGAGGACAGCAGCCAGAGAAGTAGGAGCTAAATAAGATATATCTGAAAAGATAAGGAAAGAATATATATGGTCAACATTGTCGAAGGATAAGGAAGGTCAAAAAAGATGTGGACAAAAATAATGCCCACTAGAACTAGAAATATGAATGTTAACTATAACAATCTTGCAGATATAATTTTGAGGGGAGGTTTAATGACTTTAAAGTCTGGTTTTTATAAAGATGAGTGAATAGAGAAATTTGACTCACATGTAGCTATTCATCCTTGTATAATGTTCTATGAGTTAAGATATGCTGAAAAAGAAAGGGAGGAAGGGAAAAGAAGAGTTGTAAAGGAAAGGCAGTGATTTAGGTTATGATGGTAATTCAGGTAAAAGGGGATGATAATTTGGATCAAAGTACCAAAGGTGGAATTTGAGAGAAGTGGATATGTTGTCAACATTTGAGATAAAGGTAAAGCAGACATTAATGAAATAGCCTAATAATGGATTCGTAGCTGAAGGCTAAGACAGGTTTTTTGTTTTTAAGACAGAGGACATGAAAACATGAGAACATAGATTTTCAAGCCTCAGCTGAGAAAAGCAAGTAGAGATGCCAAAGGAAATGATGTTTGAACTACAATGAAGAATTTGCTGGTGTGTATATGAAGGAAGGTGATAGCTGTGGAGGGTGACACTTGGGGTATGTTACATATAATGAAAACACTTGGTTATCTATGCTTTCATAGAGGCCCTTCCAGAGCCCCTTTAAGAATGGCTATGTTTGACCTGGAACTGACCTCCAAAGCATGTTGAATAAAACAAACTTCCTTGGTCTGGACTGGATCAGATTCACCAGCATCCATAGTGTCAGAGTAGTCTTTGCAAACAAGTTAATTGTCAAGGGAGGAAATAAACAACCCCATGGAGATATTCATTCAATTACGTATCAGAATAGGAGAATCAATCCACAGTTTCTTAGGCTTTTAGGGACAAGATTTGATAAGGGAAGGAAGGCGATGTATGTGCATGTGTGCGTATATGTATGTATATATATGTATATATATATATTAATATACACACATGAATTAACCATGTCCAGGGCATTCTAATTTTCTGAAGGCATGTGATTCCCAAACACGCTCAGTCTTCTGTCATTTGTATTACTCAACATAACTTTTGTGATCAGGAACCCATAAACCCAGTGCACACTATTAACTCGAAGTTCTCACCAATTCCCATGAGATCTTTTTATTAATAGTTCTATTAAGGGTTATTCAAAAGCCCAGAAGAAAATAAAAGACACAGGGTGGCAAGGAACTGAGGGAATTAGCAGGGCTAATGTGTGAAGGTTCTTGTTTGACCCAGATTAAGCTTGGGTTTAATTTACCTTCTGTTTGACTATCCTTTTCATAAGCAAAATGAGACAAATACCTGATCTCAGATGCATCCTCAAGGATTCTCTGATTAAAAATGAGACATTACTCGAAAAAACAAATACTGCATACTTTCTTTCATATGAAGAAAGATAAAGGGGTAATGAGGGACAACAGGATAAAACATAGCATTTTTCTATAATACATGCAATTTTTTTTTTTTTATTGACTTCTTTAACTGTAGACAATATCCCATGTTATTTCCTTTCCTCCCCCACTTTCCCCTTTGAAACTTCACTCTCCATCATATCCCCTCCCCCTCTCAATCAGTCTCTCTTTTCAGTTTGATGTCATGATCTTTTCCTCCAAATCATGTAACTTATATTTAACTATATATATATTTATATATTAATATATGTGATATGAAAGGAGAAGTAGGAGTACTTGGGAAGAAGGGAACCAGGGAGAGCTGGAAAGGAAGGAAGGAAGGGAGAGGGCAGGGAGGAGTCAGACATGAGTAAGAAACAGTGACATATGTGTATGAAACTGTGTAATGAAAACCATTATTTTGTATGCTAGAAAGTTTATTTGAAAAAAAAAAACCTTAAAAATAAGATATTAGGGAGCTGGAGAGATGGCTTAGGGGTTAAGACATTTGCCTACAAAGCCAAACTCAATTCCCCAGGACCCACGTAAGCCAGATGTACAAGGGGTACATGCATCTGGAGTTCTTTTGCAGTGGCTGGAGACCCTGGCGCACTCATTTTCTCTCTCTCCTCTCTCTCTTTCTCTCTCTCAAGTAAATAAATAAGATATATCTAAAAAATTTAGATATTAGGAGTGGAAAAGACAACTTAGTCAGTAAAGTGCTTGCCTACAAGCATGAAGACCTGAGTTTGAACTACAGTTTCTATGTAAAAAGTCTGAAGCCAAGTGCAGTGGTGGGGAGACTGGGATAAGGGAAGGTGAGAGGGGAGAAATGCCATGAATCAGTACCATAGAAACCTTCTTCCTGTAAGCTAATTAAAAGATATAACTCCTAATAAGAGGAGCCCCATACAGTAAAGTTCTCAATCAATGATTTAACCAAAAAAAAAAAAAAAAAAAAAAAAAAACACAAAAAAAAAAAGAAACATGGTTTTCAACTCTAGGGGCACAGGATTAGCCAGAGAATTTTTATTTTATTTATTTTGTTCATTTTAATTAAAGATTTTAAAAATGGGCCCATAAATTTGTCCATATTTATGGGGTTCCATGTGATATTTGGATAAATGTACACATTATTTAGTACTTAAATCTTGACTTACAAATCTATCTCCTCTAACACTTGTCATTTTGTTGTAGTGAAAACATTCAAAATTGTTCTTAGCTAGGATAAATAAATACCATATATTGAGTCCTTCCTAGTGGACTGACTTTAGCATTTGAAGGATGGGGCTTGGGTAGATTTTCAAAGAACACCATCTAGAGTTAAAAATCTTTGTTTAAAGCAGCTGACATAGGGAAATGTAGACTATGAATTGAAGGAGCATTGGAAAATTTTGGTTTTAGGTAATAGTAATAAAATGCCTATGTTTTCACTACTTTTTATGTTTCCTACTTGAAAAATAAATCACTTAACTATAAGGTTTAATCTTTTTAGATGAGCAATCTTTCATTACTTAGATTCCTGGTAAATATTAAAGTCTCTTTTTTTGAAAAGAAAATTAAAGTCACTCTCCAAGACATTAAGGGCTTCACTTGACTGGTAACTTATTATTTAACACTTAATCTCATCACCCAATACAGGATAAAGTCCAACATCTCTTACCTAGAGAGTCTGCTATCTCCTCCTAAAACCCACTTAAATAGCATTTTGTGGATACCACCCTACCAATCTTAGAGAGCTCAATCTTATTAGAATATTAGCCCCTGAGTTGCTACTCACCTTTTTCACAGGCTAGTGAATCTGAAATGGGAGGTGTCCAGGAATCTCCTTTGCAGGTGTACCTTGTTGGCCCACTGACAGCAAAGCCTTTGGGGCAGGTCAATTCAATGGTTTCACCAATCTTATATACTCTCTGAAATGGTGAGAGTGTGATGACTTCCTGTATAACTGGCTTGAAGCACCCTGTCCCTGCAGGCAGAGCAATATTTCATATTAGTACAGCACAATATCTAACAAGCATACACAGATCTTAAGTAACTAGAGAAAATTCTCATGAGATTGAGTGCACGTATTCAGCTTTGGTTCCTCATTTCCTTTGGTTATGACTTTTATTGTATGAATCTATGGAGTGTTCGTTATATTCCCATTAGGGTTATGCTCTTATATCTTCTCTCCCCTGCCCCCAATCCACTAAGGGCCCTACACAGTGGGGTTATTGTGGGGTGCCTCTTTTTGACCAATCTTGGTGGTAAGGAGCCCCAGCTTCTCTTCAGATCCTTCACCACAACCCCGCCTTAGTTCTGATATCTTTGGTACTTGCCTGGATAGGCACAAAACATTCGAGCTCATCCTTTCTCAGCAAAGGATGTGAACATGCTCCATAGAGCAGTGTCTGGGAGAAGGGGAATGGATCTCATACAAATGCTAATTTTAGTATATGAAATGGCATCTCACAAAAACCCCAAAATGTGGTATGTAAAGAATGTAAGTATTATTTTCTTGGGATGCATCCATTAGTTTTTAAAAATTATTTTATTTTATTTATTTGAGAGACAGAGACAAGAAAAAGAGAGAGAGAGAGAGAGAGAGAGAGAGAGAGAGAACGAATGGGTGCCTTCAACCACTGCAAATGAATTGTAGAGGCATGCAACACCATGTACCTCTGGTTTATGTGGGTACTAGGGAATTGAACCTGGGTCCTTAGGCTTCATAGGCAAGCACCCAAACTGCTAAGCTATCTTTCCAGCCCCATGCATTTCTCTATTTCTCTGTAAAAGCATGTTTCACAGTGCTGTGCATAGAAGGTTATTATGAAGGGGCAGGGGTACTGAAATATGAAGTAGTTTTGAAATCTAATTTTAATAAATGAGCTCCATCTATAGCTTCATTAAACCTTGTCCCCATAGCTACCAAATTTTTTTTAAATGAACTGAGCTGAGTTATTTATACTGGGCACCCTATACATTCTCAGTGTAGTCACACAAATGTTTGCCCAGTTCTCACGTTGGCATTCCACATCCCCTCGCCTCCAGGTCCTGTCTGGTAAGCATCTGAAGTACTGGTATCCAACAGATTTGAATCCAGTAAGGCATGAAATTTCAACTTCTTCCCCAACAGAGTAGACTTTCTTTTCATTCTGGAATCAAAACAGAAACCAGCAAATCAGGAATGTGATAAATATTCATCTCTAATCCAGGGTCATCCTGGATTCCGTTTGCTCGGTCCTCTTTGTATCATTCAGTCTTCCCAAGTTTTATATTAACACTTCCCAAAGTTTTCTCTTTTCCTATATCCTCATCACATTTTTTTAAAAACTTTAAAAAAATATTTTATTATTTATTTATTTGAGAGAGAGAGATACAGAAATAGGCAGGTAGAGAGAGAGAGAGAGAGAGAGAGAGAGAGAATGGGTGTGCCATGGCCTCCAGCCACTGCAAATGAACTCCAGATGCAAGCACCCCCTTGTGCATCTGGCTTACATGGGTCCTGGAGAATTGAGCCTCTAACCGGGGTCCTTATGCTTCATAGGCAAGTGTTTAACCGCTAAGCCATCTCTCCAGCCCTCATCACATTTTTTTTGAGACACACACACACACACAGAGAGAGAGAGAGAGAGAAGAGAGAGAGAGAGAGAGAGAGAGAATGGGTGCACCATCAACCTCTCAGCAGCTGTGAACGAACTCCAGACACATGCGCCCCCTTGTGGGTAAGTGCGGCATTGTGCCCTTGCGTCACTTTGTGACTGGCTAAACCAGGGACCTGGAGAATCGAACTGGCATTCTTAGGCTTAGCAGGCAGGAGCCTTAACCGCTAAACCATCTCTCCAGCCCCCTCATCACTGTTTTTGTTCATGGAATTTATTTACCTGGACAACTTTCCAACTGATCATTTTCTGTATTCATTTTCCATGTTTTTGACCTAAATTGATTATAATTTTGGTACCCACTCCTCACTGTATACTGGATTGCCTACTGTTAGAGTTTGAATGTTAACTGGGTCTCCCCAGGCCCACTTGGTTTGACCACTTGGTCCCTAGATGTTGGTGTGCAGAGATGTTGTGGAACACCAAGGAAGTGGCCCTGACAACATCAAGATTTTTTTTTTCTTTTTTTTTTTGGTTTTTCGAGGTAGGGTCTCACTCTGGCCCAGGCTGACCTGGAATTCACTTTGTAGTCTCAAGGTGGCCTTGAACTCAAGGCGATCCTCCTACCTTTGCCTCCCGAGTGCTGGGATTAAAGGCGTGCGCCACCATGCCCGGCTACATCAAGATATTTTTAAAATAATTTTAATTGGGATCTTTAATATATGAACATATTGCAAATTGGTAATAATGAGTTTTGAAGACACGATTTAAAGTAAGAACCAGCAATTTTTTTCTGTAATCTTCATAGTCAGGTGTAGGTCCTAATAGCAAATAAATGAACATAATTATGTTTCAAACTTTATTTTGTTTTTGAAAAAAATGTGACAGTTTGGATTTGGCCTTTCTACTGACACCTCATATAAAGGATTGTTCCCCATGGTTTGACTCCCAACCTGGTTGGACATTTCTGGGCTTCACTCAAGAAGACCTTTAAATCAGAAACTGCGGGAGTAGGGCTGGCGGATCCATGTTTTAACAAGCCCTCCCTCCCCCACTGTATTTGTGAACCTGAGACCTCTGTTCTGGAATAAAAACTGAAACTATATCCTGTCAAACGTTTCCTACTCTTAAAACCAGTAGGCACAGTACTTTATACATGAGCAGAAGACAAATAGGAAATACATTGTCACAAGTCATAGTCCAGGTATATTTACGTGCTAGCCTTAAAGATTTGTGTTTTACTGGTGTTTGATCATGACTATGCTATTGAAAGGTATTAATTTAATGGTTTTACTGAGTTTAAAAATAGTAAAAAGGATAGAGAGCATGCTTTCAGTGATCAATTTATTTTTATGTCCCTGCTAGAAGGCCTATGTGACAGAATGTATTTGATTTTTTAAAAATATTTTAATTTTATTTTATTTATTTATTTGACAGAAATGGAGGGAGGGAGGGAGGCAGGGAAGGGGGAGAGAGAGAGAGAGAGAGAGAGAGAGAAGGAATGGGCATGCCAGGGCCTTCAGCCACTGTAAACAGATTCCAGATGCATGCACCCCCTTGTGCGTCTGGCTAATGTGGGTCATGGGAATAGAACCTGGGTCCTTTGGCTTTGCAGTTAAATGCCTTAACCACTAAGCCATGCCTCCACCCCATATTTGACTTTTATAAAAAGCATAGAAGCAGACTGTAGAAGTAGGGGACCAAATAGAAACAAGAAATGGTTCATGGATAGGACTTTTAAGTCCACAGATTATTAAAATAGGAAAATAGTAACTCCAATTAAAATAAAATCCATTAATTTCAAACAGGTTTTTTTTCATCCCAAAGCAAAAGTTAACGTAAGGACACGTACCCAGATAAAGGCATTTTCCGGAAGAACTGGCCTAGGACACCCTGAATCTGCCTCTGTCTCAGGAAGATCAACCTCTTTCATTTCTTCATCATCACTGATACATGGCTGTCCACTTAACAAAACAAACATGTGTGTAAATATTTATGTGTACAAATATTTATGCCTGTGTAGACGCATAATGTATATGCATCTATATTACCCTGAAATTACAGATGAAAGTGATAAACCTTCCTTAGGTGGTTAAGGGCAGCAGCAGATTTAGTGCCTTACTTGTATGCTGTATGGTCATGCATACAATTCTAAGCAGTTTTACTCAGTAGTAGTTGATATAACCAAGTATCGGAACTGTCCTCGTTGGTGGGAGACAAGACACCTTCTTCCCTCTTACCCAACCTTACACATTTTCCATTACTGAAAATGTGCAGTCTTCCTCTTGCCGCTCCTCTCCCTCGCAGCGCCGCCCTCCGTGTTGCGGGGTGGGGTGATTACACTTTCGGGTCCTTGATCTCTTATAGGCAGCATTGCACGGGCTCCAGGTTGACCAGCAGCCCCAGTTCCCATCCACTGCAT
Source organism: Orientallactaga sibirica (assembly GCA_036365145.1). Taxonomy (NCBI): domain Eukaryota; kingdom Metazoa; phylum Chordata; class Mammalia; order Rodentia; family Dipodidae; genus Orientallactaga; species Orientallactaga sibirica. Next base: position 26,545,331 of record JAEOAD010000005.1, read on the forward strand.
CTGGAACAGAGGAAGACCCACTGCATGCAGGTGCGCCTGAATGAACTTGGGCGTTGAAGCTTGAACAACTTAATTTCTTCACACTTTTTTCCTGTGTAACATACTTTGCGAGATATTTTAGGTTTAGGGTGAGAATGAAAGAAATTTTTTTATGGAGGGGATTTGATACATTGCCTGATACCTTCATCCTATTCTCACAGGTATAAAGAATTTGGCAATAATTATGACTCATTTTTAACCATCAGTAAATACATCATATACACACACACACACACACACACACGTATGTGCATGTGTACATATGTATGATAAACATGGACATCTTCGAATGGAAAATGGGTCAAATTATAGTTTTAAGGTAGCAGAACATATCCTCACTCTCATATCTCATTTTTATAAGAAAAATTTGAATTAACTATAAATGCACTTATGTATGTACTTCTGTCATTGTCAGTTTACGCTTGATCTTAGCCAAAAGGCTGAGAAGCAATTCATTGTTAGTTTAATTTGTCCCTTATCACAGAACCATTCTCTCTCTGTGTGTGTGTATGTGTGTGTGTGTGTGTGTATTCATATATAGTTTTATGACAGTATCCTGCATTTATTATTTTTATATGCTTAATGTTGGAAGCATCATACTACATGTTCTTAAGTATGTCATAAAACACAAATAAATATACATTTTAATTTCCAGGTAGACACTAGTTTATCCTTAATTTTATGGATGAGCAGATTATAATATGGAGAGATGAATTAACTCTTTTAAAGTTGTGTATCTCATAGATTACAGCTGAGATTAATACCAGGCCTGTTTGCCATTGGAGTCTGACATTTGAAAGCTTGTTTTGTTTATGAGTTTTCACAAGTTGAAGGCAGCTAATAAGTTTTGTTTAGTTTAAATTGACCAACTTTGACTTTATCTTGGAGAGAAAAAGTTGCTGACTCGATAATGAATCAGTGATACTTACCAGAGGTATAATCAGGAGACCGCCTCTCACAGTTGTCACCATAAGTGCCACTCCGGCATACACACATGCATTCAGTCCCCGAGAGCACAGGACGGCCATTATTAGGACATGGGGCACACTGGCAAGGGTCAAACTTGGCTGCATATTCTCTGAAAGCTTTCCTGAGGTTGTTCCGTTTTGTCACTGCACAAGGGATGTTTCTTACCAAGTCCATGATGGGAGCAAGCTACAAGCAGAAGAGAAAGGGGGTCCAGTCCTGCCCCTTTGGGCCACAGGCTTCTGTCACTGTCTAGTCCAGTAGGTAAGTACTAGGGAACCCCATATTTCCCAGGGATGACAGTGAGATCTAGTGTAGTGCCCACTGAGCCAGGAGAGGAGATCCTTGTACCTGAGGGTGTTAGAAAAAGGGTGGTAAAAGACAAGAGGGAAGGTGTGATAGAGGTGTTTCAGTACTGGACACTCCTCGGTCCCTTCTTCTCAGCACCCTCCAAGGCTCAGGAACCATTGCAGAAGAGGTAGCGGAAAGAATGTAAGAGCCAAAGGAAGAGTATGACTTCTTACAATGTAACTGTCCAGACAGAACTTGGCCTCGATGTCCATGACCTTGCAGTGCCTAGCAATACCTTCACAAGACCCTCATAATAGGAGAAAAAGATGATGACATCAAATTAAAAGACAGACTAATGGAGAGAGGGAGGGGATATGATGGAGAGTGGAGTTCTGAAGGGGAAAGGGGGAGGGTAGGGAAATATCATGGTTTATTGTCTGTAAGTATAGAAGTTGTCAATAATAATAAAAAAAAAAGACAAGAGGGAAGATGTGGTGCAACAGCAGACTTTATTCGGGGCATCCTGAGAAGGCATGGCATCTGACCAGGCAGATCCAAAAGCCTCCTCCCTTACCCGCTATGGGATCCTTCCAGGGCAGTGGGAGTCATTGGGATTCTTTGGTTGCAGGGTGGTCTGCCTTGCCTCAGGGCTTGGAAAACTTCTGGGAAGTGATAATCAGACAGGTGGCTTAAGCCATTCCAGGAAAGTGACAATGGGGATGGGTGGTCCAGGTTCCAGGAATGTGCTAAGTGGGAGGGGTGGTTGGGTCAAAATTCAAAAAGGAGTCATTCTGGTTCTACCAGAGGTCAGCTGCAAACCGTGTGGAGCTTACCTTCCCTGCAGTTCTATAAAGAATGCCATATGTCAGATATTGCTTAATTGAACTTGCATTATGTTATTTATTATGCGTCAAATAGAGAGGAGTGAAAGTGCTGAGATAGGTAAGCAAGAGCTATTAACGCTCTGGCATAACCTCATTAAGTTTGACACAAAAAGTTTACAGAGGATGAGAAGTTTTCCTTATTCCTTATTCTAAGGACAATATCAACTTGTGTTGGAGCCAGATGAAAAATTGTAGAGTGGGAGAAACGAATGGGGAAATTGTCATTTGGATGAATGGAAGACTTAGAGTAAAAAAATAGTGGGTCTAAGCCGGGCGTGGTGGCACACGCCTTTAATCCCAGAACTCGGGAGGCAGAGGTAGGAGGATCACCGTGAGTTCGAGGCCACCCTAAGACTACATAGTTAATTCCAGGTCAGCCTGGGCTAGAGTGAGACCCTACCTCGCAAAACCAAAAAAAATAAAAATTAAAAAAAAATAGTGGGTCTAACAAGAAAAGAAGAGTGTGCTTACTTTATAAACATTTGAAAACCTGAAGGAGATGGAAACGTAGTGTAGTGTATGACATGAAGGAGCCCCATGGGCAGCTGGTCTCATTCTTGCTATAGCCTGTGGAGTGCAGTAAATGTTCCTGCGGCCTGAAAGTGACGCTATCATCATGATGATTAAACACCACCTTCATTTAAGTTAAATAAACACAATAGCTTCTTTCAAAGTCATTTTAAATGTAGTGTTGTTATTTACAAACTGACTCTAAATGGGATGTGACTGATAAGTGCACAAAGTATTCTAGAAATAACAGAAATCACCATTTATTTAATTACAACTGCAAAACTGATAAATCAAAACAATGGTGATAGAACCTGGACACCCTATGGGTCTAAAATCCCATGCATCCCACAGCACTATAAATGAAGATCTGGGTGCACTCGTGAAATATAGGCTACAAGAAAAACACAAAAACTAAATTTATTGAATCCATAAGAAGAGAAAGAGTGCCACTACCAAGCAAGTCTGAGCAATTTTATTCACTAAATTCTTGGTATTTCATCATGCTAGGAATTCTAAATACTGTACTGAGAATGCTTGTTTGAATTGCAAAAGCAATAGATGTGCAATTTAACCTGCATGTTAAAGAAAGACATTTCGTTTATCATCTGAAAAGAAAATGGAAAAGGAATTGTATGATGTGCAATTTGGGCTGGCAGAGAATTCCTGTGCCTGTCTCACTCCTGATTCTTTTTAATCTTACCTCAAAGTCAACCACAGCAGGGTTCTCCTTCAGGGATTCTAACCACTGAGAAAAAACGGTCTCGTCTGGACCGGAACTCCCTTTCTCCCAGGCCAAAGCAGCTGTGTAGTGACTCTTCCCGCCTTGGACCAGGGATATGGACTTCTCTGTCCCCTGCAAAAATGAACCTGCAAGATGTTTCAAGAAATTCAATTTTATTGAGAATTCATACTTTGAAAAATGCCTATTCTTAAGGGAGAAAGAAGTAAGGTTACTATGAGGTAGTAGCAGTAAGTAAGCTCAAAGGAAAAAGGATCACATTCCTCATCCTTGCAGCGAGTTCAGTAACAGGCACAGTATCAGTGCTGAGGACCGCATCTAGTAAACATCAGGTATATGCTAGGCTAGACAGCCTGTCTATTGCCGGAAGTGCTACATGAGCTACTGGGGGAAAGTGGACAGCAACCATCTGAGTAACCAGGGGGTCTAAGCTACTCAGAAGCAAACACCCTGACAAGTGTACACACAAGGGCAATAGTGGCACACAACCTTGGTGGGTAACCAATAGCTTTCTGATTGGCTAATAGATCCACTCAGTGGAAAGGAACCCATATCTGGAAGTGGGAAACAGACCAGAATCTCATGGAGACAAAGACCATGATCTCCAATGTCAAGCTCTCACTAGTCTTTGGCTAAAAGGGGAGGGGGGTACATCCATTAAATTCTCCCTAAATTAATAAGATTTATCCCAGTTAACCTGTGCTGGTTTCACTCTCCTTTGGAGAAACTGGTTTTTTTCTCTTTCAGAAGGATGCAAGACCTGAGGAGATAAACCACCCTTCACACTTTAGCCAATCCCAGCTGAAACCACAAAGGAATTGGGGAGATGAGCAAGAATGCAGCTTCCATGGTGAGCCTGACAATCAGCACCAGGGTGACAGATGCTGAGGATACTCAACCCCTACCAAAGAAAGCAGAGATCCAGAGGCTCCTAAGAGCTCTTGACTGAAGTAGACTTAAAACACACCCAACACGGCTCACGAAACTTTGCAGAAGAGGGGCAGAAAGATTATAAGAGCCACAGTGTGGGACATCATGCCCAGAGGCATTGCGTTCCTCCAACAACTGACTGCAGTTCCCACAACGCATAACCCACAAACCCGTGGGGAATACATGCAACGCCACTGAGGAGGACTACAGGAGGAAGGGGGCAGGGAGGAGGGAAAAGATGGTAACAACTCATAATGTATCCATACTAAGGTATGTTCATAATTAATAAAGAACAAATGTGGAAAAAATTCTCAGAATGACTGTGTTCCATTACATTGGCAATTTATATTTTCTGCCATTTAGAAGAAATACGTTTTTAAAAGATATGTTGAGCTCCACTTTGGAAACATCAAAGCCAGCTTTTAAGTTTTTTTTTTTTATGTTTAGTTATTTGGAGAGAGAGAGAGAGAGTTGAGAGAGAGAGACAGGGAGAGAGAGAGAGAGGGAGAGAGAGAGAGAGAGAATGAATGGATATGTCAGGGACTCTTGCCCCTGCAAATGAACTCCAGATGCATGTTCCACTTTGTGTATCTGAAAAACCTATGTTTAAATTTGTAAAGTATCCAATTCTTTTTTTTTTTTCATTCATCACTTTGCTATATGGATTTTGTAGTTGAGTGTTGTCTAAAAATATTTTTATTATTTATTTGCACATGGGTGTGCATGCCAGAGTCTCTTGTCACTGCAAACTCCAGATGTATGTGCCACTATGTGCATCTGGTTTCATGTGGGCACTGGGGAATCAAACCTAGGCCATCAGGATTTGCAAGCAAGGGTCTCTAACTGCTGAGCCATCTCTCTAGCTCAAGTTTTTTTTTCAGTTAAATCACCAAGGATATATATATACCCCCAGAATTCTCTCATATTTTGAAAACATCTTCCTGTTGTTTTTCCATGGAAAGTCATGTCTTTTTTTTCATTTTTCAGAAATTTGTGGACATTTCTTTATTGTTTTTTTTTAAATTTTATTTTAGGCCGGGCGTGGTGGCGCACGCCTTTAATCCCAGCACTCGGGAGGTAGAGGTAGGAGGATCGCTGAGAGTTCGAGGCCACCCTGAGACTACATAGTTAATTCCAGGTCAGCCTGGACCAAAGTGAGACCCTACCTTGCAAAACCAAAAAAAAAAAAAAAAAAAAAAAAAAAAAAAAAAAAAAATTTTATTTTATTTGTCTTTTTTTGAGGTAGAGACTTGCTGTAGCCCATGCTGACTTGGAATTCACTATGTAGTCTCAGGGAGACCTCGAACTCACAGCAATCCTCCTACCTCTGCCTCCCGAGTGCTGGGATTAAAGGTGCACTCCACCACATCCTGCTTTTTTTTTTTTTTAACATGGGATTTGTTGAGGGGGAGGTCTGAAACTAGCCAGATTTTGTTGTTTTTAATGTTTTAGTAGGCTTGTTTTATTCAGCCATGATACTTGTAGTATTTATTATTAAAAACTTTGGATTTAATAAATTGACCAGAATTTATCTTAAAGTTGGATATATGCATGGTATTTTCAGTACATATAATCAAGAAAAATTCCTTTACTTTATTTTAGAAACATGTTTTTCTGTGGTGTTTTTTAAGAATAGTTTTTCTTTCATGTAGTAATTTCCATGTATTAAATTATTTGTCATTTCAGTCTCATTAAATTTTCTTTAATAATATCTGAACTTTCTTCTGTAATTACTATGATTATTTCAAATTTTCCTAATATGTGATTAACTTTATAAATTTTACTTTTAGAATATTATAGTTTTTCTTTGCAGCATCTAATTTATTTATAATTATGATGATGTTTCTTAATTTTTTTTTGTTGGCTTCTGGTTTAATGGTTCTGTTCTGTGTAGTTTATTTCAGAGCCTCCATGAATGGCACAGCCTCCATTTCTAGTGACAGACCCTTGGGCTGTGTTCTGACTAGGTTTATGTCTCTATGAAAAAAAAAAAAAAGGAGTTATTTTCTAACCCCTCCAGTTCTTTTGGGGGTCAAATGCCCTTTCTATGACAAATTGCAAGCACAGAGTTAACAGTTGAAGATTTTGTGCTTTCTGTGTATTTTCTGCCCTTCCTTGCTTACACAAACTAGTTCATTGTCCAAGGTCATTGAAGTTCTGTTATTTTGGTCAGTTCATATTTGAATGTAACATTCTGTATAACTCCCAGAATTTGGGAGACAAAGAAAATATATTTAAAAGCCATTTAAAAAAATCCAAGTCGAAATAATATCTAAGTCCTACAGTAGACAAAACCTTTATCATTTAACAATATGTGGACAGATAATCTTAATTGTTATGTCATCAGTGTAATTTGGGTCCCCTAATGTGGGATTAGATCAGACCAAGTGGAGTAGATCTTGGCATGAAGGACAACTGAGATCAAAACAACCCGATGGTTAAAGAATAGCACCTCCATATAAAATTGTTTAGAGACACAGATGGGGAAATTCCAGAATCAAAATCAAGTCACACTAGGCATGGTAGCACTTGCCTGCAATTGAAGTAAGAAGATCAAAAGTTTGACATTAACACAGACTTCATAGTAACTGCCTCAAAGCCAACAACGAAAACAGAGTCATTTTGCTCACAAAGTTACTCAAGTATCACACTGACTAAACTCAGTTGACCAAGAAGTGCTTAAGCCCCAACATCTAGGGAGGAATGCAAGGATGATAACTAAAGAGCCATCCCAAGTCTCAGAAGTATGGCCACCTGACCATAGGGGCAGGACTGAACTGTGGAATGAGTGACTGCCTTTTTTTATTGCCTCACTCCCATATCTATTAAATTTGCTGGCAGGATTAAATTTGTAAGGCAGTTTTTGTTGTTGTTTTTGAGATGTTAATCTGCTACCTTCTCAAATCCTTGACTTTGAATAAAGAGCAACTTAAAGATGCAGTTTCTGTCATTTGCCTTTTTGGGGACAAACAGCATGAGCTTCAGTGTTGTGGTTATAAGTTCTTTATTTGTTAATGGTGGGTTTACATATATATCTTCACTTTGTAAGTTTCTTAATAGGGATGTCTGTTTTATACCCATATTTTGTTTGCAATGCTTGATATTGAGTTTTGCCCCTAAGGAAATTCAATAAATCTTACTACATTGAACAAATTATAAGACAAAGAACGCTTTAGCCTTTTCTACTTTTATGTAGTGCTAATAGCATTTGCACCTTCCCCTTACCACACATAGAGTTTTGAGACAGAAATGAAATGTTGAAAAGGTAAGACTTGCATAGTCATGCCTAGTGACATGTAACCACAGAACACTGGACGAGCTGCTAAGGGTACATCCTTACCTTCATATTTTTCAGACAATTTGTTGGTTTTGCACCGCTCTTCCACTTTTGTTTTTTTAAAAAAAAGAAAACGTTTCTTTGTTTCATGTCGAACACAGTTTTGGATTTCTTCCTTTGTTAAACCTAGGAAATGGAATACAAACAAAACCCACTGAGGATGCACCGATGAGAATCTGTGGAAGCAGAGTGTTTGTCTCTGGCCCCTTCAGGAGTTGTATATGATGCATCAGCCTCTGTCCTCAGCTCCTGTAGATAATGTTACTTCCAGATTCTGTCCAGACCCTGAGATAATTCTAAATGGAAGCGGTTGGAAGAGTCTCTTCTGTCTTGTCTCTCCTTTCAGTGTTGAAAGCCCCTGTGAGACCACTGTGTCCCATCCCATGGGCATCTTGTTGCCTCTCCCTGTGACTTCTGGACACTGCACACAAAGGACTCTTTAAGTTTGTTCCTTCCACTGTGGATTGCCATTGTGTAACCCTGTGAATCAAGTGATGAGCAAATGTTCTGTCCCATTCTGTTCCCCATAGGAGGCCAAAATTCTGGAGCGAGCTCTGAGCCCTTCTCAACTGTGTGAATCTTGACCATCTCTCCCTCTCTCAGCACTCATTTTTATTCTTGTCTGTGCTTCCTTGCCCTAACTCAGAGGCCCACCTTGCCCCCACCTCCTAGATTTTTTCTTCCTTAATTTCAGAAACGGACTTCTTGTCTGATGAATTCTTTAGCGTCCTTGGCTGTTTGCTGTGTCATCTGAATTCAAGCCTGTGCTTGATGGGGTTTCCCTGTTGTCTCAGAGGAGGTGGACGGCACCTCATTCCCACTGTCCTGTTGGGCTTAACATCCTTCCAGTTTTTCAGCACTGCTTCTATTGAATGATTTCTCTCCAGTTGCATAAGTCATATAAAAGTTCAAATGAGCCAGGCATTGTGGTGCATGCCTTTAATCCCAGCACTCAGGAGGCAGAGGTAGGAGGATCTCCATGAGTTCGAGGGCACCCTGAGACTTACAGAGTGAATTCCAGGACAGCCTGAGCTAGAGTGAGACCCTATCTCGAAAAACCAAAGGGGGAAAAAAAGTCCCAATGATCTGAAGCTCAGGCCATCCAGGTAAAGACCTTTGGCTCTCATCACTCTTGCCCTTTAACTTGTTCTAAATCATCAATGACTGAAGCTTTTGACACATGAATCACTCTGGCTCAATGCCTATAATCACGCTCACCGACCTCAAAGTCTACCTGTGAGCAGAACCCTGCAGGGCAAGACAGACATAACTTACTTTAAGATGGTTGGCACTACTTATTGGAGATAATTTGAGAGGATTGACATTTCCTTTCTCTGTTTTTTTCTTTTTTCTTTTGACATTTCCTTTTTCATTGCAGCTCTAAGAGTCATCTGACTACCAGATATATCAAAATTCATGTCTAGACCTTTTATTATTTTCTTAAAAGTTGCCTTGTAAAATATAAGCACATGAGAAACAGGGCTATTAATATCAGCTCTTAAGCACCTTAAAACAAGCACCTTATCAAACAGCAGTATGGTTGCAGGTTATAATGTGCAGGGACCAATCTGAGAGCTTGCAGCATGGAGTGTGCTGTGATGGTGAACACCTGGATGCACAGATCTCTGGGAGTGAGGATGGTAGATATGAAGTAGGTCTTTCATTTTAAGTTTCTTTTCTTTTTTTTCTTTTCTTCCTTTTATTTCTTTGTCTTTATCTTTCTCTTTATTTCTGTCTTTCTTCCTTTTTGTTTTTTGAGTTTGACATATTGAAAAAGATGTTAATAGTTGGGAGTAAAAGAATCATTGATTTGAAGTCTTCACATATATACTTGGCATCTCTAACTCTAACAAAAAGATTGCTTTCTCAGAATGGGTGCATAAAAGTGGCATATTTTCTTCTATTTTATAAATGAGTCAGTCAAATGTTGGAGCCTGGCTAAAATCACTGATTCCAGGGCTCATCTGTTACTGCATTTTGAATTTTTAATGCTTTTTTTGTATAAAAATTTGATGATGATTAGTTTTCATTTATTTGGGAGAATTTATAATTGTTTCTGGTTACCATTATTTCTTGATTTATGATCTCAAGAGACACATGACAGACCATCCCAAGGACCCTATGTCATTTTACACTATTGACTAAAAACAAATTCATTTAAAGGTGTTTAAATTATAATGATAATTAATATTGGAACTTTTAGATAATACTGAATAAACCAAGTTGTTTTGTAATTTTATATAGAAGCAAAAATTCTGTACCTTAAGGTACAGAACCATTGTAACCTTTTCTCAAATAAATGTGCTTTCCATTTGATTTCAAGTTTCTCCAGTAATACACACTTGGTCCACATTAACTTTATTCCTTGTCAAGTCCTTAATTGCTCTTTCACCTTACACCCTTACCCTTTAATTAAAAGTTATTAGAAGGAAATAATGGTTATGGAATTGGCTATAAATTTTTGTGTTATAATTTTTTCCTATAAAAATGTTATAAGTGAATTATCTAAAAGTTCCATGCAGACAACTCCTGTTTTCCTGAGGAGTTGGTTGGCAAGCCTCTCCATTCTCAAGTGATCAGTATGGATGCTTGGAAACTCAAAGACAAACATGATACCTAACCACAGAAGCCACACATATTTATTTTTTTATTTTATTGATTTTACTATGTATTAATTTTTGATTGTTCATCATGTCATTTTGGCAACATAACAGGCCTAAATAAACTCAAAGAATAGTAGTAATTAAAATGATAGCATAGGATAAAAATATGCATTGCATGCTTTTGTACCAGTTGCAAAAAGCTGAGAAAACATACCTGAGTTATGTAGCTCCTCACGGCTAAATTGGTAGAGAAGGTCATACACCCCACCCAGGGAGCCGGAAGTGAAGTAGTGAGTTCCAAAGTCATCAAATATGCGGCTGTACAGAGCAAAGTTGTACTCTAAAGGCAGATGGTTAAGTGTTTTCAGAAAGACATCAGAAAGCTGCAGATCTTTCACTTTCATTGTGAAGTTTAAGACTTTTATCACTTTATAGATCCTAATGAAACTAGAATCCTAAAAGAAAGGGGCAAAAAAGCCAAAGAAAAGAAAAGGAAGCACACATGAGACCATGAAAGGTAATGGAAAATTGAGGCATCTATCCTTTGAATGCCATCAACTTTTGATTAGCCTCCTTCTTACCACAGTATGAATAGTTTCAACTCTGTTGCTTGGTTATTTGTTCAAAGCTGCAGTGTTCATTTTACATTACAGTATCTTTTCCTGAGACAATCAAAGTGCCCAACAGATGAAATCAACTCAGTAGCTTAAACGGTGGAGGAGGCAGATGTTCTCAACCCAGGAAGAGACCAGCCATCAGAAAAGTCAATTTTGATTGCCAATCACGGATGAGCCCTTCCTGAGTTTTCATTTATGGTGACTTGTAAAAAGCAAATAATCAAGAGAATGAAGAATATGTAAAGATTCAACCCAAAATTTTGTGAGTGATATTCAATAGTTGGCTTTGTCCATAGTTAGAAAAGGCATTTAAAATCTCCTCATTTCAGTCATCCACTGATCAGGTGAGGGCTGTGTGTCAAATGACATTTTATTCTTTCAATGCCTGGCACTACCAATCTCAATTACTAAATGGTGAAATTAAACAAAATTCTTCATATTCCTATATGCCTATATACCTATGTGCAGAAATATGATTTTTTTTTGCTTCTTTGCAAACCGACATGTTTGTTTCATCAGGCTAGTTTGTGGTTATATGGCTGAAATAATGCTTAGTGTCTCATTCCTTCAGATTCTCCTGCACAGCCACTGAAGTTCATGAGTTTATCCACGTAGACTAATGCTTAAACTATTCACTTTATCAGGTCTCCCAATTTTAACAAATTATAGTGTATAAGTAATAATAAAAGAATATGTGCATTATTTTTATCAATCGGATTGTTATAGCTGTTAGTGACTAACCAGCCATCTTTCTTCATGCTAGAATTATGATACCAAGTGACTGCATCACAAAACCAAATGAAATTGCAAGGATCAAACAAAAGTTTTCCTCATTCTCTTTTATATTTTTTCCATTTCCTTCCCTTTCTTCTTGTGTTCAATTCTTTTCTTTTCTTTTTTTTTTTTTTTTTTTTTGCTAAGCTATTTTAGGTGTTCTCGTCATAAAAGTGAACAAGGCAAAGAATATTTGTGGTTTTGTGGGACTTACATTTTAATAAGTGCCCATTAATTATATGTTGCAACACTTGAATTTTTGTCATAGAATCATCTAAGTGGATCTTTCGCTTTTTAGTTAGGAATATTTGATTTTTGTTGGTATCTGTAATGTCTGCTCTGAGAGGTTTAATATTCCCAGTTTTCTTTAGATTCAAGAAATACAAGTTCCACTTTGGTAGCTCAACCTAACAGGACAGGCATGACATACTATTTGCCACTGTATGAGGGCTGGAACTGGATAGCGTAGACTAAGACATTATTTACAATAGGCTGGTCAAATATGCATGCTCTACTTCATCAATGTTAACCACACTTTATGGTTTCAACTTTGTAAAGTATGTCAAAAAATCACTGAGTATTTCATATTGATTAGTATTTTGTCTTGCACAAACTATCTGCCCAACAAATGTCTAGTCATGTAGTCATGTCTGGAACTGACAAAACAGGTAAAGCAATAATTATGCTCCACTAAAAGGCTAGGATTAATCTGCAAGTTTGCGGTGTGTTGTTTCTTGGTAACTGAAGATTAAGACTGGCTGTGGTAGCACTGCATATTGAGAGTAAGAGTCCCCTATTCTGTTCAGATCTACTCTACATTAGTCATGTATTGGGTTAAACCATACGACGCTGACAGTTTTGTAGGACAAAAATGATTAAAAGCAGTTTTCATATGTTCTAAACTGGGAAGAGCCCTAAATGGCCAGCAATTAGGTATTAAGACACCCATTTAACTAAAGATAAACGTTTCTATACATATTCTTTACTAAGTTTAAAACATTTATGATCTAATTCTATGAAGTATGTCCCTCCCCATCCTACTTCATCCCCTTCCTTCATTTCTTCTTCTTTCTTTTTTTCTTTCTTTCTTTCTTTCTTTCTTTCTTTCTTTCTTTCTTTCTTTCTTTCTTTCTCCTTCCTTCCTTCCTTCCTTCCTTCCTTCCTTCCTTCCTTCCTTCCTTCCTTCCCTCCTTCCTTCCTTCTTCTTCTCCTCCTCCTCTTTCCTTCCTTCCTTCCTTCCTTCCTTCCTTCCTTCCTTCCTTCCTTCCTTCCTTCCTTTCTTTCTTTCTTTCTTTCTTTCTTTCTTTCTTTCTTTCTTTCTTTCTTTCTTTCTTTCTTTCTTTCTTTCTTCTTTTTTGAGATGGGTCTCATGTACCTGAGGTGTAGCTGGGAATGACCTTGAGCTTCTGATCTTTCTGCTTCTACTTCCTGAGTGTTTGCATTATAGGCTAGTGTCACTATGCTCAATTGTTAGTGTTTTTAATTTTTTTTGTTGTTGTTGTTGTTTCAAGGTAGGGTGTCACTCTAGCCCACACTGACTTGGAATTCACTCTGTATTCCCAGGGTGGCCTCAAACTCATGGCAATCCTCCTACCTCCACCTCCTGAGTGCTGGGATTAAAAGCATGCACCACCACACCAGGCTTTACATGCTCAATTTTATGAGGTGGTTGGTATTAGATCCAGGGCCCTTGTTCATACTAGGCAAATACTACACTTGCTGCACTATATTCCCAGTCCCTAACTCCCATCTTAATGTCAAGACTGATAACTACATTTATATCTCTTCAACTTCTCTATTCTCCTGCCATCTTTGACTATATTTTAAGTAGTTGTTTATAGTGATGGATGTTGTATCAGAGTGAGCGGGGATTAAAAACAGACCAGATTCACATACTCAGCCTTAGATGTTCCGAGTCAAAAGATTAGCAGAAGGTCATGCATATTTGCATTCTTACTTTCTAATAGTACTAGTATTAACTTCTTACAAATATGACTTGCTAAGTTTGGAGGACTTATTATTATGCATAGCCCATCCCAAACTGAAGTAGCAACATGTTTTTAAAATAAATTTATACTGTTCCATTTTCACATGCTCATGTCATCAGGACTATATTCTTTCAATAAGATTGTTGAAATTATGAATAACAAAATACTGATTAATATCATGAAAGGTAGTGTATTGGATAAAAATAGTGGACAAAAATCAGACCGCCTCAGTTCAGTTCCCAACTCCGGCATTTATTATTATAAGACCTCTAAAAGTTGTTTAGCTTGTCTGGGGGAAGTGGGTGCTAGGGAATAAATATAAGATTTAATGCATGTTAAGCATAGATCATGCCACTGATTTCCTCCCCTAGCCAACCTTAGCCTCCTGGACTTCAGTGTAGTGCCTACCATAATTAGCTACTTGATAAATGTTTATTGAATTAATGATGAATACAAACATATACTTCAATTTATGCACTTAATGAAATGGGGCTTAAATATCTATTCTGATAATTGTAAGGTCAAGATGGGCTCCCAAGTTGGAGTTGCCAGAGACATAAGGAAGTGAATTATCCACATTCCTCAAGAAATCACCCAGCCATTATCCCTTCCTTGCCTAATAATACCCCCAGGTCATGGTTTCCTGCCCCCTTATCTCCTAAGTCTTCTTGTCACTGTTCTGGTTTCATGCCCTAGCTTTTTGAAATGGCTAATGTAAAGAACAAAGGAGTTCTTATCTTTTCCTCACCATCCCCCAACTGAACCTAGAAAACCCCCTGCCTGAGGAACTCAGGTGGGCTGTGTTCCTCTCTGATGAGCCAGCCCCGGCAGCTTTTCCTGAATAAAAGCTTTCATCTTTGCCTCAGAGTGGTTTGCGTGGTCATGGTCACTCCCGAACCTTACAATAATCTCATAGGATCTTTGGTATAAATGACAATGCTAAGCGAAATTATCAAGGAATCATACCAGGTGTCATTTTTCTTCTCCTTGCCCTGCCCTCAAGGCTTCATTTTTATATTAGTATGTAAGTATAAACAAATAAGAAAAGACAATATGTCAAAGGCAGAAGGAGCCATACAAGAATGCCCTCCAGTTGCTGGTCCCTTTGGCTCCACTGTTTGTACCTGTGTTTTTTTGTTTTCTTCCCATGACTCAGAGGTCATCCACCCCATCCATCTCTTGGATGAAAACTACACTTTGGTGGTTATAGTGAAAAACAAATACTATTTTAAAAACCTTTGTAAATGCCCATAAATTCCTACTAGAAATCTACTGTCTTGATTATTGAAGAGTTGGAAGAGATAGTTAAGATATTTAACATTAGACTAATAGGATAAAAGGAAATAGATAAAGAAAGATTAGTAAAGATGTACCCATACACATTGAAAGGGTTCTACCAGCTTCTGGCAGGATATAGAAAAAAATCAAATTCTTAGACATACCTTAACTTCTTTTTAAAATATTTTATTTTTATTTATTTATTATTTGAGATAGAGAGAGACAGACAGACAGACAGAATGGGCATGGCAGGGCCTCCAGCCACTGCAAATCAACTCCAGACACATGTGCCACCTTGTGCATCTGGCTGACATGGGTCTTGGGGAATCAAATCTGGGTCCTTTGGCTTTGCAGTAAGTGCCATAACTGCTAAGCCATCCCTCCAGCCTGACATACCTTAACTTCTAAGCATAAAATAAATATTTGTCATAAATTTTTAGGCATAGGACATAAATTAAAAGGAAAATATTCCTTCATATATTTTTTTCCTATGGAGCAATGGTGAGAGAAGGCAATGGAATACCATTCACTAATTATCAAAGAGAACACCAGAATACAGCTAGAATTAAAATTATTTTTATTGCTCAATGTAAGGGCAAGCAACTCAAGACACACAAGGGTTTATGAAGTATACTTCACATGTAGCTAATCTGAGGAAAATACTAAAAATAGACAACTAAGTAACAATAGATATTTCAAGAAAGGGAAGATAAGAGAAAAGGAAATGGTGATTCATATAAAAACGTATATATATATATATATATATATATATATATATATATATATATATATATATATATATATAATGTAACCCAAATATAAAATATAGACAATGAATGTAGGAATCATATGTGAGAAATCTTTAAATATAGAGGATAAGAGTCAGAAAAAATATGCACTAACACTTGTGATATAAAAATAAATAGAAAACAATTTCTTGACGTGACTTACAACCCAAAGATTTTTATCTATATTGCTATAAATCTTGTGAAGAGGGAAGTAGAGGTATTGTCAGGATAAAATTAGGGATGTTACTTTGAGAAATAGGTTAATAAAACATCTTTAGCGAGTGATGGAGATGTATTTTTATGGAATAAAGAAAAACACAGCTTTAATTATGTTTATTAACTAGAGAAAAACAATTATATGCAGAACTTAAAAACTTCAAAAATAATCGAAAGGACAGAAGTAAAGTGATAGAAGTGTGAGACATGAGTCGCCAAAGTACAGGAATAAAAGTACACATTGTTAGTCAAATCACAGCCAAGAAAGGGGACAATGAGAAAGCACACATTAAGTGTTTCACTGAATATTGTAAACCCAAGTTGGCTGAACTTTCTTACTGAAGGCTCGAGACAGTCAGATTACATAAAGTGACACAATTGTATTATATGTGGTTTATAAGAAACACATGTATGACAATATGACAATGAAAATTAAAATTGCAGAGAATACAACAGTCAAATGTAGAAAGGACACACACACTTAATTTCTAGAACTTTTAGAGTGGGGTTTAATGTAAAGAAAGTAAATCTATTTAAGTATGTGTGAGAAATTCTACAAATATGATATTAAAACTCACTCTGCTTGATGGCTTCAATTGGTTTTGATTTTCAAATAATTAAAAGAACAGGAACCATTTTTATTACCTTTTTGTGGGAGGCTTGAATGGCTTGTTGGAAGGCTGAGTTATGTTTGGAGATTTTTTTTTTCTTTGAGGAGTAAAATATTGGCACATGGAAAGAGCTCTTCTTGTCATCCAACACATGGGCTTTATCATCTTTATTCTTTCCCAGAGTAACTAAATCTTGGTAAAAATCTGTTTCCAAATCATCTTCTAGAGTTTGTACCTGCCAAATTCATATGAAACAAAACAACTTAGTAAGTGCCAGAACTGCTTGTGTTTTATGCAAGTCATTCATTCATTTATGCACTCAACAAGAAAATATGGAAGATCAATAATACTGGATAACAAGGAAAAACATTAATTGTTACTTTCGGGGAGTTAATAGTTTAGTTAGGGAGACAAGTCAGTGTGGTAAATGTGCTAATGGGATCCTACAGATACACATGAGACCCAGAGAGACAATATCAAGGGTCTTCCTTAAAGAAATGATCCCTAATTGAGACTCGAGGGTATGATAAGCAACAGGGCCTATTTCTTTCAGCATCTATTAAATTCTTAGTCATACCTTAACTTGTAAGTATAAAATAAATGTTTGTTGTAAATTTCAGGAAAGAGGAAACAAAGTAAAAGGAAAATATTCCTGAACATATAATTTTTTCTGTGCATCAATGGAAATAGAAGGCAAAGGGATTTCATTATAATTGTGCTGTTTTGTAGACTAGTTTCAATTTAATTTAGTAAAAGACCTAAAGACACATTTCATAAAGCTACTACCCACAAAACAGGTGGGAGAGGAGCTTCTGTCTGATCCCACTTTATTTCCACTTGTGCCCTCACTGTAATTTTGGGGTTCAACCCTTTACTAGCCATGTCTTTGAGATGGAGAACAAAGAATTGATTGGTTCTGCCTGGTGGATGATTAATAGTCTTCGTTGGTTGGATCTGAGCAAATCAAAAAAGTAGCTGGTGGGGCCCACTGAACTTAGAGGAAGACAAAGTTATGTCTCACATAATTAAACCTCTGTTATGGTTGTGCTGTTAAGAAGAGAACAACAGATTTTCTTAAAATTCAAAATTAATGAGTACTTCTTTCTCTTCATAGATTTACAATGGGAAAATATTTTCTTGTTTTGAAACACTTAATATAATATAAAATTGCTCAAGAGACAAACCACATGTCACCATTACAAAATTTTCCAAGGAAAGAAAGTAACATATTCCAGCTGCTAAAGATGATTGCTTAGCAGTAAAATATAGTCAAAAGTTCAGGGTTACTTTCAAGTATTTCAGTTTACACTGGTTAGCAGATAAAATGTCCACAAAATGAATCTCTCAGTATCAAAGTAAAAAAGTTATGTTTTGTGTGTGTGTTCCTTACAAAACTCATACTACAAATATGTTGTTTTGTGAATTAGTTCTCACACTAGAAAAACTTACTATCTCAAAGAATAAGATGTTTGAATGGATAAAAGTTTAGATAAAATTCTTACTACATATTAGTGGTGTGAGGAACAGATTTATGGGAGAGCAGTGGTAAATCTAAGTTCACTGGAAAACTGGAGCCACTACTTGCAACATGTTATATTAAAGCATTTGAATTTACTTGTAAAGACAGGAATTTACATGTAATAAATTAATAAATATTAAGTAAATGAATGAAATAGTGTCTGTCATATTTGTGTTTTGCAAAGATTGTGTTGCAAAGGTGATTAGAGAGTAAAACAACACAAGTTGTTGATAAGTGGATGTAGGGAACAGAAGCAGGAAGAGCTGGTGATAGGTGTGTGTAACTTGTGGCCTGTGGGCCACATGTCCCCTGGGAATAGCTACAAATGAAGCTCAACACATTTGTAGATGACAATGTCATGTTCCGATGTTCAAAAGTTGGACATCCCTGACTATAGAGGATGGTGGGATGCTACTCTGTAAAGGAAATACAGATATCCAAAGCAACTTAAAAAGTATTTTATTTATTTGACAGAGAAAGAGAGAGAGAGAGAGAGAAACAACCAGATAGAGACAGAATGGACACATGAAGTCCTCCAGCCACTGCAAATGAACTCAAGATACATGCACTGCATAGTGCATCTGGCTTTCCGTAGGTCCTGTGAAATTGACCCAGGGGCCTGTGGCTTTGCTGGCAAGTGCCTTAACCACCAAACCATCTCTTTGTCCCCCAAAGCAACTTTTGAAAGGAAGAAAATACTTCTTTATAAGCAATGTAAAAAGAACAGCAGGCAGGGGCTGAGGTGCTGAGTCATCCCATTTCTCCAGGTTTCCCTGGCAAGAGATATTAACCAGAAATAGTGGTTGTTTCTTACTCTGCATGATTCTGTTCATAGTCTAGCTGAACACATCTGGACTATTTATGTATCTGGTGAGCGCAGCACACTATAGTAAATGTTTTGGGTTTAAAGCACATGAGTTTATAGTCAGGCAGAAAAGCCATGAGCAATGGGGGGAACTGATGGTACCCACTTTCCTTTGATGTAAGGGTTGGTGTTGGTGATAACCTGAATCTATGAATATCTTAAGGGATTTAGGGAAGGTTTTGAGTGATTGCAGAACTTCTAAGATACCTCAAAGCATCAGGCAAGAGGCAGTTGGTATGTTGATAAGAAGTGTGGCAACTACACTCTGCAGTCCTCTGGTGACCACAAATGCTTACCAAATAGTCAATAGCAAAGTGGTGGCACCAAGAAAGACGGAACTTTTGAGTAAGTGATACACCACTGGGGACGGGTTCGGGATCTCATAGTTACTGAGATATGCAATTAGCAGATAGGAATTGGTATGTGACCTCATTAGAAATTCCTCATAGAAAAGCATTGAGATTAACACACACACACGAGAGAGAGAGAGAGAGAGAGGATTCCAGACACCACTCTTACTTAAAATACTGATCACCGGGAGCTGGAGAGATGGCTTAGCAGTTAAGGCATTTGCCTGCAAAGCCAAAGGATCCTGGTTTGACCCTCCAGGACCCACGTAAGCCAGATGCACAAGGAGGTGCATGCTTCTGGAGTTCGTTTGCAGTGGTGGGAGGCCCTGGCGTGCCCATTCTCTCTCTCCTCCCTCTCTCTCTGCCTCTTTCTCTCAAATAAATAAATAAAAGAAAAGAAAGAGAAGTTTTAAAAAATTAAGAAAATAAAATTGATCACAGAGATTAAATAATGGCTGAAGGTTTAACTCGATGGACTTCATCACCTGTTTCACAGGTCTCATCATCACTATAAACAGCTTCACGTCAGGGTCCTGACTCCCTCATGACCCTTGGTAGTGGGCAGGATATAGTTCCAGCACATCCACATGCTCGGGGTCTTCATTCTCCTGACAAAACTCTCTCTTTCATTTTTACAAGGCCTGTCTCGTTTTCTTGCTTTGAGGTTGTTTTGCACAAGCTTAGAGGATGTGCTCAGAACCACAGATCCTGAGACTTGGTTCTCGTTGTTTGCCGGCAAAGATCCAGTGCGGTCCACCTCCTGACTGGCCCAAGTGCTAGAAATTAAATCGGCATACACTTTTTTTTAAGGACACGGAAATCTGGCACTTTCCTTCTCCCCTTTCAGCAATGATGTGTGTGTACAAGTGATATCTGTTACTGTCAGAGTGGATAAGTTTTTTTTTTTTTTTTTTTAAGAAATTGATCATAGAAATACATGCCAGCAAGAAACCTTATAAGTTCCTGGGCTTCTGAGTAAGTACTGCATGCAAGCAGAGTCCTTGTTAACTAGCATTGAAAGTGTAGTAAGGAAAACCCTGCTTTAAGAAACAGAAGATACCTTGGAATTATCATTGCATGATCTCACCTATCCTGGCAGATAAAGTACTTCACCACCTGCCCTGCGGTTTTCCTGGTCTATGCAGACTTCCTGTCTAGTTGGCTCCATTATGCTCTGTAATCTTTGTATAGCAACCGGCCCATTACTTCATCTACCTTGACAAGCTCAAATACTATATAAGGGAAGTCAGATGTCTTATAAATCTCCTTTTCTCTATTATTTTCAAGAATGAATAACTCAAATTTGTACAGGTGCCTGCTAAAGGCATGGAGAAAGTAATACAATCAGGAAAAATAAACCAATAGTTTGTGACTTTGGGTATGGTAATTTAAAAATCATTAGAAAAATACCAGGATCTTCCTCAAAAGACACACATTACTTAAAACATAGTGAACATAGGTAGCTTTATAAGGTTGAGCAACTCTCAGAGCTACACTGGTCATGTAAGGAATGTATGCTGACTCCAATGAGGACCTTCAGGCTGAGCTTTCTGTGGAACTTGGCACCCAAGACAGTGTTATCAAATTATATGAGTGGAACACAGGTGTGCTGATAAATATTTTACAACTATCTCTCTAGAGGGGCTACAACAGCTTTGATTTATGCTAGTGTTTGCTTTTTCAATGGTGTGTATATCCTATCATGAATGATTTCAAGAGACTATGAATGCACATAATTCTAAGTTGAGAGGAGTTTCACAGTAGCCAATTACCAAGTATTTTTATGATACAGACAATAGAAGGGCATAACTTCACCAGTACAGATAGGGGGAAAATGTATGAGCAATTGTAATATTTGTTTTTAATATGTTGTATTTAACTATAAGACTATGTATGCAATATTCAATATTTAGTAGTGTCTGTACTTGACACTCAGCTTGCCAACTTCTGAAAATCTTACAGTGGGCTCTTCTGATCTGGGGACTGACTCCCATGTGGTTATGTGAAATTCTCAGGACTTCCACATTTCTTAGGGTCCTTCTTGGTTAGTAGAGGCATCCCTGGACTATAGTTTCCAGGATTCAAGAGTTCCAAATCTTCCATACCAATAAATGACTAAATAACTGAGAAAGTTTAGAGAAATTACCACTAAACACTTTTCTACTTTTCTATGCAGGCTGTTATTGGAATCAATTAAAGCAATATATGGAAGTACTTTCAAAATTCTGTTGTGTTATATAAAAGTTTATCCTAAGTATGTCCCAATCCCATCTGTTATATTTCAGTTATTACTTGTAAACTATATGAAAGAGATTTTTGCTAGGAGTTTGACACTATGGCTTTTATTGTAAATTGTTGAATGTCTAAAGTACACTTGTAGGCTTGTTGTTTGGGAGCTAGAATACACCTTCCAAAAGAACATCATGTGTAAAAACTTAGGTCTATTTCCATCTGTTCAATCCTATATATCTTTTAAAAATTATTTTATTTTATTTATTTGAAAGAGAGATAGAAAGAGGCAGAGAGAGAGAGAGAGAGAGAGAGAGAGAGAGAGAGAGAGATAATGGGCATGCCAGAGCCCTTACCCACTATAAATGATCTTCAGATGCATGTTCCACCCTGTGAATCTGGCTTTATATGGGGAATTGGGGAATCAAACTTGGGTCCTTTGGCTTTGCAGGCAAATACCTTAACTGCAAAGCCATCTCTCCAACCCAGTACTATATATTTTAATGATGGTGTCTTAAATCTTACCAGAGGTATTAGAATATGAGATTGGTCTCCACATTCTTCAAACTACTAGTGCATATTGTATGTGTTTAAATGATATGTATCAGATAGAAAAGTATCTATATTTACATGTGCAGACAGGTCATTTTAAAGAAAGCATCAAGTGACTTCTTGCTGAATATATACTAACCATAAAGTGATTCTCACAAACCATTAGATGCAAATTCTCTCCAGCATGTCGAATGTGCATGCATGAATGTCACCATGAAAATTAAGTATTTCACATTTCTCTTCTTACAAAGTAAAAATAAATAGATTGGTTTAGTGCATGAAGTATACAGCTCTTAGATATAAGTCACTAGAATAGATTCTGAGTGTATCTAGCATGTGGTGCTGTTTACTCCCCAGAAACACAAACAACAACAAGCTAATGAAATAGGAAGGACGGTAAGCAGAGGGACCTTAGTATAGTTACACTCATCATGGTTTTTCTTAGGAACCTGACATGTTTTTATTTCTCAGTCTCATGGTTATGTAAGAAAACTAGCTCTGGTAGGAGAATATTCTGAATTAATTCAAACTTTGTGTGTGTGTGTGTGTGTGTGTGTGTGTGTGTGTGTGTGCGTGCGTGCGTGTGTGTTAGCACCATGTGTTCAGGGAGAAAAGAAGAACTTAAGTGAGAATAATCTGCACTTAAATTTCCAATTTACTACTTACTGGCTTATTTGACTTTGGGTAAATCAGTGATTTTCCATCTGTAAAGTGGTGAAAATAACCCCGATCTCACTGGGTGACAGAAGGATTAAATACAAGCACATGTGATTAAAATATGCTATTATATTTTAATGTTGCTCCTTCATTCATCCAAAAAACTTTCACTAGGAGTTTAGCTTATAATCCCCCTCAGCACTGGAGCTGCCACCGTCATAGACTGTCATACCTCAAAGTTGACGTTCTCCAGGTTGGCTGGGACTCGGTATGGATTACTTGTTCGACTACTTTTGACAGTTTTACATATTCCTCCCATAAAAGAGTTATCAAGGACTTTTCCTCTGGGCTCTCCTGCCAGAAAATGAAACCTGGAAACAAGCAATTTTCAAGGATCCAATAGATGCTGGAGCAATCTTTAAAGTTATCTTATTTATAGGAAAGAAATTCCTTTTCCTAGACATTTTTAACTCTTGATGAATGACTTAAAGGGAAGCTTTTTCAAAATTTTTCCTTAATTGAGGGGCATTCAAAGTGGCTGTAGGCCAGCATGGTGAGGGGTTGTCCTATCTCATTTGTGCAATTGTTCTGGGCTTGAAACATGAAATGAGATTTGAGATTATCCTCTTTATGAGTGCCAGGGCTGGCGCAGATATTGGAAGTGGATTATGATCCACTAAGGGAGCCTAGATACAAAGCTAATTATGAGATAGTAATACAAATATGGAATTGTAATAATGTTGCTTTTATTGTAATTGCAATATATAAAATGTATTTTATTTACATATCTTATTTACATATCTTTACTTTACATATCACTTACTATAGGCCAAGTAATAGTACAAGTTTTAAAGATATTAACTTCAAGTGCTTTATAGATATTAACTGATTCATCATATCTAATATATTCTGAAGACAGAATTTTTATGCCCATTCTAAAGATGAGGAAGCTGAGGTACACAATGAATTAGTTTAGGAAAAATCATGTATTTAAGGAATTATTCACATCTTAGGGTAATTTTTCATCTATTAAAAGTCTTTCAGCTTCTTAGAGGTTGTAATGTTTATTCTGTGACAAAGGAAATCATACAATACTAAAAGCTTCTCCAATTGCAATTCTCACTTTAAACATGGAGGTAATAATTACCACCTTACAGTAGTATAATAGTGAATAGTACAAGCTAATCTGCTAGCCTGCCCTTTAAGATGAACATCATAGTTTCCCTAACTTGTCCATGGAGAAATTGTATTTTAATTTTATTAAATAAGCATGTTAAAGGAAGATATTTTTTCATAGACTGCAACACTCTTCACAATAGCCAAGACATAGAATCAAACTTGGCATCCACTGACAGATGAGAGGATAAAGAAAACATTTAGATGTACAGAAAGAAGTCTTTTTCAGCCATAGGAAGAATGGAATCTGAATATTTGTAGAAACATAGGTAGCACTGAAGGATATTATGCTAGGAGAAATTAAGTGGTCACAGAAAGATAAATATTGCATGTTCTTCACTTACATGTGGAAACTGATATTGAGTGCAAAGCAATAAAGAATAGACTCATGGTTCCCTAAGAATGGCATAGAAGACAGAGAGTGGGAAAAGGATGATGAAATATATTCAATTCCAAATTTACTAGTAGAGGATATTTTGAGTGTTCCTATCACAATGAAACGAAATACATCTAGAATGATCTGATAATTACACCACACACACACACACACACACACACACACACACTACTTTAAGTTGTTTCCATCAGATAGTCTGTCACAACCATGAAAAGTCTACTATAAATCTAAGCTGCCTTTTTCCTTATAAAAATTGGCACACTGGTGTTTAAAATTCACCTGGAAATACCAGAGACTCAGAATAGCTAAAACAATCTTGGGAAAGAAGGACAAAGTTGGAAGATGGACATTTCCTGATCCAATACTTATTTAAAGCCCAAATAATCAAGATAGTGTGGTACTAGCATGAGGGAATACATATAAATCAAGGAGATAGCACTAAGAGCACAAAAAAAAATACCTTTGTGGCCAGTTGATTTTGGACAAGGGTGCCAAACCAATTCAAAAATGGGAATTTTTTTTAATAAATGGAACAATTTGATTGTCATATGAAAATGAATGAAGTTGGAACCTTTCCTCATATAAAGCAAAAATTAAATCATAGGCTTAAATGTAAGATCTAAAACTATAGAATCTATAGAAGAAATATAAAAAAATGTTTGCGATCTTAGATTAGGCAAGATTTTCTTACATGTGGCAGCAAATGCACATATCAAGAAAAGAAGAAACAAATATACTGGATTTTTATCAGAATTAACACCCAACATTTCTGAGGACATAATAAATGTGAAAGCTCAAGTCACATAGTGGGAAAAATATTTGGAAATTAATCAAGTATGTGCTGAGGTGCCTTTGTGAAGAATATTCAGAGACCTCATTAATCAATAATAAAAGTTAACCAAATTACTTGATAAGTGAGTAAAGGATTTAAATATCTACATGACCATTCTTTAGAGAATATATGGGAATCACTATTAAGCTCCTGAAAAGACATTCAACATTTTTAATCATTGAGGGATACAAATACAAATCAAACTCATAATGGGATGCCATTGCACACTCACCAGGATAACTTGATAAAAACGATGGGTAAAAACAAATGTTGGTGAAGATGTGGAAGAACTGATTTTTTGATCAACATAGCAACATGCATATAAAACGTTGTAGCCACTTTGAAATATAGGTTCAAAAATGTTCTGGAATTATGTTGTGGTGATGGTTATGTAAGCCTGTGAATTTCTAAAAACTATAAATTGTGAATTATACTTTTTAAAAGAGAAGGTCTTGCTTTGCTTTGTCGTTCCAGGCTGGCCTGGAACTCATGATCCTGTTGGTTCAGTCTCCAGAGAGTATAAACTTTAAATAGCTGCATGGTGAATGGAAATGATCAGTCAATAAAGTATTTTTTTTTTAAAAGGAATGATTCCTGGGGCTGGAATGAGGGTTCAGTGGACAAAATGCTTTCCACTTGCTCTGATGAACCTGTATTAAATCCTGAGACTGCCCACAAAAATAGCTGGAAGTGGCCTTCTGTAATCCTAGCATGTGGATGTTGACGGCCACATGGGAGATGGAGACAGGAGTATTTCTTGAAAGTTTCTGACAAGCACAGAAAAGAGCAGCAGCAGAGTAGTAATCCAGAGACAAAGCCCTGACTCAAATGAGGTCAAAGGCAGAAAATGATCTGCAAGTCGTCTCTGATCTCCACACATTTGCCGTGGCATGTGCATGCCCACACTAATACATATGCTAACACACCTGAACATGCACATATACAAATTAATCACAATAATAGAAAAGAAATGATTTCATGGGTTCTCTAAGATGCACAGTATGCTCAAATAGCTGCCAGCATATGTTGAAAGTTATTTTCATTTATATTTGAACTTAAATCAATAGATACTTGAAGCCTTTCACAAATGAGAAGGGGCTTGAGAGAAATACTCCTACATATAAGGAATCTATGAAGGTAGCAGTTACTTGCTGAATGTAGGGATGGGTTTTTGTGGAAGTGGCATGCCTGATGAATCTTACTGGAGCTAAGCCAACTATGCAGCAGTTTTAATCTCCAAGACACTTAGATTTACTTTCAATATTTTCATGTTTTTAAAATTTTTATTTATTTATGTTTTGCAAGGAGAGAGACAAAGAGAAGAGACAGAGTGAGAGAGAGAGAGAGAGAAATTGACACACCAGGGCCTCTGGCTACTATAAAGAAATTCTAGATGCATGAACCACTTTGTGCATCTCACTTTACTTAAGTGCTGGGGAATCAAACCTAGGTCTTTAGGCTTTGCAGGCAAGCACCTTAACTGCCAAGCCATCTCTCCAGCCCAATATGTTAATGTTTTAAATACAGATATTTAATACTCTAGTTTTCTAACGTGTTTTTACTTCATTGCTTTATGTTTCATACCGTGTAGCTGCTTTTCAGTTCTGGAGGGTGCTGAACTGGGCTTTCATGCGTGCTAAGTGGTCTGCCACTAGTTAAAATATATTAGCTAAAATATGCATATGCATGTGTCTGGATAAATACATGGATGAATGTATTTACATATATGCCTTGACCGGACCTGCTAAGACAACAAACCACAAGTTCCTACTGTTGGGTACTTGCTTTATATATGGGACCTGGTGATAGACATTGGCCATGTAGGACTATTGGTACATATGGTTAAAGTTTTTCTGGGGAAGATGCAATTTATAAAAACAGCCACCTAGGGAGATATCTTTTGTGGGCAGAAATGTTTTGAAGGGCAAAGTGAAGGATAGGCAGAGATTCTAAGGCCAGCTGATGAGAAAGAAATTACAGTAAGCAACGCTCGATCCTCAGCCCCTGGGAAGGCAAGGGGAGGACTCGCTGTCCTACAGCCAACAGCTTTGCTCATTTCTGAGAATCCTTGGGACAACAGCACTGATTGGCAGAGAGCCACCCAGTTTGCCTGCCAAAGTACACATAGCATGTGGTCCTCTCCATCTGTACCTCTAGAATCTAGACCCATGGAACAAAAGGTGAGTTGTAATGTCACCCTTCATCAATCACAGCACATGAAACAGTGGAAAACTGAACACAAAAAACATATTTGTGATTATCAGTGGAGGTTTTTGGCTGAGATTTCCTCTGGGGAGAGGGTAACAGAGAAAACATTTCTGCACACACTGATAAAAACAGGATGTTGTGTTCAGAGTCAGCAGTAACCAGAAACTTGGGACTGAATCTTAGGATAGTTTATAGTTATGTAAAAATAGACAAGGAAATGGAGGTCCGGGATGTTAAATAGTAAGATAATGCATAACTAGGTTTAGAATCCAGCTCCTCTGGTTTCCAGTCTAATGTCCTTTCTATTTTACTGGGGTCCTTGAGTTTGGTTCACCAGCCACTGGCTTTATTCTAAATCAAATGAGATTTTATTTGACTTGTGGCTGTTTGTCTTTCAGGCCTCAAGACTTCATGTTATGCCCCTGACAAAGTAAGCCACTTTGGCAATCTCACTGAAGACTTACATTTTTTAAATGTCCAACATATGGACTAGAGAAATGATTCAGGGGTCAAGTGCCTTCCCTGCACAAACATAAGGCCAGAGGGGCCTGACAAACTCTAGATCTCACATAAAGAGTTCGACATGGTCATATGTGCCTGTGACCCCCAGTGCCACAAAGGAAAGAAGAGATCGGGGAATTACCCTGGCTTGCAGAAAAACAGCAATAGCAAGCTCTGGTGTCAGTAAGAGACTCCAGCTCAAAATGAGAATGGGAGGACGAGTAATGGAGAAGCACATCAGGCATTCTGCTCTGGCCACTGCAGGTGATCACAAGGGACACAACAAGAGCACATACACCAATAACCCCCAACGCACATACAAACAAAATAAAAAGAGTTCAATATGGAGTGATAGAACCTGAGAGCATCTTGCTTGCCTGTGGCCAATGACTGAAGGGTAATTTCCTCATCATGGGAATGAAGGACACAGGAGATCATCTGTACTGTTTACTCCTATCCTTCAACATGGGGCCCAGTTTTTCAATTTATCGTGACTTCTCTCATACTTCCTAAACTATTCCAATACACTGCTACAGTCTACGAATTCAAAACTCCTTCCTACATTCGTAGTGCCCTCTTGAAATAGCAGCAGTAGCCTTTTTCAATACTGGTTTACAAGGGCTGCATATTCCTCTGAGGTTTCTTTCAATCCTTCCATCTCTAAAAGGAGGGTATCCTCTAAATCAGCATGGAAAGGTGAAAATAATCTGAGTTTTGAAGTCTGGCTTTGAGTTCCGGTTCCTCCATTTAGCATTTAGTAGGTTGGCCAGCTTATTTAAACTTTCTAAGGTTTAGTTTATCAGTTTTTAAAGGGACGCTAGACGTTAATGTCAGGCCTTTAAAGTCTATGGACACACCCATACATCCCATGATCCAGGGGAGAGGATTCCTAACTATATTCACTTATATTTCTTTTTAATTTCATTATAATTACCTCTAGTTTCTCTCTGCCTAACTCCTCTCCCATTTCCCTCTCTTCCCTCCCTCTTCCTCTTCCTGTTCCTCCTCCTCCTCCTTCTCTCTCTCTCATATCAAAAAACTGTTTTTCTGGGGCTGGAGAAATGGCTTAGCAGTTTAAGGTGTTTGCCTGCGAAGCCAAAGGATCCCCGTTCGATTCTCCAGGACCCACGTAAGCCATATGCACAAAGGGCACATGCATCTGGAGTTCGTTTGCAGTGGCTAGAGGCTCTGCCATGCCAATTCTCTCTGTTTCTGCCTCTCTTCTCTCTCTCTCTCCTAGCAAATAAATAAATAAATAATTTAAAAAAAACAAAAAACTGTTTTTCTATGGGATTTAACTGTGAGCACACTCATAAACATATTTCCGATCTGTTCTTTTGCTGATTCATTCTTTCTCAATCAGCTCCTGCTATTTCTGAGTGGTTACCCATTGAAGCCTCATCCCCAGGAACCCAGGCTGCCACCTTTCAGCTTGGCTGGCCTCCTGCTAATCTACCTTGAGTCAGCTGAGCTTTCAGAGGGATGGATAGGAGTTAAATCCATTACATTGCCTGGCACAACATAAAATGCAGACGTAACTAAATTCCATGATTGAGGACGACATGCTGCCTGAACACGACAACTTCTTGTCAGGATATGAGCGCACCAGGGAGGTGACAGGGACGAGCTGGTGGGAGTGATGAGAAAGAGGGGGGAGGTGAGGAGGATGCAGCTCACCGCTGCGCCGCTTCTCCCCCAAATGATAAAAGAATGTTACATACCCAGTGCCCATCAACTGCACACCAGGGATGGGCGTGTACTTCCGGGGGCATACCGCCTTTGTTCTCCCACAATCCCTTTCATCTGAATTGTC